>CM066035.1:584920169-585520169 GCA_033557465.1 Ichthyophis bannanicus | reverse complement strand
TGTTATAGGTAAGCAACACTGTTTTGTCAGATGATATATAGTTTTCATACATGGGAATACCTAGCTACAGGCAGCCTTTAACAAAAAAGTGGAAAAACAGAGTACCAATGGGTAACAACAAACATGATTTGGACCAAGCCATTTTTGGTCAATTTTAGCAACATTTTGTTTAAGCGATGGTGCCTTCTTGGGACGGTGTGCATGTCTGTCCATATGCATCTGTTCCCCACATAGAGTGTGTGGGGTTTTTTTCCATCTCACTAGCCACCAGAGATCAGTAGCCCCCAGGGGAGTTCTGGGGGGGGGGGGGGGTCCTCATATCCATGGAGAAATATACCAGTGTGTCTTTCGGTAATTAAACACTTATATTCTACTTAACTACACAGTGCAAAGTGGAATACAAACTAAAATCATGGCAAAATTCAATTCCATTTCATTACAGCTGTGGTCAACATTATTGGCATCTTTACAGTTAAACCCCTTAATGTCCAATATCTCAAAAAAAAGTGGCCAGTGAAATGGCTTTGCATTATATATGCACACATATATGACACACAAAAGAATCAAATAAGACAAGAACAAAAAAAGGAAATAGTAGGAAATAGTATAAAAACTGGGACATTGCCAGGACATGATTATTGGCATCCTTATAAACAATTAAAATCTGTTTGAACAGAAGAATCACTGCAGTAAACGTAGATGTACCTGTGATCAATTGTCAGTACTCACATGACTTGAATCAACCAATAAATGACGGCTCTAATGTTTAAAATAGCCACATTCACTCCCTGTTCCATTTTCACAATGGTGAAGACAAGATTGCTGCCTAAGACCATCAGAAAAGCCATTATCATCAAACATCAAACTTCAAAGGGTACAAGGCTATCTCCAACAACTTTGGGATTCCTGTGTCTACAATTTGCAATGTTATTAAGAGGTTTTATGCTCATGGAACTGTAATGAACCCCCCAGAACATGGTGGGAAGAGGAAAATTATTCCAAGAAGTCTTCGAAGGTTAGTATGAACTGTTGGAAAAACACCACCTACAACATCTAGAGCTTCAGGCTGACCTGGAGCAATCTGGAGTGGTGGTTTCAAACCCACATCATATGCTGCACACTACACAAAGAAGAACTTAATGGGAAAAGGCCAAGGAGGACCCCATTGGTCAAAGACAGACATGAAAAGACACACCTGACCTTTGCCCAAACCCACCTTGAGAAACCACAGTCCATATGGGAAAATGTTCTGTGGATAAATGAAATCAAATTTGAGCTCTTTGGCTATGCCGAACAGCAATACATTTACAGGGAAAGAAATGAAGCTTATAAGGAAAAAAACACACCCTTCCTAAAGATAAATATGGCGGAGGTTCCATGATATTGTGGAGCTGTTTTGCTGCCTCAGAAAATGGAGGCCTGGAATGTATTAAAGGAATCATGAAGTCAGAGGACTACCAAGGTATTTTGGAGCAAAATGTGCTACCTAGTGTCAGAAAGCTAGGTCTGGGTCAAAGGTCTTGGGTCCTCCAGCAGGACAATGGCCCAAAACATAAATCCAAAAGTACAAAAGAAAGGTTAAAAAGAAAAAAATGGACCGTTTTAAACTGGCCAGCAGTGAGTCCTGATCTCAATCCAATCGAGAATCTTTGGAAAAAGCTGAAATCTGCCATTGGTAAAAGGAATCCTGGAAACATTCATGAGTTGGAACAAATCACAGTTGAAGAGTGAGATAAACTATCAGAAGACAGATGTATGAAACTTCTGTAAAGATGTCTTACATATTGGAACATGGAACGTACGAAGCATGAACCAAGGGAAGTTGGAGGTGGTCAAGAATGAAATGGAACTTGTAGAACTTGATCTGTTGGGTGTCAGCGAACTGAAATGTACTGGCATCGGGCACTTTACAGATGATCACATGGTCTACTATGCTGGAAATGAAAGACAAAGAAGAAATGGTGTTGCATTTATAATAAAGAAGAAACTTGCAAGAACTGTAATGAAATACAATGCAGTCAGTGAACGCTTAATCTCTGTTCATCTATGAGGAATTCCTATCAACACAACTATAATTCAAGTATATGCCCCAATAACAGCTGCAGAAGAGGATGAAATTGAAGAGTTCTATGAACAAGTTCAAGCTGAAATTGACAGAACATGCAAACAGGATATGCTGATAGTCATGGGTTACTAGAACGCAAAAGCTGGCAACAAAGAAGAAGGCAAAGTGGTTGGAAAATATGGACTTGGCAACAGAAATTAAGCTGGAGAAAGACTGATAGAATTCTGCAAGACCAATGATCTATTCATCTCAAACACCTTCTTCCAGCAACACAAGCGGCGACTGTACACATGGACTTCACCCAATGGATTGTACAAAAAATCTAATTGACTACATCTGTGGAAGTCAACGATGGAAAAGCTCTATAACATCAACAAAGACAAAACCTGGAGCTGACTGTGATACAGATCATCAACTACAAGTATGCAAACTCAAGCTAAAGTTGAAAAAGAGCAAACCACTTATGAATGCAGCAAAATATGACCTTGAGAATATACCACTGGAATTTAAAGACTGCCTGAAAAATCAATTTGCTGCTTTAGATACAAATGACAGAGCTCCAGAAGAGTTATGGAATGACATCAAGAAGGTTGTGTTGGAAGAAAGCGAGAAGTCTCTACAAAAGGTGAAAAAGCAAAAACGGCCAAAATGGATGACGGAAGAAGCTCTGAAAATTGCCCAGAAATGCAAAGAAGCTAAAGCCAGAGGAGAAAGAAAGACAATCACAGAACTCAAGAGATTTCCAATGTGCAGCAAGACAGGACAAGGAAAAGTACTACAATGACACATGCAAGGAAATAGAAGCAGAAACTATTAGAGGAAGAACAAAATCGGCTTTCCTAAAGCTACGAGAGTTAAAGAAAAAAATTCCAGACTCGAATTGGAATGTTACAAGATGCTCAAGGTTCTATGTTGAATGATACTGAGAAGATCAAGAAAAGGTGGAAAGAATATACAGAGTTTTTATATGATAAAGATCAAGTGGACCAACAGCCATTTCAACCTGTACCTTATGATCCAGAATCATTGGTGATGAAAGAAGAAGTTGATGCAGCATTGAAACCAGCTTGATACAGAGCCTTGGCGGCTCGAAACATGCATGCCGCTGTCTGGAGTTTTGCTGCCCGTTTGTTTTTTTGTCAGATAAGTGATTTTCACTACTGAGTTCATTTGTTTGGTTTTTGATAAAATAAATAAAAGGCCTCTGCTGACACTGAGCGGGGGGTTCCTCCTCTCCTCAGCTCTTGTCTGCGGATCCCGACATTAAAAAAATTTATACATTCTATTATGATCTTTTGGCTTTTGTTAGGTTATTGGGGTTTAATATGCTGATTTTCTGGCTTTTTCTGTTTTGACTTTTTGATATTGGTGGTGATTTTGAGTCGACACATTTTTTGAAGGCATTGTTTTTCTCTTTTTCTTATCAAAGAACAAAGCACCAGGCAATGATGGCATTCCTATAGAGGTATTACAGCAATCTGATGCAGCTGTTACCGTACTTACAAGGCTCTGCCAAGAAATTTGGAAAACAACATCATGGCCAACTGACTGGAAAAGATCTGTGTTTATACCAATACTAAAGAAAGGTAATCCAACTGACTGTGGAAATTATCACACAACTGCTCTGATCCCACATGCCAGCAAGATTCTACTGAAGATTATTCAAAAGAGACTACAACCATACCTGGAACAAGAACTACCTGAAGTGCAAGCAGGGTTCAGGAAAGGGCGAGGAATGAGAGACATCATTGTGGATGTGAGATGGATCCTTGAAAAGACTAAAGAATACCAAAAGGATATCTGTTTGTGCTTTATCAACTATAGCAAGGCTTTTGACTGTGTAAACCATGAGAAACTCTGGGCCACATTAAGAAGCATGGGTATACCAGAACACCTGATTGTTCTCTTGCACAATCTGTACATTGATCAAGAAGCAACAGTTCGAACGGAATAAGGAGAAACAGAATGGTTTAAAATAAGCAAAGGTGTAAGACAAGGCTGCATACTTCCCCCCTACCTGTTTAATTTATATGCAGAACAAATCATCAGAAAAGCAGGATTGTATGAAGACAACAGAGGTGTTAAGATTGGTGGAAGACTCAACAACCTTTGGTATGCTGATGATACCACATTACTGGGCTGAAAGTGAAGATGATCTAAAACATTTGCTTCTCACGACCAAAGAACATAGTCTCAAAATGGGCCTGCACCTTAATGTAAAGGAGACAAAGATCACCACAACTGGCAAAATCAACAAGTTCATCGTTGAAGGAGAAGAAATTGAAATCGTGGACAACTTTAACCTACTTGGATCAACCATCAATAAGGCAGCAACAAGCAGTCAAGAAATCCGACGATGCATTGCTCTTGGCAGAATGGCTATGAAAGACCTAGACAAGATTCTCAAGGCCAGAAATGTCTCTCTCCATACAAAGATTTGACTTGTTCAAGCCATGGTATTTTCAACAACATCATATGGATGTGAAAGCTGGACAGTGAAAAAGATAGACAGGAAGAAAATTGATGCTTTTGAATTATGGTGCTGGCGGCGAATGCTGCGTATACCATGGACTGCTTGAAGAACAAACCAGTCAATACTAGAGGAGATGAAACCTAAGCTTTCTTTAGAAGCTCAGATGACAAGACTTTGACTTTCATACTTTGGACACAACATGCGAAAAAAGAGATCATTAGAAAAAGACATCATGCTTGGAAAGATAGAAGGTCAACGCAGAAGAGGAAGGCCAGCAATGAGATGGATCGATACAATAACAGCAGCTACAGGTACCAATCTGTCAACAGTGAGCTGCCTGACTGAAGACCGAACACAATTTAGGACAACTATCCAGAGGGTCGCCATGAGTCAACTCCGACTCGGCGGCACTTAACAACAACAACCAGAAACATTTGGAGGCTGTAATCACCGCTAAGGGTTATGTAAGCAAATATTAGTTAAGGGTGCCATTATTCCTGTCCAAGTCATTTTTTTTCTCAGTAATTACTACATCTAAAATTGCACAGACATCTTTTTTTGTTGTATACCTTTGAACATACTATTAAAATATTATGACGACATACAGTTGGAATATTTCCAATTATTTCTCAAGATATTGTACAAAACATACCTAAAAGGCAAGGGTGCCAATAATGTTGACTACAACTGTATTTTCACATAAAATTAACCAGAGAATAACTGTTTAAATAACCAAATTTTCACTGCATGACAGGACAGTCCACAGGAAAGTATATGACAAGTCCAATAGAAGTGAGTTATACATTTCTGGGCCCTTCTTGTGATCTTCTTCCAGGTGTCTTGAAAGCAAACATTTTGCAGTAGGGCAATACTGTCCTAAACTTGCCAGCCAAATGTAACTGACATTCTGGCTCATACAGAATTTTCCATATATCCTAGCTCCTGCTCATGTAAAATTTTAAAAATACATAGCAACAATTTAAATTGAAACCGAGCATGGATGGGAAGTCAATGTAATGCAATTAAATAGAGAGTTGCCCTTTTCCCCCTTGGATACTCCCAGAACTAAATTTAGCTGCCAAGTTTTCAAAATCTGTTGCTCAGGGAGGCCAAGCAATGACACAAAACAATCCATATTAGAAACAACAACAGCATGTCCAACATTTCCAAACTGGATGATATCTGAATATACCCATACTTGACGTAACTGCCTCAAATGGAAAAAGACTTGAATTAGCGCATTCACCTGCATCTCCATTGTTAAACGAGTCTCTACACATATTCCCAACAGTTTAATTTCTCAATTAGCTGGCATCAAAATTCCAGTTATTTCAAAATCCCTTAATGGCATATCATTATCCCTACCCTCTACCCAGAGAATCATTTTCCAGGTTTTTCATTTAACCCATTTTGTTGCAACCTACTATATATATATGGCCAAATATTGAACTCATAACTCTGCAACTTGCTTTTTGAAAATAATTTTTTTAAATTAAGATGCAGTGCGTACATACTACTTGAGTTCCATATAAACATCAAAGGAACATTTATTTATTTATTTAATGATATTTATATACCGCCTTATCCTTCAATCAAAGCGGTCACAACACAAGTGGGGGATACATTTAACACATGGGGATTTTGAGACACATACACTAATACTTACAGGGAACATGGGCAATGGAGGGTTAAGTGGCTTGCCTAAGACCACAAGGAGCATCTGTGGGACTAGAAACCCCAGTCCTTCCGGCCCAAGGTTGCTGTCCTCTAGTGGGATTTGAACCGCTGACCTTCCGGCCTGAAGTACCTTGTCCCAACCACTAGGCTACTCCTCCCCCTAACATTAAAGATACCAGCCATCCACTTTATATATAACGCTTATATCATCTTGAATAATGTTCTCAATGCACCCTACGTCATATTTTCCCCTTAAGCTCTGCACATAAACAACCATAACATCCATTAAATACCCTTCCCTCAGACACCTCTCCCTCCACCTTCCCCTCTCCTCTGTCTAAACAGAATAAATTAACTAGATTTTTTCAGTTGTCGTTGTTCTGTGCTTAACAAATGATGAAAGACCCTTCATGCTTCAACATGGAGGGTCTTTCATGATTTATTAAGGATGTAGTAAAAGCTGTTAGTGTAGCTGGGTTTAACCAAGGTTTGGACAAGTTCCTGGAGGAAAAGTCCATAAACCAGTATTGAGGAGGACCAGAGAAATCACTGCTTACACCGGGATAAGCAATATGGAATCTATGTACCTTTTTGGGAACCTGACAGATATTTGTGACCTGAATTGGCCGCTGTTGGAAACAGGATACTGGGCTTGATGGACCTCAGTTTGACCCATTAAGGCACTTCTTACATTCTTATGTTATCATCGGGCACCACTCTTTTCGCAAACACTATCCCCAGTCTTTCTATTTGCATAATTTCTTTCATTTTCTCCATTTACTCTCCAATCCCTGGTGGAAATGTCTCAATCTATGTAATTAATATTCATTTTTATGCTACTATTAATCCCATATTTACAAATCTATGATGACCTTTATTCCCCATTTCCCAAATATTCATATGATTTCATACTAAAACATATTCCTGTCCTGAGACAGCCTTTCAAGCATATATGTTACACCTTGCTCCAAAACTTCAGTTACAGGCGATGGCTAAAACTGTGAATATCAGATCCATGTTTAAGCCCGCATTTATTGCAAATGGCTGATGCAGCCAGTCCCATCTTGTATCTTTTCTCCATATCTATATAAGTAATGCAATATCTTAAACTGCATATCTCTATAGTTCACATCCATTTCTATCTTGAATGTAAACCTTTGCCTCCTTTTCAGTAACAGCCTGACCCAGTACCTCCTTCCAATATTGTGCTAATTTTTATGCTCCCAATCTCGCACCTTGGTTACCTTGACTACCAAAATGCTATAGCATTCACCTTAGCTCCTCTAGATCACAACTTCTCCACGAAGGTCCATATTCCATCTATCTTTCCACTTTCCAAATTTAGTGAATTAACATAATGCCTAATCTGTAAATACGCAAAATACTTGTCCTCTGTAACCCAGACTTCATAGACTGCTGCCCATATGCATACAAAATCCTATCTTGTCACCCATAGAAATCTCCTACTGCGGACAGCCCTTTTAGCACCCAACTGGGAAAAGCACCACCTTCTAATCCCAATAGCATCCTCTCCTTTCCTATCAAGGCCAAAAAACAAACTTTCCCAGCCCTGCCCCTCCTTTTCTTAAAATACTGCCAAGCCATTACTAACGAACGTACTAATATTCTGACTTGCATAGTATTAACTAACCCCTCTCTCGCAACATGAAGTCCCTCCAAGAAGAATAAGGGCCCAAAAAATCTTCTATCAAGCCCCACATAACACAACTGGTGAGCAATATTCTATAAACACACATAGACAGCAACCTTGGTTGCATCACCATCTTGAACAACATATCTTCCAAACAATACTAATAGCTAATACGTCCAACTCCTTAATCGTTCGCTCTTTCGCCTCTGTAATGTTAATCTTGTACAGCCCACCTAGTACCCTCAGGACCCATGCTCCCAAATAGTTCACCTTCTCCAACTCCCATCCAAAGATTTATCATAATTCACTTTTAGTCCCGCAAAAGCTTCATATTTCCGCAGCAATTTTAATATCACAGGTATACTTTCTTGCTCATTGTAAAAAACAAAACACAAAAACAAAAAAAAAAACAAAAAACACCACAAAAACAAAGCAATATCATTAGCAAACAAATAAATTTGAAGTTCTAGCCTACTTATCTTAATTCCCATAATGTCTTTTGCCTCACATACTTTGATGGCTAGAAAAGGTACAGAGAAGAGCCACCAAAATGGTAAAGGGGATGGAAGGATACTCCTATGAAGAGAGGCTAAAAAGGTTAGGGCTCTTCAACCTGGAAAAGAGACGGCTGAGGGGAGACATGATAGAGTTCTATAAATTAATGAATGGAATGGAACAGGTAAATATAGATCGATTGTTTACATCATCAGAATATTGTGGTGCTCGCGCCCCTACCAGGCAGCCGCCTAGTAGGGACGGGTGACCACCTCTTATACTTTCCTAGGGTTGTAGTTGTGTGAGGAATAATGAACCGAGTGGTTTTTAAAAGCGCACAGGAATTTATTCAGTTTCCTTGCAGGTAAGTGGATACAATTTCTTCAAGCACATATATTCTCCAGACAAAAGAAAATAATGGATAACTTCTCCATTAACAAATGTCCAAAACAAAACAACAGCGAATTCAACTATCAAGTGTTTCTGGCTCACACTAATTTACCTTAGTGCATGCATTACATTCCATCTCCGAAATACTGGAATTTACATCACCCTCCTTGATTTCAATCTCCATACTCTCAGCTGAGCTGTAGCAGGGTTCTGCTTGGTAGCGCTCGGACTTTCTGCTTTAGAGTTTTTAACAGGTCAAACAACCTCTCCCACTTTCTTGTCCTCCCTTCTCTGGGCAGGTCTCCTATGGGGTGCTCTTGTTTAACCTTCCTGGTGAAACATTTCTTTCTGCGCTGTGTTATTTGGGGTATAACAGTTTCATCAGAGTCAGAAGAGGAAATACACTTTGGAGGCCTTATTGCCTCCCTTCTCCTACCTTGGGCTTTTGGTGCAGTATTCTCCTGGTTGGAGCTTTGGCCAGTCAGGACTCCCTCTGCCTCAGCGTAGGGCAGAGACTTGTGATAGAGCTTTCCCACTCTCTTGCTAGGGTAGGTGGTTCTCTCCCTGGAACCTTCCCTATGTCCTCTGTGGCTACTGTGCTGAGTATGGTGGCTTCCTTTGTACCTTCTCTGGTTGTCTTTATAGCGGTTCCTTTCTCTGCTGCTCCTTTTGGCTACAGGGCTGTCCCCTCTGTACCTTCTGGAACTTGGACTGGAACCTGAGCTGCAACACCCACTTAGGCCTGGACTGCAACTCCGACAGCAACTGCCACTGCCACTGCAACTGCAACTGTGTCTCCAACCATGCTTCTCACCATGCTTCCAACCAGCTCTCGAACCAGCTCTCCAACCAACTCTCCAACCACCTCCCGAACCAACTCTTGAACCAGCCCTCCAACCACCTCTATCTCTAGTGTTTGTTTGCTCCCTTTCAAACACTGAGCAGGGCAACTCCCTTCCTGGCTCCGCCCTTCTGTACCTCCCACTCCTATCTGTGGCTGACCTGGAGTGTGGGCGTGGCTTACAGCTAGGTCTGCCCTCTAGGCTTCTCTCCAGGCTCCTGCTGTGGACTATGTGATCCTGTGTACCCATACCCCGCAAAGAGGAAAAATTCTTCTTCTCTTCACTTTTTCCTGGCTGGGCTGCACTCTCCTTACCACAATATAAAAAGACTAGGGGGTCATGCAATGAAGCTACAGGGTAACCTATTTAAGACTAATAAGAAAATCAAACTCTGGAATTTGTTACCGGAAGATGTAGTAAAAGCTTAGTGTAACTGGGTTTAAAAAAGGTTTGGACAAGTTCCTGGATGAAAGGTCCATAAACCATTAAAAGGGACCCAGGATATCACTGCTTGACCCAATACAAGCATTGAGGAACCTGTGTCTTTTGGGGAGACTGCTAGGTATTAATGACCTAGATTGGCCACTGTTGGAAACAGGATACTGGGCTTGATGGAACTTGGTCTGACCCAGTATGGCATATCTCATGTTCTTATAGGTTCCAATATGAGCATGAACAATAGAGACAACAATGGACAATCTTGTTGAGTTCTGCGCTCCATCCCAGAAACCTCTGTCACCAATCTGTTAGCTAACAGCCTGGCACTTAACCAAGAATACAACAGCTGGATCCACTGCAACATAGCATCCCAACCCCTCACTGATCTAAAACATAGCTTCAAATCACTTTATTGAAAGCTTTTTCCATATTGAGCCTCAGCACCACTCCTTTCCCTCCTTTTAATGCTGCTATTTAACTTAATGCGCATTTCGAGCACTAGTTCTGCCCTGAACGAAACTGGTTGGTTAGCTGCCACCAGTTCAAGCAGCACCATGCTCACACGCTGTGGAATCACGAATGTGAAGATTTTAACATCTACAGTGATAAGGAAAATGGGCCTAAGGGAGCTCACTTTATGTGGATCTTTTCCCTGACTCATCTCTTTGGAGTGCCAGTCTTCAGCCATCATATATACATACATATCCTTCAAGGGCTTTGTAGCCACAGCTCTTGTAAAGATCACATTCCAGGCTACCCAATCCTACTGTTTTCCCTAGTGTGAGCCCCCTGATGGCCACAAAAATTTCTACCTCGGACAAAGGGGTCACTCAACTTGTCCCTTTGCTCCTCCCCCAGTTTGGGTCATACCATATCTGTGCAAAACTGCATTCCTGCCTCCCCATTTTCCTCTTGCCCCTTATAAAGTGCTGCACAGTATTCAACAAATTGTTGAGCTCTTTCTTCTGTATTAGGGCACAACCTCCCCTGCTTATCCTTCATCCTTGTTATATATAAGGTACAGTGCTTAGCATTTTTCACAAATCTAACAAATTTTCTGCTTTAAGTCCACGTTGCTAGAACTGAAATTTATAATACACAATGGTTTGCTCTCTCCTTGGTGCAATATAACCTACCCAAAACTTTTTGTGCCTCTTCCAACTCTTCTGGGATAGATCAGTAACATGTCTGAATCACCTGTATAAGGCAAAGTATTTCTGCATCACACTTCCACCTCTGCCAAGTTATATAAGCAATAGCATGCTTTCTCATGACTGCTTTCCCTATCTTCTGGCCTCCAATGAAGCTCCAGCGAGTCTGTCCATTTGACCCCCAAATATTTTTTTGAACTTTGCATCATGAAATAATCAAGGGCACATCCTCCAGTTAAATGCTCTCTGCACAAAACTGCCAGAAATCTGTCCTACCAGCACCGGAACAGAAGACATAACCATCACACCTATTTCATCACTATGATGTGCAAGAAAAGGTCTCAAAGCAAAAGCTAATCAATAAATGAATAGCTCCGATGGGGATGCGAAAAGAAAGTGAAATCCATCTCACTGGGGTGCAGGGCCCTCCAGCTAGCTAACAAGCTTAGTTACTGTAGAAGCAGATAAATTCCCATTTTCCCTTTGGCTCCTCATCTCTACCTCTGGAGGATTACAATACTTTCTTCGATCCACTACAATACTAAAATCTCCCCCCCTCCATTACCACTGCACACTCCAGAAATCTAAGTACTAATGGACACAAGCTTTGCAAAGAAATCAGCAGAAATAATTTTGGCAGCATACTGTCACGCAGCAGACCCTCTGGGAACAGAAGAAAATGTTTTAAACACAGAAAAAGTCAGGCATAAGCTGCAATATCTCGAGGAACCAGATAGAGGGAGCAAGAGGGACCTCCGAGAGACTGAGGAACCACGCCCCATAGGTTGTGAGGTAATGCCAGCCAGCCTCCAATCAAGGAAGAGAGGAGTACCTCTTAAAGAGAGTCTGGAAGAGGCAGGACCAGCAGAAGAAGCAGGACCAGGAGAAGAGGCAGGACCAGCAGAAGAAGCAGAATCGGAAGGATGGATAGAACGGACAGATCCAAGAGAAAGGGTTCTCCTCAGAGATAAGGAGACAGGAGAAGGTGTGCTCTTCAAGGAAGAGAGGTGCAGGAAGAAGGCCAGTTCTGGGAAAGGAAGGGCTGAAGCAGTAGCCCTTGGACAGGAGTTTGGCAGAAGGCAGCCGCTGTGGTGTGAAGAGAGGAGCAACCGAGGAGAAGGAGAGACAGCTCCATCAAGAGTGAGTGCTCTTCGTCCAGAGAGGCGAAGGCATTGTTGTGACTGCAGTAGAAAGCCAACTGAAGGACGGCTGGAGAACCTAAGGCCTATTGCTCAGGAAAGTCAGAATCCCAGCCGAGGCAGGCCTCAACCCTCACCTGGAGTAGAAAAGCCAAAGATAAAAGGTAAACCTTATTTTACTCGAAGCAGGTTTCAGACTGC
Source organism: Ichthyophis bannanicus (assembly GCA_033557465.1). Lineage (NCBI taxonomy): Eukaryota > Metazoa > Chordata > Amphibia > Gymnophiona > Ichthyophiidae > Ichthyophis > Ichthyophis bannanicus. Next base: position 585,507,647 of record CM066035.1, on the reverse strand, counting down.
TGGTATATGGGGAGGACAGGGAGCAGAGGAATACTGTCCATATAAAACTGCCTATGATACAATGTACAAGAAACGTTTATCAAATAAGAGACTTTTTAATGAGAAAGGCTTGCATGAAGCTAATGTAAAATCCTTGCAGAAGGAGGAGTGTTCTCAGTATAGGAGAGCACAGGACCGACGCCCTACGCTTAACCCTGAGCATTGGGAGGTCATACAAAAGTTATATAAGAAGCCTGACTACAATTTGCCAGAAACTACTGACTCAGTTTCAGAGGCTTCCGAATTGGAACCGATGCAAGTGGAATTTGCTAAAGAGCTTTCAGATACAGAAATGGAATGTAATTACTGCATGACAGGAAGCCTGGAGTCCTTACCTAGCGTATAAGCTATAACTTGTGCAATAGAAAATGTTTGCTTTTGTACACTACTCTGTGAAGATAACAGTCTTGCTTTAAACTCATGTTTTACTTTTTCTTCTAACCTGAAGTAAGGACACTTGTGTTGATGTTATTGCCCAACCGTTTGAACCTTTGCAAGAAGGGGAAATAAATGCCTTTGTTTTCCCTCCACTCTGACCTTTGTGTTCTTTGAGATTTGGTAACAAGGAGGCTACCAGGCTAAAAGTCCCTGGGCCCTGTGAAACACTTGCCAAACTCAACCTTATATATTTTTGTGTCCAACCTACCTTGGTCTATTACCCTGCCAAGGTGGTGCACGTGACAATACACATTATCAAACAGAAGCTACATCCAGGGCCAGTCCCAGAGATGGTTCAAGGTACTGGTACCCTAGACAAATCAAACTTTGCAACCCCTCTCCCCCACCCCAGGCAGTTGAAATCTATTGTTTAGCTTTAAATGCCCTGCTCTCTCCCCCCCCCCTCCCCACGCAAAGCTTCCACCATAGGCGATTGCCTAGTTTGCCTGCTGGTTAGGCTTGCTTCCTATACAGCTTTCCAACCATGAAAATATATCTTTTCTTCATCTCCCACTTTTGACTGAAGCTCAAAGGGCAACTGTTCATGAATTAAGGTAGCTACTCCACATTTCCTACTGCCGTACGATAAATACTCACATTGTCTGTCCTACTCATTCTTGTTCTAAGTTTTGATGTTTGCTCTCGCTGAGCTGAGTTTCCTGCCAGAAGACAAGGTCTACCTTCTGCTTTTTTAAACACAGCAAACAATTTTTTTCATTGTATCGGGTAATGTAAACCTGTTGTGTGAGTGATGCTATCTTAATGTGCACCAATCTAACTCACTCCCGTTAAGGGCTGTCGCCCAAGAGCCACCTGCATTGTACTCTCTTGGGTGCCTCCCAGCCTGGGCTCCCCAAACTACACCTGCAGCCAAATTGTTCAGAGCTGTTGAATGAACATTCTTCTACTGGCAGCAACAACATGCACACTTGTGACTCCCATACCCTCTCCCAAAAACTGTCAACACTTCATTCACTCCTAATATCTTTTCTAATTCTCCCCCATCCCTGCCACACCCTCCCTCCATATCTTATGTTTCATGGCACTAAGCTCCCCATAGTATCTCCCCCATCCAGACACCCAGAAAGCCCACCTTATATATCACCATCACCTAGAAGATCTCATCCAATAGTACTCAGTTTCCAATCATTCATTTATACCCCTGGTCCGATCACTCCTGCTTTTATTTATTATTTATTTATTTATTTATTACAGGTTCTTATATACCGCGCTATTTAGCATCAGCGCGGTTTACAATATAACAAAAGACCAGAGCAACAAGCTGTTTGGTTTTACATAGAACAGGCTTTACATAGAACAGGTACGAAAACTTGGATAAACATGGGGGATATTGCTAACTATTTCTCGTTTCTTCTCCCTGCGCCCCCTCTCCCTTTGCTCCCCACTTCCTCCCTCCCACATCCCAGTGCCATATCACCCCCCTTACCCTACTGCAATTTCCTTCTGTTGATACCCTCCTCCCCTTTGACTTCTCGTCCCTTTCTGTTGATGGGCAGGTAGACACCTGATCCACTACCCTGTCCTTTACCCTGGATCACTTAGCACCCTATCGTCCCATCCCAACTTCCCGCCCTTCCACTCGCCACCTCTGGTCTTACCCTGGCCTCTCCTTACATCGTACCCACCTTCGCCAGGCAGAACGGATCTGGCATAGGCACCCTACCTCTACCTCTCTGTTCATCTATCGTCATTGCCAACAGCACTTCTGTGCCGCTATTAATGCAGCCAAACAAGCCTACTACTCTGATATGATCTCCTCCTCCTCTAACTCCTCCTGGCAGCTTTACCATGTTCTCCGCTCCCTGTCAGCTCACATGCCTGCCTCCTGTCCCATTCCTCCCCTTTCTAACCCCCCCCCCCCCAGTCCCGCCTGACTTGCCTCCTTTTTGGAGATGGTCCTTTCCCTTTGTGCCTCTTTTCCCTCCTGCCCGCCTCCCCTTTCTATGCTACCCCCTCCTCATCTCCCCTCCCTCATCTCTCCCCCCCTTTCCCCCATGTTTCCTGCCTTCCCTCACGCCTGGCATGCTTATCACCCTATCACTGCAACCAAACTCATTAAGGCCATCACCTCTTCTCATAAGACCACTTGTCCTCTTGACCCGCTCCCCTCCTCCTGGCTCCTAGAACCCTCCCTCTCTGCTGTACCATTTATTCTCCTTATGGTGAACTCCAGCCTCTCCTCTAGCTTCTTTCCCACGGCCTTGCGGCATGCTGTCATCCAGCCCCTGTTGAAGAAGCCCTTCCTTGATCCCACCATCCCAGCCAACTGGCGGCCTGTTTTTAACCTCCATTCTTTCCAAGATCCTCGAAAAAATTGTTTTCTCACAGTTCTCCCTACACCTCGACGCCACCCTTTCTCTCACCCTCGTCAATCCGGCTTTAGGTCGGGTAATAGTACTGAAACGATTCTGCTTGCACTTTTGAATGAAATCCATCAGGCCCATGAACATGGTTGCCATCTCCCTAGATCTTTCCTCTGCCTTTAACCTGATGGACCACCGCCCGCTTGCACGAGATCGGGGTTCATGGGACAGTTCACCACTGGTTTCACTCCTTTCTTTCCTCCCGTACCTTCTCTGTTCTGCAAGGCTCTGTCTCCTCACCAGTCACTCCCCTTCACTGTGGGGTCCCTCAGGGCTCAGTGCTTGCCTCACTCCTATTCAATGTCTTCCTTGCCCCGCTTGCTCTTACCATCCAGCAATTCGGTATTTCTGGCTATTACTACGCTGATGATCTCCTCCTCCTATATCATACTGACTCTGTCGCCCCTGACCTGTCCCTCCTCAATATCTGTCTTTCCGCTGTCTCTGCATGGTTGCACACCAACTTCCTCCACCTCAACCCGTCCAAATCCGTGGCCCTTTGGTTCTCTCTCCCTCTGACCTTTCCCCCCTGCTAGGTTCTTCCCCTATGCCCCTTGTACCTAACCCTCCACTATGTTTTTGTCACCTTGGATTCCTCCCTCAGCTTTCACTCCCACATCTCTCTGCTCGCCCAGCGCTCTTTCCTTTCTCTGCGCCAGATCTGCGCCGTCCATCCCTTCCTCTCACAACCTTCCCTCACCACCCTCATGTTGTCCCTCGTCGTCTCTAGGCTGGATTACTGTAATGTCCTTTTCGCAGGTCTCCCCCAATATCAGCTTTGTCACCTTCAGCTCATTCACAACACTGCCTCTCACCTCATTACCCATTCCTCCCCTTCTGACCATATCATCCCTCTTCTGCAACTCCACTGGCTTCCCATCAAATTTCGCTTCGTTCACAAGATTCTCACCACCACTCACAGGGTACTGCACACTGGCGTTCCCCGCTACCTTGCCGATCTCCTTCACCACCAGCCCTCCCCGCGACCCCTCCGTTCCTCCTGTGTGAATCGACTTCCTTCCCTCCCCTGCCCAAGTTCATCTTGGACTCACCCGCCATTTTGCCTATTTTTTCCTTGTCCCTGCACTCTGGAATTCACTCCCATCAGCTTTGCGCACCGAGGCCTCATTTCCTCACTTTAAAGCAATGTTGAAGACTCACTTATTCCATCTGGCATTTGATCTCACCCCCTCTGACTCCTGAAGTCCCCCCTGCCATGTGTCCCACTCTCGTTTCCCCCTTTTTGTGTGTCACTGCCCTTCTTTCCTTTCTGTCTTTTCTGTTTGTTCTGCTGCTTTCCTATATGATTAATGGTGTTCCTTTCATCCTTGTCCCTTTCTGAAGCCATTTTGAACATACACCGCTCTGATGCAATCGCTTGGGCGGTATATCAAATGTCTCAATAAAGATAAAGATAACCTCCTTTAGCAGCCACACACAATGCAAGAACTATCTCCCCACTGCTATACCCTTCTCCCTCACAGTTGATCCGCTTCCCTTCAGTCCCAATAAAATATACTCTTCATAATCCCCACAGAATGGAACAAGGCTGATCTTCAATGATCCTCTACATCAGGCATGTCCAACTTCGAACAAGTCATGATCTACTTTTTTCCGGCCAAAAGTGCCGGTGATCTACCACCATGAAAATTAAGTTTCAAATTAGTTTCAAATTAAATTTTAACCCAATAAAGTTGGAGAATCCCCCCCCCCCATTTTTAATGAACCTTCTGTCATTTACTTGGATGTGATCAGCTGTTAAGCAAATTAAGCAAAAACAAAACAGAGATGAAGATCCAGTAAGAACTGCGAGGGGAAATGGAAAGTATATTTTTTCTTAAAGTTTTATTGAGTAATAACTTTAACTGTCTTAATAACTTTCTTTAACTTTTATTGAGTAATTTGTGTTAAATTTAGGTTGAGTATTGATCCAGGCTGATCTTGCACAATCTTTAATATTTCGCTCTTGCTCATTAGTGAGACATCTGAGCCTGCATTTCATCCACTATCTTTTTTAAGTTAGGTGAATATTGCATGAGGGCCAGTCTCAGGGAATCCCGGAGATGTTCATCTGTCATGTTGGACGTTGTGTACTCTGTCATTTTCAGATGGGAAACGCAGATTCACACAAATGAGTTGAACCGAAACAGGAGTGTACAGCTTTACTGCATCTTCTCAAGTTGGGAAATTGGTCTCTAGGCACTAGCTTCCAAAACGATTCTTGCTCGGCACAGGTCTTGAGAAAAATGTCATTTTTAAGGGTTAATATTTCCTTTTCAAGAGATGGCTTGTTCAGTGAGTAATTTTTACTGATAGCAGCTGCAGTTTCTTTAACGTCCACATCTACTTTGAATGGGTATGACAAGTACTCCACAACAGTTCCGATTTTTTGGAAGTCACAGGATCTATTTTCAAATTCCTGGATAACAGAACAGATTTCTGTCACATACTTTTCGTTCTGAAAAACAAAATTTGGATATTATCCCAGATGGTCCTGCGTATTAGGAAAATGATCAAAAGTGTTGTTTGCAAGGTCAGTCATCATTAGCTCAAATTTGCTCTTGTAGGATGAAACTAATCATCTCGCCAATGCATTTGTTTTTACCTTGTAGTTCAAGATTCATATCACTTAGTTCACCTGTAAAGTCAGCGAGAAATGCCAGATCACATAACCACCACTCATCTTCCAACTCTGCTTGGTCATCTCCCCTCTCCTTCAAAAAACTTCTTATTTCATTCAGCAAATCACGAAATCTTTGCAGAAATTTGTGCCTACTTAGCCACCTTACATCTGTGTGCAAAATGATTTCTGCTGCCCCTTCATCAAGAGTAAGACTGAAAAGCCTCTTTGAAGTGATCTTCCATGAACTGAATTTACAATTTTGAAAGTGATGTCCATGACAGTCTTTGTATTGAGTCTCTTGCTTGCCAAAACTTGCTGGTGAATGATGCAGTGGTAAGAAAGGAAATCTGGGACATCGTCATGCTGTCTACAGAGGGCTATGAAACCGTTAACCTCACCTGTCATTGCTCTTGCTCCATCAGTAGTGATGGAAACAAATCTATGCAATGGAAAATTACACTTTGTCACAAAAGAATGGAAAGATCTGAATATTTCCTGACCGGTAGTTTTCCCCTTTTAAAGAAATCATTCCAAGTAGTTCTTCTTTAACACTGAAGTCTTCAAAAACCATCCGGATAAAGACTAGTAACTGGGCTATGTCTCTTATGTCTGTAGATTCATCCAGTTGGATTGAGAAAGCAATACAATTTGAAACATCCTCCAACAATTGTTCAATTGTGTCTCAACACATCTCTTTCTATTCGCCGCATGACGGTGTCTCTTGACAATTGTACATCTTGAATAGCAGCTATGATCTTTTTCTTATTTTTAAATCCTTCAAAAAGATTGTCAGCTGTTTCAAGAAAACAATCTTTTACAAATTCCCCTTCAGTGAAAGGTTTGCATTTCTTTGCGATCAGGTTGCTGACCTTGAAGGATGCTATGGTTGCACTGACTGAATGTGATCTTGGCTTCGCCATCAACTGTTGCTGAGTAGCCAATTTCGATTTAAGTTCTTTGAGCTTCAGTTTACGAATTTCACTTTTGGGTGGAAAATCAGCATCATTGCTATGCAGAGCCTTATAATGACGTTCCAGATTACCCTTTTTGGGCAAGGATACTGGGGCATTACAAATTAGACAACACCACTTGTCTTTCACCATGATGAAGAAGTAGTCCATTTCCCATTCATCATGAAAGTGGTAGGTTTTGCTCTTCTTTGGAACACTCATCTTCGTTCTACTGGTGTGGCTGGATATAAGAAGGCCAAATCTGCTAAGTTAGTATAAACACTGGCTGAATCCGGTCCAAAACTGTCACTGTCCCAAAGTATTAAAGATCAACAGGAACTGAAGACCTCTGGATGATGTGCAATACAAGGACTGGAGATGCCAAAACCACACATGCAGTTCTAAAAGTAAAAATAAGAATTCATCATACTGGCACCAATAATCAAATACCACCAATCATCAAAAAAACTCAAACACCTGTCCAGCAAACCAGATAAAATAAAATACCGCCAAACAAGTTCAAATACCACCACACGCGATTTAATAAATTCTGCACACAGTGTAGAATCAACGCAAAGGCTAAGCAAAATACAATTGCAGAGGCAAGCAAAAGTCACAGTGGTTTGAACCAATTTGAAGGCAAGGCATAGGCAAGTTAGAACAACATTGGAAAAGCCCGCCAAAATCACCAAATTCTTGATACTTTGTTGTGTCTGCCCGAAAACATTTAATGAAAGCGAACTATAAAGCGGCCAGTGACCAACACATGACACAACTAATACAGTAAGTGTATTCAGGTAAAGCCCGGGAGAATGGATATCGCCCGGTATATAACACACTTCTACGGGGTGTTGGGGCGGGGGGGCAGGAATGGGTGATTCTGAGAGGCAGGAGACCCGGTATGATGCTGGGCCTGTGGTACCCACAAACTATTGGCACATAAACCACAAGCAACCCAATATACCCACAGGCAAGATTCCCGCAGGCAGGGAAAAAAGACAGGCAAAGGATCAGCAATGGCGGCAAGCCCTCGGCAGACGACCTGCCGGCACGAGCTCTCTCCTAGCGACGGGGCGAGCTGCTGGAGAGATGGAGCCAAGTGGGGCTGGCGATCTACCTCTGACCCCTCCGCAATCTACAGGTAAATCACGATCTACCTGTTGGACATGTCTGCTCTATACCATCCTCTGCAAGTCAGGTCTCATGCCTTGTTCAATAGAATCAACCAAGTTTTTAATATTGTGGCAAGGAGAGAGTAGTGCCACCTAGAAAAGCAGGAAACATTGAAGGTTTTACCTTGGCTGGGGGGATGGGCACATTAGAAAACACTAGTCAGAGAAAACCCAGGGTTAGAAGTTCACAGCAGAAAAACCCCAGGGTTGATAGTCAGTGGGCCAAAACTAGTGTTGAGTCATTCCCACGTTACACACCAGATAGGAATCAGAGAAGCAGGTACTCGGGGGAGGAGCCTGCAAGGGAGTGCCCTTGTCACGTAGCTGCTTGTAAAGAAGGGCAGACAGAAACGGAAAGGAGAAGGGAGAGAGAGAGAAGAGCAGAGGGAGAGAATCACCTGTCTTACCAGCACGAGTATTCTGAACCTGACTGGAACAAGGCTCCCAGGCTCTATGCTGAGAGGAAGGGAAGACCTGAAGCCAGATTCGCTCCCCAGGAGAAAGGGAAATACTGCTGCTCTCCAGGAAGAAATACTCACAGGCCAGGCAGCTGCTGTTGCGAGGCCCAGAGATACACTGCTAGTGCAGTGAAACCACAATGCAGGTTAGTGGGCAAGCTAAACCCTGTATTTGAAAGAAGCTTAAAGAAGCCACAAGAAGGCAGAACTTTTACCCAGGCCAAACCCTTGCTGGAACCTAGATGCAGGCATTGCTCTGCTAGGGAAGCTTCCAAAGCAAGAACTTTTTATAGAGCCCGAAGGAGGTCTGAACTGTCCTCTGATTACAGCTCAGAAGAGGGTTTTATTTATAGAAGGCCTGTATGTAAAACTGTGCAAGTTAAGCATCAAACCAGGAGAAAGCCTAGGCCCAAACCTGAACACAGGGATAGTTCTTCAGATGAGGAGGAGATTACCTGTAGACATTTACATGAAAGGAAAGGAACTTTTAAACCACGGCTTTTGAAACCCCATGAGCTTTTACTTAAAGGGGAGAAACCTATTAGGTGGCCAAGACTGAAGAAACTGTTGATGTATGGAACTAATACCATTCCAGTTAAGAGTCCAGAACCACTACCTGAGAGTCCTCCAGAGAGCATGGAAATTGACTCTTTCAAAGGGGATTCAGATCCTTCAGTCACTGACATGGAATGTGATTGTTGCACTGTATGTGAATAACTGTTAAGAGGGAAAATACCTTTTGTAAGAGCTAAGAAGAAAAGCTTGTTTAAAAGACTTTAATTTTGACCTGGCAAAGTTTGCATATATTTTCTTTGGGAGGAGTATCCCTACTTTTGTTTTCCTGTGGACATTACCTGTTGTGAGTCTCTGAGAACCCAAATAAAAAAATCTGTGATCTTTAACCAACGGCTCAACTACAAATTCTTATACAACCTCAAGGTTAAGGTGCAGCGCCTCCTGCTGGTCAAGCTATTTGGCACAGGGGCGGGGCTCACAATATTTTTTTTCCAGAACTCCAGATGTAATATCATCATCCACTGGTACACCTATAGTCCTCTAGCTCATTCTTCGACCCAGCAGAAAGTACTTTCTTTGCCTATCCCTACTTAACAGTACAAGAGGGATATTAAAGTTCCAAAAGAGGCAATCACCTATAAAGGGCCCTTCAAGCCACATCCCCCCCAAACAGCTGCTATTGTCACACCTCACGATATTTGAAAAACATCACAACTTCCCAGCCATTATTAATTGCTTGTCCTCCTGGCACCTTCAGCTGCTTGGCAAATCTCTGTGCCTCATTTACCTTCGCAAAATAAAAAGACCTGGCCATTATATCACACTCTAAACTTTACTGGGAAAAAGGGTAAACAATATAACTCTTTTGGTGCAGCTCTGATCATACTGCTGCAAATATTTTTCTATTTGCTTCCATTTGCACTGAATAATCATGGAATAGTAATAATTTAGTACCTTGACAGGATAGTTCTTTCATCCTCTCTGGTGACATTTTACTTTCCAGTTAATGTCCTTTCCTTGAGTCCTGCTTGACCAGACCAGATAAGTGGGTTGTGTTTCCCTACCAACAGATTGGTGGAGATAAAGAACCAATGAAAAGCCCTGGTTTCAATGACATCACATCACATCACTCCTATGCCTCAGCTGCCAGAAGTCACTTCAGTATTCGTCCCAAAGCATTTGGAAGATACAGAGCAAGCCTCACACAACCTCAAATGTGGGCAAAAATGAGTAATTAATAGTAGAGAACTATGTACAGCAAGGCAGAAACATAAGAACGTAATTAGAAGATGAGCCTGCAAAACCAAGTATAAAACTCATGGCGGATCCATGGTATTGCAGCAGAAGAACAGAGCAATACAGTTCCAGGGGCGGGCCCCTGGGCTGGTCTAGTAGGACTCAAGGAAAGGACATTAACTGGAAAGTAAAATGTCACCATATCATCCTGACAGACCAGTACAGACAAGTAGGATGTACCAAAGCTACAAAATCACCAGGCGGGAAGACACAGCAACACGCAAAACTCTTGAGCCGAAGGCAGTGTCCACCCACATCCAAGTGGTAATGCTTCACAAAAATGGAAAATGCTGTCCACGTTGCTGCCCAACAAATGTTTGTAAGGGCTACCAAGCTTCGCCCCACCCACAAGGATGCTTGTGCTTGGTAGAAAGGGCGCGCAAACCCTCTGGGAATTGGCCATTTCCAAAACAGATACGCCGAGGCAATGGCCTCCTTAATCGAGCACCCCAAAATCAACTTGGCTGCCATTTCAGCTTTTCACAGGCCAGCAAACAGCACAAAAAGATGGTCTGACATACGAAGGGAATTCATCCACAAGGCGAAGATACTTATCCTTCCCCCAACACTACTCCTTAGAGAAGGAAGACAGGCAAACTACCTGGTTCATGTGAAAGGGAGACAACACTTTAGGCAAGAAGGAAGGCACAGGTCAAATGGAAATGCCTCCTTTGAAAAAGACAGATAAGGATCTCAGCAAGACAAGAGCCTGCAGCTCAGAGATCTGCCTTGCAAAACAAATCACAACCAAGACGACAGTTTTGAGCATCAAATCCTTTAAGGTAGCAAGTTTCAATGGGTCAAAGGGAGCAGCTATCAGGGCCCCGAGCACCAGACACAGATCCCAGGAAGGAATCACAGACTAGAGGGGAGGAGGCAGACGCTGAACCCTCTGGAGAAAAAGTGAGACGTCTGAATGCAAGACCAAAGACTTGCTTGCCACTGAACCATGGAAACAGGCCAGAGCTGCCACCTGAGCCTTCAGGGAGATAAATGAAAGGCCCTTCTCTAGATCATCCTGCAGAAAGGCCAACAGGGAGGACACCTTGGCGCCTCAGGAGCCAAGTGCCTCACATCGCACCAGTGCTCAAAGAGGCACTATATCCATATTATGCTAGCTTGGTAGACTACTTCCAGGCACCAAGTAGAGTAGAGATTACTGCTGGAGAGTAGCCCTTGCATGCTAGTAGTCTCCTTTTAAGAGCCACGTTGTAAGCAAAACGGGAGCTGGGTTGTCCATGACAATCGGACCCTGCTGCAATAGTCCCCCCCAAGACGGAGGCAGCCAAAGAGGAGGCGCCTGCAGGAGCTGCATCAGGTCTCCAAACCATGCTCTCCACAGCCAATCCAGTGCTACCAGAATAATCCTGCATGGGTGGCGCTCTACACGTCGAATTACACCTCACCAGGGTGCACGGCAGAAATATGAACAGCAACCACCGACTTGGCCAAGGCTGGGTCAGGGCATTAATGCCCTCGGAAACCCATCTCCACGTGGAGACTGAAGAAATGGCAAAATTGGCATTGGTACAGGTCACCATCAGATCCATTTTGGGGCAACCCCAGCGGTGCAGAATCAATTGAAATGCCTCCTGATGATGCCCACTCACTGGGATTCAGAGCAGGCTGCTGAGGAAGTCTACTTTTACACTGTCCACCCTGGCAATCTGCTGGGCCGACAAGGCTAGGAGGTTCTTCTCTGCCCAGGCAAACAGGAGAACCATCTCCAGAACCACTCCGGTGCTCCTTGTGCCAATTCACATAAGCCACCGTCGTGGTATTTCAGGGGCCGAAAAAGCAGAAGAGCCAACCTGATGGCTCTCGCATCGAGGAGATTTATGGACCACACCGCTTCCCTGCTGTTCCAATGGCCCTGAGTTGTACAATGAGCTCCCCAAAACGAGAGACTGGCATCCATCATCAGCAAGAAACCAGGAGAAATCATCCAGCGATATGCCCTTCCTCTGATAAAAGGGCTGCTGCCACCATTGCAGGCTGACCTTCATCATCAACGGGAGTGGGAGCCTGCACTCAAATTCCTGAGAACTCGGGGACCACCGAGCCAGCAAGGACCACTGGAATGGCCTCAGGTGGGCATGTGCCCATGGCACCATCTCTATGGTCACCGCCATCAATCCGAGGAGCTGAAGATATTCCCAGATTCTGGGGACCTATTGCACACTTTAACCTAAGAACATAAGATATGCCGTACTGGGTCAGACCAAGGTCCATCAAGTCCAGTATCCTGTTTCTAACAGTGGCCAATCCAGGTCATAATGAAGGGATAATGACGAAATCACCCTCATGCAGACCCTCCTCCAGTGCATTTGTAGTGCTATTTTCTATTTCTATTTAAATGCATACAGTAGTTTTATGGTATATTCTTTCAATTATTGTTGGTATGAAGTACATATTTATGTGTGTATGTATATCTTAAGTTTTTATTGATATGTTTTAGGTTTTCATGAAACGTTTCCATTTCTTTTACAGATTGGATTCATTTATTTATTTTGTTTGTACTGTTTCACCATATGGGTTTTATCTGGTTATTGACGTATGTACATATGCCCCTGATGCATATATACATACAAAACAGGTTGGGCAGGTTTTAAACGTGCTATGTTTTTATGTATGGTTATTATAGTATGGTATTTATATAATTGTTTATAATAAATATTTTTTGTTCTTTTTATGTTTTATTTTGTTTTATGACCATTGTGGTTTTAACCTCAACATGTCCCATTGCTGGTGTCCTCTGATTTTCTTATTTCTTCCACAATGGACACTAATATGGTGACCACATCTTGTGGAAGGAAAGCATTCTGTAGAATTTCTATTTATTCTAATGATATGAAAGTGCTCAAATGAGATTTGGGATAATGCATGACAAACCACAGTGGTGCCAGCATCCAGACAGTTGTAGTCCCATTTTCTGTGCACCCTGAGATGTGCTATTGACCGGTCAATCACCCAAACAAGAAAATATGTGCACCCCCAATCTGCCTAGGCATTTTGTGGATACCCGTGGTGCTGATATTAGACTAAGGGGCAGTACTCTATACTGGAGGTGCCATTTCCTAAAGAATCTGAAATACATCCAGATCACAGGAATCCTCTCTATAGGAGTATAAGCTTCCTTTAGATCCAAGTAGCATAAATATTCTTTTTTCAAGAAAAGGGAATAAGGTGCCAAGGGAATCAATCATGAACTTCATTTATGAGAAATCTGTTTAATGTCCTCAGATCTAGAATCGGATGAAGTCCCTCCCCCCTCCCTATTTTCATTGGAATCAGGAAATACATGGTGTAAAATCCCACCCTCTTTCTCCTGCTGGAATAGGTTTGACTGCACTGGTCACTAAGAGGCAGGAAAGTTTCTTTAAAAGTTTCTTTAAAGTATCACCAATTTCCAGAATTGATTCAATCTCCTAGAGCAGTTTAACATCCACTAAATTCTACTTTCCAATTCCTCCTTAGATTTCTGATGCCAGTACTTACTGGAATATAAGAGAGGTGACATCTTTCTGGGTCACTTCAGGTATATCAGTAGCTGAATCCTGAACCCTTGGAGACTGCTGTATACCCCTAGATGTCATAGGATCTAAGCAGCCCCCTGTGGAGATCCCTGGAAGTTAGAATAGTGGTTGCCATGATATCCCTGCTTCTACCATCATGCATCATAGGCTGATCCCAATGAGTCTTTCCCTTCATTCAATACTGAAATCCCTTGATGCCAATATTTATTTATTACCAACACTCCACAAATATGTGCTCATAAATAACTAGACAATCCACTGTAGTGCCTCTCCTGAAGCAGCCTTTGAGGTTTATGGTGAAACTTGAGTCAAATGTTGGTTACACAGTGTTATAACATTTAGGCATCTGTGAGGAACTCCACAATTCAGCTGAAGTGTTCTTTTTAAACTTTTATATGCATTCAAATTTTGAAAAAACAATATTATGCTGATGTGGTGGGGAGTACACTGGCATACCCGAGCATAGTTAAGTGTTGGCAGGTCTCCCCCAGTTGTGGTCCCTCAAGTTCCTACACAAGGTGCTTCAGTATTTTGAGAGTGACCATATATTTTTTGTTAGAATTTTTGTGCTCATTTTTTTGTGATTTGTCTAAATATTTATTCATTTACAGAAATGTATAGTCCACCCATTTGAGGGAAGGGAGAAAGAGGAGGCTGGGATCCTCACCCTCAGTGGATTACAAAATAACAAAACATCTGGTTAGAAAGCATCAGATCAAAAACAGAAATTTATAAAAAAAAATTTAACTTTTAATAGACTAGAAAATAAACTACAAGAAACAATAAATTTTAAAAAAAAATAGCCCACCGGAACTTCCGGTGACATCACAGAGCTTATGGCTGCAGACTAGCCGAGCTCCTGTCCAATTCCCGCTTGAGTGTATAAATTAAGCAATATCCCCTATCGGCAAAGTGGACGGAAGACGGACCCTGGCAAGTGCCATGGCAGCCCAGAAAAAACTGGCGGGGTTTCAGTCGGCATATGTGCGACGAGAGGAGACAGCGCGGATGAGTGCAGGGGATGCAGAGGAAAGCGGCGAGATTGAGAGCCTGGAGGAGGACAACGAGGAGAGAGAGCAGTTGTTGGATGGAGCGGAGCTGAAGGACTGGCTGACGGAATTTAAACGGGAGATACAAGGAGATATAAAAGCAATGAGAAAAGATTTAAGAGAGACTTTATATACAATACAGCAGGAGCTGAATGCTATGGGACAACGTATTGAGGAGATGGAGGAGCACGTGGGCATGCAAGATAGAGTGATGCAGGAAATGGGAGCGGAGCAGAACAGGATAAAGGAAATTCAAGAATAAATGCAGGAAAAGATGGAGGAGATGGAGGACAGGGCGAGGAGGAACAATGTTAGAATCAAAGGGATTCCTGAATTGGAGAAATATAAGACTGTGTACAAGTGGTGAAGCGTTTGTGCCTGCATATCTTGAGATTGGAGGGGAGCGACGCAGAACAAGTGGATACCATAGGAGTGGAAAAAGCACACTGTAGCCTGGGACCATGGCGGGAGAAACAAGTAAGAGATATCATTGTGCGTCTGAGCTGCTTTCCGATAAAAGACCGAGTGTTGAATGTGGCTAGGAAATTTGGCCGCATTGCTTGGGAGTCATGTGAGGTGGAAATATACAACGATTTATCCAAAGGGACATTGGAGAGGAGGAGAAGTATGAAAGAAGTGACCACGTATCTACGGGGAAAAGGACTGAGATATCACTGACTATTCCCCTTCGGTCTCCTGATGACGGTAAACGGGACTTCCAAGAGTGAAAGGGGTGGAAGAAGCGTGGACTGTGTTGCAAGAATTGGGATGTGAGCAATTACCAAAGACACAGGAGAGAGAGAGCGGGACATGAGTAATAAAGAAACCAGAAATAAGGTGCAAGGTTTTTCACAATGGCAGAGTGTGTCTGAGAAGGGGAAACGTTTAAAAAGACTCTTGCAAGATCAGAGCACAGCGGAGAAGGAAGTGAATACATGAACGGCCAAGAAGAAAGGACTGGGTGATCGGAGAGATATGGGTCACATAGAGTTGACATGGGGTGGGGGTAAATGTGAGGATTGCTGCATATGATAAAAATGTTGATAGAGGATGGGGGACGGGAACGGTGACAAAGGGGATTGGTCTTTCGGGGATGTTTGGAAGTAGTGGTAAATAAGGAGGAGGGTAGAGGATGGAGGTGGGATAGGACATGACACACATGGAAGGCGAGAAGGTGGGAGGGAGAGAGAGAGGGAGAGGGAGGGGGGGAAGGGAGTGGGATGGAAGGCCACAACAAGGGGAGGAGTGGAAGGAAGGGCTAGGAGACACATAGGAAGATGAGGATTGGATCAGTAAATGTGAAAGGGTTGAATTCACCACATAAAAAAAGCCAACTATTTAGGGAAATTAAGAAAAATAATTGGGAGGTGGTTTTACTGCAAGAAACCCCATCTACGCAGGGGGGAAGTTGGGAGATTAAAACACTAAGGGTTCCCGGATCAATTTTCCTCTTGTAATAAGGGTGGTGCAAAGAAGGGGGGAGTAGCTATCTTGGTGAAGAGGGGCAATGGGATACAAATACGAGATTGGTTTAGGGATGAGGAAGGGAGGGTGGTTGGTATAAAGGGGAGGTGAGGGAATGAGGATATTAACA
Organism: Ichthyophis bannanicus; assembly: GCA_033557465.1. Classification (NCBI taxonomy): domain Eukaryota; kingdom Metazoa; phylum Chordata; class Amphibia; order Gymnophiona; family Ichthyophiidae; genus Ichthyophis; species Ichthyophis bannanicus. Next base: position 585,491,592 of record CM066035.1, on the reverse strand, counting down.
TTGTATCGCTGTATGGGCCAAATGGAGCACAGGGGATATTTTGGAAGAATACTAGCCAATTATTGGAGGAGGTGGTTCAGGGGAAGCTGCTTATAGGGGGGGGATTATAACATAACTTTACAGGAAGGATTAGATAGACATCCGAAAGGGAGGGATGGGAGAGGACAGAATAGGAAAGGGCTAAAACAGCTGATGGAGCAGCATAACCCGGTGGATGTATGGAGGGCAAGGCACCCTTCGGGGAGAGAGTATAAATTTTTCTCAGCGCCACATTGTAGTTGGAGTAGAATTGACATGATTCTGGTGGATTCAGAATGGATGTTGGAAGTACAGGGTGGGGTGATAGTACCGATAGTATGGTCGGACCACAGTGCAGTGATGGTGGAAATCAGGGGAGGGCGGCAGCTGGGGACTAGATTCTGGCGGTTAAATGAGAGTTTGCTGAAACGAAAAGAGATGGTAGTAGATATTAAGGAGGCAATAAGGGAATATCTAGCAATTAATGATAATGGGCAGGTCTGTGATGTAATGTTATGGGAGGGTTTGAAGGCATACATTGGGGGTGGTTTATTATGTGGGGGGCGAGATTGAAAAAAGAGAGAGGGGAGAAGGAGACGGCGTTGAATAGAGAGCTGGTGGAGGTAGAAAGGGCATATAGGAAGTCGGGAGCGGGGAGGGATAGGAAAGAGTTTGAAAGAGTGAGGGGGGAGCTACAAGCATTGCAGGTTGATCAGATCGCCTTTGAAATGAACAAGGTGAAACAGGTGTATTATGAGTTTGGGAATAAGGCCGGAAGACTCTTGGCTCGAAAGTTGCGGCAACGGAAGGGGGCCTCAATCATATATCAAATAAAAAGAAATAATGGGGAGGTAGTTAGTGACGAGAAGGGGGTCAGAGAGCGCTTTGAACAGTACTATAAGGAATTATATCAAAGAGAGGAAAGGGTAGGGGTGGATCAAATATGAGGGTATTTGGAGGGTGTGGAGTTGCCTAAATTGACGGAGGAAGCACGGGATATACTAGAAGTGGAAATCACTGGGGAAGAGGTGGGGAGGGTGGTGAAAGGGTTGGTGGGGGGGAAGGCACCGGGGCTAGATGGGTTGCCAGGTAGTTTTTACAAATTGTTTCTAGTAGAAATTGGGGAAGTATTGTTAAGTGTTTAACGGAATGAGGGGGGGGGGGAATTGGTACCAGGTATGTTGACAGCGGGAATTACTATTTTGCTAAAACTGGGAAAAGACCTGCTGAATTGGGAGTCTTATAGACCTATCTCCCTACTTAATGTAGATGTTAAAATTCTAGCGAAGGTACTAGCGGATAGATTGGCGCCGAGGTTACCGGGATTGAGGATCAGACGGGGTTTATCATGGGGAGACAGACGGGGGATAATATTAAGCGGGCTCTGGGAGTGGTAGGGGAAGCAAGGGAGGGACAGCAGGAATGTATATTAATGTCCATTAATGCCAAAAAGGTGTTTGATAGGGTACATTGGGAATTCTTGTGGCAAGTGATGGAGAAAGTAGGGTGCGGGCCAAATTTTGGAAAGTGTGGGGGGGGGTATACAAGGGGCCACGGGCACAAGTGAAAGTAAATGGGAGTTATTCAGAGGATTTTGAATTGGAGAGAGGGACAAGACAGGGATGCCCCATGTCGCCGTTGCTTTTTGCCTTAGTAGTTGAACCACTGGCACAGAGGATAAGGGAAAATGAGCGGATAAGGGGGTTGGAAAAAGGAGGGGTGTAACATAAAATTTCACTATATGCGGATGATATCTTACTATACATTAGTAACCCGCAGTTAGTGGTGCTGAAAATAATGGGGGAGATAGACAGGTATAGGGGGGGTCTCGGGATTTCAGATGAACTTGGATAAAACGGAGGTGTTAAATATTACAGTCCCCAAGAGGGTTGAGAAGCAGTTAAAAAGGGAATACCCACTGAAGTGGGTTAAAAGATCGTTGGGATACCTAGGGGTCCAGATACCGGTGAGATATGATGCTATCTACCAGGTGAATTATCCAAGAGTGTTGGGAGAAATCTCTAAGGATTTGGACTGTTTGATGAATTCTGAAGAGTCCTGGCTTGGAAGGATAGCAGGGGTTAAAATGAATATCCTCCCACGGATCTTATATTTGTTTCAGGTACTACCAATGAAAGTGCCGGATGGGGCATTGAGGGTATTGTAGAGGAAGGTCTTTCAATATATTTGGAGAAAGAAGCCTCAGAGGATTGCGAGGGAGGTTATGTATGCTAACAAGGAGGAGGGGGGTCTGGGGCTGCCTAATTTTTGGGATTATTATCGGGCAGCACAGATTTGGCATATAATGGATTGAAGAGGAAAGGGACAGGTTAAACCAGGGGTGGTGATAGAAAAAACATATGTTAAGGGAGGACGATTAGCAGCATGGCTGTGGGCGTCAAAACAAGATAGGAAGGCTCTGGGGATAGGCTTGCCGGCCATGAGACAGGTAGCAGAGGTGTGGGATGTGGGATGGGGTAAGAGCCCAGGATATCAAAGCTAGGGGGAGAGTGTTTTCATTGATGTCCCCATGGAGGGGCTGCAAAGCTTTCAATCTGGGGTGGTAGGGGGGAACCTATGATGGTTGGACGAGTAAAGGGTTGGAATGTTTCTTTCAATTGATGAAGGAGGATGAAGTGATGAGTTTTGATGAAGCAAAGGAGGGCTATGGGCTGGAGGAAAAGGATAGGTATACTTATGTACAGGTGAAGCATTTCCTTACAAGGATACGGGGGAAAGGGGGTTTGGAGGGGAGCTGTCCACTATAGAAGCCATTTGGTTTGGGAAAGAGGGAACGAAGGGGTTGACATCGGAACTTTATAGGGGGGTACGGAGAGGGGGGGGGAGCAAAATTTAGATAAATGAAGGAATGGGAGAAAGAATTAGGGGTACAGATGGATTCCAAAGATTGGAAGCAGGTGTGGGATCAGATTAAGAGGGCCTCATGGTCCAGTAGTGTAATAGAAAATAGCTATAAAATTATGTACAGATGGTAATATACCCCGGAGAGACTACATAGGATGTATTCAGGGGTGGCACCAGTATGCTGGAGGGAATGTGGGGCGGTAGGGACCTTTTGGCATATTTGGTGGGGATGTGAAAAGATACAAGCATATTGGGGTAGGGTAAGGGAATGGATAGGGGATAAGATAGGGGAGGAATTGGATATGGCACCGGGTATTTTTCACTATCTTGGTGGGGAGAAGAACAAGGGAAGGGGGGTGCGAAGTGTAATGGCCTGCCTCAGTGCAGCTAGATGTGCGTTGGCGGCTGCATGGAAGCAGAAAGAAGCTCCCTCGATCGGGGACTTTGTAGGCAGATTAAGACACATAATACTGATGGAAAAATTAACGGCGGCTAGAAGGCAGAAGGGGGGGAAGTTTGAAGTGAAATGGGGAAAGTTGTGGCGGGTGGTCAAAGAAGGGGGCGGGGGAGGGAGGATGGGGGAAACAGGGAGGGGAATAAAGATAAGGGGGTAATAAGGAGGGGTAGTACGGTATTAGGTTTACAGGGTAACAGGGGGAGACAGGTATAGTTGGGTGTGAGGTTCAGGGAGGGTGTACAGGTTAGGGTAGGTAGTTGGTTGGTTATGATGTTTATTTGGAATGAGACAAGTTAATGTAATATTTGGTTAATTAAGAAAATGACACCCAATAAGTAAGATGAATATCCTTTATATCTGTAGAAATATGATATCAGGAGTACAAGGTCACCTGTACAAATGGCTTGAATATATGTTTGTACTATGGAAATTTTGATAAATAAAGAATTAAAAACAAATAGCCCACCTGCTAGCCAAAACTCCCAAGTAAAGAAATACCTTAAGCTTTTTCTAAAAAGTCAAAAAGACAGCTTCTTCCCTAAGATACTATGGCAAGGCATTCCATAAACATGGATGGACTAAATATTGAAAAAGCTCTATTTGGGGTTACCATTATCCTTGCCTCCGTGCATGCTGGAACTATCACCAGATGCTTACTGGAGAAATACAGTGATCAAACAGGATCATATTCCTTTGCAGTGGAACCCTTTGCTTTCTTCAGGCAGGGATCTTGATAATGGACAGTTTCGATGGCCTCAATCAATGCTGAATATCATGAAAGACCAATGACTTCTTGATATCTACACCTCTTCAGTATCTGAAACAGCTATAGGGTTCTTGGGATCAATCCCTCCAATACGCTTCAGCCAGAATTAAGAGTTCTTCACCTCTGACAGTCAAACTCAGGCATCATCTTCTAATAGGTCAGCCTATTTTCTCTTTAATAAATGTTTTGAAATATTCCAAGATTACTCTTGAACAGATAGGACATGACAATCAAGAAATACTCCCCCCAAAAATGATACAATAAGAATAATAAAATCAAGACTATGTAGCACATCATGTCATCTAGTCCTTCAGTATGGAGAGCTTAACAAGCAAAATTCAAGGAAACTAACATAAAATGAAATAAGAATATAGCCTCCCATGGCCCTATCAAACAGAAATGCAGATTATCCTGGATTCCCAGTTAAGCAGATGTGGATGAGCTCAACAGCTGAGAGCTACTAGTATCTGAGAGGAATTGCATAAGCTGAGCTAGATTATAAAAAACATTATTAAAGCGGACCCAAAATATTCACTGCTTGCCCCAATACAAGCACTGTGGAACCTGTGTCTTTTGGGGAAACCGCTAGGTACTTGTGACCTAAATTGGCCACTGTTGGAAACAGGATACTGGACTTGATGGACCTTGGTCTGACCCAGTATGGCATATCTTATGTTCTTAACATTTAACATTTTGGTATTTAACCACACGTTTACAGGAGTAATTTACCAAAAAAAGACCATCAAGTTGGAGAACACAGGCCTCATTAACAAACATCTTTTTCTCTTTTGCTGGGTCAGTTTGGCAACATCAGAAAAAAAACCCTTTAAGATAAAGTCCCAATCAAAATCCATAACCAAAGTCAGAATGAGTAGACTGAGTACATTTCTCTTCTGTTGAAGTTTCTAGAAAAGTTGTTAGATTCTGAAGCTCGCTAGTAGATTCCAACTTTTCTACAGACAACACATTTTTATCTTTTGGAGGAGGAAGATAATATGCTTTAGATATTAAAGGGAAAGCTGATTCAGATATCTTTTAGACTTCTAACATATACTTTTGAAACATCTCAGTAGGTGGTATAAATTTAGCTCTGGGAAATTTAATCAAACAAATTCCTACAATGAGACACATTTTCCAATGCTGCATCCTCATTCTGAAGATATACATTCCCCATTACCAGAGAACTAACTACTTCATGTTCTTTATTTGCCTTCCATTCCAATAGGTAAAACTTCTAATTCTAGTCAATCTTTTGTTGATGGGAATTAAGAATCTCAAATTGATTTGCATTGCTATGAGGGAAATTTGTGAGGAAATTGTAGCTAAAATTTCCTAAAGTCTCAGGATTGATTCACCTAGGGTCCCTGCCATACCGGTAACTCAAGAAAATACATTCCAGAAGATGTTGAAGATTCATCACACTACAACCTTGCTGATAATCAGACCCTCTATGCCATCACGACTCCCCACAAAAGCAGCTGGGAGTTGCTGACCCTCCAGGTTCAAACCTTCTCCTGCAGTAGCAGTCGATAAAGTACTGCCACGGGGATTTGTTTTGGACACACTCTCTTGCCATGCTCTTAGAAACATGACAGCAGAAAAAGACCACATGGCCTATTTAGTCTGCCCTTCCATATCAACTACTACAACAGTCCCCTTTTTTCCTTTTGAGATCCTCTCTTTGTCCCATGCTTTTTTGAATTAAGATACTGTCCTCATCTCTACCACACCTCCACTGGGAAACTATTACAGCTGAGGTGGTAGAGACTCTTCTGGAAGTTCCCAAAATATCACACCCGTAAAGGCTCTAAATACAAGTCACCTGCTCCAAGCAGGCCCTCCAGGCATGGAAAGGGATTCTGCGAGATCAAGCTAAGCGATACCTCTTGTCTCTTGGAGCAGTGGATACTTTCCTTCCCCAGATACAGTTTCCTGCGAGGCACCTGTCATGTGATGTCAATTTTGGGGTCAAATGCTTATGTTTGGGGTCCATTCTCAAAAGCACCAATGTCCTCATGTCACCGCTGGCATACTCAAACTTGTGCTTGTGTCTGGGCTTCCCCATACAATAAAAAAAGAACAAGGAATTAAAAAAAAGGTAACAGACCAAAAGAAGCCAAGCAGGGATATCAGAGAAGTCATATTGCTCTGCTCCCCACCAGAGAATGTCTTCCAACAAGCTATATTTGAGAGCACTTGTAACATGCTATTCTGAATGAAATTTGCTCAAAGCAAAAAAACATTAATAGGGTCATTCCAGAAGCCGAATAAGTGTTTGGAAATGTGCCAGGAATGTCTATGTGCTGAAAACACCTATGAACATATTCCAGTACACGGCGCCCCTACACGTTAATCTCACTTGAATGGGTATGTCCGCATGCGTCCCTGAGAGGGCAGAACAGGTGCATAACCAGCTGCAGAGACGTGTCTACCATATTCTCGAAAGCTCCTTGTACGTTTATGGCCTTTCCCAGAGATGTGCCCATTATTCCTGCCAGAGACTTAGAATAAGGCCAGGACTTAGAAAATTTTCTGCTGTGTTCTACAATTCGTCCCTGCAAGTGAGTGTGTGTGTGTGTTGGTTAGAGAATTGCACGGGAGGATCTGCTGTGCAGATCTGCAATTCAGGGAGGACATGAATGACTGCCTGTACCTGGATCTTACAGATGACCACAGTGTCATCAGGTTCCACTGTGATAGGGCAGCCATACATCAGCTGTGTCAGGCACTGGGAGACATGACATTCCCCAGACTGTGTCAGGAGGCCTATATCCTTACCCAGTCCAGGATCTATGCAATCTGCGAGAGTGGTGATTTATCTGGAGGCTGGCAGCCTAGCTACGATGGCACAGGGATCCCCCCCTCCCATGCCCACATAGGCTGGACCAGAGGAGCATTGCCACAAAACAGACTGTGGAAAGGCAGGCAGGGTTTCCCTACAGATAGTAGATGTTTACAGACCAAAATAGGCCAAGGCAGAGAGTGGACATTGTATGAGACAGGTGTAGCCACATGTAAGGAGCTGCTGTACCCAGATATATGAGAAACAGATGCCATAGCCAGAAAGCCACAGTCATTAAAGGAATATAATTTTGTAGCTCAGCAATATTATGTATCTTTTGGGGAATTGCAAAGTTCGTTTAGGTTGTTGTGAACCTAGTAAAGGTCCATACTTGGCATTTTAAAGAGTGCTTTTAGAGATGACCAATGCAAGTATAACTGAAGCATTTTTTTTTAATTGCCAAGTAATTTTTGATGCAAGGTATGTCATGACAAACATGTTAATATTTATTTTATCTTCTAATATATTTGAGTGCACTGAAATTACTTAGCACTTTTCTCGGCATGAAAAAAAGACTAGTATATATAGTCTAGTTTGCATCAGCATTTATTTATCATCAATATTTATGTCTACTTTGCATCAGCAAAATACTGTCAGTGAGAACAGCAGCTTAGGAGATGCACATTTTAACAGAGAAGGCATGGCCATCAGAGCCATCCACAGGTATATCATGGAGACAGACACGATCGGAAACTGGTAACTGTCCAGAATACAGTGAGGGTGGGGATGTCCAAAACCATTTTACATCTACCCATGTCCCATAATATTAGCAGGGGCGTGTTTCTCCACTTCACTGCATGGCCCGTACCTGCATCCGCGTGCAGTTCTCACTGTCAATATGTGCATGGATCGGCTGAACAGCATGTTGGACGTGCCACGCCGGACACGTCTATGAGCCAATCCTAGAAACGCAGGCACGTCTATACTCGCAAATGTGGAATTAGCACGGAATCACACCAATGCCTGGTTTAAAAGTGTCTGCTGGAGATATCAGGCCTATATGGAATTTACCTCTCAGTGTCAAACGAAATGGGTAAACACATTAAATGTCAACAAATGAAAATAAATACTGTAGCTCAAAAAAAATCCCCTCTCATAAGAAAAATCTTTTAGGAGCATCGAAAACACTTAATATTGGCCATGCACTACAGTCAGGAGTTGCATGAGGTAACCAAATTAATGTATTATCATCAGTCCAAATGTTCACCAATTTACTGTGTCAACACCCAAGAATATCAAAAATACCAAAAACTTTCAAAATTCAATCAATCAATCTTCTGTTACATTCATATAAATCTTTAAACTTATCCATCACAATAGCAAGCAACATCAGCAAAAGTGCAGACAATTTCTTCAATGCACTCTTTTCATCAATTGTATAAAGTTATCCCAGCAATATACTTATACAGGACATTACAACTAAAAATAAAAATTTATACAAACAAACATGTTCAGTCAAGTGAAGGCCCTTTAGAAAAGGTAGGTTATAACAGCTTTCCTAAATGTCAAATAACCACGTTTATTGGAAAGGCTGTCTGGAAGCTCACTACAGAATTTAGAACCCAAGCAAGAAAGCCACAAATGCAGATGGATGCCTTACGTATTACAGCAGCGGAAGGTACTGTGAGTGAGCAATGTGTACTGGACCTTAGGTTCTGAGAAGAGAAAGAACGGTAGCAAAGCAACTACTTAATTTCTAGTCATTGAAAAAGAAGCTTAAAAACAAAACATAAGTCTTTAAACTTTAAGCAAAACTAATGCAAATTAAATAAAATCAACTAGCGCATGAACAGCAGCAATTTGTATTAAATAACCTAGCAAACCAAAGTAAAACATTTTAGAGTAGTCCAAACACTGAAATGCAAGAGTCTGAACCACTGTCTGAAAGTCCCCAGCTTCTAAAATCACCATAAGTCAGCTAATTTGTCATTAACTTAAACAGCACACTCTGAATCACTTTTGCAATTTGGGCATGGAAATTAAGTTGGGAATCCAGAACCACTCCCAAATAGGTTAGCTTATCTCTTACTTCTCCCACCAAGGTAATGGAAGTTAGACTAGGTAGTGATCTATCACTACAAACAGCCATGACTTCAGTCTTTTAAAGGTTTATTGTTCTCCTTCCTAAAATCTGCTAAAAAAAACACAACCAAGAAGCTAACCACAGTGATGGAAACCCTTCAGCAATTGTATAGGGGACTCCCCCTCCCCATCAACAATTAGCATCCCAACACATTTAAGTGAGTTATCTTATATTTATTCACGTTATGTTAAAATATTATTAAATATTCTATGTATTCCCTAAGTTATTATTATTCCCTGTAAGCCATTTTGGCCAAGTTGTTATATGTAAACCGCTTAGACATGTAAATCAGTGACATATAAACACAGCTAAATAATAATAATAATACCGTACATCCTACCACAAGGAATGTCCCAAGGGTTGCACTATCGTCACTACTATTCAACATCTATGTCCACACCTTTTGCAAAACCATCCAGAAGCACGTCAGGTATCTAATGTACGCTGGTGACATAATGGTATTCAAGCTGTTCTCCACAGCCGCCCCAGACTACTCCAATCTCTCAGCATGCTTGGAGAAAATGGTCAAGTGGCTCTAGCATTGAAACCTAGCAATCAACCTCAGCAAGACAGAGATCTACACATCACCAGGGACCCTGAGTTCACGCCTCCAACATCCATCAAATTTGGAGACACAGATCTCCAAGTCAAAAAAGTAAACTCAAATACCTCGGAGTCAACTTAGACTAGACTTTCAAACCCACATCCAAAATACCATAAAGGCAGTTTATTTCAAGCTCAGAATGCTATGCAACCTATGCCCCTCCTCTACTCTGAGAACTTCCACACAGTTTGCCAGGCCACCATCACCCTCCTGCTTGACTATTGCAATTCTATATAACACGGGCTACCCAAATGCACCATCCATACAGTACAGCTCACTCAGAACACTGAAGCATGAACAATCTGCCGAATATCTAAGCACTCCCACATCATACCCATCCTAAGATCCCTCCACTGGCTACTCATGGCCTCCAGGATCAAATTCAAGGCCCTCACCTCATTCAAAATCTTCTGTAAATACCTAAGACTCACCTCTTCCAGGAACACTATGGTACGTGCTGACCTCACCAAGAAGCTACCTACCTTACATAGCACACCTACCTACATACGCACCACTGCTAACTTTGCTACTATAACGCCCTAAAAGCTACCTCCACCACAACCCCAAGATGTTAAGAGTACACCTCTCTATTATGTTCTTAAATTGTTCATTGTTTTGACTGGTAGAAAAGTGTAGTTACTCACCTGTAACAGGTGTTCTCCGGGACAGCAGGAATCGGTCCTCACATATGGGTGATGTCACCGCCGACTGAGCCCTGGTGGAAGCATCCCCCCAGCTTTCAAAGAAAGCCAAGGGTGCCATCTTGCTCAGTCAAATGACATAGCTAAAAAACGGTAAAAAATATAAAATATGGTAAAGAAGCAACTCCAAGGGAAGGAGAGAGGGTTGTGAGGACTGATTCCTTCTGTCCCCAGAGAACACCTGTTACAGGTGAGTAACTACGCTTTCTTCGGGAACAAGCAGGAAGTCAGTCCTCACATATGGAACTCCCTAGATAAGGCTACCAAAAGTCCATAGAGAAAAAATACAGTTACCCTCAGGGGAAGCCATGAGCAGCAGCAATTGAGTCCACAGGTGCAGACTGTAGTAGAACCCATGTGTCTGAAGGAAACCAGCTCTCCGGTAGCCTGAACAGAGAAGAGCTGGAGGGTAGGAGTTGCCTAGACCCCGAAAAGATTATGGAGTGTGGCCTGGCCAAAGGCACTGTCCCATCGGGACTCCCTCTCCAGGCAATAATGTGCTGCGAAGGTATGGACAAAAGACCAGGTGGCGGCCCGGCAGATGTCCACCATTGGGACGGAGCGCAGGTTAGCCACAGAGGCCACCATGGCCCTGACACGGTGCACCATGACCCAGCCATCAAGAAAAAGCCCCGCCTGCTCATAGGTGAGGTTGATAAGTCCGCCACCCAGGTAGATAGCGTACGCTTAGTCACCGCTTCCCCCAGTCTACTGGGGTCATACAAAACAAAAAGCTGAGCAGCTTTACTATGGCCCTGGGTACGTTGAATGTGGAAGGACAGGGCCCTCTTACAGTATAAGGTGTGGAGGACAGTCTCTGCTCTACTGGTGTGAGGCCTCTGGAAGAAGGTGGGGAGCACCACCTCCTGGTTGAGGTGAAAAGGCGATACCACCTTCAGAAGAAATTTGGGATGTGTGCAGAGCATAATCCTGTTCTTGTAGAACTTGGTGTAAGGCGCCTCCGCCACCAAGGCTTGGATCTCACTGACCCTGTGAGTAGAGGTGAGCGCAACCAGGTACACCACCTTCCACGAAAGGTAACGCAGGTGGCAGGTAGCCAGTGGCTCAAAAGGCGGGTGAGTAAACTGCACCAGTATGACACTGAGGTCCCACTCGGTTGCCGGAGGGTGTACTGGGGGTTTCAATAAAAGGAGTCCCCTCATGAACCGGGTCACCAACGGCTGGGCCGAGAGGGGTTTGGAGTTCGATTTAAGTCCGGAGTGCGGGAGATGGAGAAGGTGCTGCAGGATCAGCTGCACCAGACAGGAGAACAGACTAATCTCGTGCTCTGTGCACCAGACTGAAAAACTGCACCACTTGAAGGTGTATGCTTTCCTGGTGGAGAACTTACGGGAAGCCAGTAGGATCTCCTCCACTTCCTCTGAGAGGTTGAAAGGGGCTAGGGTTACCCTTTCAGCAGCCACACTGCCAGTGACAGGGACCCCAGATTGGGGTGCAAGAGAGAGCCCCCCCTCCTGTGACAGGAGCCCTGGGGAGCTCCCCAATGGGATGGGAGTCTCCACCGACAGCCGGGGAAGTAGTGGGAACCATGGATGCCTGGGCCATCAAGGGGCTATCAGGATTAGCGAAGCCTTGTCGCAGAGGGTCCTGAATAACATTTTGGCAATTAGTGGTGTGGGGGGGAAGGTGTACATGAGACCTTCTGACCACAAGATGAGGAACGCATCTACCGCCACCAGAGAAGGGTGGGCTTGCCGAGAGCAGAAGCAGGGCAACTGGTAGTTGTCCAGGCTGGCAAACGGGTCTATCCATGGTTCCCCCCAGAAGTGGAAAAGCCAGCTGGCCACTCTGGGGTTCAACTGCCACTCGTGGGGCTGGAAGATCCCGCTTAATCTGTCGGCCAGTGCCTTGTTCTGTCCCATAAGAGTATGCCCTGCTGGACTGCGTAGGGGCAGAGGGCCATCGCCTCGCGGCAGAGGGCACGGGACCCTGTGCCCCCTGCTTGTTCATATAGAACATAGCCACATGGTTGTCTATCTGGACCAACACTGGTTGGCGCCGTAGGCAGAGGCAAAAGGCTCGGAAGGCAAGGTGTTTCATCCGTAATTCCAGAAGGTTGATCTGCTGGTTGCTCTCGCCCTGCAACCAACTTCCCTGGGTGCAGAGTTCCTCGCAGTGGGCTCCCTATCCCAGCAGGGAGGTGTCTGTTGTGAGAATCCTTAAGGGACATGGAGACTGGAAAGGCATCCCTGCCTTGAGGTACTGGGGATTCTGCCACCAGGTCAGGGATTCCACCAACTGACAGGTTACTACAATTCTGTTGCAGAGACAGCCTGTGGCCTTCATCCACTGGTCCCAAAGGCACCACTGTGCGGCCCTCATGTGGAGGCGGGCATCTGGGGTGACATGGACCATGGAGGCCATGTGTCCAAGTAGGCGCAGCAGGAGCCTAATTTACACATGGAGCCTAATTTACACATTATGGGGGTCATTCTGAACTGCGTTTAGCGGGTCTGGACATCCAATCCGGACCGGATATCCAGACCTGCTAAACTCCCGAACCGCTCTGCCTGCAACCAAACTTTCCGCATGTATTGCCGGTTTGTAAGGGGAGCTCTGTTTGTGGGTGGGAAGGGGAGGGCTATGGGGGGGGGCGAGGGTGGGCAGCGACTGACCCCGGACATACAGGGCTGATGCTGAGGTCAGCCACTTAGACAGGGGATGCAGGAGCCGGGGGTGGCAGAGATGAGGAGGCGCAGGAGGATCCCCACAGCCTAACCCTGGCCATGGGAGGCCAGAACGGGGGTCAGACTGCAGGGAAAGCATAGCTACTCACCTGTAACAGGTGATCTCCGGGAACAGCAGGAATATAGTCTTAACATATGGGTATCGTCGGTACCGACAGAGCCTGCACGGGAATGCTCCCCAGCGTCCAATTAGAAAGCTTTTGGGAGCATCCCACAGCGCCTGCGTGCTGCCTTCCCGCCTTTCCCAACTGCCTCTCTCCAGTTGAGTTTTAAAGCTGAGACAAAGAGAGAGAGGGGGAAAGAAAAGAAAAGAGAGATACAACTCCTAGGGGAGGTGGGTGGGTTGTGAAGACTAAATTCCTACTGTTCCCGGAGATCACTTGTTACAGGTGAGTAACTGCTATCTCCAGGAACAAGCAGGAATGTAGTCTTCACATATGGGGACTCCCTAGCTACAGATGCCAGGGAGAAACCCCAGAAGTTGTGTGCCCCTGTGAAAGGGCTCCACTTCCCCCCATGGATCTCTGGCATCCTACCGGGAAAGGTGGGTAGGAGTTGATTAAGTATGGAACAGGTGCTGTAGAACTGCCTGACCAAACAAGGCATCCCGGCGGGAGTCCTTGTCTAAACAGTAATGGGCTGTGAAGGTATGAACCGAGGCCCAAGTAGCTGCTTGACAGATGTCGTCAATAGACAAAGAGTGTAGATGAGCCATTGAGGCTGCCATGGCTCTCACATTGTGAGCTGTGACATGGCCTTCCAGAGAAAGGTTCTTACTCTGATAGGCCAAAGAAATACACTGTGCAATCCAGTTGGACAATGTTCTCTTGGAGACTGGAAGTCCCAAATGAGAAGGATCGAAAGCAACAAAGAGTTGGGAGGACTTTCTATGTTGCTCTGTCCTCTGTAAGTAAAAGGCAAGTGCTCTTTTACAGTCCAAAGTATGAAGATTCCTTTCTGCATTTGAAGCATGACGCCTTGGAAAAAATACAGGCAGGTAAACTGCCTGGTTTAAATGAAAAGGTGAGACCACCTTTGGCATAAAGTGTGGATGAGTCCTAAGGACTACCTTATCATGATGGAACCTCATGTAAGGAGGATCAACAACCAATGCTTGCAATTCACTGATGCAACGTGCTGATGTGATTGCAATGAGAAAGATAACTTTCCAGGAAAGGAATTCCAAAGAGGTAGTAGCTAAAGGTTCAAAAGGCGGCTTCATGAGCTGCCCAAGAACCAGATTCAGGTCCCATGCCACTGGAGGTGGCCTAATGGGAGGCTTAGTTAGCAGAAGGCCCCTCATAAATCTCGCTATGAGAGGATGAGAGGAAATAGGTTGTCCATTGAAAGGCTTTAAAGAAGCTGAAATAGCACTTAAATGGACTCTTACTGAGTTAGTCTTAAGTCCTGCATTAGATAAATGAAGGAGATACTCCAGTAATGATTCCAGAGGTATCGCAGAGGGGTGAAGACCCTTTTCTGAACACCATATGGAAAACCTTTTCAACTTGAAAGCATAAGAACGTCTTGTGGAAGGTTTCCTGGAAGCACAAAGGACATCCCTTACTTGTTGAGAAAGGTTAAGACCATGAAGGTCTAGGCCAGGGGTCGGCAACCCGCGGCTCCGGAGCCGCATGCGGCTCTTTCTCACCTTTGCCGCGGCTCCGGAGCACACTGCCCGCCCGGTGACAGGCAATAGTGTTCTAAAGATGTATTTAAACGTGGCGTTATGGGCTCCCTCCATGTCAGCTCCCTCCCTTCTTCTGCAGCCGCGGCTCCCTGCCTCTTAGGGAACCGCGGCTGTGCTTTTAAAATCATCTCGGAGCCCTTCCTGTCTTGACGGGCTCCGTGCAGCATTGTCCCGCCTCCAAAACTTCCTTTAGAGGCGGGACAATGCTGCACGGAGCCCGTCAAGACAGGAAGGGCTCCGAGATGATTTTAAAAGCACAGCCGCGTTCCCCTCAGCGGCAGGGTGCCGCGCCTGCTGAAGTCGGGCGGGAGCTGACATAGAGGGTGGGGGGCTTACATGGAGGGAGGGAGCAGATATGGATGGATGGAGGGCGGGGGGCTGACATGGAGGGAGGGAGCTGATATGGATGGAGGGAGGGGGGCTGACATGGAGGGATGGAGGGGGCTGACATGGAGGGAGGGAGCTGATATGGATGGAGGGAGAGGGGCTGACATGGAGGGATGGAGGGGGCTGACATGGAGGGAGGGAGCTGATATGGATGGAGGGAGGGGGCTGACATGGAGGGATGGAGGGGGCTGACATGGAGGGAGGGAGCTGATATGAATGGAGGGAGGGGGGCTGACATGGAGGGATGGAGGGGGCTGACATGGAGGGAGGGAGCTGATATGGATGGAGGGAGGGGGCTGACATGGAGGGATGGAGGGGGCTGACATGGAGGGAGGGGGCTGACATGGAGGGAGGGAGCAGATATGGATGGATGGAGGGAGGGGGGCTGACATGGAGGGAGGGAGCTGATATGGATGGAGGGAGGGGGGCTGACATGGAGGGATGGAGGGGGCTGACAGGGAGGGCGGGGGGCTGACATGGAGGGAGGCAGCAGATATGGATGGATGGAGGGAGGGGGGCTGACATGGACGGAGGGAGCTGATAAGGATGGAGGGAGGGGGGCTGACATGGAGGGATGGAGGGGGCTGACATGGAGGGAGGGAGCTGATATGGATGGATGGAGGGAGGGGGGCTGACATGGAGGGAGGGAGCTGATATGGATGGATGGAGGGAGGGGGGCTGACATGGAGGGATGGAGGGGGCTGACATGGAGGGAGGGAGCTGATATGGATGGATGGAGGGAGGGGGGCTGATATGGAGGGAGGGAGCTGATATGGATGGAGGGAGGGGCTGACATGGAGGGAGGGGGGCTTCCATGGAGGGATGTGGGGGGCTGACATGGAGGGAGGGTGAAGGCGGGCTTACATGGAGGGAGGGAGCTGATATGGATGGAGGGAGGGAGGGGGCTGACATGGAGGGATGGAGCACTGGTAATGGGGTTGAGGGGACTAGCACTGGAAATGAGCTGATTAGGGGAGGCTAGGACTGGTAATGAGCTGATGGGGGGTAGGACTGGTATTGGGCTGATTAGGGGAGGCTAGCACTGGTAATGGGGTTGAGGGGGGATTAGCACTGGAAGCGAGCTGATTTGGGGGGCTTTGACTGGGCATGGGCTGATTGTGGGGAGGGGAGGATAGAGCTGCTGGCCCTGGAAGATAACTGGGGGCTAAGGCTACAAATGGGCAGATATGAGGGGATGGGAGAATGGAACTGGATCTGAGAGGGGCTGCCATGGTATTTGTACTAGAAGGGACTGGTCAGTGGGGAAGGAGGGGGACTGGAAGGAAATGGACACCAGTGGCAATCATGGTAATGCAAGTTGACATTGGAAGGTACTGGGAGTGAGGACTGGAAAGGGGCTGATATTGGGGAGGGTTACTGGGACTGGAAATAGGCTGATGGAAAGAAGTGAAGAAAACGAAAGAAGAGATAAGAAATGGCAGATGGACCATAGACCACAGAAAGAGAGCTAAGAGAAGACAGGAAAGCAGAAGCCTCAGATCGGGACCAGCATGATCAAAGAATAAATTGGTCAGACAACAAAGGTAGAAAAAATAATTGTATTTCATATTAGTGATTTGACTACAAAATCATCATAATTTTGAAATCAAATATTGTTACTTGTTGTTGTGATATTTTCTGGCGTATTTATTTTGGTGTGCGAAGGAAGAGGGGTAGTCTTATACGGCGAGTATAGGCCAAACACCTATATTTTAACAGGAAAAGTAGAGGGTCGTATATAGCATTAAGGTAAGAAACAATATATGCAGTGTTAGATTTGTTTTAAATGTCGCAATGGTTTTGCGGCTCCCAGTTTTTTTTTTCCCTTCGGAAGCGGGTCCAAGTGGCTCTTTATGTCTTAAAGGTTGCAGACCCCTGGTCTAGGCTCTCAGCATCCAGGCCCTGAGATGCAGAGAGTGGGGATTGGGATGCCACAACAACCCAACCTCCAGAGACAGGAGATCTGGAGCAGATCCTAACTCCAGAGATGGAGCTTGAGCGAGATGCAGGAGCAGAGGGTACCACACCTGCCGTGGCCAATGTGGAGCTATGAGAATCATGTGGCCTTTGTCTCTCTGAAGCTTGAATAGGGTCTTGGGAATTAGGGGAATGGGTGGAAAGGCATATAGGAAGTCCTGACCCCAATGGAGGAGGAAAGCATCCCTGGCCTGAGAACTCTGAGCTGGAATTCTGGAACAGAATCGGGGAAGTTTGGCATTCAACGGACTTGCAAAGAAGTCTATGTCCGGAGTTCCCCAAATTTGAAAAATGTTTGCTACCTGGTCTGCATGGAGAGACCATTCGTGTGGAAGCAGAACTCGACTGAGTCTGTCTGCCCAAGAGTTTTGAATGCCTGGCAGATACACCGCAAGGAGATGAATCTGATGCTCTCTGGCGAGGGCCCATAGTCGCAAAGCTTCATTGCAAAGCGACAGAGAGCCTGTCCCTCCCTGCTTGTTCAGATAGAACATAGCTACTTGATTGTCCGTTTGAATTAGGACTGTCTTGTAGCTGAGCTGGGTATGGAACACTCGAAGAGCAAGGAAGATTGCTCTGAGTTCTAGGAGATTGATATGTAAGTGGGTCTCCTGTGGAGTCCAGGTGCCTTGGGTAGAGAGGTCTTGCAAGTGAGCTCCCCAACCCACCTGTGAGGCGTCTGTTGTTAGAATGACCTGGGGTGGGGGCTGTTGGAAAGGGGACCCCACCAACAGGTTTTGGGTTGACTGCCACCATTGTAGAGACAAAATAAGGCGAATTGTGTTTGCTATTTTGTCTGATAGGCAGCCTGATGCCTAAGTCCACTGAGTGGATAGAGTCCATTGGGCTGCTCTCATATGGAGGCGAGCATAGGGAACCACGTGCACGGTAGATGCCATGTGGCCTAGTAGTTGTAACATTTCCCGAGCAATGAGATGAGACTTTAACACTTCCTGGGAGGCTAACTGCACAATGCGAAGGCAGCGGGCCTGTGGAAGATAGGCCCTTGCTTTTCTGGTATCCAGCAGGGCTTCTATAAACTCTAGAGACTGAGTGGGAGTTAGGCTGGATTTTTGGATGTTAATGAACAGGCCCAAATACTGAAGGATACGCATTGTGCAAGATAGGGAAATTCTGGCCTCTGACTCTGACGGGGCTCGAATGAGCCAGTCGTCTAAGTAGGGGAAGACGAATATTCCTAGAGCGCGAAGAAATGCTGCCACTACAGCCATGCATTTCGTAAACACCCTTGGTGCTGAGACCAGGCCAAAAGGAAGCACCCTGTATTGGTAGTGCTTTCCTTGAAAAAGAAAATGAAGCAACCTTCGCTGAGTTGGATGGATGAGAACACGAGTGTATGCATCCTTGAGATCTAGAGAACAAAGCCAATCCTGACTCTGAAGGTATGGCAGCAGAGTTCCCAGAGAAATCATCTTGAATTTCTCTTTGAACAGGAATTTGTTCAGTTCTCTGAGGTCTAAAATGGGTCTGTGTCCCCCTGTTTTCTTTGGAATAAGGGAATAAGGGGAGTAAAACCCTGTACCCTGTTGGGAAATGGGTACGTCTTCTATTGCCCCATGGGCAAGAAGTAAACTGACCTCTTGACTCAACTGAGTGTTGAGAGAAGCCTGAGAATTGAACTGTCTTACCACTGTAGGAGGGGGCATGTTGAAGAAATGAAGCTTATACTCCTCTCTTACAATGGAAAGAGTCCATTCTTCTGCTGTTATCTGCCCCCATCTGGGGGCAAAATGACACAACCTTCCTGGGATAGTGGAAGGCTCTGGCCTGTTCAGGGCCAGGAAGGCCAAGTTCTCTAGATGGGAGTCAAAGCCCCTGTGGAGGCTGAGTCTGCTGGGCCGGTTGAGGCTTAGCAGTCTTTGGTTTCCTTTGCTTTGGGGGCTGCTGTCCCTTTCGGGCGGACTGACCTGCAGAATGCACCTGCTGGGTATAGGAAGGGTAAAACCTCTTCTTTTTAGAGAAGAATGGTGTCTTGTAGGATTTTCTCCTTGCAGGATCCGCTGTAGCCTTGGATAGTCTGTCCAAAGTGGTGTTATCAGCATCCAGCTCATTAGCTTTCTCTTGTCAATTTTTGCCAAAGAGATTTTCGCCTGTACAAGGGATATTCCCCAGTTTGTCCTGTACCCAGAGTTCTAAGTCAGATGCCTGGAGCCAGGCAATCCTACGAGCACCTATGGCAATGGCAGAGGTTCTGCTTATGCACTCAAAGCAGTCAAAAGCTGCACGATTAACAAACTTGGAAACATCTTGGGCATGTTTGACAAGTGTAAGATAATCCTGCTTCTTATCAAAAAGGAGAGGGCTCATAAGCTCTAGATCTCCTGTAACCTCTTTAAGGAACATTCCCATATATAAGATGTAGGAACTAATCCTGGCAGAAAGCATAGAGGCCTGGAATTTTCGACGCCCAAAGGCATCAACAGTCCTACATTCACGTCCTGGAGGATTAGATTCATGTCTTTTTGCACTCTTGATCCTTCTCATAGCTGACTCCACCACTATGGAGTGGTGTGGCAACTGAGTTTTTTGAAAACCAGGACAAGGAGGCACTTGATACATGGTATCCAGCCTACGGGAATGAGGAGAGGTGGTAAGAGGTGTTTCCCACATTCTTAACATGAGATCATGCAAGATCTGATGAATAGGCAAAGTAGCTTTAGGATATTGTAAAATCTCCAACTCCTTTGCTCTGGGCTCTGTTTCAGGAGCCACTGTGATGGAAAGACCTCTAGCCACCTCCCTGATGAAATCCTGAAAGGATATATCCTTTGGAGGAGACATCCTACGTTTAGGAGAAGAAGGCTCCTCAGAGAGACGTACTACAGCATCAACAGAGCTGTCAGAGTCCTCAGAGTCATCGGAGGATTTAAAATATCTTCTGTCCGGGTGCTCTTGTAAAGCACGATACCGGTACCGATTGAAGTCGGTACCGGAGGGATCCGGTACCGGCCTGTCGATACCGGAGGAAACAGCATGACTCGTTGGAAGCACACTCGCCGATGTCGATGCTGTCGGTACCGGTACCGATATCGGTGCCAGAACCGGTGTCGATACTGGTTGAACTGTCTGAAGCGGTCCCGAAGGCACCAATGCTGCAAGGAGAGCCGCCAGACTGCGCTCAACAGCCAGGAATCTCTGGTCAATTGACGCTGCCGATGCCTGGGTGTCGGTACCGGACGAAGTGGCCGGTGCCGCAGAGCATGGCACCAGTAGTTCTGCCGAGGTTGAGGCCTCGAGAACATCCTGGAGCCCCAATAGTGCTTTGGAAGCCAAAGCCTCCCGCCGGGGAAATTTTGCCGGTAGAAGTCCCTCAAGGGCAATGCCATAGGCATCTCGATGCTTGGAAGGAGATCTACCCTTTGAGGACCGGCCAGATTTATGTTTGGTTACCTGAGATCCATGGGAGGAAGACGAAGCCCTGGAAGACGTCGATGCCATGGATGCTGCATTGGAAGGAAAAAGGGTGCTAAGCTTAGCAGCTCAGTTCTGCCGACCCCTCTTCGACATCATCCCACAGGCAACACACTCCGAGATGTAGTGGTCAGAACCTAAATATTTGAGGCACCACTCGTGAGTTTTGGTGACAGAGATGGTACCATCACACTTGGAACACTTTTTAAAACCCGAAGCGGGTTTTTCCATGTTGAGGAAAAATTGGGCCTAGTGCCCAAAATGGCGCGTGGCACCAGAGAGAAAAAAGGCTGGAAAATCCAGATAAAATTTTACATCATTTTTTTTTTTTAGAAAGAAAAAAAAAGAACCGGCGGTACCGGTATAGTGTGGAGGAAGGCAGACGTTACCACAAAAAAGAATGAAAAATATGGGATAATTTCTGCGGTGACAGGAAAACGACCTGCTGGCTCCGCGGAAAATGAAGAACTGAAGAGAGGCAGTTGGGAAAGGTGGGAAGGCAGTATGCAGGCGCTGTGGGATGCTTCCAAAAGCTTTCTAATTGGACGCTGGGGAGCGTTCCCACGCAGGCTCCGTTGGTACCGACGATACCCATATGTGAAGACTACATTCCTGCTTGTTTCTGGAGATAGAGGTATGTTGATTGCAGCTGGGGAGCATGGCCCCTGAATGGAACCACAGTGCCTGGCTGAATTAACCGGGTATGCGGCTGATCAGAATAGGGACCTGGCCTACACTTCCAGGCCTTAGACCTGATTCTGATCCCATGGACATGTCTAGCCCCTGCGGGATCAGAATCGAGTCTACCTCTGTACACCCCGATTCTGATCAGCCATACAGGAGCTGGACAGCCAATACAAAATTGGCCTCAATGCCAAAAAGATTAAAGCCTTCTTTAATAAACCTGAAAGCAATGAGTTAAATAGCCCAAAACCTGTAAAAGCCAAATCTTCAGTACAGATTTCAGATGTTCCCAAGACAAAAGTGGTTTCAATTGTTTGGCCAAGTGATGTTGAAAAATGCCTTTCCATAGCTGACATTACCAGTACCTTCAGATAATTTTGAGATTAGTAATACCCCTAAATTTAACATCAAATTGAAGAGGTAGGCCGCTATGTAATCCCATAATCGTGTGTTTTATGGCATTTTGAATAAAGTTTTTACCTTTTCTTTTTAGCTTATTGTCTTGGTTTTCTTTTTTTTTTTTTTACACGATTGTTCTATTGCTCCTTGTCACATGGGAACCTGCTCCCATTTTTGTTCATCTGTTGCAGTAATTTGCCAAAGTCTCCAGTGACCTGCTCCTGGCAAAATCCAAGGGCCTTTACTATGTCCTCATCCTTGACCTCTCTGCTGCTTTTGACACGGTTGATCACTACCTTCTCCTTGATACCTTTTCCTTGATTGATTTCAAGGACTTTGTACTATCCTGGTTCTCTTATCTCTCCCATCGAACTTTCAGCATGTGTGTTGTGGGTCTTCCTCCACTGCTGTCCTTCTCTTAGTTGGTGTACCCCAAGGGTCTGTCTCGGGCCCACTCCTTTTCTCCCTTATGCCCAGTCTCTTGGTACACTCATCTCCTTCTCTTTCTCCCTAAGCCCACCTCCCCCTTCCTCCCGTCTCTATTTTTCTTTTTTTTAATATTTAAGATTTAATTAATAATACTTCCAAGTATTAACATGAATGAAAAGAAAATGATCTTTTAAAAATAAGGAAACAAATCATGAAACTACAAAAAACATTTACATATTAGCCCACAAGTAAGGAAATATGGAGGGAGTACTAGGAAACAAAAAAAAGGAAAGTCAAGGCACCACATGGCCCTAAACTACCTAATAAGAACTAAATTACAAGGCAGGCAGAGACTTAAGCATCAGCCGAATAGGACAGCACAGTAACTTCAATCGAAACATCCTCTCTAGCTACTAAGAACTCCAAAAGTTGTCTAGGTTCAAAGAACAGAAACATTTTCTCTTTATATAACACACAACATCTAACAGGAAATTTTAACTGAAAAGTTGCCCCAAAGGCCAAAACCCTGGGGCAAAGGGTCAAAAGGTCCTTCCTTCTCAATTGTAAAGCTAGAGATATATCAGGAAAAATCCTCACTTGAGAGCCCAAAAAAACCTCATTGAAGTTCTTAAAGTATAACCTAAGAATAAAAAACATATCTGACTCTAGAGCAAGGATGACAAGGAGGGTAGATCTTTTCTTAATAACCTCCAAGGAGTTTTCCAAAAACCCTGTGAGGTCCCTCACCCCAAGGGACACAGGAGGAGCAGCAGTAACACGGTCCCTTACGCCCAGGGATAAATACTGAGCCCTAGTCAAAGGCGGAAAATGCTCCGGGGGAATCTCTAAAATTTTCCCAAAGCACTTTCTCACCATTTCCACTGCTGACAACACTGGAGACCTAAGGAAATTCAGTTATCAAAGATTACATCGTCAAACCTGATTTTCCAGATATTCTATTTTTCTAGTAAACACAGTTCTATCTTTAATCTAGGCAGCAACCAAGTCCCAAAGCTGCCCAACATCCTGTTCCATCCTGGAGATTCTCCCCGCCTGCTCCTCTTGACCACTGGAGAGATTAACACAAGTATTTTTCACTCCTAAAAGTTCAGTATTTGCAAAACCCATCAAATAAGTCAGAAAGGTGTTCAGAGTTGCCAAACCATCCTACAGCACGTCCATTGTAATCACAGCCGGTCTCACCAACTTACAGACACCAGAAAGCACCTCCTCTCGGGACTGTGCAGCTGTTAGGGTCCACATCCGATGATTCAGATCCTATCACTACTCCTTGCTGTACCATAACACCAAGAGAGAGAGCCACTACCGCTGAAATGCTCCCTTCACCTCCCTTCAATGGCGTGCTCACCGAGCAAGCCAGAAGGAAAATGCAGCCTCACAGAGCCGCACTTCCTGCCGCCATCTCGTTTCTCCCTCCTCTCCTTTCTCTAATTCTGTGGATAACATCACACTCCTCCCTGTGTTCTCAGCTTGCAACCTTGGGGTCATCTTTGACGCCACTCTCTCTTTCTCTGCACACATCCAACAGATAGCAAAATCCTGTCGCTTCTTTCTCTATAACATTGACAAAATTTGTCCTTTCCTTTCTACACACACTACTAAGACATTTATCCACTCTTCAGTCACCTCTTGGCTAGACTACTGCAACCTCCTCCTTGCTGGTCTACCTCTGAATCATCTCTCGTCCCTTCAATCTGTTCATAACTCAGATAAACGACTAATCTTCCGTCAGCCTCATTATGCTCATATAACCCCTCTCCTCTAGTCACTTCACTGGCTCCCTATCCATTTCCATATCCAGTTCAAACTTCTACTGACCTTTAAGTGCATTCATTCTGCTGCCCCTTATTACTTTTCCTCTTTTATATCTTTCCCTACACCTCTTCTCTAGACTTCCGCTCTTCAGGCAGATCCCTTCTATCTGTGCCCTTTTCTACTACTGCCAACTCCAGACTCCAATTCTTACACCTTGCAGCAACTTATGCCTGGAACAAACTACCTGAGCCCATGAATCAGGCTTCATCTCTGTCCCTTTTCAAATCCAGGCTAAAAACTCACCTCTTTGAGGTGGCTTTTGGATCCTGATCTGCTTCGACTCTTAAGTGTTTTCTTACCATTCCCCTTGCCATTTCCTTGTCCTCAGCTGTTTGTGTTGACTATCCTAACTAGACTGTAAGCTCTGATGAGCAGGGACTGTCTTTTACAAGTGTCTGTTCAACTCTGCGTATGCTTTGTAGTGCTATACAAATGAACAGTAGTAGTAGTAGTAACTGTGCCTCTTTTTTGTGTGTCAAAGCAGGGCGAGCTGACAATGAAGAGTACCAGTCAGATCCCGCTTTCATACTATTTCAATGAACCCAAGTGAAGGTTTCCATATTCTCATATCCCCAACCAATCTATTCAAGTGCTAATAAATGTCTAATGCTGCAATGCCAATTTAATATGATGACCAATGTAAGAAAGCTGTGCCTATAAATAAATTCCCTGACATGCAGAAGATCTGATCAGTTCTACTGTATAAGATTAATACCTCCATAAAAATATTTGCTGGGAGCTTCAATCAAATCTCCCCTCTCTCTGTAGGAAGACAGAAAGTCACCGCATTATTTTTTATGAATTCAGCTGATGAATAAGAAAACATGTAACAGTGAAAGACATGTTGAAGAGCTTTGCCCCTGTTTTTGTTTTGGTGGGCAGTCACTGTACCAAATATAATGCTAGCTATGCTTCTCTCAAGGTGGCGAGGCTGAGGAGCATTCAAGACAGTGAGAAGTACATTGATGAGATGCTTCTTGTAGCAACCAAGCTCTCCAGCAGAGGAGAAGATGGGTGCCAACAGAAGGTCGATGGTTGGACACAAGTCACCAGGGCCTGCAAAATCACCAATCCAACTTCTCCAGCCCTTGAACTGAAGAACCATTATGCAGCCCTGGAAGTGGAGGAGGTGAAAGCATCCCTGGAAAGGGAAGAACCAGAGCTCAAGTACCCCAAAGTTGCAGAATCATTGACCACAAGGAAACGAAGGGTAGTGGTGGTTGGAGACTCTCTTCTGAGGGGTACTGAGGCATCCATCTACCGACCAGACTTGATGTCCAGAGAGGTATGCTGTTTGCCTGGTGCCAAAATCCAAGATGTTAAGGAGAGTTTGCCGAGACTCATCATGCCCACTGACTATTACCCAATGTTGCTAATCCATGTTGGAACAAATGATACTGCCAGGTATACCTCGGAATGTATCAAAAGTGACTTCATGGCTCTGGGACAGAGGATGAAGCAGTTAGGTGCACAGGTGGTGTTCTCATCAATCCTCCCTGTTAAGGGTAAAGACCAAGGCAGAGAGGCTCGCATCCTGGAGATGAATGCATGGCTGCATGGATGGTGTCATCGAGAGCGTTTTGGTTTCCTAGACCGTAGGATGCTGTTCCAAGGGTTGCAGAGCAGAGATGGCATCCATCTGTCCAAGAAAGGTCAACGCATCTTCGGTAGTAGACTGGCTAATCTACTAAAGAGGGCTTTAAACTAGATTCGTTGGGGATGGGTGAAGAAAGCCAACAGGTAGGTGATACATTAAATACCTTTATGGAAATGGGTTACAGGGGTAACATATGGAAAGCAGTGTGTATAAATGCCCGTAGCATGGGAAATAAGATCCCTGATGTTGAAGCTTTGGTGGGAGTGGCTGACTTGGATTTAGTGGCAGTTACTGAAACATGGTTCACAGAAAACCATGATTGGGATGTAACTATACCTGGCTATTTATTTATTTTTATTTATTTAAACTGATTTCTATCCCGCCTTATCCTTCAATCAAGGCTATACTTTATTCAGAAAGGACAGGGTAGGAAGAAGGGAAGGAGGAGTGGCACTATATGTAAAAACTACTATTAAATCTTTGGAATTACAGAACTTAAAAGGGAGAGAGGAGGCATTGTGGGTTAAACTAGAAAGAGGGAAAGAGAAATCTATTTGCATTGGTGTGATATACAGAACTCCCTCACAAGAGGAAGAGGTGGACAGAGAGTTAATTGAAGAAATACGCAGCATTTCTAGGAAAGGGGAAGTGCTACTGATAAGAGATTTCAATATGCCAGATATTGATTGGCACATTCCTGCTACAGTATCATTTAGAAGTAAGGCGATCCTGGATTCTCTACAGGGAGAACTATTCAGGCAATTGATAACAGACCCCACACGTGAAGGGGCCATACTGGACTTGGTGCTTACCAATGGTGAAAGTGTTTCTGATGTTGTAGTGGGAGATCATTTTGCATCCAGTGATCACCAGGTGGTGTGGTTCAGTATTAGGACTAGGGCTGTTAGAATCCATTCAAAGGTGAGGAGCTTAAGACTTTAGGAAGACTATCTTTGCCAAGATGGGCCAATACCTCAGGGAGTCATTAGCGGGATGGGAACAGCTGGGGGATGGGAACAGCTGGGGGATGTAGAAAAACAGTGGGCAAAACTGAAAGGGGATATTTTAAGGGCAACAAACCTTTTTGTTAAAATGGTAAATAAAGGTAAAAGGAAAAGGAGACCACTATGGTTTTCGAAAGAAGTAGGTGAAAAATTGAAGAAAAAGAGGGAGGCCTTCAGGAAATACAAGAGATCACAGATAGAGGAAGACAAGCATCTGTATTTGGAAAAACTTAGAGAAGCTAGCAAAGTAGTCAGGAAGGCAAAGATTCAAAAGGAGGAGGAAATAACAATGCAATAAAATGGGGGGATAAGACATTTTTCCGATATTTTAGAGAGAAGAGGAAGGGCAAAAGTGGTATTGTCAGACTCAAGGGTGCAGGGGAGGAATATGTAGAAGCTGATAAGGATAAAGCGGAATTGCTTAACAAATATTTCTGTTCTGTGTTCACAGATGAAGAACCAGGAGCAGGAACTCAGAAAACACCCACAAACAGGAACAGAAGCAAGGGACATCCTGAACAATTTTCAGAAGACTGTGTTCGTGAGAAACTAGCTCATCTTAAAGTAGACAAAGCGATGGGACCGGATGGGATACACCCTAGAATACTGAGGGAACTTTGGGACGTTCTAGCAGCTCCACTGACTGACCTTTTCAATGCCTCGTTGGAGTCGGGAGTGGTACCAAAGGACTAGAGAGAGGCTCATGTGGTGCCTTTACACAAAAGCGGAAGTAAGGATGTGGTTGAAAACTACAGGCCGGTTAGTTTAACTTCGGTGGTGAGTAAATTATTGGAAACGCTGCTGAAAGAGAAAATAGTGAGGTTTCTGGAGTCCAGCGAATTACAGGATCTGAGGAAGCATGGATTCACCAGAGGCACGTCTTGTCAGACAAATCTGATTGATTTCTTTGACTGGGTGACCAGGGAGTTGGACCGAGGAAGAGCCCTAGAAGTGGTGTATTTAGATTTCAGTAAAGCCTTTGACACTGTTCCTCACAGGCGACTTATAAACAAACTGAGCACCCTAGGGATGGACCCTAAAGTTACTGCTTGGGTTAGAAATTGGCTGGGTGGGAGGCGACAAAGAGTACAAGTAAATGGAGTTCACTCTGAGGAGAAGGATGTTACCAGTGGTGTGCCCCAGGGATCTGTCCTTCGTCCGATTCTTTTTAACATCTTTGTTAGTGATATAGCGGAAGGGCTGTCGGGTAAGGTTTGCCTCTTTGCAGATGATACCAAAATCTGCAATAGAGTAGACACCAAGGAAGGTGTAGATAACATGAGGAGGGATCTAGCTAAGCTTGAAGAATGGTCTAGAATTTGGCAGCTGGGATTTAATGTTAAAAAAATGTAAGGTCATGCATTTGGGCTGCAGCAATCCAAGGGAGCAATATAGTATAGGGGGTGAAGTACTTTTGTCCACTAAAGAAGAGCAGGAGCTAGGGGTGGTTGTGTCTGATGATCTTAAAGTAGTTAAACAGGTAGAAAAGGCGACGGCAAAAGCTAGAAGGATGCTTGGGTGCATATGGAGAGGAATGGCTAGCAGAAAAAAGGAGGTGATAATGCCTCTGTATAAGTCTTTGGTGCAACCTCATTTGGAGTATAGTGTGCAATTCTGGAGACCACACCTTCAAAAGGATGTGAACAGGATGGAGTCGGTGCAGAGGGTGGCTACTAAAATGATTAGTGGTCTTCGTTATAAAGCATATGAGGACAGACTGAAGGATCTTAATATGTACACCTTAGAGGAAAGGCGGGATAGAGATGATATGATTGAGATGTTTAAATACCTCCGTGGCATAAATGTTCAGGGAGAAAGCCTCTTTTAATTGAAAGCAAGTTCTGCTACGAGGGGACATGGGATGAGGGTGAAGGGAGATGGATTCAGGAGTGATAAGCGGAAATATTTCTTTACGGAAAGAGTAGTTGATTCGTGGAATAGTCTCCCAGTGGAGGTGATAGAGATGAAGACAGTAACTGAATTCAAAAACCCATGGGACAAACACAGAGGATCTCTAAAGGTAAAAAGGGGACTGTTGTAGTTGTTGATATGGAAGGACAGACTAGATAGGCCATGTGGTCTTTTTCTGTCATCATATTTCTATGTAAGGCTAAATGAGCATAACCCAAAGATAAGGCTATCATGGCAGATCCCCCAGACAAAATATTAAGACAGTGAACTTAAACTGGTTCTAACTCTGATGATCTTGTTGAGGTAATTAAGAGATTATAATGCTCAGAACAAACAATCCTAGTTGGAGAAATTAAAAACAGAAATCAAGAACTTGGATGGGAGGGCACCTCAAAATGAAATTCACATAAGCAAACAGAGAGAATCTGTAGCCTTATTTCACATGAAGATTAAAGCAATTAAATCCTTAACTAAACAAACCAAAGGCAAACAAGATTATTTACCATTTCAGGCAGGACCAAGACTAGAGGACTGCCATGAAACTAATAAGTAGCACTTTTAAAACAAATCAAAGGAAGTATTTTTTCACTCAAGGAGCAATTAAGTTGTGAAATTTGTTACAGGAAGATGTGAAAGCAATTTAGATAAGTTCCCGGAGGTGAGTCCTTAACCCATTCTTAGCCATGCAGACTCAGCTTATCCTTGGATGTACGCAAGGAATGGACCTGCTCTTTGGGATCCTGCTGGGCACTTATGATCTAGACCTGATGTAGGGAAGTTACCATGCCTGAAAAGGTATTTAAAAGTGATGTATTGGAAGCATTGAAAGAAATATTGATAAACCAGGAAAATGTATTACAACTATTTGATAAACTGAGGAAAGCATAGTTACTCACCTGTAGCAGGTGATCTCTGGGAACAGCAGGAATTTAGTCTTCACATATGGGTATCGTCGGTACCGATGGAGCCTGTGCAGGAACGCTCCCCAGAGTCCAATTAGAAAGCTTTTGGGAGCATCCCACAGCACCTGCGTTCTGCCTTCCCGCCTTTCCCAACTGCCTCTCTCCAGTTGAGTTTTAAAGCTGAGACAAAGAGAGAGAGAGGGAAAGAAAAGAAAAGAAAAAGAAAAGAAAAGAGAGATACAACTCCTAGGGGAGGTGGGTGGGTTGTGAAGACTAAATTCCTGCTGTTACAGAGATCACCTGTTACAGGTGAATAACTATGCTATCTCCAGGAACAAGCAGGAATATAGTCTTCACATATGGGGACTCCCTAGCTACAGATGCCAGGGAGAGACCCCAGAAGTTGTGTGCCCCTGTGAAAGGGCTCCACTTCCCCCATGGATCTCTGGCATCCTACCGGGAATGGTGGGTAGGAGTTGAGAAGAGCCACCAAAATGGTAAAGGGGATGGAAGGATACTCCTATGAAGAAAGGCTAAAAAGGTTAGGGCTCTTTAACCTGGAAAAGAGACGGCTGAGGGGAGATGTGATAGAGGTCTATAAATTAATGAACGGAGTGGAACGGGTAAACGTAGATAGACTGTTTATGTTATCAGAATATAGAAAGACTAGGGGACATGCAATGAAGCTACAGGGTAAACTATTTAAGACTAATAAAAGAAAATATTTTTTCACTCAACGTGTAATCAAACTCTGGAATTTGTTACCGGAGGATGTAGTAAAGGCTGTTAGTGTAGCTGGGTTTAAAAAAGGTTTGGACAAGTTCCTGGAGGAAAGGTCCATAAACCATTATTAAGAAGGGACCCAGGATATCAATGCTTGACCTAATACAAGCATTGCAGAATCTGTGTCTTTTGGGGAAACTGCTAGGTATGTCTGACCTAGATTGGCCACTGTTGGAAACAGGATACCGGGCTTGATGGACCTTGGTCTGAACCAGTATGGCATATCTTATGTTCTTATGTAAGTATGGAACAGGTGTCGTAGAACAGCCTGACCAAACAAGGCATCCCGGCAGGAGTCCTTGTCTAAGCAATAATGGGCTGTGAAGGTATGAACCGAGGCCCACAACCCACAACCTCTGGCTCCACAGGCAGTGAAGTAACCAGTGAGCTACAGCTCTATAGCTACAAACAGGCCCATGGCTGGCTACAGAGGGACTGCAGGTCACCGCACAGACTGTCTGCTGTGGTTACCAGGATAGGATTAATCCACTCGTACCCATGCTGCACTGCACATGCAAAGCAGCAGTCTACAGATGGGTACAAGGTGGGGTATGCACCCCCACAGCACCTAGGCCTGGTAGAGGGTACTGACCGTGTGTGTTACTGGCACAGAGTAGCTACAGACCGTGTCAGTGTGCGGGTCCTGTGCTCACCCTGAGGGTGAGGTGGGGCGCCCAGCACCATGTCCACAGCATCTGTCCTAGCTGAGATAGGCTATGCTGCAGGTCCCCATTAGTGCTAGTGTCTGATAGGTATGATACACCTGTGTCCATCTGCATATCCCAGTCATGACTAGGCCTTGTGGACTATGATGCACGCGGAATAGTGCATATCCTGTGTGTGCGCCATGGCCAACTGATTTTATGTGCCGGGGGGGAGGGGGCATCTGAACCCATAGGCGGATTATGTAGTACCACCCAACCCGCCCTCTGGAGCCCAGGATCTCCCAACAACAGATCCACATTCCTGCAATGGTGGCAGTAGAAGGGACCATCAACCGCAGTCCGGCTGGGGTACAGACAACCTACAGCGCAGTCCAGTACGCATCCATAAGGCAATAGCAGACAGTAGGGCCTGAAATGCCCAGCTGCCCCCACCACAATCTGAGATTCCCCAGCAGCAAGCACAGTGAGTCTCCAGCTGCTGCACCCTGCAAGGTGTTCCAGCCATACACATACTAACTGCAGACAGTCTGCTAGCTAGTCCATAGTGCATGCTACCGGAGATGTGTGCACCCAAAACTGGGATGTGAGCACACCCAAGCAGATAAGTCAGTGATTGGGCCCCAGAAAAGGGAACCCATATATATCACTTGAGAGAGAGACTATATAGCACTATGGTGGTACCTAGCCATGCCATGGTCACTGCTCAGTCAGGGTGAGAGTGACCTCCCAACAGGACATGCTGTGGCCACCCTATCTGTGCAGGTGGTGGCCAGGCACTACAAATGTCCCAGCCATTGACCTATGCCCTGTGCAGATGCATCCTGCCCAGGCCACCCTGTCCAGGATATACCCACAGTACCTTGCTCCTCATTATGCACACTGGCAGGCCAATACTGGCAACAGTGCTAGCAGTGTGGGCTGAGGAGGGTGTTGGCAGCCACCACACACTGGATAGACACACACTCCCACACCTATGCCAGCATTGTGCAACTATAGAGGTGTTTGGCAGCCCTGGCACCTGCACCAGTCCTGGGCACAGTGCAGGCATGGCTATGGTGCACAATACTGTAGGAGACACTCCCCAGGGTGGTAAACACTGTCAGACACCAGACCTGAAGCACACTCCACAGACATCAAAAAGGTTGCTATGATGCATCTCACTCAGCAAATTGTGCTTAACTTAGGAATTGCTATCTGCCAGTAATCATGGCAACCTTTTGATAGATGTGTACCGTATTCCCAGGTTTAGGGTGGCATTGCTAAGGTATGCAAGTGCTAGTATTGGGAGATGCATGCAGGGCCTAATGTCCTGCCTCTCCAGGAGGCATTGGATAACGGAGCCTGTGGGTGCGGGTGTGTCTGCCCCTGTTGGCTGCTGCTTTACGGCAGAGGTTCCCAACTCCGGTCCTGGTGGGCCAAACACTGTTTGGGTTTTCATGCTGTCCCTACTGAATATGCATGAGACACATCTGCATACCATGGGGGCGGTGCATAGAGATGCAGCAACAGCCATATTTAGTGGAGACAGCATGGAACCTGAATGGTGTTTGGCCCTCCAGGACTGCTTTTGGGAGACTCTGCTCTAAGTAATGCGCATGTTTATGGTGTCTGTGCTCTGTAAGGTAAAATGTAGGCATTTTGGGCATGTTTACGTTATCTGTCTGTAATACTACGTTTTAGTAGTGGGTAAAATATGGGGAATGGGTTGGCAGGAACCACAGCTGGGACTTGAATCTGTGACCTTCTGCTCCTGAACACACTGGCTGTGTGCACTGCACCACCATGTTGCCACAGAAATGATGCATTCCCTGGGGATTCCATGACTGTACATCAGACAGGGCCTGTCTGTTGCAGTGCACGGCACCCACCTACACAGGGCTAGGCCATGGTCTGCTGTGGGCAGCTGCCACTGCCCCCTCCACCACCAGTACCCCTCTGCCACCATGCTGACATGCCCTTCTGCTGGTGGTGCGCCATCTCAGGCCATCCAGTGTGCGGGTAGGTGGCTGCCTATGGTGTGGGTTCTGGGGTAGGGGTGCCTGCATAGACGTCCACGCTTCCCCCCCCAACACCGCCTGCCAATGTTCTGTGCCCTTGGAGGTACCTGCTGGGTACTATCCCCTGTGACACTGTGATAAACACACTCGTGCCCATGTTGGGCCCTCATCAGTTGCTGTCTGGCTGCTGTACAGTTTCAGCATTCCTAAGTGCTACCTAGGCATCTGCCTAGTCCGCACTGTGCCCCAGCTGCACCACAGCATGTGCCGCCTGCAGCCCTCTGTATCCCATTTCCAAGCATCTGTCCAGTTGGCCGTTCCGACATGCCCGCAATGCTGTTGCCACAAATGTGCACGCCATAGGAAACCTGTCTGATGGAGAGGAAAACCCTGCACAGCGCAATTTCACTGTGGGCTCATTCACCTTGTATGGGGACGGAACATGGACCCTTCCAGAATTCATATCCTTTTTTTGGTGCCTTCTTGGGAGTGTTTTTTGATGTTTCCCATTGAGATCACTATTGCCCAGCTTGGTTATTTTATTTTTCCATTTTCTGCTGGTCATTTTCACTGTTTATTTGCCCTTTTGTTCCGTGCACATGTATCACACATCACTTTTTTGTAGGTTTCCCTGGTTTTCCTGTACATTGCAGACAGAAATGGTTTCTCTTCCCTTTATATCAGCTCTAACGTCAGGGTTTCACTGGTGTTAGTTTTGAGCCTCAGATTTCACAGCGTTAGTGTGCAGGGAGCCTCTCCCCTCCCACTCTCCACCCATTGACCCCTTCTCTCCACCCCTGGGGAGCCTTCCTCCGCCCTCCGGGAGCCTTTCTCCGCCCTCCGGCACTCGTTTGCGCCGCAGCGCGCATTATCGCGCGATAAGGTACCTTATCACGCAATAATGTCACAGAGCGCACAATAAGATGGTTTAGTTAACCTTCCCCCTTTGTTTTCCTTTGTTTTGGTGGCTGCTGTCCCTTTCGGACAGACTGACCTGCAGAATGCCCCTGCTGGGTATAGGACGGGTAAAACCTCTTCTTTTTAGAGAAAAATGGTTTCTTGTAGGATTTTCTCCTTGCAGGATCAGCTGTAGCCTTGGATGGTCTATCCAAAGTGGTGTTATCAGCATCCAGCTCATTAGCTTTCTCTTGCCAATTTTTGCCAAAGAGATTTTCGCCTGTGTAAGGGATATTCCCCAGTTTGACCTGTACCCAGAGTTCTAAATCAGATGCCTGGAGCCAGGCAATCCTACGAGCACCTATGACAATGGCAGAGGTTCTGCTTATGCACTCAAAGTAGTCAAAAGCTGCACGATTAACAAACTTGGAAACATCTTGGGCATGTTTGACAAGTGTAAGATAATCTTGCCTCTTATCATCAGGAAGGAAAGGACTCATAAGCTCTAGATCTCCTGTAACCTCCTTAAGGAACATTCCCATGTATAAAATGTAGGAACTAATCCTGGCAGAAAGCATAGAGGCCTGGAAGGTTCGACGCCCAAAGGCATCAAGAGTCCTACATTCACGTCCTGGGGGATTAGATGCATGTCTTTTTGCACTCTTAATCCTTCTCATAGCTGATTCCACTACCATAGAGTGGTGTGGTAACTGAGTTTTTTGAAATCCAGGACAAGGAGGTACTCGATACATGGTATCAATCCTACGAGAATGAGGAGAGGTGGTAAGAGGTGTTTCCCACATTCTTAGCATGAGATCATGCAAGATCTCATGAATAGGCAAAGTAGCTGCCTCCTTGGGAGCTTTAGGATATTGTAAAATCTCCAATTCCTTTGCTCTGGGCTCTGTTTCAGGAGCCACTGTGATGGAAAGACCTCTAGCCACCTCCTGGATGAAATCCTGAAAGGATATATCCTCTGGAGGAGACATCCCACGTTTAGGAGAGGAAGGCTCCTCAGAGAGAAGTCCTCCGGTACCGACAGAGCTGTCAGAATCCTCAGAGTCATCGGAGGATTCAAAATATCTCCTGTCCGGGTGCTGTTGCAAAGCACGATACCAGTACCGATCGAAGTCGGTACCGGAGGGGTCCGGTACCGGCCTGTCAATACCAGAGGAAACAGCATGACTCGGTGTCGGTAACACAGTTGCCGATGTCGATGCTGTCAGTACCGTTATCAGTGCCGGAACCAGTGTCGATACTGGTTGAACCGTCTGAAGCGGTCCCAAAGGCACCGAAGCTGCAAGGAGAGCCACCAGACTGCGTTCCATAGCCAAGAACCTCTGGTCTATTGACGCTGCCGATGCCTGGGTATCGGTACCGGACGAAGCGGCCAGTACCAGAGAGCATGGCACCAGTAGTTCTGCCTAGGTTGAGGCCTCGAAAACATCCTGGAGCCCCGATAGTGCTTTGGAAGCTGAAGCCTCCCGCTGGGGCAATTTTGCCGGTACAAGTCCCTCAAGGGCAACTCCTGAGGCATCTTGATGCTTGGAAGGAGATCTACCCTTTGAGGACTGGCCAGATTTATGTTTGGTTACCTGAGATCCATGGGAGGAAGACGAAGCCCTGGAAGACGTTGATGCCACTGATGCTGCATCGGAGGGAAAAAGGGTGCTAAGCTTAGCAGCTCGGTTTTGCCAACCCCTCTTCGACATCATCCCACAGGCAACATACTCCGAGATGGAGTGGTCAGGACCTAAACATTTAAGGCACCACTCGTGAGTGTCAGTGACGGAGATGGTACCGCCACACTTGGAACACTTTTTAAAACCCGAAGCGGGTTTTTCCATGTTGAGGAAAAAATCGGGCCTAGTGCCCAAAATGGCGCGTGGCGTCCTAGAGAAAAAAGGCTGGATAAGCCAGATAAAAGATTTAGAAATTTTTTTTTTGAAGAAAGAAAGAACCGGCAGTACCGGTATAGCGTCGAGGAAGGCAGACGCTACCACAAAAAAGAATGAAAAATATGGGATAATTTCTGCGGTGACAGGAAAAACGACCTGCTGGCTCCGTGGAAAACGAAGAACTGGAGAGAGGCAGTTGGGAAAGGCGGGAAGGCAGCATGCAGGCGCTATGGGATGCTCCCAAAAGCTTTCTAATTGGACGCTGGGGAGCGTTCCCGCGCAGGCTCCGTCGGTACCGACGATACCCATATTTGAAGACTACATTCCTGCTTGTTCCAGGAGATTAGCAAATCACCTGAACCTGATGGTATACATCAGAGGGTGTTGAAAGAAGTGAAATATGAGACTGCAGACCTACAATTAGTAATCTGTGAACTAACATTAAAATAATCTAATCTATAGTACCTGAAGATTGGAGTACGGCCAATTTTTAAAAAGGGTTTACAAGGATGATCCAGAAAACTACAAGCCGGTGAGCCGGACGTCAGTATTAGGCAAAATGGTAGAAACCATTGCAAAGAATAAAATTACTGAACATATAGATAATAATGGTTTAATGGGAGAAAGCCAACATTGATTTAGCCAAGGAAAGTCTTGTTTTACTGATCTGTTATATTTTATTGAAGGTGTGAATAAACAGATAGACAAAGGTGAATAGTGGAGTACCCCAAGGATCTGTGTTGGGCCAGCTACCTTTTAACATCTTCATAAATGACCTGGAAATGGGAATAAGGAATGAGGTGATCAAATTTGCTGATGACACAAAATTATTCAAAATTATCGAAACGCAAGAGGATTGTGGAAAATTGCAAGAGGACCTTGATAAATTGGAAGACTAGACATCCAAACTGCAGATGAAATTTAATGTGGACAAATGCAGTTATGCGCTTAAGAAAGAACACCACAAACTATGGTTACACGATGCAAGGTTCCACTTTAGGAACCATCTCCCAGGAAAAGGATTTAGGCATTATAGTAACATAGTATATGATGGCAGATAAAGACCAACATGGTCCATCTAGGCTGCCCAGCAAGGTGGCAAGAGTAGGTGCACCTGCCACTCCGTGCAGGTCACTCCTCCATATGCCTTTGTTTAGTGGTATATTCACTGCTCCATGCAGGTCACTCCTATTTGTTGAGATCTAAGAGATAGTTAAGTTTATTTTGATCTTATCCTGTTGCTATAAAGCAGGGGTATGCAACTGTTTTGGCTCGGGGGCCACTTTGAGAGGGCCGTGGTTAGCGGAGGGCCGCACCTTCTAAAACTGATCGTATTCATTAGTTAACATTACATTTCATTTAATGTGAAGTGTAAATTGCATAATAATACATAAATAAAACTAAAACAGGAAATACAATCACAATATGCAACATTATTTGGGATTCAAATATACAGAGAATTTTGCAAATGTACTTCCGAATTTCAGAAACTGCAGCTGACGTTTCTAACTCTTGCCAAGGAATCTCCCCTTCAGCTGCAGCAAAAAACTGGGGACTGTTATTACCACTAATACCATGGTTGACTGACTAAATCTCTCATGGGCCAGCTGTGCTTTCTTCATTTTATAAGTCTGCAGCATTTTATTCCCATTCCACACGCAAGGTATTAGGAAAAGATTTATCATAATTTTTCTCACTTTTGCATTAGTATTTACCCCAAGGCTTCCCAAACTGTCCTGGGGACATTACAGGATTTTCAAAATATAGTCCTACTGGGTCAGACCAAAGCTCAGTCAAGCCCAGTATCATGTTTTCAACAGTGGCCAATCCAGGTCCAGGAAAAATCTCAGAAGTAGCCAGATTCCATGCTATTTATCTGCAGGGATAACTAGCAGCTTCCCCCGGTCAACCTTTAATACGTTCCTGCAGGAATTTATCCAAACCTTTTATAACCAGCTACACTAGCAACTCCTCTGGGGATGAGTTCAAAGCTTAGCTATGCAGTGAAAGAAAAAATATGTACCTCATATTACTTAGGGTCCCCACGACAGGTTTGGAAAGCCCTGGTTTACAGCAATAACTGATTTTCACTAAAGAAGACTTACTCACCAATCCGCAGCTTAGAGTCTGCCATGGCCTTAGCGCTGACAAGAGGCATTATTAGTGGCGCAGTGCTTCCTGGAGCTCTGAAACGGAAGCAGTTCGGGCCGACGCTTTGGGATTCTCACAGTCACCTGCTTCTGCCCGTGGGGCTTGGGATTCCCACGGTCTGTGACTAACAACCACGACTTCCGGCATTCATTTATGTTTTTCCTCAAGTCCAGGCAGCAATTTCTTGGGCACTCCAGCAGTATTTATTTCTCATTTTGCCGTCTCTGGCCTGCCACTGCCTTCCCATTGCTTTTTTTCTCGTTCGGATCAGCTTGAGCGGGAAAAAGAGCAGCGGAAAGGCAGCGGCAGCCCAGAGGTGGCAAAATGAGAAATAAACACAGACGGAGTGCCACCGCCTCAGTTGGCCTAATGAAAGAACCGTCCCTGCTTCCGCGGGCCGCAGAAAACTCTGTGGCGGGCCACATGTGGCCCGCGGGCCATAAATTGCCCACCCCTGCTCTAAAGGGATCCACTGTGTCTGTCCCATGTCATTTTGAATTCAGTCATTGTATTTGCCCCCATCACGTCCATCGACAATACATTCCAAGTATCCACCACCCTTTCAGTGAAAAAGTATTTTCTGATGTTGCCTTTCAGTTTACCCCCTTGCAGTTTCATGTTATGCAGTCTAGTTTTACAGCTTCCCATCTTTGAAAAAGGTTTGTTGGTTCATTAATACTCTAAATTTTTAAAGGTCCGAATCATATCTCCTCTGTCCCTCCTCTCCTCTAGCACATACATATTTAGGTCTTCAAGTCTCTTCTGATACGTCTTCTGGCACAGGCTCCAAATCATTTTGGTCGCCTTTCTGTGAGCCAGCTGCTCTTCTCATGAACTACAAGACTTCGGCCAGGAGAGAAGGAAGGCCGGGCCTGGAGTGCGAGGCACCGCAGGCTAGCTTTATCCTATGTTTGTTGCACTGCCTCAGTGGACCTAGCGTGTGTGCGTGCGTGTGTGTATATATATATATATATATATGTGTGTGTGTGTGTGTGTGTGTGTGAATTGTAGCATGGGGGGGGAGGGGCTTGAATGCTACTGCCTTCCAGCTGGGCAACAGTGCACCTGTGTACTTCTCAGGTCATGCTTTCATTTCTGGCTGGTAGCACTCCACCACTGACTGAAGGCCAAGAAGGGCTCCGACTGACTATGTGGCCAGATTAAGAAAACTGTAGGGTTGGAGCACAAGCACCATTACGACTGGAGGTCACGAGAGTGCATAGTTTCCTCTGTGAAAGCCATATGTGTGTTGTATATGCTCAGCACACCAGAAGCTGTCAAGAGTGTAGGAGCAATCAGAGCTGATCCTGAAGCCTCCACTCGCAAAATGCATTCATAGCACACACAAGTTGTGGCTGTGATGCTATCTAGTTTGCAGCAAACAAACCCATATGTGCATTTCTGTAGGGCATACTGCCTGGGTGGCTAGGATTGCTTCCATAGTTTTAGATGTACCTGCCTGTTTAGCACAGGCTTTTTACCTCAAACAGAGGAGGAGAGAAGCATTACGTATGTTTAATGAAATGAAAAAAAATAATTAGCTGCTTAAACATATTTGGTAATCTGGGATAGCTAATGTGGGATAAGTGCAGTATTTACATTCAACAGAATATATCAACTTATCTGCATTAATCATTAATCCATTTCACATAACTTGATCCTCCAATGCCTCCAATCAATAGGGCTGCGCAGCACATGCTAAAGTGGTTCAAATCTTATCTAACGGAGCGGCAACTTCAAGTAAAAATAGACTCCAAAAAATCAGCACCATTCATGCAACATCAAGGAGTCCATCAAGGAGTCCCTCAAGGTTCTGTCCTATCATCCTTGTTCTTCAATATCTTTCTGCAACCAATATGTGCAATCATGCAAGCACACAACATACTCTACCATATATACGAGCGCAAGTAAAATCCGAAGTTCATTACCTGGGAGTAACACTAGATCAAAGCTTAATCCTCACTCCTCACATCAGTAATATTACAAAAGTCATATCACAAGCTCAAAACAGTTCAATACCTCAAACCACTTTTAAATACTCATGACTTTCGCAGTGTTCCAGGCATTCATATTCCCCCACTTAGACTACTGTAATCTCCTCTTTCAAGGTCTGCTGAAATGAGCACTTCAACTAGCATAAAATACAGCTGCACAGATTCTCTGCAATGCCTCCAGAGCCAAGCATATTACCCCACTGCTCAAAAAGCTACATTGACTACCCATCACGGAGCAGATAAGGTACAAATCCTTGCTCACAATCATCAAAATCACTCACGGCCTATCAAATCCACCTCCAATCGCTCATACAGAAGACAGCTAGCAACAGATCCAGAAGATCAAACGCCCTCAACACACTATAAACTCCCACACTCATCACTAAGACCAACCACGCTACATCCAAAAGGGCCTTCTCCCTATTTGCCCCAACAATCTGAAACGCAATCATGGACGACTTAACAACCTTCAGAAAAAAAACCTGAAAACATACCTGTTTCCTGAATGCTTTGCTGATCAAAAATAGCAGCTCCTCTTCTCAATGAACTATGTAACCCCAACTTATTCCCTCCCCTCACCTCTCCCAACACACCTAGAACCTCCCAACACCCCTCCCACTTCTATGTTAAACATTGACACCCTTGCAAGGGTATTAGTAACCTAGATAACTAGTTAACATGTTCCTGTTATTACTTTGTTCTGCTGTATTGTCATCATGTTCTAGGTAAAGCCCTGTTTGGCCATGTTTACCATAT
Organism: Ichthyophis bannanicus; assembly: GCA_033557465.1. Lineage (NCBI taxonomy): Eukaryota > Metazoa > Chordata > Amphibia > Gymnophiona > Ichthyophiidae > Ichthyophis > Ichthyophis bannanicus. The sequence goes on along the minus strand of CM066035.1, from coordinate 585,451,159 downwards.
AAACCGCTTAGACTCAGCTTCAGTGGTATAGAAAAATAGCTAAATAATGTATATTATTGATATAACCCACATAGAATGGTAATCAGTGCTATGGTATATAAAGATGGTTTAGAAGGTGTCTTGATTCCCATAGATTGTTTAATTTCAACTCAGCGGTGTAGCTTTTGTTTTGCACCAGAGCTGTGGAATAGCCTCCTAGAAGAGAGCTACAGACTGAAGTAAATTATAGGCGGTTTTGAAAGGGGGTTAAGACATGACTGTTCTGAGAGGTATTCGGAGGTGATCAGTCAGAGCACTGGAAAGGTGAGTAAAGTGTAGTTACTCATCTGTAACAGGTGTTCTCCGGGGACAGCAGGAATCAGTCCTCACATATGGGTGACGTCGGCACCAACTGAGCCCTCACGGAAGCATCCCCCAGCTTTCAAAGAAATCCCTTGGGAAATACCACCACTCCTGCATGGTCCCCTTCCCACCCAAGGGTACCATCTTGCTCAATCAGATGACATAGCTAAAAGATGGTAAAGAATAAAATATGGTAAAGGAGCAACTCCAAGGAGAGGAGGGAGGGTTGTGAGGACTGATTCCTGCTGTCCCCGGAGAACACCTGTTACAAATAAGTAACTACGCTTTCTCCAGGAACAAGCAGGAAGTCAGTCCTCACATATGCGACTCCCCAGCTACAGGGTACCGAAAGCCCATAGCAAAAATAGGAGTTCCCTCACGGGGAGCCACAAGTAGCAGCAATTTAGTCCGTGCACACAGACCCCTGTGTCTGATGAAACCAGCACTCCTGTAGCCTGAACAAAGAAGAGTCGGAGGATAGGAGTTGCCTAAACCCCGAAAAGGTTACAGAGCACAGCCTGGCCAAAGGTTCTGTCCCGTCGGGACTCTCTTTCCAGGCAGTAATGGGCTGCAAAGGTATGGACAAAAGACCAGGTGGTGGCCCGGCAGATGTCCACCATCGGGACGGAGCACAAGTTTGCCATCGAAGCCGCCATAGCCCTGATACGGTGCATCATGACGCAGCCTTCCAGCGGGAACCTCACCTGCTCATAAGTGAGGGCATTACAGTCTGCCACCCAGGTGGATCGCGTACACTTGGTCACCGCCTCCCCCAGCCTACTGGAGTCGTAGGAGATGAAAAGCTGAGAGGTTCTGCGGTGGCCCTGAGTGCATTAGATATAGAAGGACAAAGCCCTCTTACAGTCCAAGGTGTGTAGGATCGTCTCTGCTCCCGATTGGAGTGATGGAAAGAAGGTAGGGAGCACCACTTCCTGGTTGAGATGGAAGGGCGACATTACCTTCGGCAGGAATTTGGTGTGTGTGCGAAGCATCACTCTGTTCTTCTAGAATGTGGTATAGGGTGCCTCCGCCACAAGGGCCTGAAGCTCGCTAACTCTGCAAGAGGAGGTAAATGCGACCAGAAAAGCCACCTTCCAAGAGAGGTAGAGAAGGTGGCAGGTAGCCAGAGGTTTGCAGGGCGGGCGAGTGAGCTGCCCCAATACTACGTTGAGGTCCCATTCGGTTGCCGGAGGGCGAACCGGGAGATTCGATAAGAGCAGTCTCCAAAGAAAACGAGTCACCAACGGTTGGACCAAGAGGGGCTTCCGTCCACTGGGTGGTGTTGCGCCGCCAGGGCACTAAGATGCACTCAGATGGAGTTAAACTTGAGCCTGGACTGAGAGAGCCACCAGGCAGGAGAAAGGGTCAGCCCCGTGTGCGGCACATCAAACAGAGAACCTGCACCATTTGAGGGCATAAGCCTTCCTGCGAGAGGCCAGCAGAAAGTTTTCCACCTTAACCGGAAGGTTGAAAGGGGCCAGAGTCACCCTATCAGCAGCCATGCTGTCAGTGACAGGGACCCCAGGTTGGGGTGCAGGAGAGATCCCCCCCCCTTGAGATTGGAGTCCCAGGGCGGTCCACAAGGGAAATGGGAGTCTCCACCATCAACTGTAGAAGCAGCGGGAACCACGGTTACATGGGCCACTGAGAGGCTATCAGGATGAGCGAGGCCCTGTTGCGAAGGGTCCTGAACAAGGCTTTGGTGATCAGCAGCATAGGAGGAAAGGCGTATATGAGGCCTTATGACCATGAGACCAGGAATGCGTCCGCTGCTGGCCTGGAGGGGTGGGAGCAGAATCGGGGCAAATGAAAGTGGTCTGGGCTGGTGAACAGGTTCATCACTGGTTCCTCCCCGGAGCCGGAAAAGCCGACTGGCTACCCTGGGGTCCAGCTGCCACTCGTGCGGCTGGAGAACTCTGCTGAGCCTGTTGGCTAGCAGATTGTCCAGGCCTGGCAAGTACACCACCTGCAGGAGGATACTTGTTGGACTGCGTACGAGAGAAGGACAGTACCTCCTGATAAAGGGTACGAGAGCCCATGCCCCCTTGCTTGTTTACGTAGATCACCACCACCTGGTTGTTCGCCTGGACCAGCACCGGCTGATGATGCAGGTGGTGACAGAAGACCCTCAAGGCTAGGTGTATGGCTGAGAGCTCCAGGAGGTTGATCTGCTGGGTGATCTCGTCTGGTGACCAGTTGCCCTGAGTGCAGAGATCTCCACAGTGGGCTCTCCAGCCGAGCAGGGAGACATCCATGGTGAGGATCCTTGAAGGGCTTGGGGTTTGAAAAGGCATGTCCGCCTTGAGGTGCTGGGAAGACTGCCACCAGACCAGAGAATTCGCCAATTGGCGGGTCACAGAAATTCTGTCTGAGGCTGCCAGTGGCCTGAGATCTCTAGTCCTGGAGACATCACTGCGCCACCCTCATGTGGAAACAAGCGTTGGGGGTGACGTGGACCATGGAGGCCATGTGCCCGAGAAGGCACAGAAGAAGCCGAGCGGGCACCAAGGGACGGTACTGCACTTCCCGAGCCAGAGTCCTGAGATGATTGTTCGATCCATGGGCAAGAAAGTCTTCGACTGGAGAGTGCCGATCTTTGCCCCAATGAACTCCAGATACTGTGTCAGGGAGGAGATGAGACTTAGGGTAGTTTATGACAAAACCCAAGTGTTGCAGAACCTGGATGGTGCGTGCGGTGGCCTGCTGCACCTTTGAGGCCGTGCCTCTCTTTATGAGCCAGTCGTCCAGGTAGGTAAAGACGAAGACCCCCTTGAGCTGGAGGATGGCAGCCACGACTGCCAAACATTTGGTGAAAACTCTTGGGGCAGAGGCTAGGCCGAAGGGGAGCACCCTGTACTGAAAGTGCCTGCCCCCCACTATGACCCGCAGGTACTGCCTGTGGTTGGGGTGGATGAGAATGTGAGTATAAGCATCCTTGAGATCTAAGGAAATAACGAGTGAGGTTATCAAATTTGCGGATGACACAAAACTATTTAAAGTTGTTAAAACCCAAGAGGATTGTGGAAAATTGCAAGAGGATCTTAATAAATTGGAAGACTGGGCATCAAAATGGCAGATGAAATTTAATGTGGACAAGTGCAAAGTTATGCACCTAGGGAAGAACAACCCAAACTATGGTTACACGATGCAAGGTTCCACATTAGGAACCACCACCCAGGAAAAAGATTTAGGCGTCATTGTGGATAACATGTTAAAACCCTCGGCCCAGTGTGCAGCGGCGGCCAAGAGAGCAAATAGAATGCTAGGTTTCATAAGGAAAGGAATGGAAAATAAAACAAAAGATATTATAATGCCTCTATATCGTTCCATGGTGAGACCGCACCTTGAATATTGTGTGCAATTCTGGTCGCCGTATCTTAAAAAGGATATAGCGTTATTAGAAAAGGTTCAGAGAAGAGCCACCAAAATGGTAAAGGGGGTGGAAGGATACTCCTATGAAGAAAGGCTAAAAAGATTAAGGCTCTTTAACATGGAAAAGAGACGGCTGAGGGGAGATATGATAGAAGTCTATAAATTAATGAACGGAGTGGAACGGGTAAACGTAGATCGATTGTTTACGTTATCAGAATATAGAAAGACTAGGGGACATGCAATGAAGCTACAGGGTAAACTATTTAAGACTAATAAAAGAAAATATATTTTCACTCAACGTGTAATCAAACTCTGGAATTTGTTACCGGAGGATGTAGTAAAGGCTGTTAGTGTAGCTGGGTTTAAAAAGGTTTTGGACAAGTTCCTGGAGGAAAGGTCCATAAACCATTATTAAGAAGGGACCCAGGATATCAATGCTTGACTCAGTACAAGCATTGTGGAACCTGTGTCTTTTGGGAAACTGCTAGGTACATATGACCTAGATTGGCCACTGTTGGAAACAGGATACTGGGCTTAATGGATCTTGGTCTGACCCAGTATGGCATATCTTATGTTCTTATGGGGCTTGTTTACAAATCCGCAGTAGAGGCTACCACCCAATATTGGAGCTGCAGCCCCACTGAATTCAATGGGGCCGCGGCTCCAATATCGGGCGGAAGCCGCTACCGCGGCTTTGTAAACAAGCCCCTAAGAAGCATAGCCAGTCTCCCCTGCTGGAGGTATGGCAGCAATGTTCCAAGGGAGAGCATCCTGAACTTCTCCCTCACCAGGAATTTGTTGAGGTTGCGCAGGTCAAGGATGGGCCTTAGGCCCCCTGTCCTTTTTGGCACGAGTAAGTACCTGGAGTAGAACCCCTTGCCCTTGAGATGGTGGGGCACCATTTTTACCTTTTGTCCTCGAGAAGACTTGCCAACTCCTTCAGAAGAAGGTCCCAGTGGAGGGGAGACCTGAGGGGCTCTCCCGGGAAATAAGGGGAAGGTGTCCAAGTCAGGTGGAGAAGGTAACCTTCCCCGACTACCCAAAGTGCCCAGGAATTGGTGGTGATGGACATCCACCTCTGGGCACAGAGGGCCAGACATCCCCCTGTGGGCTGCTGATCTCCTTGGGGTAGACATCCCCCCTGGCTGGGCCGGAGCCGGTGCCGGTGCCTGGGGTTTTGGAGCCCTCTGCTTATGCAGGCCATGCCCATGTCCCTTGGCCTGCTGATCCTGTTGGGGAGCTGGGACGGCCTGATAAGGTGGGTAGTTTCAATAAGCAGCAACCTTCATCAGGTAAAAGGACCTTTTACCCGAGCCCTTACGTCAGGTAGGGGCAACGGTCTTCTTGGAGAGCCTGGTCCTCGTCATGAACTCAGTCTCCAACTCGGCAGCCTTGTCAGTCATGGGTTTGCCAAAGAGGTTCTCTCTTTGTCAGATGACATTGACCAATTTGTCCTGAACCCACTGCTTGAGGTCGAATGACTGTAACCAAGCTTGGCGGCATGCACCGATGCCAGCCGCCGCTACTCGAGCCGTCAACTCGAACCTGTCATAGGCTGCTTGAGACATGAATTTGGAGCATTCACAGACTGCTTCGGCCAGGTTCTTGAATCACTGCAAGGGTTCCTCGGAGAGACCAGCTGAGGACCCGGTGAGTTCCTTCACCAGGTCTCTCAGGTACATGCCCATGTACAGCTGGGAGGCCTGGATGTGGCTGATGAGTATTGAGCCCTGGTAGCACTTTCTGCCGAGGGCATCCAGGGTGCCAGCCTCCCTGCCGGGGGGCACTGAGGAGTGTGTTTTCTGGCTTTTCAGCTGACGCATGGCCGACTCCACCACCATGGAGTTATGCAGCAGCTGTGACTTTTGGAAGCCCAGGCTTCAGTGGACTCGATACATCGAGTCGAGCCATTTGCTCACCAACAGCACCGATGCCGGTGCCTCCCACATTTGAAGCATCAGCCATTCCAGGATGGGAGGGATGGGCACTGTGAGCAATTCCCATGGAGGGGCCTCATACTGGAGGATTTCCAGCTCATCCGCCCGAGGATCCTCCTCTGACTCGGTCGGGAACGCCAGGGTCTTAGACATGTCCTTGACAAAATCAAGAACGCACATATTTTTGGGCGGGGACCGCCATCGAGGCTCCAAGACGAGAGAGTCAGATGGGATGTCACAGTGGTGATGGGTATCGGGGGACTCCTCGTCCTCCATCTCCCACTCGGAGGACTCGTAGGAGGGCTTATCCACGGGCCTCAGGGCTTCTGATGCCCTGCGGCCAGTGCTCAGCAAACTTGCCGGGGATGACTGCGGTCCTGTTGAGTGGGACTCAGATCGCGACCTCGGCTGAGGATTGACTTGAGGCCGAAGGACCTCAAGGATCGGCTCTGCCTCCAGTGACGTCTTGGACGTCGAGGGCCTGGTGGCTGGGGCAGATGAACCGGTCATGCTGGACAACAGCGCCCGCTGCTGGTCCATGAAGGCAGACAAACTGCGCTCCAGGGCCACCATTCTGGACTCCAGACCAGAAGGCTCCGCAGCCTTCTGCACGGGCACCGAGGGACTCAGGCCCAACACCAACTCTGCTGAAGGGGAATCCTCAACAAGGACAGTGTCTGGGGACCGAGGCCGCTCCGCGATCAAATCCTTCTGGGGGACCATCGCAAGCTGCTCCTTTTCAGACACCTCGGACAAACGTCTTGGACTGCTGGACTGGGCCCGGGGGGGGGGGGCCACCTGGCTGGTCAGAACCGTCCAAGGACACCACCTTCGAGGGTTTCTTCTTCTTCCTGGGTTCCCTCAAGGGAGACCCCCTTTCTGAGGACTCATGACGAGGCTCTGGTTCGGAAGTTTCCGCCCGAGATGTCGGGGCCTCAAACAAGGGACTCAGGGGGAAAAACGTATTGTGCTGCTGCTGGTGGCTCTTGAGGGCCTTACTGGACATCTTCTTGCAGACACCGCAGGCTGCCAGGTCATGGTCTGGCTCAAAGCAGCGGAGACAGCAGTCGTGTGTGTCAGTCAAAGACATAATTTTGGATCACCGATCACACTTCTTAAAACCACTGGTAGCCATGGGGGAAAAAGGTACCCCTGCAAGGGTGAAGACTCTCTGTGCTGTCAGTGGGAGAAAAAAAGGCGTGAAGATGCCAGGAAAAGCAAAAACGAAAAACTTCAAAAACAGACCAAACTCGACACAGAGGCAACGAGGTCAGTAGGCAGGAAGAGTACCGGTGTAATACCAGAGGTCAGTCTGAAACCAGAGAGAAAAATCAACTTTTTCCGGGGACAAGCTAGACAAAAGTCTGAAAGGCTCCGCGGAAAAAAGGAGACTGAGCAAGATGGCACCCTTGGGCTAGAAGGGGACCAGGCATGTGTACTGGCATCTCCCAAAGGCTTTCTTTGAAAGCTGGGAGGAAGCTTCCACGAGGGCTCCGTCGGTGCAGACATCATCCATATGTGAGGACTGACTTCCTGCTTGTTTCCGGAGAAAGATTAATTACTATACTGTATTTTTATGTTTTTAATGTATTCTGTTTGAAAATGTAAGCTGTTTTAGGGGCTTTGCTCATCATAAGCAGGGTATCAAATGCACGTAATTAATAAATACATTATAAATATCATAGAACTATTATAGTATTGAGTTACCTGGGAAATCCAATATACAATGCTTGACATATTAGAAAACAGTCAAATAGTTTTGTAAAATATATATTAAGGTGACATTTTACTTACCAGTTAATGTCCTTGAGTCCTGCTAGACCAGTTCAGACAAATGGGTTGTGTTCCCCTAACAGCAGGTTGGTGGAGACAAAGAAAAACCCAGGTTTCAATAATATCACTTCTATGCCTCTTATCAGTCTCAGCCACCAGAGATCTCGTCAGTATTCGTCCCAAAGCATATGGGAGAAAATGACGGGAAACCTCCATATCATGACAACTGTCGCCAGCAGTCTATCCTGAATTGCATCCTACACAGATGGAATCGTGAGCCCCTAACAAGGACAATGATGAGGTCAAGCCTTGGTACTCCCCCCCCCCCCCCGCGAGTCCGGGGCAGAGGATCCATGTCAGGCTCGGTTCTACTCCCGATACTGTTACACTCACTTTGCAGCACTGCATTTAAGGTGGTTGGCAGGCACCTCTGAGAGCCTTCTTCAGGAGGAGAGCGGGAGGGGGGGCACAGAAGAGGAGGGGGGCCACTAAGATTGTGTGAGGCTGCTGCACTCTTCCAGATTCTTCCAATTGCTGGCTGCTCAACAGGCTCTTATCATGATAAGCACGTGGAGCGGAACCTATTTTCCCTCCTCCTATGGCTACTGAAAAGACAACAGTCTAGTGGAGCCTACCACATCGCACTCAAGTGAGAGAGTTAGCCTCAAGGTGGTTGTTAATCAGTCTTTTCCTCTCAATCTTCAGAATTTTCTTCAAAGAGGAAAAAATCCATCTACCATCTATTGGACTCCAGTAACTGGAGACAAAGGAATACTGAAGACACCTCTGGGGCTGAGGCAGATAGGAGTATGGGAGTGATAAGAACATAAGATATGCCATACTGGGTCAGACCAAGGTACATTAAGCCCAGTATCCTGTTTCCAACAGTGGCCAATCTAGGTCATACGTACCTAGCAGTTTCCCCAAAAGACACAGGTTCCGCAATGCTTGTACTGGGTCAAGCATTGATATCCTGGGTCCCTTCTTAATAATGGTTTATGGACCTTTCCTCCAGGAACTTGTCCAAACCTTTTTTTAACCCAGCAACACAAACAGCCTTTACTACATCCTCCGGTAACAAATTCCAGAGTTTGATTACACGTTGAGTGAAAAAATATTTTCTTTTATTAGTCTTAAATAGTTTACCCTGTAGCTTCATTGCATGTCCCCTAGTCTTTCTATATTCTGATAACGTAAACAATCGATCTACGCTTACCCGTTCCACTCCGTTCATTAATTTATAGACTTCTATCATATCTCCCCTCAGCCGTCTCTTTTCCAGGTTTAAGAGCCCTAACCTTTTTAGCCTTTCTTCATAGGAGTCATTGAATGTCATTGAAACCTGGGCTTTTCCTTGGTTCTTTGTCTCCACCAATCTCCTGGTAGGAGAACACAACCCACTTGGTCTGGACTGGGCTAGCAGGACAATATGGAAATCAGATTTTTATTGCAACGCATTGGGATACCTAATGTTTGCATTAGGAGTGAACACAGACATTTTTTCCAGTGCAACTCTTGAGCATATTATATGAAACTGCCTATGAGAAAAGCAAGGAGTCGCTAGTTAATAGCAGATATCTCAAATGTCTCTCCTTGAGCTTTGCTGATGGAGAACCAAAGAAAATGTGTGAGAGTATCTCACAGAAAGAAAAAGTGTGCATTTCTCCGAGAAACAAAGGCACCCTTTTACTAAAGTGTGCTGTGATTTGCACATAATGTGCCAATAGTGTGCAAAACCATGCCGCATTAGGTGCAAACCACTGCATTAACTGTCAGGAGGCATGGAAAGCATATTCCCATCATTTAACACGCAGCACTGTCCCCGTACCAAGCTAAAAAAGCACCCTATGCAACTAGTGAACATGGTGCCCACCCACCCACCCACCTGCAGGCAGGAACTTGCTTTTGTAAGACTTCCTGGAAGCCCAGTGATGACATTGGCACCCTTTCCATACTTGAGACCTGTATGACTGCACCGCTCACACAGTCCTTGGTACAGCTTAGCACATTATTGAAGGGGCCGCACATTAGTGCAGGTGGCTTCCCTTCGGACCATTTCTTAGACTCCATCGTATCTGTTCTACAGCGGAAGAATTTTGCCATCAAGCACATCTGTTACGTGATCGGCTACGGCTTAGGGTATCCTTTACAAGTTATTAAATGTGCTTATACACAGGCTAGATTTGTTCAACAGGAATGGTTATTGACCGAGCCTGACACATCCACCTCTGACCAACTGTCTGATACAGTAGTGGGCATTCTACCATTTATGGAACACACCTCGAAAGTTGTCCATTTATTGAGGAAACACTAGTCAGTGCTCCATCTTCATTCCTGTTTTTGTAAGTCATTAATTTTTGCTTACACTCGTGGTTCCAATCTACGTGATCTTTTAGTTAGATCTGCTTTACCATCTGATCATTCACAAACTCGTCTAGTTGAGCCTGATGGTCATTTTGCGTGTAGTTACTGTCACAGTACCATGGAAGGAGACACTTGGGATGACCCTGCTTCGAGCCATAGCTATAAGTTTCTCTGGCGGAGTTCTTGTCTCACCAGTTTTGTTGTCTATTTGTTACAATGCCCTTGTGACCTATTGTACATTGATCGCACCACTCGTCCGGTCAAGTTTAGACTCGGTGAACATGCGTCTTGAATCAGGACGTCCACTGTTACTGCTCCTATTGTTGATCATTGCCTGACACACGGTCATGCATTTACTGACCTAAGGTGTAGAATTATTGACTATGCTCCTAACGATCCATGTGTCGGTGACTGCGTGTATAAATTACAGTGGCTGGAGCAGCGATGGAGTTTTGTTTTGAAAACTGTTCATCCTGGAGGTCTGAATTTAGAAAAAGACTGTCTGAGTTTGATCTAATTACCCTACATACCACCTGCCTTTCTGATGTCAGGGTTTCCCTGCTTCATGGGGAATCCCCTGCTCTATGATTGGTTGAGTTTTTGCTAATGACATCATTAAGCTAGCCAATAAGATTCTGCGCAGGCACTTTAAAGATTTTAGCGCATTGTTGATGGTTATCACAGCTATGGCGTTATGGATCCTAGAATAGAGCTCTTTGGTCACACTTGATGCAGAGCCCAGAGTCTGCCAGAAACATGCATGTCTGGGACTGAAGGCTTTTGAAGGATCGTTTTTGCATTACTGCCTGGCACTAGACCGTCTTTAACAGATAAATTCTAGTTTATTTAAATTCACTTAAAACAAAAGGACATTACAATCATTCGAGCAGAGTGTTTTCAACTCCCTTCCTAATTGTTTGGTCCTAGAAAAAGTTATAACACTATTAAGTTTGGTGCACTGCTTTGAAACACTGGATGATCTTTTACTTTTGATAAAATTACTCTAGTCAGGTCAATGAGTAGCCCATAACCTTCTTCGGGACAAAAAGGTATCCCCTGCCAAGTTTTGCTGCATTTACTGAAATGGTGTAGATATACATAAAGAACAAACAAATTTTCCAAAATATAAATACAGATAATTGTTTAAGACATACCTTCTCTCTTTGATACTCTCTAAATATTAAAGAAATGAATGCAAATGCTGGGTGGCAGAGGAACCACAAGCAGCAGCCCTGAAATAGAAAAAAAAGGAGCATATCGTACCAGTTTTCATGTTTCTCTATGATTTAGAGAAAGTTCATACTGAAGGTTATATTTACAAGATGCACTATTTTATTTTATTGGATCAACTATAGCTCTGCTTTTAATTTAGCAACAACCTCCCCCCACACACACACACACATCCTAGCTACCTTAAAAAACAAAGGGCCTGATTCCAAAGTCTAGCTCCAGGTTCCTTGGACCACTCGGGGATAGGTAGGCAGCCATCAACAGCCCCAGGGAAAGAGAGATTCTGAATCGCTATATGATGGGGACACTTGATAGCCAGAAAAAGGGTTCCTAAAGAACCTGTGGTGGTGGACTGTGATCAAAAGATAAAATGGTTCTGAGAGATGTGTCTGTGGTGGGAATGTGTTATGCAATGCGGGGGGAAAAAAGGGTAGTTTTAAATGAAAGCTTGTGATGCAGAAGCCCAATAGAAAATAGTTTTGACGAGCTGGAAAGACCAAAGAATCACGAAAATTATAGGGTAAAAAAACCCCAAGAGGCTGATCCAATGAGTTCCTGCCTAGGCATCATAAGAAATTATACATCTAGCAAAGGCTCTGTGCTCTTGCCACAGTTCATTCACACATGGCAATAGACCTCACACAAACTAGCAACAGTAGCCCCTAACTTCATTTTCCACCTCACTTTCTTACTTTCATTCATTTTGAAATCCCTGGTCTAGACAGAATGCCTCAGTGGTTAAGGTATCCTCACCAGCCCCAAGGGCTGGTGGAAAATGCTCCTCCAAGATTATCCCATGGTGTCATCTAAGAGCCAGTGGGCTCCTATCAGCATAGTTTAGTAAATTAATTAATAAAATAAAGAATTATATCATCACAAAATATGCCTGGAATACCCTGATGGAATTAGGGGTTGACCTTAAAATGGTAAGACTTCAAAATGTTATGGGATGAACAGAGGATCTTTACTTGCTAATGGTGAAAGGATAGCAGAAGCATGACCTAGAGTGATCATAAGCCATGGGGGTAGCCTAGAGGTAGCAAACATGGAATGACTATAGCTAAAACCAAAACTTCAATGAACATGCAGATGTCTTGGACAATAGGGGGGTAAATTTATAAGAACTGCACAAAGATGCATGGCATCAATGCACATACATCACCTATTTTCAATGATTTACACGTCTGAATGGACCTCTATGTGCGTACTTTAGCCAGTCGCTATTCTCTAAGTATACACATCAGGCTAATGTGCAACTTCAATGTGAGTATTCACATGGGCGGAGCTTGGGTGAAGCACAAATTTGGATGCATAAACTATAAAATACAATACTATAATTTATGCACACTTTAAAAATCTAGGTGTGGCATTTTCACCAGCTCTAGAGTTGGTGTAAATGATCGTATTTCGATTTGCCATAGGTATCCCACCATTTTCACCCCTATTTTATAAAGTTAAGTACATGCACGCTTGACTTTCTAAAACAGGCATGATCAGCATGCATTAATGTGCAATGATTTTATAAAATTTCCCTCTAAATTCTCTATATTTGGTAGCTATCTGGTTTACTGGAAAGCTTGTTTCCTGCAGCAGCTCAGAGGCAGATACTGTGACAGGGTTTCTGAAATTCTAGGGCAATTATATTGTGCATTTGCATGCTTTTGATTTATTTTGCATACTGAATACTACACCTATTTTGCATAAGTAATTGTTAATGCTTTCTGATTTGAATAATTTTTATTTTTTCTTCTGGGAGTTTTACTAGTGGGGAATTTCATGTGTTGAAGTGTGAGAAAAAAGAGAGAGAGAGATAACATCTCAGAGATCAGAGGAGGAGAGGAGACCGAAGAAGGAGAGGCAAAAAGTGGTAGGATGGGGATAGGAATGGAGGAGCAGGAAGGAAGATCAGAGGAGGAAAGGTCAGGGATAGGGGAAAGAGGAAGATAAAAAATTGAGGAAGGGCAGGCAGACGGAGGGAAGATGGGGATGGGGAAGAAGAAGAGGGAGATTCTGGGATCTAAGAAGAAAGGATAAGGAACATGAGACAGGTTCTAGGATCCTGAGGAAACAGAGATGGAAGGAGGTTCTAGGATCTTGGGGAGAGGGTATCCAGAGAGGAGAATATGTCCCTCCCCTGGGCATTAGGTCCTCTCACTTTACTCCCTGTCCTTAACCCCTCTTTCTCCTCTTTTCTACCTCGGCCCTCTTCCTTCCTTTCTCCAAGTCCTTTTTTCGGTCCCCATCTAAGGTACCATACACATACTTTCATCTATTTTTCCGCAGCTCTCTTTCATACACAGGCCATCCACTCTTTCATGTAACCCCATTCCCATTATCTCCTCTTTCAAATTACGATTCCCAGTCCCTTTATTTACATGACCCTCCCTCACTTCATTTCACGAAGTTCCCATGATCAGGGCCTCTTTCACACCTCTCAGACCCTTATTCTCATATCCCCCACCTCTGTTTTACATAACTCTCCTCTGCCTTTCACATATTCTTACCCCAGTTTCCATCTGAAAGGAAGAGGAAGAAGAGAGCGGCAACGTTTTGGCCTGTGCTGTCCATCCTCTGTCTCTCAGGACACTGCTGATCTGAACTGCGCAGCTCATGATGGAGAATACAGCCCAACATGCTGCTGTTCTCTTCATCCTCTTCCCGCAATACAAGCAGCACAGCAGGCAAGGAATTGGCTGAAGATAGGATTAAAAACGTGCTGCAGGAAAACAATCAGGCCTTGACCTAGCTCAGACTTTGATCTCCTGCTGCAATTCCGTGGCTCTTCCTGTGGCTGCAGAATCACAGGAAGCCAGGAGCCCATGAAAAGGGATATGCGTGTTGATCTTGTAAGAATCATACAGGAAAATGGCAAAGCCTTAAGCAGCCTATCAGCAGAAGAGGAGGCGGCTAGCATTTTGACAGAATCTGGGCAAACTTACAGGTCGATACAGAAACCCTGCACTACACCCAGAATATAAATTTCTAGTGCAGAGTTTCCAAATGGAGATTTAGCGCAGCAGCTTTCCAGAGCCATGCCGTATACAAATCACATGCAAGCTGCACGAAAACGTCCACGCTAAACCAAGAGAGCAAAACAGACATGCTCAGGAGCGTTTGAGTTAGTAGCGTCTAGATGCTGTGCACAAAAAGGCACTTGTGTTGGAATGCTACGCGGTACATAAAAGCTATCATTCTGCTCAGACTATCATCGTTGTCTTTGAACACCAATATTATTCTGAGGCATCTCCTGCAGTAATTAGTCTTGCAGCAAATCCCGTTCTTCATTCTGTGCTCATGCTTGTGCTTACAGTAAATGCTATGATGATGCCCATGCTACCAGCAACACCTTTTTCTGCACAGCCCCTTAGTATGGATAACAGATATGACAAGTGATGGTGATGGAAAAGGGAATTGAGAGATCAGTTAAAAGATAAAATGTCATTATATACTGTAGTGTATGTACAATCTTGTTTTTTTGGTGATTAAATATTTAAATCTAGATAACGTGAGAGGGCTGGGGAGGGGAGATTTCCACTCCAGTGGGCAGATGGGATCTCTAAATATTTGGGGATAGTGCTTCCCTTGTGGTTGGATCATTTGTATAGGTTTAATATGGGGCGATGGATACGTGAGATTGGTGAGAAATTTAAAGAGTGGAAGGTGCTTCCACTTTCCTTGCTGGGGAGGGTGGCAGCATATAAAATGATCCCTTTTTCAAAAATGTTATAACACTCTGCAGATTCTCCCCCTCTAGATTTTAAACAAGGATATATTGGAGCAGGGGGTGTGGCAGTTCCTATGGGCAGGGCAGACAACGAGGATAGAGTAGTTACTCACCTGTAACAGGTGTTCTCCAGGAGCAGCAGGAATCAGTCCTCACATATGGGTGACATTGACGTCGATGGAGCCCTTGCAGAGCATTTCCCCAGCTTTCCATGAAAGCCTTTGGGAATGCAGGCACGCATGCACGGTTCCCTTCCCGCCTAAAGGTGTCATCTTGCTTCAGTCAAATGACATAGCTAAAAACAGCACACAAAAATGAAAAAATGAACTATGTACAACTGCAACTCCCAGGGGAGGAGGGAGGGTTGTGAGGACTGATTCCTGCTGCTCCTGGAGAACACCTGTTACAGGTGAGTATCTACTCTTTCTCCAGGACCAAGCAGGAAGTCAGTCCTCACATATGGGTGACTCCCTAGCTCTGGGCTACCAAGGAACCCAGGCTGAACAAGAGAACTCCCTCTAGTCCCAGCATCAAAGAAAGGCTTTTCACTGACAGAACCTCCACCAGAGGGCAGGAGTTGCCTAAACCTCAAAGAGATTCCGGAGTACTGCCTGGCCAAAAGCACTGTCCCTATGGGACTCCCTCTCCAGACAGTAATGGGCCGCAAAAGTCTGGCTTGAAGACCAAGTTGCAGCCCTGCAGATGTCTACCAACGGTACAGTGCGGAGATGAGCCACTGAAGCAGCCATTGCCCTGACACGATGGGCCGTGACCCGACCCTGCAAAGGAAGGTCAGCCGCCCTGTAAGCCCAGGTGATACAGTCAGCCGCCCAGGTGGACAAGGTACGCTTGGACACAGCTAACCCCAAATTATTAGGGTCAAAAGAGATGAAGAGCTGAGTAGCCCTTCTATGTCCCTGCGTATGGTCAAGGTAGAAGGATAAGGCCCTCCTACAGTCCAGGGTATGCAGGACTGCTTCAGCCTGGCTTGCATGAGGCCTAGGGAAGAATGTTGGAAGAACCACCTCCTGATTGAGGTGGAAAGAGGAGACAACCTTGGGGAGGAACTTTGGATGAGTCCTGAGGACTACCCTGTTCCTATAAAATCTGGTGTAAGGCCTGTCACAGACCAGGGCCTGAAGCTCACTCACTCGCCTAGCCGAGGTAAGGGCTACCAAGAAAAGTGTTTTCCAGGACAGGAAGCGTAGTGGACAAGTAGCCATCGGCTCAAAAGGTGGGCGAGTCAGTTGCTGCAAGACCACATTCAAATCCCACTCAGGAACAGGAGGATGGATTGGAGACTTGAGCAAGAGCAAGCCTCTGAGAAAGCGGGACACCAAGGGGTGAACCGACAGAGAATGCCCTTCCACCAGTGAGTGGTGAGCTGCTAAAGCTGAGAGGTGGACCCGAACAGAATTGGACTTAAGTCCTTGATTTGATAAGTGCAGTAAGTACTGAAGCACTACTGGTACAGTACAGGAGAAAGGATCCTCTGTACGTAGCTGACACCACACGGAAAACCTTTTCCATTTAAGAGCATAGGTTTTCCTAGTGGACTGTTTCCTAGAGGCTAGGACAACCTCAACTTCCTGAGGTAGGCCCCAGGGAGCCAAAACTACCCTTGCAGCCTCCATGCCATCAAATTGAGAGCTTTGAGATTGGGGTGCAGAAGGGTACCCTGATCCTGAGAGAGAAGGTTGGGTTGCAACCCCAGAGGCAGTGGGGGATCCACTGCCAGCTGAAGCAGAAGTGGAAACCAAGGCTGTCTCGGCCACCTGGGAGCCACCAGCAGGACTGAGGCCTTGTCCTGAAGAATCTTGAACAGAGTTCGGGCCACCAAGGGCGTGAGAGGAAACGCATACAGGAGGCCCTGAGACCAGGGAATCAGAAAAGCATCTGCTGCTATCCGCAGAGGATGCGGTTGCCTGGAGCAGAACTTTGGCAGCTGTTTGTTCAGAGGACTGGCAAACAGGTCTATGGATGGAAGTCCCCATTTCAGGAAAATCTTCTGAACTACCAAAGGATGGAGCTGCTACTCGTGAGGCTGCAGAATCCTGCTCAATCTGCCTGCCAGGTAGTTCTCCTGGCCAGGTAGATACACTGCCTTGAGGAGCATGTTGTGTCTGAGAGCAAACAAGCAAAGGTCCTGTGCCTCCTGACAAAGGAGCCTGGACCCAGTTCCGCCCTGCTTGTTCACATAAAACATGGCCACCTGGTTGTCTGTTTGAACTAGGACAGACTGATGAGCCAGGGTTTGAGAAAAAGTCTTGAGGGCTAACCGAATAGCCCTGAGTTCCAGGAGATTGATTTGCTGTGCGGCTTCCCAGGGAGACCACAGACCCTGGGTGCACTTGCCTAGACAATGAGCTCCCCAGTCCTGCAGGGAGGCATCCGTGGTCAACACCACTGTGAACCAAGGAATCTGAAAAGGTACCCCTTGTAGTAGATTGGGTGGGTGCAGCCACCAGCTGAGGGAGTTCAGAAATGGTCTGGACACCCTTATCCTGTCTCTGAGGCTGCCTGTGGCCTGTGACCACTGAGCCCGAAGGCACCACTGTGCAGGCCTCATATGTAGCCTGGCATTGGGGGTCACATGCACTGTCGAAGCTATGTGACCAAGGAGCCTCAAGCAGAGTCTGGCGGAGGCCAGTGACCTGCTGAGAAACTGGTTTGCTAAGTTTATCAGCCTCTGGGCTCTGTCTTCTGGCAAGAATGCCTTTGCCAGCAGAGAGTCCAACCTCGCCCCTATGAACTCCAAGTTCTGGGAGGGGAGCAAAGTGGACTTTGTGAAGTTTATGATGAACCCCAAGCTTTGAAGAAGAGTAATATTTCTGAGAGTAGCCTTTCGGGCCTCCTGGCACGTCTGAACTCTTATGAGCCAGTCGCCCAGATACGGGAAGACAAAGACTCCCTGATTTCGCAGGTAGGCCGCCACCACTGCCAGGCACTTGGTAAAGACCCTGGGAGTGGAGATGAGGCCAAAAGGTAGTACTCTGTACTGATAATGGTTTCCTCCCACAATGAACCTGAGGTACTTTCTGTGGTCTGGATGAATGAGGATGTGAGTATACACATCCTTTAGATCTAATGAGCACAGCCAATCTCCCTGCTGGAGGTAGGGCAGAAGTGTTCCAAGAGTAAGCATCTTGAACTTTTCCTTCTCCAGGAACTTGTTGAGGTTTCTGAGATCTAGAATAGGTCGAAGGCCACCGGTTCTTTTGGGTACCAGGAAATACCTGGAGTAGAACCCTCGACCGTGCAAGTGGGGAGGCACAGGCTCCACCGCCCTGTCCACCAACAGACCTTGGAGCTCCTGAAGGAGAAGATCTGTGTGCAGGGGAGGCCTTGGAGGCTCCCCTGGGAAGTATGGAGGAGGCAGTTGTTGGAAGTGTAGTGCATAGCCCTTGTGGACTATGTTTAACACCTAACTGTCTCCAGTGATGAGTGGCCACTGGTGGGCAAACAGGGCGAGGCGACCTCCTGTGCAGGGTTGGGAGAGCAGGGACAGAGAGGCTATGCCTAAGGAGTCAAAAAAACCCACCCTGCTGAGTGGGAGCAGGGGCCAGAGGCTTGGGGGTCCTCTTGCTACGGGGCCCATTACCCTGCCCCTTGGCTTGCTGACCCTGAGGGGCAGCTTGGGCAGCCTAGTACTGTTTGTAGGAAGTGCCCTTCCTCGGGTAAAAGGGCTTTTTACCCGAGCCCTTCTTCTTGTGAGAAGGGGCAGAAGTCTTTCTAGACAGCCTTGTCCTCGTGAGGTGCTCGGTCTCGAGCTGTGCGGCCTTCTCGGTCATGGGCTTGCCAAAAAGGTTCTCACCTCGGCAAGGGACATCGACCAATTTGTCCTGAACCCATGGCTCGAGGTCTGATGACTGCAGCCATGCCTGGCGTTGAGCCGCGATGCCGGCTGCCGCAACACGGGCCGAAGCCTCAAAGCCATCGTAGGCAGCGCGGGACAAACTTGGAGCATTCCCGGATCCCCGAGGACAAGGACTTGAACCTCTGCAAGGGTTCCCCGGAGAGACCAGCAGAGAACCCGGCCAGCTCCTTGGCCAGGTCTCGCAAGTACATGCCCATGTACAGCTGGTAAGACTGGACACGGCAAGCCAGCATCGAGCCCTGGAAGCACTTTCTACCAAAACCATCGAGGTTTCGGGCCTCCCTGCCAGGGGGCACCGTGGAATGCATCTTCTGACTTTTCAGGCGATGCATGGTCGATTCCACCACCATGGAATGGTGTGGTAGCTGCCCCTTTTGAAAGCCAGGACTCTTCCGGAGTCGACAGATCGAATTGACCCGCTTGCTTAGAACCGGCGCCGAGGCCGGTGCCTCCCACATCCGGAAGAGAAGCCGTTCCAGCATCGGGGGAACCGGAACAGTAAAGGCCTCCTTCGGAGGAGAGTCGTACTGCAGGGCCTCAAGCTCCTCGGCTCGAGGCTCCTCCTCGGGGTCCGCAGGGATAGCCAACGCGGTGGCCATATCCCGGACGAACTCCGAGAACAGGGTATCCTCCGGAGGGGATCTACTCCGGGGTTCAGACTGCGGTGAGTCCGATGGGATGCTCCGAGTCCTGAAGGTGTCAGGGGACTCCTCGTCCTCCGTCTCCCAGGCGGACTCGTCCGATGAGGAATCGGGGTCCGACTGTGCGGGGCCTGTGAGCACCCGCCCCGACGCCAAAGGCACCGGCGTCGATGCCCTCGGTCCCAAACGGGAGGTCGAGGGAGACCGCGACCGAGGTCGACCTCGAGCCTTCATGGTCTCGAGTATCGGCTCGGTCTCCGGGGTCGACTTCGATGTCAATGTCCCGGTGGTCAGGGCAGATGCGCCAGACAGGCTGGCCATCAGTGCCTGCTGCTGTTCTATGAAGGCCGACAGTCTGCACTCCAAGGCTGTCAGCCTGAGACGCAGTTCAGGAGACTCAGCAGCCACCGACTCGGGCCCCGGCGGCGCCGGGCCTGACGTCGGTTCTCTGGGAGGAGAGTCCACAAGGACTACAGGACTTACGTGTCCAGCAGACTCTGGCTCGGCAAGGGACATCGACCAACTTGTCCTGAACCCATGGCTCGAGGTCCGATGACTGCAGCCATGCCTGGCATCGAGCCGCGATGCCGGCTGCCGCAACACGGGCCGAAGCCTCGAAGCCATCGTAGGCAGCGCGGGACAAACTTGGAGCATTCCTGGATCCCCGAGGACAAGGACTTGAACCTCTGCAAGGGTTCCCCGGAGAGACCAGCAGAGAACCCGGCCAGCAACTTGGCCAGGTCTCGCAAGTACATGCCCATGTACAGCTGGTAAGACTTTGGAACTTTGGAAGGCTTCTCCTGTTCCACGGGCCCGGGGCGACGGTCGGGGGTCAGAGTCCTAGCCCTCGAGGAGCCAGGGACCTCTTCCGACGACGCCCTCGCGAGCCTCTTCTTCCTCTTTCGTTCCCGGTTGGGGGACCCCCTGTCCGAGGAGCCCCGACGGTGCTCGGGATCCGATTCCCGAGATGTCGAGGCCTCAGACGAGGTCCGGGCCCGGCTAGAGGCCGAGTCAGAAAAAGGCCTTTCCTTTTGGTGCTGACGACTTCGCAGTGCCTTGGAAGACATTTTCCCACATGGTCCACACGTCTTAGGATCGTGGTCAGGACCGAGGCACCGAAGGCAGCAGTCATGTGTGTCGGTGAGAGACATCAGCTTCTTGCACCTATCACACTTTTTAAAGCCACTGGAAGCCATCGGGGGAAAAAAAGAGTCCCCACGAGGTCAAAGGACTGGCCTTCCAGGGAAAAAGAAGAAAAGTGCACGAACGCCAGCCACGAAGGGCAAAAACCGAAAAAATAAGATCGGGCTCGATACCGGTGTACCGAACCCGGTGGGAGGGGAACCGGCGTCGAACCGGAGTAAAAAATAGCGAAGGATCGCCAAAAAATCTAACTATTTTCCAGGATGACTAGGACACATGTCCGGTGGGCTTCACGGAAAAAGAGAGACTGAAGCAAGATGGCACCTTTAGGCGGGAAAGGAACCGCGCATGCGTGCCTGCATTCCCAAAGGCTTTCATGGAAAGCTGGGGAAATGCTCCGCAAGGGCTCCATCGATGTCGATGTCACCCATATGTGAGGACTGACTTCCTGCTTGGTCCTGGAGAATCCAATGAGTTTGCTCAAAAGGGATTGGTGCCAGGGATAGGTGGACCTCCCTGAGTTGCGATAATACAACTTAGCTTGTGCCCTATGGCACATGAGGAACTGGGCCACTGGTGCATCGGTGTATACTCGGTTAGAGTTTGAAGAGGTGTTTGTGTCACCGTATCATCTGCTGTATGTCAGGCAGGCACCATGCTTGTTCTCTCCTTCCTTGCGGTGTAGTGTTTTGCTGCAGATAGAGCCACTTGGAAGCAGTTGTATGGTTACTGGAAGCAGGCAAGACCCCTACTGTTTTGTTTTTTCTGCTGAGGAGTCATTTTTGAAAGGAATGAGTAACGGTGTAGTCCAGAGTTGGGAGCAGAAGAATATTTGACTATTGGCCCATTTGCTAGATAGTAATGGATTTGTGCAGTCATCTCAAAAGTTGCAACAGGAGTGAGATTGACTCACAGTATTTCTTTGCTTATTTGCAAGGGTGCCACTATGTACAATAGGGTGATCTGAAAGGGGAGTTGTCAGAGCAGATGAAGCAGTTTTTTGAATTGGAAGACCAGGAACTGACGTACATTTTGCTATTATATTGGAAATTGCTTTTGCTGGAACTTGCTTGGGATAATGGAGGCCTGGCAAGTAAATAGGCAACTGAATTGCAGGAGACGTTTGGAGGGGAACAGTTAGTCAGGGGTATTGCACGAATACCACGTTTGGTGGAGCGTGTGTGTCTAAGAGAGATACAATGCAAGGTGTTACTGCACAGCTATATATCTCAAGTTCAGGCACTTAGGGTTGGCTATGCAGTTTAGGACTACTGCTCCAAATGAAAGCAAGTGGTAGGCGACCTTGGCCATATCTGTTGGTTCTGTCCAGGGGTCCAGGTGTTCTGGAGAAAGGTCTATCAGTATTTAGAGGGGTTGTTGGGTCAGAGTTTGGAACAGCAAGCATGGGGATTCCTCTTGGACCATCTGGAGGCCATAGAGGTAAGGATCAAGGGTAATTGAACAGTAAAGCCTGCCTAGTGGGTAAAAAGACTATTTTGCAGGCATGGCAGAAGTCCAGTCCTCCCTTGTTTTAGGTCTAGTGCAATTTGTTGCACAACCTCATGATGATGTTGTGCATGTCAGCTATGTCATCCACAGTGCAGAAGGCTAAGTTTTTAGTCATTTGGGGAAACTATGTTGCATCGCGGGCACCTCGGGTGTGCAATGAGATCCTTACACTAATTGGCTACGAGGAATAGACATGGTTACAGATTAGTTGAGGGGTGTGAATCTGATGGTTTGGGAATTTCATGGAAAGTTCCTGTTACCAGGGGCTGAGGCTCAATAGTGTAGACTCTCCCTGCTGTTTGCTGGGAGGTAGGAGAGGGGAGATAGATGTGAGGGATATGTTATGTTGCTGGAATTTTGGATGAAGGAGGAATATTGTGGTAGGGCAGAGCGAAAGGAGGGGGTAAGTAAAGAAAGGATACGGTTGGGAAGTGGTGGTGGGGGGAGGGTAAAACCACAATTGGGAGTAAAACTGGATATAATATCTTATAAGTTATGAGACATTTCCATGAGCAGGGGCAGGTGTTTGTGCACTTCTAGTTAGGTTGGGGATGTTATTTCATAAAAGCATTTTATACATAAATATTATTGAAAGGGAGGGAGGTGGTGGGAAGAGGAGTGAAAATTTAAAAGATAGTTCTTTGTATTGTTTGCATACTCCCAGTGATGTGTAAGAATGCTCACATGCTGGGAGTGTTTATGTCATTAAAAAAAAGATTTGAACTAAATTTAGATATGTGGCCACAGAGAAGTGTATAAATGGTGGATAAGGTGGCCGATTATTTATTGTGGTGTATATACAGTCTTACCCCAAACACCAACACTCTCAATTATACATAAAATATCTAAACAACTGCAACTTTCAAATAACTTCAATTATCAATACCAGGCATAATGACCTCAGATGGCCCAACCCCTCATGTGGCGAAATTCACCATAGGGTGTTGACGGACGCTTACATCACCGGTCAAGCCTCCTCCAAATACCTAACTTTTTTTCACCAATATCATACTTTAATAACCACCTACTAACCAATGGGAAAAGTCTTATCTAAACCTGCTTGAAAAAACACACTAACTCACCATTCACTCTCTAGCATAACTAACTCACACATTCATACAATCACATTTAAAAGCGTCTATAGCAAATTGTACACAAAGTACTAGTACGGCTGAACGCAGCCTTGGCAACTCGGGTAAAAAACCTGCAAAAGTAAATAATTTACAAAAGCTGTAATAAGATAATAAATAATACCATCGTAGTATACCAAAAAACTTATCTTATAACTTGAAACTTGTAGCTGGCTGTGATCTCCACCGCCCAAACAGACGCGCAGAGCATTCATTAACTGGCGCTCACGCCACCTCCAGTGCGGGAAACAAACAGTGAAGCAATTTGCATCAAAAGCATTTCAGCATACGACCTTCGCTCTACAAAAGCTTTTGTTTCGCCATAATCGGCTTCGTCAGGAGCTTCGCCGTCCAAAATAAGCACTACACAATAGCGGGAAGTTAAAGGAAGCGGTGGTCACTCACGCCTCGGATATTGTCAGGTAGCCTGTTCCAGAGGTGTGGAATGTAGAGCAAGAATGCTCTGTTTGATACTGCATGGCTGCTCTTCCTATATGCTGGTGGGATGGAGATGGTGAATTGTGTGTTGGTTCTTTTTGACTTGCCAGCTGGTGTCTTCTGAATTAATAAGTGCAGGTGTTCAGATGAGAGATTGTGGAAGGCTTTGAAAGTAGTAATGATGGCCTTGTATTTAATGTGTAAAGTAATGAGGGGCCAGTGGAGACTGTAGAGTGTTGGCATTATGTGTTCATGGGCAGGGGCTCCATGCAGGATTTGAGTAGCGGTGTTCTGGGCTACTTGTAAGGGGTGGACTGCACAAGCTGGTAGCCCTTGAAATATAATGTTGCAGTAATCCAGATGCAGGAGTACCAGCACCTGGAAGACTGTGTGGAAATCATGGCTGTCTAGTATAGGTTGAAGACTATGGGTTGTTTTTATCTTATGGTAGACAAGTTTGAGTGTTATTGATATGTGGCTGCAAAGTTAAGCCCTGGTCTAGGATCACTTGCAACTTAACTTGAAGTTGTGCATCTGGTGTATTCAGGTGCATGAGCGGTGTGAAATTTTTATCCCTGGCAATCTGGAAGGACCTCAGTCTTCTGGAGGTTTACAGACAGATTATGTTTTGTTAGCCACTGCGTGATTGCTGTGAAACAGTTGATCAATGAAGAGTGGTCAGGGCTTGTGTGGTGAAAGGGACATAAATCATTATGTCATCAGCATAGATGTGGTAGAGTACCTTGTGCAACTGTATGATTGTACTGAGGGGTTGAATGTATATATTGAACAGGAGTGAAGATAGTGCAGATCTGTGGGATATGCCTTGGCATAGTTTGACTGGGGCAGAGACTATGCCCGCAGTTCCTACCTATTGTTGTCTTTCGTTTATATAGGAGGTGAACCATTTTATGATTGTGCTACAAAGGCCTATAGTTTGTAAGTAGTGCAGTAGTGCTTTGTGGGATACAGAGTCGAAGGCCACAGTGATGTCCAGAAAGAGAAGTATGAATCATTCGTGGGGTTTGTGTGTGCCTTGAGTTAGTCTGTCCATGAGGACTATAAGGTTTCAACACCATGGTTGGGTCGAAAGCCATTTTGTTGCATGTCTAGAGGCGTGTGGGTATTGATATAGTTCTGAAAGCGTAGTTACTCACCTGTACAGGTGTTCTCCGGGGACTGCAGGAATCAGTCCTCACATATGGGTGACATCGGCATCGACGGAGCCCCCATGGAAGCATCTCCCCAGCTTTCAAAGAAAGCCTTTGGGAGATGCACCACGTATACATGATCCTCTTCCTACCCAAGGGTGCCATCTTGCCTCAGTCTAATGATATAGCTAAGACAGCAAAAATTAAAATATGGCACAGAAACAACTCCAAGGAGAGAAGGGAGGGTTGTGAGGACTGATTCCTGCTGTCCCCGGAGAACACCTGTTACAGGTGAGTAACTACACTTTCTCTGGGAACAAGCAGGAAGTCAGTCCTCACATATGGGACTCCCCAGCTACAGGCTACTGAGAACCTGTAAAAGCACTATGGTGACCCTCAAAGGGTGAGCGGCAGCAGATGAGTCCCTACTGAGAGACTTTCACAAGATCCAAGTGTCCAGTGAGGAACCAACACTCCGGTAGCCTGAACACAGAAGGGTCGGAGGGAAGGAGTTGCCTACACCCTGAAAAGATTGTGGAGTACGTCCTGGCGAAAGGCGCTGTCCTGTTGGGACTCCCTCTCCAGGCAGTACTGAGCTGCGAAGGTATAGACCGAAGAATAGGTGGCAGCCCAGCAGATTTCCGTCACAGGAATGGAACACAGATTTGCTACGGAACTAGCCATGGCCCTGACATGGTTATCCATAACCCGCTGGTCTAGTGAGATCCCTGCCTGCTCATAAGCGAGGGAGATGCAGTCCGCTACCCAAGTGGACAGAGTTCGCTTAGTTACTGGGAGCCCCAGTCGGCTGGGGTATTGGAAACAAAAAGCTGAGGTGCTTTGTGGTGGCCCTGAGTCCAATGTAAATAGAAGGACAGGGCCTTTTTACAATCCAAAGTATGGAGAACGGTCTCTGCCGTGGCTGCATGAGGCCTTGAAAAGAAGATGGGAAACTCCACTTCCTGAGTTGGAATGGGGACACCACCTTTGGCAGAAACTTAGGGTGCGTGCGAAGCACCACCCTGTTCTTGTAGAACCTCATTTAGAGAGGCTCTGCCATCAGAGCCTGCGGCTTGCTGACTCTGCGAGCTGACATGAGTGCCACGAGGAAGACGACTTTCCAAGAAAGGTACCTAAGGTGGCAGATAGCCAGGGGCTTGAAGGGTGGCTTAGTAAGCTGCGAGAGCACCATGTTGAGATCCCACTCCGCCGCCGGTGGATGGATGGGGGATTTGGATAGCATAAGGTCCTGGAGGAAACGGGACACAAGGGGCTGAGCCGAGAGGGGTTTGCTCTCAATGGAATGGTGGTGCACTGCGATAGCACTCATGTGCATTCTGAGTTGGACTTTAGTCCTGCCTGTGACAGGTAGCTGATGACAAACCCCAGCTGCTGCAGGGCATTAATGGTGCGCCTTGTAGTGTGTTGCGACTCTGCACCTGAGCCTCCCTTTATGAACCAGTCATCCAGGTAAGGAAAAACGAAGGCCCCGTGGAGGCGGAGGAGGTGGGATATGACCACCGCTAGGCACTTTGTGAAGACCCTTGATGAGGCGGCCAGCCTGAAGGGGAGCACCCTGTATTGGTAGTGCCCTCCCCCCACCACAAACAAAGTATTTTCTGTGGCCGGGATGAATGAGAATGTGTGTGTGGGCATCCTTTAGGTTTAAGGAGCATAGCCAATCTCCTTGCTGGAGGAATGGCAGCAGTGTTCCAAGGGAGAGCATTTTGAACTTCTCCCTCACCAGAAACCTGTTCAGCTCCCGCAGATCCAGGAGGGGCCCGAGGCGTAGAAGCCGATGCCCTAGAGATGTTTCGGTACTGGCTCCACCACTCTGTCCTGGAGTAGGCGTGAGCTCGGTGAGGAGGAGCAGGATCTGGTGAAGGAGAGGTCTTATGGGCTCTCCTGGGAAGTATGAGGGTGGCGTCTGCTGTAGGTGGAGGAGGTAGCCCTCCCTGACCACTTGTAGCACCCAGGTATCGGTGGTGATGGCTGACCACCTGTGGGCAAACAGGGCCAGACGTCCCCCTATGGACTGTAGGGGACCTCCTGGGGGAGAGAAGGTCACACCCAGGAAGTCAAAAGCTCCCCCCAGGCTGGGTCAGAGCTGGCATCTGGGACAGGGGTCTTTTGCATTTGGGGGCCATGCCCCTGTCCTTTGTGCTACTGGCTTTGCTGTAGGGCCAAGAAGGCTTGAAAAAGCAAGGTATTGCCAAACATCCCCCCCCCCCTTTCGTCCTTGAGAAGGGCTTCTTCCCCGGGGCCTTCTTACGGGGCTGCACAGAGGTCTTCTTCGAGAGTCTGGTTCTCGTTAGGAACTCAGTCTATCTCCGTAGCTTTGTTTGCCATAGGTTTTCTGAAGAGGTTCTCTCTGATGCAGGGGATATCAATAAGTTTGTCCTGAACCCCTTATTCTAGGTCAGACGACTACAGCAATGCTTGGCATCATGCCCAGATGCCCGCAGTAGCCACCCTGGCTGAGGACGCAAAGCCATCATAGGCTGCTTGAGACAAGAACTTTGAGCACTCTTTGACTGCCGAGGCCAGAGACTTAAATCTCTGCAGGGACTTCCCATCGAGGCCTGCTGAGAATCCACTGAGCTCCCTCAAGAGCTCATTGAGGTACATGCTGATATAGAGCTGGTAAGACTGGATCCGGCAAGTCAGCATACAGCCATGAAAGGCCTTCTGGCCAAGGGCATCGAGGGTCCAGGCCTCCCTGACAGTTGGTATCGAAGAATGAGTCTAGGCTCCTGAGCCTGTGCAAGGCTGACTGGACCAACGAGTTGTGGGAGAGTTGGGTCTTCTGGAACCCAGGGCTTCAGCGTACTCAATACATGGAGTCGAGTCGCCTGCTGACAATGGGCACAGAAGCCGGTGCTTCCCACATCCGAAGGAGGAAGCGCTCAAGGATCGGAAGCATCGGTACTGTAAGCATTTCCTTGGGGGGGAGCCTCGTACTGGAGAATATTCAGTTCCTCTGTATATGGGTCTTCCTCAGCCTCGGTCTTGATGGAGTACCTTAGCCATATCCTGCACAAAGTCGAGGACGGCAACATCCTCGGGCGGGGAATGGCATCAGGTCACTAGAGGAGATGGGTCCAAAGGCACATCTCTGTGTCGCCGAGTGTCCAGGAACTCCTCATCCTCAGTCTCCCATTCGGATGAAGTCAGTATGAGTCTGAGGCTCTGTAATCAACATGGTCCGAGCCATGGGCAGTCGCTCGAGAGGACCAGTGTCCCTGGGAATGGGACTGGGACCTCATCCGGAGCCGTTGGGTCTCTGGAGGCAGGTGGGGCTCGAGGATCGGCTCAACGTCTGGGGAAGCCCTCGATGTCAAGGATCCGGACGCCAGAGCATATGAAATGGACATAAATGCCTGCTGCATAACCATGAGGGCAGAGATACTTCTTTCTAAGGCCACCATCCTGGTCTCCATGCCAGTTGGCTCGGCAGCCTTCGACGCAGGCACAGAGGATTTCAGGCCCGGTGTCAGTACTGTCGAGGGGGAGTCCTTGACGAGGATGGCCTCAGGTGTTCGAGGCCGGTCGGCAGGTGCCAAAGGCTCCTTGCAGGGCAGCTTTGGAGACCATCCCGCTACAACTCCTCAGACCAATGCTGTGGAGTGCAGGATCTGGAGTGGGATTTCCCCTTCTTCCTGGACCCATCCTCCGAGGGTTTTGACTTCCTGTATTCCACTCTGGGGATTTCCTCTTGGAGGAACTATAGCCGCAGGACTCTGAGGAGGCCCAGGCTTCACAGGGCACAGAGGTACAGGAGGGGGCCCTGGAGCATGGTGTTTCCAGAGGACTCCGGTATGGAGTCTGACTTCTGGAAGGAAAGGAATGGAAAATAAAACAAAAGATATTATAATGCCTCTATATCGTTCCATGGTGAGACCGCACCTTGAATATTGTGTGCAATTCTGGTAGCCGTATCTTAAAAAGGATATAGCGTTATTAAAAAAGGTTCAGAGAAGAGCCACCAAAATGGTAAAGGGGATGGAAGGATACTCCTATGAAGAAAGGCTAAAAAGGTTAGGGCTCTTTAACCTGGAAAAGAGACGGCTGAGGGGAGATATGATAGAAGTCTATAAATTAATGAACGGAGTGGAACGGGTAAACGTAGATCGATTGTTTACGTTATCAGAATATAGAAAGACTAGAGGACATGCAATGAAGCTACAGGATAAACTATTTAAGACTAATAAAAGAAAATATTTTTTCACTCAACGTGTAATCAAACTCTGGAATTTGTTACTGGAGGATGTAGTAAAGGCTGTTAGTGTAGCTGGGTTTAAAAAGGTTTTGGACAAGTTCCTGGAGGAAAGGTCCATAAACCATTATTAAGAAGGGACCCAGGATATCAATGCTTGACCCAGTACAAGCATTGCGGAATCTGTGTCTTTTGGGGAAACTGCTAGGTACGTAAGACCTAGATTGGCCACTGTTGGAAACAGGATACTGGGCTTGATGGACCTTGGTCTGACCCAGTATGGCATATCTTATGTTCTTATGTTCTTATAATTTCTCCTGCTGCTGGTAACAGCTCTTTAGGGCCTTTGAGTTCATGGTTCTACAGAGTTCGCAGTTCGAGTTGTTGTGTTCTGGGCAGAGGCAACAGAGGCAGCAGTCATGCAGATCAGTGAAGGACATCATTTTGCTGCACCGATTGCACTTCTTGAAGCTACTGGAGGCCATCGGAAAAAAGGGGTCCCTGCTACCCAGCAGGGGTCAGAGGCTTTCGACTGAAAAAGGGCACGAACACCGGTCGAGGGACACCTCAAGGTGAAAAGGGGAAAAACAAAGGAACGAACCCGAGGAGCAAATCCGAGGTGAGCTGGCTCAGGAATGGGAAGGAACCAGTATGCAAAGCGGACAGAAAAGTATTAAAAAAAAAAAAAAACTTTTTCCGGGGGAAACTGGACAGACGTCCTGAGGGCTCTACGGAAAAAAGGAGACTGAGGCAAGATGGCACCCTTCAGAGTTGTAATTGCATGACTTCTTCGATGAGCTTTGCAAGTAAGGGCAGGCTGAAGATAGGGTGGTAGGAGCTTGGAGTGGTCGGGTCTAGGCTGTTTTTGAGCGTGGGTCTAATGGAGGCTTGCATGAGGTTGGGCGGTAGGTATCCTTGGGCGAGAGAGAGCTGGTTGATTTTAAGCAGTTTTGGTGCAAGTTTGGAGCGAGCTATATTGATTCAACTTACTGGGTAGGGAACCAAGGGGGAAGTTGTAGTGTTTATGTTAGAGCTGATGTTTACTATGTGCTCCAGTGTAATGTTGAAGAAGGTGTGCCATGTGTGGGTGGTAGAGTTGTAAAGTAGTAGTGGTATATTCATAGTTAGTTTGGGGCAGAATGGATGGGCCCATTTATTTATTATTTATTTTTAATGATCATCTTTTACTATGCTTGCTATGTTGAAATTAGACTTACCTGCTAATTGTTGTTCCTTGAGGAACTCCAGTCCAGTCCCGAACCTCTGGGTTTAGCACCTCCTCCTGCAGCTTGGAGACTGAGCACATCATCCTCTTGATGACACTGGCATAAATAGTCCAGGAACCGCCTCCTTGCTCCAGTAACCTACTGACAAAGCAGACTCACCAGAGCAACAATCAAGTAGTTATCATAACCTTTTAACTGTAACTATATAAAGTTAATTCTTTAGAAAAAAAAAAATCAACAGAACTTCTTGTAATCTACCCAACAGGCAATTTATACCCCTTGCACTGCTTAGGACTGCTCTCGCCCTATACAAAGGACCCCAATCACTACCTATTCCCCCAAAGTATTAACTCCTCTCTCCTGCTGGACCACAACCCCTGTAGCTGCCCCTCCAGCTTACCTGTGAAATGTTCTTTCACTTCAGGCTACAGTCCAAGGCCAACACCAGGGAGGGATGCGGGACTGGACTGGAGTTCAAGGAACAACAATTAGCAGGTAAGTCTAATTTCACCTTCCTTATCGTCCCTCCAGTCCAGTCCTGAACCTCTGGGGATGTAACAGAGCAGTGAAAAAATTTAACGGAAGGGACCTGCCAGACCAGCCTGAAGCACTGCGGATCCGAATCGGGTATCCCTTTCCGCCTGAACATCTAGACGGTAATGCTTGACACATGAATTTAAAGATGACCAAGTCGCCACTTTACAAATCTCAACCACTGGCACCAAGCTATACTCAGCCCAAGAAGCAGCCTGTGCCCTAGTCGAATGAGCCCTCAGGCCTTTTGGAATGGACTTACCCTTCAACACGTACGCCGACGCAATGGCCTCTTTGAGCCACCTTGCAATGGAAGCCTTTGATGCCACTTCTACTTGTCTTGCGGATCAAAGCTGTCCTCTGCAGATACTTCCTTAGTACTTGACGAACATCCAGTAGAATCAACCTCCCTTTAGTCACATCCTTACTATCGTTCTCAAAAACTGGCAACGATACCACCTGATTCAAATGAAATGCCGAAACCACCTTAGGCAAGAATGAGGGAACGGGTCTCAATACCACCTTCTTGTGTTGCGTCCTGTGCCCAGGCAGTCGCCTATAGGCCGGGACGTGCCTTTGTATTGTCCTTAAATAAGGAATCCAGAGCCAAGGCTTCTGGGAGTTGTAGTTGTGAGGTCTCAAACAATAAAGTTGTGACTCAAGGGTTTTAGGCAAACACAGGAATTTTATTTTCCTTTCCAAAAGAGCATTTAAAAGCTCAACGCATGGCAAAATAAATGGGATTCTTCTCCACACAAAATTCTAACAAAAAAAGACCCTTTTTACCGGAACAGAACACTACAACTGCTTCTATCAGCTTTAAGCACAAATAGCTGTTTCCTTTTAAACTTTCAGCATCCAAAAATAAAGCTTTAACTGCTTCTGCCAGCTTTAAGCACATGTAGTTGTCTATTTCAAGCTTTCAGCATTCAAAATAAAACTTTAACTGTTTCTGTCAGTTTTACCAGGACAATTTGTTTCTAGGTTTTTCTCCTTTCAAAACCTAGCACTTTTACGCTGTTTTCTTGCATAGAGAGCAATCCATTAATGATTTTACAGACTCCTGGTCAGAATCATAACCCTCTGTTTGCATTTCTTCATAATCTGTGTCCGTTATATCTGGGTTTAAATCAGCTTGCACAAACTCAGGCTTAATCTCTTCTAACAGCTCTAGGACCTTTCTCCAGTGAGACTTCTCTTTATACTCAGGGTTCTTAGCAGGCACATGGAGATTCTTTTCTTTCATTAACCGGCACAGAGTCTCTAACTGGCTCACATTACTTTTATTTACAGTTCTATTCACACACCTTTTGGGAGTTGGCAGTTTTCCAGCAGGTTCATGAGCTGCTGCTATCGTACCTTGTTCCTTGTCAGTAGCTCTCCCAGGCAAAACCCTCCTGCCTCCAGAATCAGCTGCAGTTCCCCTGTAGTACTGACTTCCTTCTGGAACATGGCTCCCTGTGTGCTGGTTTCCTTTGGAATCCTCTCTGGTGCTGACCCTGGTAACTCTTTGTCCTTCAGCTCCCCTGAAGTTTCTTTCTCCTTCTGCACCCCTGGTGG
The DNA here is from genome assembly GCA_033557465.1 of Ichthyophis bannanicus. NCBI lineage: Eukaryota > Metazoa > Chordata > Amphibia > Gymnophiona > Ichthyophiidae > Ichthyophis > Ichthyophis bannanicus. The sequence continues at coordinate 585,418,992 of CM066035.1, read as the reverse complement.
TCCTCTCTCTCCTTCTGTTTCCCTGGTGGTCTCTCCCCACTCTTCTAGTCCCCTGGGCTTATATGAGTGTGCCTGAACTATCGGGCTGTGCTCCTCCCCCAGGTGCCTCTCATTAACTTCACAGCTTGCCTCAGAGCTTGGGTGTGGTCTGTACCCGGCAACTACGTGTGTTTTTTTCTCTTTGCCTGCAGTCTGAAAACCACTGCTTTCTGGCCTGTCTCTCTCCTTAAAGGTAAAAGCCTGTTTTTCTTCCAGTTCCATAGGCTCAGATACACTTTTCCCATCACACTTGTCATAGAACGACAAAAATGGTTCTCTACATGACAAAACCTGTAACTCTGAAATCCTTTGAGCAGAACAAATAGCCACCAGAAATACCACATTGAGAGTAAGATCTTTCATTGAAGCATTACCCAAGGACTTAAACGTCTTGTGTACAAACGCCTCCAGTACTAAATTGAGATCCCATATGGGCACCGTTGTTCTACACGGAGGCCTCAAGAGCGACGCCGCTCGTAAAAACCGCTTAATATCCGGATGTGTCCCGAGTGCCACCCCCTGTACCTTCCCCCAATAACAGGACAGCGCTGCCAACTGGACTCTCAAGGATGCGGCCGCTAGGCCCTTATTAAAGCCATCCTGCCAAAAGGATAGAACTTGTGGAACAGAAGCCTTCAAGGATTGCACCCACCGGCCTTCGCACCATGCCTCAAAAATACGCCAGATCTGTACATACGCTAGCGAGGTAGACTGACGCCTGGACTTCAACAAGGTAGAAATTACCGCTGTCGAGTATCCCCTCACCCTCAGCCTTGCCCTTTCAAGAGCCAGGCCGTAAACGAGAATCGATCCACCTGAGGCATGTTCAACGGAATCTGCACTAATAGGTCCCCCCTGACCGGTAGCTGCCATGGCCGATCCACCAGGAGTCGTATCAGATCGGCATACCATGGCCTCCTTGGCCAATCTGGCACAAATCAGGATCACTTGACCCTTTTGATGCTCTATTCGCTGTAGCACGCAACCTATTAACACCCAACATGGAAACATACAGCAGCTGTCCTTCCAACCACCCCTGTATTAGAGCATCGAGACCTTCCGACATCCTTTCTCGCCTTCTGCTGAAAAATCGACTGGCCTTTGCTGACTCGAACGTCGCCATAAGATCCATCACTGGAGTCCCCCACCGATGTACCAGTAGCTCAAATACCTCTGGATGGAGAACCCACTCTCCTGGGTCCACCTTTACCCAACTTAAAAAATTGGCTTTCACGTTGTCTACCCCTGCCACATGTGCCACCGAGAAAGCCACCAGATTTACTTCAGCCCAGCTTAACAGCTCCTCTGCCTCCTCTTCCAGAGCTACACTGCTGGTGCCTCGCTGGCGATTGATGTAGGCCACCGCTATCGCGTTGTCGGACAGCACTCAGATCACCTTCCCCTGCAGCCACGGCTGAAAGGCCCGAAGTGCTAGGAGTTACCACCCTTAGCTCCAACTTGTTGATGGACCACATCTTCTCTAGTCCTGTCCACTGGCCCTGGGCGAACCGTCCTTCGAAGTGCGCTCCCCAGCCGAACAGACTGGCATCCGTCGTCAGTGGTATCCAAGCCGGAGATTCCAAAGGCATCTCCTTTTCTAGACACCCCAGACACAGCCACCACTGGAGAGCTTGACGTGTCTCCAGAGGACAGGGCAGCTTCTGAGACAACTGGTCTGACTGATGCGACTATCTTCGGAGCAATGCCCTCTGCAACGGTTGCATGTGGGCCCTGGCCCACAGCACTAACTCGAGCTTAGCCGCCATCGTTCCCAGAAGCTGTAGATAATGCCATGCCGTGGGAGTCTTTTTCTTCAAAAAGGTGCAGACAAGCTTTCTTAGCCCTTGCGCCCTCAGTTGTGGCAGGAAGACTCTTTCTACTCTCGTGTCGAAGCGAGCACCGAGGTACTCCAGATCCTGTGACGGAGACAGCCTGCTCTTCGCTACATTGACTACCCACCCAAGGCTCTGCAGGAACTGCACCACCCAGAGAATAGCCAACTCGCTCTTGCTCCTTGACTTTGCCCGAATCAACCAATCACCCAGTTAAGGGTAAACTAACACCCCTTCCTTGTGCAATGCTGCAGCCACCACAACCATCACCTTGGTGAAGGTTCGTGGGGCTGTTTCCAAACTAAACGACAACGCCTGGAACTGAAAATGTCCCATGGGAACTGCAAATTTGAGAAATTGCTGATGCTCCAAGCAAATTGGAATGTGTAGGTAAGCCTCTGACAAATCTAAAGAAGTGAGAAACTCCCCCTGCCGTACTGCTACAATGCCTGATCTCAGAGTCTCCATCCGAAAATGACTCCTTATTTGTTCCTCAAGTGAGTCCTGAACCCCCAGGCTCACTACTCTTCCAGCTGCTTGGAGACAGAGATTACTGGAGCAAAAAAGCGGTTCCTGGACTATTTATGCCAGTGGCATCAAGAGGATGAGGTGCTCAGTCTCCAAGCTGTGAGAGGAGGTGCTAAACCCAGAGGTTCGGGACTGGACTGGAGGGACAATAAGGAAATTAAATATTGTTATGCAGTACATCAAATAAACCCTTGAAATGAAAGTTTAATTTGTGCTTCAAAAAAAAAAAAGAATTACTAGTCTAATAAGCAGATAGTACCATCAAATATACAGGTATATAGAGATACAATTCCCAAAAGTAAACCATACTTTGGCAAACATGATGTAGAACTCTCTTTTGAGTGTATTTCGCTCCACAGTGATCACCCGGAAAAGACCACAGGCAAGCAACAATGCCAGGAATACCCTCCATCCAACCAGCAGGCTTCCAGCTAAACTGCTATGAAAGTGGTAGCTGTGGTGATCTGTCTCTTCCATCTGTTCCCACAGCAGCAAAATCACCTGGTGAGAAACAACCAATTTGGCATGGTCAAAGGAAAATACTTTCCTCAGTTACAATTACCTTGAGTAGAATTTCTAGATAATTCTCTACAGATGTCACAACACAGGCTCTGCCGTGGGTCTACCATTGGCTGAAAACCTGGCTCCCTTTCTGTGTCCAAAGGAAAGAAGGGGAATATATGCAACACTAGTAGGGCAAACTGCTTTTAATTTTTAATCCACCTTCTATACAGTTCTATTTTCCTCAGTTTACACTTTGTTTATAACTGATTAAAAGTCACAAAACCCCTCTATATTATGAAAAAACGTCTATGGGGAAAAAAACCACTATAAAACGAATCCACAACACACTCAGAGGTCCATCGTGCTGAGATAGGATTTAGAAGGTCCAAATTGGGACAGTCACAATGCTGCAGAATTTTTTTTTTAAGGCTTTGCCAAACATGGAGCCTTTTGTAAAATATGTATAAGGATGTATTTGCCAACATGAACGGTGTGAGCCTCAATTCTGAAAACATACAGACGGAAAAGAGAGCAGCACTACCCGGCAGCTTCCACACAGACGTGCTACCATTTATACATGGAAGTGACTATTTTGCAACCTCCACATTTAAGTGCCACCAATTATACATATGAAGGGCAATTTTACAAGAGGCCACCTGAAGACCTATCAGGTGCTTCTTTTGAAGCTATATTATTAAGACCCGATACTCAGCCCGATACTCAGCAGTGACAGCTAGCTATTCTAACACAGCTAGCCGCCGCCGCCGAATTTTAAACCCGTATATTCAATGCCGGGGTCATATCCGGCCCCGACATTAAATATTTGGGTTGCCTGGATTTGCAGGAAGCTAACTGCGCAGTGGCGATATTCAACCACTGCCCAGTTAGCTTCCATGGCGATAGTTAGGCGCAGCAAAGGCTGATCTTTCACCACTTAGCAATAGCAGGGCAGTAACTCAATCCTGCCACTGCCTTGTTATGGATGGTTGCCGCCCCCGGACTGCCTTGATGCTAACTGGTTAGCATCGGGGCCTGCAGCAGTGGCACCCGGGGATATTCAGCGGCACTAACCATATTAGTGCCGCTGAATATCCCGGATAAAGGGAGTAACACGGTTTACGGGTCTGCTGAGTTACTCCCTTTGACTATAAGGCCCACATAGGTTCCTATGGTCACCAATTAAACAAGCTTCAAATAATTTTTTTAAATTTTAAGGTGGAAATAAACAAGGGATTAAGGAGAGTTACTTCTGTAATCCCTCATGTATGGCTCTCGCCAAAATTAGCACTTTTTAAAAATCTGTGTGTGCCTCTGAGAAGGTGAAAATTCTGATGGGAAAATTTGTTTAAAATATATCTATATTACCTTTTTAAGATGGGGAACACATATATATTTTAAGTTTGCCTAAACCATGCCCCCTAGAAATTTGCACCTTTACATGTGTAAAGTGCGGCTTTCTGAGATCACCATTTACACATATGCGCAATTTACATATGTAAATTCCACTATTTCCACATGCAGATGCTTCCTAAATTACCTCCACAGGGTTCAATATGTTCATTACATGTATCACTCTCATTGGCTGAAAAATACAGGTCTAATAGAGAATATGAAATTTCAGTTATCTATAAGAAAAATAATAAGGATTTAAAATAATCTACCCCTCCTATTTATCCCCCCAGAACCTATAAAATTCAGCTAAAGAGTGTTCTGTGTCTCCTTTCAATGTTCATCAGTGAAAAAAATAAACAAACAAGGGAATAGGGGAAATCAAGATAGGTTTTTAATGTCATAATGTAGAACCCTAGAACTGTGTTTCTAAGAAAGCACAGGGGTAATCTAAACTGAGCAGCAATTATGAACCTGACAGTAGCAGTATGGCTGCACTGAGTTGCTAAGAAAGCATTGGGGTAACCTGCATGGAGCAACCATGGTTAAACCTAAACTTCAATGGGCATGGGAAGGTCTGATATTCTAAATAAATGGCTTTCCTAGTTTAGGAGGTATGTGAATTACTAGCTGGTAATAAGAAAAAGGTAGGTGACTCAGTATTGGTTGTATAAGAATCATAAAGGATTATGACAATGCCTAAAATGGCCTATCAGTGGGGTAGTGATAGAAAAAGGCTTGAAACAGAGAAAATGACGGCAAATAAAGACCATAAAACCTATTCAGTATGCCCTTCTATACCAACTACTAAGCTCTACAATCACTGTCTCTCCTTCAGAGATCTTTTGTGTATGTCCCATGCTTTCTTGAACTTGCATAACTGTCCTCATTTCAACCACTTCCACTGGAAGGCTATTCCATGCATCCACCACCCTTTCTGTAAAGAATGATTTTCTTAGATTACTCCCGAATCTACTCCCTTTCATCCTAATCCTATGATATCTTTTTCCAAAGCTTCCTTTCTATCGAAAGAAGCCCATCTCCTGCACTTTTATACCATGGAGTTATTTAAATCTCTCATAAGAGCATAAGATATGCCATACTGGGTCAGACCAAGGTCCATCAAGCCCAGTATCCTGTTTCCAACAGTGGCCAATCTAGGTCATCATATTACCCGGAGTGGAGGAGTAGCCTAGTGATTACAGCACTGGCATGGTAGCCAAGAGACCCACCAAGAAAACCCAGGAGCTGCTGGATCACCAGGAGTCAGCAGTGACTCTACGGTATGCATTGCATTAAAGTTGCATCATATTACCCTTCTCCTGCCTTTCTTCAAAAACATTTACATATTTAGTACAGCTAAAATGGTATTTCTCATCCAGTGTGCCCTTCAGACCCGATTGGGTGTGCTGTGGAAAAAAAGTCACCACTGTCTGATGCTCAAGTCCAGACCAGCATGGCCTCCTCCTCTGAATTCTTCCAGTCTTTCAATGCTCCCCTAGCTTTTTTTTTTCTTAGCTGAAAGAAAAGATAAGAGTTAAACGGCGCTGCTATGGATTTAAAGAAATTGCTGAAAATCTATGAAATAAAGTTAAGTATTTGTACCTGCAAGAGATGGCAAAAAAGAGGAAAACATCCAAAAGTATCTAAAAAATTTAAAAGAAGCTGGGAAAGTATTCAGGAAAGCAAAGATAAAAATAGAAAAAAATAGCTAAATGCAATAAAAACAGGGGACAATACTTTTTTTGGATAAGTGAGTGAGAGGAGAAAGTGCAAAAAATAAATAGCATTATGAGACTTACATGTGAAGAGGAAAAATATGCAGAGGTTGAAGAAAAAAATAACAGAACTGCTTAAATGGATCCAAAGGGGAGCATAACATAAAATTCATCAACAGTGTTAGTGAATTGCTGTGCATCTCTTAGAGGAAGAGAACAAAGCTTCCCCCTCAAGTCTTGCTGAGTACCTTCATGTGGTGACTTCATTATATCAAATCTATGCCAAATCTCAGCAAAGTGACACAAAAGAAGTATGGTAGGAAAGAGAAAGAAAAAGAAAAACACAAACTGGCCACATGTCGTCCAGGATAAAAAGGTGCTCACCTGTAGCTAACAATGGTGGTAGCAATAGTGTAGACAGTGTAGATGAAGATAACATCCCTGCCACAGATAAAGGCCATGGTGAGCTTGTTCATGGATCCACTGTTTTTCCGGATGATATGTCCCAGAAACCTGTCAGTGAGTTAAAAAATGTTCCCAGTGTGCTATGACCATATCCGCCATGGATATGCACAGCTGGTGCCTACAGTACCTGGGACCCAATCATCAGCCCTCTTCTTGTAATTTGTCTTTGCAGATGGCGATAAACAAGGACTCAAAGGTTGGGAGAAGCAGTGCAATCACTTTTTGGCACTCAGAAGTCAGATCCATTGCCTTCGGCATTGACGACATCGATCTGTATGGCTTCCAAGACTGTATCAGATTCTGATGGTGCATAGACATTGAGGAGCTCTCTGGCTGAATTGGAGCCAAGCACCCATAGTGCCCCAGAGCATCGGTCATCGATCGATCTCCACCCGAAGATGAGGAAGGATTCAGCCTAGTCTTCAACATGTGATCGCACTGGTGGTGGTCTCCTTTACCACTATGTATGGCTTCCTTGCATCCAGCTTTTTATTAGTCAGAATGGGAACAGCAGTACATTTATTTCCTCTTTATCTGCAGGAATCCATTTAATTGTAGTCAATCCTCTTAACTTTTTCATTAACCTCTGTAGTTTATCTTCTGCCACTGGTTCATCAGAGCACAGGTTATGGTCTGAAAAGACATTCTGTTCACACTATGTGTCCGTTTGTTTTTTTTAAACCAATGTTGTCTCAGGCTAGCCTCAACCAGAAGAGCTAATATATCTCCTTCAGGCTATCCAACAATTACTGGACCTCACATGGGTCATCAAAATCACCAAGGTGCTGCCAAAGCACTCCTGGATGAAGTCTGGAGAGATTCTTGAAGAGGTCTTCCACCCTCACCTCACAGGCTACCTGTACCACTGGAATGCTCATGGGCTACAGCTCCATTGTGAACAAGGCAATCATTCTTAGTGGTTCCAAGGGTGTTCCAGTGCTCCTGGGCTAAAGGCTACAGCTGAGCCAGGACCAAACTTTTCCTCAGCTCCAGTGCTTCCCTTAAGAGGACACAAGCTTTTGCAAGGATATAGAGGGACATGAATGGGAGGCACACCTCCAACCCCCTAGGCTAGGGTCCCACTTGTGGAATTGCTGCCAGATGTAGCTCTGCAAAGTGCAGAAGCACCCTACAGAAGCGTGTAAATCCTCTCCATGAGATAGACTAACTTCAACAGAACGACTTTCATCAGCAAGAGAAATTCCCCTTCCCTCAAGTAGTTACCCAGAGAAGACAGGGAAAAAGAAATCCACACACTTCTCATCCTAGGAGGCCGCCCGCCCCAAGGAGACAAGGCCAGGCTCCCAGAGGTATGGATAAGCGGTAAAGCAAGATGGGGACCTAAACTCCCTTTCCTCCAAATGGAAAAATGCCACAGAGTCCTGGATCCCAGGAGGGAAAGATGCCATGCTACTATTAAACCCAAAAAATCTGATCCAAAAAATAGAGGAAAAATATATTATACTATCATATATTTAACCCTTTCGCGTCCACATAATTGTTTTATAACTGAAAATTTTTTTCTGTTTTTTTTATTAAGATTTGAGCTAAATGACGCAGAATATAAAGTTTCTTTGAAAAAAATGTATTTCTAAGAAACAATATTTACTGTTGCCATATGGCAACTTCGGTCCTGAATGGCTGAAAATTAAAAACAGTCTTGGCATCCGTTTCATTTACTGCTGGGTGTGATAGAATAATTAATCATTTTTTCAGATGTCAAGCACAGATACACATCACATTTCGCACACAGTGTGCGGATATTTTGGAAATATAGAATCCGGTGAAAAATTTGGGGGAAAATTTGAAGGTTGCCATATGGCAACAACAGCCATGAAAGGGTTAAATGTTGGAGTGTTCACTTAGTAGGGGAAAAGGAAAAAAAAACCCTCCAACCGGTGAGAAACTCTGTTTTAATAATTTTTAATTGAAGTGTATAATCAATGAAATCTTAGAAATAGCTACCCAGAGCCAACAAGCCAAGATTCAAAAACCACCAAGGTTTGCACAATATACTTAACTTAGCTGGCAAGTGGAGCTCAAAGTCTGAAATGATGAAATTGAAGAGCTGTTGTAATACTCGTCAGAGGTTAATCAGCAACAGCTGACTGCTGTTTCAGGAGATGTTGTTCAAGGCCAGCTGACCAAAGGGCAGGGCACAGAGGATCTCAGGGGCCTGTAGGCTTGAGGTTGTGGCTGCCCTACCATGCTCCTCCCTCTACAAGGGCCAAGAGGCCATCAAAGATAGCCACCCTACCTGCCAGCAGGAAAATTGGAGATGACATGGCAAAGGCACTAAAACCAGCATCGCTCCCCAGGCCCTGGGTTGGTGGGGGGGGGGGGGAGGGAGGTCCCTCATTTTGAAAATATGTGCCTTGAGGTTGTCCCAAAAATCTCAGGTCAAAACAACTGCAGCCATGAAAAAAAAAATACTGGGGAGCACAGGTTGCATCGCGCCATGTGGCTCAGCACTGCAGTAGCAACCAAAATCTGTGAACTTCCAATTGAAAAGGGATTTCCAGCAGCTGTCAGGCTGGCTGGGAAACCTGAGAGCTGTCAACTGCCCACACAAACACACAAACCCAGTCCTGGCTGCTTCACAGAAGGGTTTGGGTTTTTTTCCAAGCAGTTTTATTCAGAGCAGCAAAGAGTGCCAATTTAAAATATAACTAAAGAAAAAAAGGCAGAAAAGAGAGAACAGCATCCAGATAGAGGACAGTGAGACGGAAGGGGGGGGGGGAGAGAGGGATTTCCCAACCCCACTCATGGGTTCTATGGTCCTTCTGCCTGCTCTCTGACCCACCAGCTTGCAAAGAGCACAATACGGTCTGATCTGCAAAAGGAGTCTGACCGCAAAATACTGGAGAAGCACTTTCCTGACCTTCACCAAGCGAAGATCCTTATCCTTTTCTTGGTACTGCTCCTTAGAAAGGGAGGGCGAGAAGTAGAGATCCCAAGAAGGTAAGATCAAATGCAGGGGAGGATACAAATGTCATAGGGAGGAGTGGTCTAGTGGTTAGGACAAGGTACTTCAGGCCGAAGGGCTGGGGGTTCAAGTCCCACCTGGGGACAGCAATCTCAGGCCAGAGGGACTGGGATTTCTAGTCCTATAGGCATTCCTTGTGGTCTTGGGCAAGCCACTTAAACCTCCATTGCCCATGTTCCCTGTAAGTATTAGCGTATGTGTGTCATATCCCCTCGTGTTAAATGTATCCCCCAATTGACCGCTTTGACCCGGTGAAAAGCGGTATATAAATACAGCTAAATAAATAAATACCCCCTGAAGGAAACGAGACACATCCAAGTGCAAGAATACAGACCACCCCATCATCGGCCCTCAAAGAATGATAATGCTGTCACTTGAATCTTAAGGAGGCTAAGGGAGAGGCCCTTGACAAGGCAATCCTGAAGAAAAGGTGAGGAAGGAAAGAAGGGTCTGCCATACTAGGCCCAATCTGATGCTCATGGCACTACTGCTCAAACAGACACCAGATACGCACATAGGCAGGGATGGAAGAACCTCTCCTCACTTTCAGGAGCATGGGAACCATGGCAGGAGAATAATCGTAATGTGCCAGATGTCACACCTCACAAGAGCCAAACTGTAAGTGAGAAGGGAGCTAGGTCATTCAGAAGGACCGTTTTCTGCCACAACAGCCCCCTAAGCTGTAGAAAGGAGAAGCACCTGACTCATGGCCTCTGGTGCCAATATAGCACCACCAGGACAACCCAATCTGGATGTCGCTCCCCCAAAAGCAACCAGAGGAAACACATAAGGCAACCCCGATTGGTCATAGCTGACCCAGAGCGTCGATGCTCTTGGAGCTCATTTCCTTGCAGCGACTGAATAATCTGTGCACTTTGGCATGAGGCCGTGTTGCCATTAAAGCCAACTCTGGACAAGCCCCAAGGACCAGAAGCTGTTGAAACGCTGACTGGCCCAACTGCCACTCCCCAGGATTAGGATAGCGGTGACTGAAGTCCACTTTCATACTGTCGACGCCCGCAATATTTTGTGCAGAGTGAGCTAGGAGGTTCCACACTCCCTAGGGGAACAGAAGGATTATCCCCAGGGTTACTCTGGCACTCTTCTGATATATGTCACCACCATGGCATTGTCCGAGAACACCTGAATCATTCTGTCCCAGACTAAGGACCAGATGCATAACAAGGCCTAGTGAAAACCCTTGCCGCGATCCTGTTGATGGACCATGTAGCCTCTCAGCTGTTCCAATAGCCCTGAGCCATTCAACCCTCACAATAGGCTCCCCTGCCATGCAGGCTGACATCCATCAACAGGAGGAGCCATGAAGAAATATCCAGTGACACAGGAAGGGAGACCTAGCTTCAAAATCATAAGATCTTGGAGACCAGTGGGACAAGGACTCTTGTAGTTGCCGAGTGCAAATGCATGCTCAGGTACCATATAGAGATTGATGCTGATATCCATTCAAAATCTGTAGGTGATCCCAATCCCTGGGAGCCTGCTGCACCTCAAGGGCTGTCAGCCGAAACAGTCTTCTCATCGTTGCTTTGGGCAAGTAAGTCTGCCCACGTGAGTGTCAACTCACATTCCCAGGAATTCCAGTAGCTAGGAAGGATGCAATAGACCCTTCCCACAGTTGATCAGCCAACCAAGACTCTCCAGGAATTACACCACCCGGCCAACACCAGAGATGTGTCTGACTGCAAAATGGCTCAGATAGGTCAGATGTCCAGATATGGAAGAATGCAGATCTCCTTGAACTTCAGCACTGCAGGTGCCACCACCACTACCTTTGAGAATGTCCTCAGAGCGGTGGAAGACCCAAGGGGAGAGCAGCAATCTAAAGATGAAAGTCGTGAATGGCAAACTGGAGAAGGTGGTGCTGATCCTTATGGACAGGAATGTGGACATAGGCCTCAGGAGTACTAGCCCTCATTCCACTCAGCAGAGGGAACGAGTATAACTGCCTGTAGACTGAACATCTTTCCAGCTAGATCGAACTGTGACCCTCTGGGCCGCAAAGTCACATGGGAAGCTGCCAAAGATGTCTGGGATAGGTTCTCTGCATTTTAGAATGCAGCCATGCTGTATGGGGTCTAGCACCCAACAAACCTCTGAAATCTGGGCCCACTCCTGGTAGAAGAGACACAACCTGCCACCCACTGGAGGCACCCTGGTTCCAGCTGTCATTGCACTGGACAGGAGGAAGAATTTCTGGAGCTGGCAGACCTTGGGTACCACAAGCCCCACAAAGGACTGAGTCCAGGATCAAAAACCTGAAGCAGCAGCAAGGTGGACTTTTCCGGGATGATACTAACAGGAATCTCAGGAACACATGGATCCAGGAAACAAGAAAGAGGATAATAAGGAAGGCTGAGGAAGAGGATGCTCCATCCATTTCCCAGGACCCTCAGCCCAATCTTCTGAGATGCAGTGAGGTTTGGACTCGCCCAAATCCTTAGCCAGCCATTCCAAGCTTCCCTTAATAAAACCAGAACCACCAGGGCTTTGAAACAGAATCTGCTGGCCAGTGGAGAGGCCAGGTGGTGACGCGACGCTGTCAAAAAGCAATGGGAGGTATTCCAAGATATTGCAAACCGTGTAAATGCCGCTAAGCTGGATATTCATTGGCAACTCAGAAGCTAACTAGGCAGTGACAAAATATTGCTGTTGCCCGGGGTTAGCTTCTGTGTTATCCAACCAATCCAGATATTCAATTCTGGTGGCTGGATATGGCCCAGGCACTGAATATCTAGGGTTAAACTTCAGCGGCAATGGCTAGCTGCTTTACAAGTGCTAGCTCCACCACTGATGAATATTCAACCCCCCTCCCCCAATATCTTTAGCCACCAACGGACTAAGGCAGACAAGGCATTTGGCAGAAGGCTGCTGCTAATTCCAAGAGGACAGAGTTACCCATCTGGAGGGCGCCACAGAACCTTCTGAATAAGAGCTCAAGTCATCAGATCCATCCATTCCAGCCGCCAACTGGAAGTCACAAACTGACTCTTCAGAAGAGCTTCCATCCTGCAATCCAAATGGAGCCTCCAGCGCTGCGCTCCAGTGAGGAACTCATTCCTGAGAGTGGTTACTCACAAGTGAAATCAATCTTTTCTCAACTGCTTTTCATATCATTTTTTCAGATTTCCCCAGAGCTGAAAAAACACTCATTCAATCTCTGCTAGAAACCAAGAAATACTGAAGTGCGCCCCTAGCAGCATCTGTGATTATGGCAAGATGAGGTCATAAGAAACTTCTGGAAGATTTTCTTTGTCTCCACCTCTGCTGGTAGGGGGCCACAAACCACTTTGTCTGTATTGGTATAGTAGGACGATATTGAAATGAATATTTCATTATGGAAGGGTGGCAGACACATGGAAGGGCCTCCCTATGAATGTGGTGGAGATGAGGGCAGTATCCGAATGCAATACAACATGAGATACACACATAATCTCTGAGGGAGAGGATGGTGGGATTGTAGAGCTTAGCAGTGGGTTTAGATGGTCTGACTAAATAAGCTGTATGGTCTTTTTATGCCATGATATTCTAGGTTTATCTGATGTAAAAGAAATTCTGACCAGCGAATTAGAGCACAGGAATGTATTCCCTGTGAATTAGCCATTTTATATCTGCTTCACTCAATGTCTCCCACAGTTTATAATCCAATTAAAATTTATAAAAAATGGCATTTAAATAACAAGCAAAGCTAAAAGCGTGGGTTTAACTTTCTGCTTGAACCAATGACTCACTGGTTGAGGAGCCAACAGAACCAACTCGGACTAACAATGATCAATACCATGCTCCGAGAAGCTAATAGACTATAAAATATTAGATTTTTATTGGTACTGTTCACGTTACTAATATACTAATATCTTTTTAGAGGGCTTTTTTTTTTTTTTTAAAGAGTCTGTGCAGTTGGAGGGAACAATAAGAACAGACCATTATTACAACAGCTGCTGAGGCGATACCGGTGGATATAGGTGTAGAATCCCATTGCAGGGGTCTGCTTGGAGATTTCTTCATCCTGCTAAGCGTCCATCCCATGCACAAGCTCAAAAGCAGGTACAACATCTGAACTTGTGACACGATGTCACATACTATAGACAGAGAGGACAAGAGTTATATAAGTACAATAGGAGCAGGTCATGTATCCCAACAGCCAAAAAAATCATTGCTTTCTTTCTGGGTCACAGCATTACCCAAGTTCCTGTTGACCAGGAGGGAGTTTGCAAGTAATATTCCGGTGTATTTCATGCAGATGCACAAAGTTTGAGAGCAACAATGAGAACACTAAGTAGAATGACACAAGCAAGCATATGGGGACAGAAGCGAGCAGCATCTCTCTAATTTTAATGGCAACCCCCATCTAGTCAGTCATTCTACTTCCTATTGTGTCTTGCCTTCTTTCCCTTCCTTTCTGTTGTGTTTTAACCTTCTGATGCTTTCTTCTCTCTATGCTGTGCCCTCTCTGCTGCTTCTCTCCCATTTGATTCCCTTTCATTAGCCTCTTTTTCGATCCCTTCTTCCTGCTAAAAACTCTTGCTTCTTTTGCTCTGCTCTGGACTTCCACCCCTTCCTTGAGGGGTAATTGCTATGCCTCCTAACCTACCTCCCCACCATCTGCTTGAATGCTGGCTTCCAGATTTATAACAGAGGCATATCAGTGCATCTCAAATGAAGACACTGACTACTCTGTTGCAAAAGGTTCACGGAGTTCCCCAAGCATATTTCTACAAAAACCAGTGACAGAGATCAGGTGAAGGGAAAAACAGCAGGACAGGGTACCAGGTTCCCTCTGTTGTGCTAACTCTACAGGTTTCTTTCTTGTGCCATCTCGCCACAGTTTTCATGTATGATCGAAAGAGGCTGCCAATCTTCTGACATGTGATGGAATGAATTTATTTAAAAGGTGTTTTTATACCGCTTTATCATTTCAGTCAAAGTGGTTTACATTATAACTTAAACTTGGCAATATACATTAAAACAGGGACATTGATAACTTGGATTTTTCCGAGGCAATAGAGTGTTAAGTTCCCAAGCCACTGCTCTACCATTAGGCTACTTCTCCACTTCTGGAATGACCGAGACTTGTAATAAATAACTAGCTATTATCTTCTCTTTGGAATATAGAAAAAATGTTTTCACATAAATCTAGTGGTGCCTAAAGAATACCAGAATTTAAAGCACAGACACGTCTTCAGAATATTAAAGCACATTGCACAATATTCCTACAACAATGTACCAGTTGAACTAATTTCCCAAGTTGTAAGTTAGTATATTTTTTCTTTTCTAAAACATATCTTGCTAGCCTCTCAGGAAGATACAGGAGTAGCGGCATGATGGTTAGAGCAGTGAACTGAAAACCAGAGAAGTCGGGTTCAAATCTCACTGCTACTCCTTGTGATCTTGGGCAACTCACTTAACCCTCCATTGCCTCAGGTACAAACCTAGGGGCTTGTTTACAAAGCCCCTTAGTTTCTAAGCCCTCTAAGGGATAAGAAAATACCTACTGAACCTGAATGTAATGCACCTTGAGCTACTCCTGAAAAAGATGTGAACTAAACCCTAGCGCCCCTCTCCCCCCCACCAAAAAAAAATCCCACTTTGAAATATAAGGAGTACTACCTAAAGGATTTAATGCAGGTGAACACATTTACCACATAAAAACACAGCCTGGAAATTGCCCATACCCTCATATGCAATACTGCATATGCTGTTTTAACTATGTAAAAAAAAAGGGTTTAGGTGAGGAGGGTTTGGAAGTAGGCCGAGATTTCACTTTCAAATCTGTGCACATAGTTTAACATGCATTCTCTGTGTCTGTCTGCTTCGTTGCAGCTGCAAATTGCTCAGGTATACATGTACCTGTGTATTGCATGCAGTTTCCCTTTTAAGATGGAATCAGTGCATACACTGCAGGCACAAGAGTTCCCAGGTACTTTGCATCTGCATGCGAGAGAGCAGAAGGTACAAGAGGAGATTTGTCCCCCACCTAACACTGCCCACATTTTTTTAATACAGGTAAAAGTATGTGTGCTATAAAACTCACGTAAAAAATGTTTGATAACTGTTCCCTATGCTACCTGCCACTGAAGAAATAAAACACATCAGCACAGTGGCATTGGCATACCCCAGTATACTTAGTACCATCATCAAATTTATTTTTGTTCAACTGTTTTTTTCATACTCACATTCAGCAAAACTTCCTATGAAAGGTGTCCCTATTCCATCTTTAGAATACCTGAGCAAAAATAACATGCTGATATCAGTCTGAAGGTATTCCAATATAACCTTGTAACTTTAAACTCAAACACTTGAGAGAAGTTTCCACAAAGAGCAAAGTTTTAAAAGGGTCAGTAGTCGCAAAGCAGTTTAAACTTGGCTTACCTTGAGAAATGCAAGTAGTTGGCAAAGGCTGAGCCAGCCTGGAAGATCAGGGCCATTGACAAAACCTTCAGAACTGTCCGCATAGGGCCCCCTTTCTTAACAGTCTGCCAGAGAGCTTGGATGTATATACAAGCAACTACAAAGTATGCAAGTAGCAGCAGGAAAAAGAATTCATGCAACCCTATGACAAGAGAAGAAATGCAGATCAGTTATTACATTAGTCTAAAACCAATGTAAGAAAATGATATCATTCAAATCACAAACTCACAACCTCACGTTACTGTAAACCAATTTATGATCTCTAAATAATCTTTAACACACACAAAGTGGTTTAAAATAAAAAGCAATCAAATTGTGATTTAGCTTATCAGAGTTACAGTCTACCTGTTTTTACTCCACTGACTGTTCACATATGCACCTTATGCTCATATGTCTGACAAAGAGAACAATGTACAATCCATATGCTAATGCATTGAGACATACATGTAAAGTGCATCTATTACTGGAAGCACAATGACCTGCTGAATCCTTTCAGTTAGGATGCAGTGGCATTTAGCAAACCACAGAAGAATGCACCACAGAAACATAGAAACATGATGGCAGAAAAAGACCACATGGCCTATCTAGTCTGCCCTTCCATTATCAACTACTACAACAGTCCCCTTTTTCCCTACAGAGATCCTCATTGTCTTGTGCTTTTTTGGATTCAGATACTGTCGTCATCTCTACCACCTCTACTGGAAGACTATTCCATGCATATACCACTCTTTCCATAAAGAAATATTTCCGCAAATTATTCCCGAGTCTATCCCCTTTCACTCTCATCCTACGTCCCCTCATAGCAGAGCTTGCTTTCAATCAAATGAGGCTCTCTTCCTGTTCATTTCCCCTCTATCCCGCCTTTCCTCTAAGGTGTACATATTAAGATCCTTAAGTCTGTCCTCATATGCTTTATAATGAAGACCACTAACCATTTTAGTAGCCACCCTCTGTACCGACTCCAAACAGTTTATATCTTTTGAAGGTGCGGTCTCCAGAATTAAACACAATACTCCAAATGAGTGCTAAATAGTAGTAGTAGGTTGCACCAAAGACATATACAGAAGCACTAACACCTCCTTTCTTCTGCTGGCCATTCCTCTCCCTATGCACCCAAGTATCCTTCTAGCTTTCACCATCACCTTTTCTGTTTAGCTACTTTAAGATCATCAGACACAATCGCGCCTAGGTCTCGTTCTTCTTTTCTGGAAGGAAGTACTTCACCCCCTATACTATATCGCCCACTTGGATTGCTGCAGCCTAAATGCATGACCTTGCATTTTTTAACATTAAATCTCAGCTGTCAAATTCTAGACCATTCTTCAAGCTTAGCTAGATCCCTCCTCATGTTATCTATACCTTCCTGGGTGTCTACTCTATTGCAAATTTTGATATCATCTGTAAAGAGGCAAACCTTACCTGACAGCCCTTCCGCTATATCACTAACAAAGATGTTAAAAATAATCGGACCAAGGACAGATCCCTAGCACCCACCACTGGTACCCTCCCTCTCCTCAGAGTGAGCTCCATTTACCTGTACCCTTTGTCGCCTCACATTCAACCAGTTTCTAACTCAAGCAGCAACTTTAGGGCCCACTCCTAGGATGCTCAGTTTGTTTATAAGTCGCCTGTGTGGAATGGTGTCAAAGGCTTTACTAAAATCTAAATACACCACATCTAGGCTCTCCCTCGATCCAACTCCCTGGTCACCCAGTCAAAGAAATCAATAAGAATTTGTCTGACAAGACCTGCCTCTGGTGAATCCATGCTGCCTCAGATCCAGTAATCCGTTGGACTCCAGACACTTCACTGTTTTCTGTTTCAGCAAAGCTTCCAACAATTTGCTAACCACGAAGGTTAAACTAACCAGTCTGTAGTTTTCAACTACATCCTTACTTCCGCTTTTGTGTAAAAGGGACCACATGTGCCTCTCTCCAGTCCTCTGGCACCACTCCAGACTCCAACGAGGCATTGAAAAAGTCAGTCAGTGGAGCTGCTAGAACATCCCCAAGTTCCCTCAGTATTCGAGTGTATCCTATCTGTCCCATCGCTTTATCTACTTTAAGTTTAGCTAGCTTCTCACGAACACAGTCTTCTGAAAATTGTTCAAGATGCCCCTCGCTTCTGTTCCTGTTTGTGGGTGTTTTCTGAGGTCCTGCTCCTGGTCCTTCATCTGTGAACACAGAACAAAAATATTTGTTAAGCAATTTTGCTTTATCCTCATCAGCTTCTACATATTCCTTCCATTCACCCTTGAGTCTGACAATACCACTTTTGCCCTTCTTCTTCTCACTAACATATATGAAAAATGTCTTAATCCCCCCATTTTATTGCATTGGCTATTTCCTCCTCTTTCTGAATCTTTGCTTTCCTGACTACTTTGCTAGCTTCTCTAAGTTTTTCCAAATATAGATGCCTGTCTTCCTCTCTCTGTGATCTCTTGAATTGCATGAAGGCCTCCCTTTTTTTCTTTACTTTTTCAGCTATTCCTTTCAAAAACTATAGCGGTTTCCTTTTCCTTTTACCTTTATTTACAATTTTAACAAAAAGGTTGGTTGCCCTTAAAATATCCCTTTCAGTTTTGCCCACTGCTTTTCTACAACCCTCAGCTGTTCCCATCCTGCTAACGACTCCCTGAGATATTCGCCAATCTTGACAAAGTTAGTTTTCCTAAAGTCTAAGACCCTTGCTTTTGAATGGATTTTATCAGCCCTAGTCCTAATACTGAACCACACTATCTGGTGATCACCGGATGCGAAATGATCCCCCACTATAACATCAGAAACACTTTCACCATTGGTAAGCACTAAGTCCAGTATGGCACCTTCACGTGTGGGGTCTGTTACCAGTTGCCTGAATAGTTCTCCCTGTAGAGAATCCAGGATCTCCTTACTTCTAGATGATACTGCAGCAGGGATGTGCCAAACATCTGTCATATTGAAATCCCATATCAGTAGCACTTCCCCTTTCCTGGCAATGCTGCGTATGTCTTCAATTAACTCTCCATCCACCTTTTCAACCTGTGATGTAGGTCTATATATCACGCCATTGCAAATAGATTTTTTTTTTAAGTTCAAAATCAGAGAAAACACATATCAGCCTATTTGGTAAGCTGTGTTAACTGCTGCATTAGCAGTTCACAGAGGTAATGTGCTAGCAGTTAACAAGCTCTAATTTCCACGTGAACAGCTAACATGGAGAAGGGCTGAGAATGAGTGAGGACCATGCTGTAAGTTGACATAGAGGTAGTTAAGGTGTGTTAATGTGGCGGATAACGCAGCAGTTTAACATAACTGTTTGGGTTAACAGCATCCTATAATCTGAAATGCAGTTCACACACAGGTAAGGAAAATGTCTGCATTTACTATATGGTAACATACTGGTAATACCCCAAATTAATGCAGAAGCTCTGAAGTTGCCAAAATTGCCATGCAGTAAAGTGAAGTTACACAGCTGTAACAGGTGATCTCCGGGAATAGCAGGAATCAGTCTTCACATATGGGTAACATCAACATTGACAGAGCCCGGTGCAGGAACACTCCCCAGCATCCAATAGGAATGCTTTTGGAACCATTCCTCCACACGTGTGCCCTCCCACCTTCACTTCTAGTCTCCTCAGTCAGGTGAATAGCGGAGAAATAAAATTTTTGTAGAACAGTAATGGAAAAAGCACAACTTGAAGGGGAGGTGGGTAGGTTGTGAAGACTAATTCCTGCTGTTCCCAGAAATCACCTGTTACAGGGAGAACTAAGCTATCTCCAGGAGCAAACAGGAAGTCAGTCTTCACATATGGGACTCCCTAGCCCAAGACAACCGAGTGAGAGAAGAATCCCGGCACAGCTAGAGGTTGCAACAGGGATCCAACAGACTCAGCCCGTTCGGAGCACTCCTCGCAAGGTAGTCAGATGGGCGGTGGGCAAGTTGTCTAAATTTGAAAGAGGTTACGCAGAACAGCCTGTCCAAATTGAGCTTCAGCTCTGGAGTCTTTGTCCAGGCAATAGTGCACTGCAAAGATATGCAGCGAAGACGATGTTGCCACTTGGCAGATCTCTGCGATAGGGACAGACTGGAGATTAGCTACTGTGGTAGCCATGGCTCTGATCATGAGCTGTAACATTGTGTGGTAGACACAGCCCAGCCTGCAAATAAGCGAAAGATATTGTGACGCTCGCGCCCCTACCAGGCGGTTGCCTAGTAGGGACGGCTGGCCATCTTATATCCCTTCTAGGATTTTTGTGTAGTTGTGTCCAAAAGGAAGAGCCAAGTGGTTATTAAAGCGCACAGGAAATTTTATTCGGTTTCCAGGCTGGTAAGTGGTGAACATAAAATTTCTTCAAGCATAACTTTTTTCCAGACAAAAGAAAATACAGGATACTTCTCCAGAAATCAAAATGTCCAAAACATTGTAACTTGGAATAAACTCATAGCAGTTTCTGTTCCTCACTGCAATTGCTTAACATTATAAAACAAAAGCATTTGTAAAAACTCTTCACACGGTAGATGGGTTATCAGCTTCAAGCCTGCTGTTGCCACACACACACAAACAGTTTCAGCTGTTTGGGCCTTCACTGAGGTTCTGCAGTTTTAGCTTCCTAGGAGAGATTCTTAACCCTTTTCCTTCAGGCTTACTCCTCTCTTCCAGCTTCTGAAACTGTCTTTAAATTGCAACAGCCTCTTTTTATATTCCACTGTTTCTAGCTCACATTACTAGTGTATCTTAGTGCACAGCTCGCATTCCATCTCAGAGACCTCAGACTCAATAACACTTTCCTCAGGGCCTACCTCCATGCTCTCAATTGAGCTACAGCTGGGTGCTTCCTGAAAGTGCTCTGGTGTCTTTTCCTTAAGAGTCTTCACAAGATTAAACAGTCTCTCCCACTGCCTGGCCTTGCCTTCTCCAGGCCGGTCTCTTGGGGGTCTCTCCTGTTTAACCTCCCTGGTGAGATATTTCTTGCTGTGCTGAGCCTTCTGGGGTATGCTAGTCTCCTCTGAGTCAGAGCAAGAACTATCCTGCTGGCAATGCTTGTTCCCTGCGTACCTTTCTTGGCTGCCTTTATATTGGTTCCTCCTTTTGCTGCTCTCCTTGGCTGCAAAGGTTCTCCTCAGCTTGGCCCCAGATCTTTCCTGTCTGTGCCTCCTGGGAACTGGACTCGAACCTGGGCTAGGCCTTGAACTGCAGCAGCCACTTGTGCTTGCTCTTGCACTCCTCCTGGACCTTCTTCTCACAGCCCCTTCCCAACTCAAACTGGCTCTCCCTCTTGTGTTTGTTTTCCCTCTGTTAACTGTTGAGCAGGGCAACTCCCTTCCTGGCTCCTCCCACTTGGACCTCCTACTCCTATGCAGGGTTGTCCTGTGGTCTGGGATTGGTTTACCCTTAGCTCTGCCCCCTAGGTTCCTTTCAGGGCTTCTAGTATGGAGTATGTGGTTTTGTGCACCCATCCCCCGCAAAGAAGAAAAATCCTTCTTTTTTTCAGTTTTTCCTAGCTGGGCTGCACCCTCCTTACCACAATATGCAATCTGCCAGCCAGTTTGAAAGTGTTCTCTTGGATACTGGTGCCCCTAGATGACTTTGGTCAAAAGAGACAAACAACAGAGAGGATTGGTGATAGGTCTTAGTAAGGCCTAGATAAAAAGTCAACACTCTCTTACAATCTAGGGTATGAAGTCTAGCCTCAGCCAGAGAGGTGTGAGGCCTTGGAAAGAACGTTGGTAGTGAGACAGATTGGTTCAGGTGGAAGGAGGTGATGATCTTCAGCAAGAACTTAGGATGTGTGCAAAAGACCACCTTGTCATGGTGAAATGTGATATAAGGAGGGTAGCTCACGAATGTCTGCAATTCATGGACTCTTCGAGCTGAAGTGACTGCTATGAGAAAAAGAAGCTTCCATGTTACAAACTTTAAAAGAGCTGAAACCATTGGTTCAAAAAGGACTGCACATGAGTTGTGCAAGAACATTTAAATCCCACGGTGCAGGAGGTGAGCAGAAAGGTGGTTTGGTCACTAAAGGGTGTGCTGAGATAGGGCGGTTCTCCAAAGTATGGTGGGAGGCCACAATGGTGGATAAATACACTTGCACCAAGTTTGTCTTAAGGCCAGAGGAGGACAAATGGAGCAGGTATTGGAGTAAGTCCAGAATGGGACATGTGAAAGGATCTAGTGTTTTATGTGAACACCAGATGGAGAACCTGCACCATTTAAGTGTAAGATCGCCTGGTTGACTCTTTTCTGGAAGATAGATTGCCAAGAGGACGTATTGCATATGCTCCTAAGTGCGAGTGGACAAAATGCTCAGCCTCCACACCATCAAGCGGAGCATCTTGAGACTGGGGTGCAGAAGGGTCCCTTGTTCCTGAGAGAGTAGAGTTGGTGAATAACCCAATCTGAGGAGAGGTGCTTGAGCAAGTTGAAGCAGCAAGGAAACCACGGTTGTCTGAGCCAATAAGGGACAATGAGAATCATTTCTTCCCAGTTGGCCTGAAGCTTGAAGAGTGTTGTTGCTATGAGTGGAAGAGGAGGGAAAGCATAGAGGAGATCCAGTCCCCAGTGGATGAGAAATGCATCCAAAGTCTCTCTGTGTGGGGAAGGAATCCTCGAGCAAAAAAATAAAAAAAAGAGGTAGTTGGGCATTGAGAGGAGAAGCAAAGAGGTTGAGTAGCAGTATCCCCCAGAGGTGAAACAAGCACTGCACTACCTGAGGTTCCAACTTCCACTCGTGTAGATAGAGGATCCAGTTTAGCCTGTTGGCTAAGTGATTCTCTGCTCCTGGATGGTATACTGCATGTAGATGAATTCCTTGAGGAATTGCCCAGTTCCAAAGGTGAATGGCCTCCGTATATAGGGGGTGAGAACCTATTCCCCTCTGATGTTTATATAAACCATAGTCACCTGGTTGTCCATCTGTATGAGAAGAGACTGTCCCCTGAATTGGGGAAAGACGACTGATGGCACTGAAAATCGCTCTGAGCTTGATGAGATTGATATGGAGGAGTGCCTCCTGAGTAGATCAGAGGCCTTGTGATGTACGCCTGTTGAGATGGGCTCCCCACCCTAGTTTTGATGCATCGGTCGTTAAGGAATACTGTGGTGCTGACTTCTAAAAAGATGACACTATGACCAAGTTCTGTGGTGTGCACCACCACTGAAGGGCCTTCTCATCCGAGGAGTGACATTGACTAGGTCGGACAGGCGACCTGTAGACTGCTTCCATTGTTGTGAAGGAGTCCACTGCCCAATCCTCATGTTGAGAGGGGTGTGGTGCATGAAATGGACTGTGGAAATCATGTGGCCTAAGAGGCGTAGAAATGTTCTGACAGTAACTGATGATTGTTGCTGAACCTGTGTAGCTAAGGCAATCAAACGGAGGTTTTGTTGGAAGTATGGCAGTGAAGTGCCTAAAGAAATCATCTTGAATTTCTCTTTGATGAGAAATTTGCTGAGATTTTGGAGATCTAATATAGGCCTGTGACCTTCCGTCTTTTTTGGAATTAGGAAGTATTGGGAGTAGAAACCCAGGCCTTGCTGAGATGGAGGAACCTCCTCTATTGTCCCTTGTTTTAGTAGTGAGAATCTCCTGCTGAAGCAAGAAGGAGTGATTGAGATCCAAGGAGGGTTGTCCCACAAAGTGAGTGAGAGGAAGATCCTTGAATCTCAGCTGCAGGCCCTGACTGACTACTGTAAAGTCCAAGGCTCTGAAGTGATGTTGCTCCAATGGTGTGTGAAATGAACCAATCTTCCTGGAATTATGGGAGGAAAGGGAAAAATTATGAGACAATTGGGCATGCTCCTTTTGAAGCAGTCAAAAACAATGAGGAGGTTGAGTAGTAGCTGCAGGCTGTGGCTTGGTAACCTTGGGTTTCCTGGCCTGTTTCTGGCCCTGTTGTCTCTGTTGCTGTTGTGGGGCAGAGTAGCCAGAATAGTAATGATATGGTGGATAGAAACAGTTTCTTTTTAGAAAAGAAAGGTTTTTTAGTGGCAGCCTTCTTAGAAGATTCTGCTGTCTTCCTTGAAAGCCTCTTCATGGTGAGGTTATCAGTCTATCCGTCTTTCTCCCTCTATCTGTTGCCAAAGAGGTTCTCACCATTACACAGGATGTTGATTAACTTGTACTGGACCCACTGATCCAGATCAGATGCCTGGAGCCATGCTGTTCTAGCCCCATTGCAAGCTGCAGCAGACCTACTACTGGCCTCAAAGGCATCAAATGCTGTTCTTGTTTAAAACATCTGGGCATGTGTTACTAACACTTGATAAGAACATAAGATATGCCATACTGGGTCAGACCAAGGTCCATCAAGCCCAGTATCCTGTTTCCAACAGTGGCCAATCTAGGTCATAAGTACCTAGCAGTTTCCCCAAAAGACACAGGTTCCTCAATTCTTGTATTGGGTTAAGCAGTGATATCCCGTGTCCCTTTTAATAATGGTTTATGTACCTTTCCTCCAGGAACTTGTCCAAACCTTTTTTAAACCCAGCTACCCTAACAGCTTTTACTACATCCTCCTGTAACAAATTCCAGAGTTTGATTACACGTTGAGTGAAAAAATATTTACTCTTACTAGTCTTAAATAGGCTACCCTTTAGCTTCATTGCATGTCCTCTAGTCTTTCTATATTCTGATGACGTAAACAATTGATCTACGTTTACCCGTTCCACTCCGTTCATTAATTTATAGACTTCTATCATATCTCCCCTCAGCCGTCTCTTTTCCAGGTTGAAGAGTCCTAACCTTTTTAGCCTCTCTTCATAGGAGTATCCTTCCATCCCCTTTACCATTTTGGTGGCTCTTCTCTGTACCTTTTCTAATAATGTTATATCTTTTTTAAGATACAGCGACCAGAATTGCACACAATATTCAAGGTGCGGTCACACCATGGAATGATACAGAGGCATTATAATATCCTTTGTTTTGTTTTCCATTCCTTTCCTTATGATACCTAGCATTCTATTTGCTTTCTTGGCCGCCGTTGCACACTGGGTGGAGGGTTTTAACATGTTATCCACAATGACGCTTAAATCTTTTTCCTGGATGGTGGTCACCAATGTGGAACCTTGCATCGTGTAATCATAGTTTGGGTTGTTCTTTCCTAGGTGCATAACTTTGCACTTGTCCACATTAAATTTCATCTGCAATTTGGATGCCCAGTCTTCCAATTTATCAAGATCCTCTTGCAATTTTACACAATCCTCTTGGGTTTTAACAACTTTTAATGAGTTGCCTGCTTGTCAGGAGGCAGCAGGATGGTAAACTGTGGCAAATCTCTCAATACATCCTTGAGAACTATAATATACAGCATATAGGAGTCTGTCCTAGAGGCTAGCATGGTAGCTTGGAATGCCTTCTTTCCAAAGGCATCTAGGCTCCTGACCACTCTCCCAGGGGGCACTGAATAATTTTTCTGGCTGTTCGTCCTCCTCATGGCAGACTCCACTACCATGGAGTGGTGAGGGAGCTGGGGCTTTTGGAAACCTGGGGAGGGAGGGACCCTGTAAAGGGTATCGAGCCTCTTACTCACCACAGGGGTTGACATGGAAGACTCTCACATCAGAGTCATTAAATTCTTTAAGATGTTATGGACTGGGAGGGTAGCAGCCTCCTTCAATGCCGATGGGTACTGGAGAATATCAAGCTCCTCAGCTCCTGGCTCCATTTCAGTAGCCACTGAAATATCGAGAGCTGCTGCCATGTTTTTAATAAAGTCCTGAAAGGGCATGTCCTCAGGCGGCGAACGTCAACATTCATAGAGTAGCAATGGATCTTACGGCACATTACTATGGATATTGGAATTGATGGATTCCACCTCAGAGGTTTCAGAATCGGCATCAGAGTCCGGAAGGAAGTCAAAGTAATCCTTATCGGACACTCGATACATTTGATGCTTTGATACTTTGTTGCTTCGATGTTGAGAGCATTGGATGTGGTGGTGCCGAGGACCTCTGTATCGGCTGCTCTGTGGAGCTATGCGATACATGGGATGCTTGCATAAGCATGACAAGCTTTGTGGGTATCGCTGTCATCAGAGGAACCAGTGCCAGCTGCTGAGCATTCGATGTCACTGGAGTTACTGCTGATAAGAGCAAAGCAATACTGCGCTCGATGGCGATGACATATCATCCAATGATGGTACTGAGGGAGGGGTGGCTCCGGACACAGCTGTGTGGGCCACAACTCCCGATGGGAGGATTGAATCCCTCTGTGGCTTTGGAGGGTGAAACCTCCAGCTGGGGTTGCTTCGTTGGACAGTCTGTATCGGAATGCGATGAATGATGGTGCTGATGCTCGGTGTCCAAAGCTGATGCTGACCTGGAAGTCAAGGATCTCAATGCCGAGGCCAATGACTTCTTTTTCTTAAGCACTGGTGACTCCAAGTGATGCTTTTCCTTTGCTGGCGAGGACTTGGATGCATGGGAAGACTTTGATGGAGCTGACGCCCCTGAGGAGTGAACCGAAGAAGATGAGGCTGTAGGAAACAACTTAGCCTTCTGTTTGTCCCGGTTCTTTCTACCTCTAGAAGTCATATAGTGACAGGAGAGACAGGACTCAACATCATGGTCTGGGCCTAAACGTTTTAGGCACCAAGAATGCTCGTGATAGAAAATGTACTGGAACACTTGGAGCGTTTTTTGAAACCACTCCGGGGCTTCTCCATATTTGGAAAAAGGTATGGAGGCAAAATTGAACTGGGCAATGGTGCCTGAGTAGGCTGTAGGCCTCAAACAAAGTTATGTGAGAAAAAACTAAAATAAGTTAAATTATATCTAAAGAAAAATAAAAAAACGTGAACCGGAATCGACGGGAAGTTGAGCCAGTCGACAGGAAGGTAACCCAAGTACTTTGACGGTACTTAGTGAAAATATTTTGAAGTCTCTTGACGCGGCTGACAGGGACAAAGTCCTGATGGCTCCACAGAAAAAAAAAAGACGACTGAGGAGACTAGGAGTGAAGGCGGGAAGGCAGCTACGCATGCATGGAGAAACACTCCCAAAAGCATTCCTATTGGATGCTGGGCTCTGTCAGTGCGGACGTCACCCATATGTGAAGACTGACTTCCTGCTTGTTCCTGGAGATCTGCAAGTCCTTACCACACTCTACTAAACAGGCCCCATAGAGTGATTTTTAAAATAACATTTTAGCTCTGGTTATATTCAACATTATAAGTCTAGGATTAGGGGTCAAACATATTACAGAGTTTGTTAAATTTATGAATTAAGGATTGGGGAAAGTAAACAAAGAAACCAACAAATATACACATTATATCATTTGCAGTGTTTCACATCTTTGAGAAATGAAATGACTAATAACACAGGTACACTACCAAAAAACTGCCTCCAGTTTTGCAACTGATTCCTATAGATTTTGGGGTGCTGAATCCAGGAAAAATAGCCAAAATGTTCCATCACGTCACGTTTTCTTGCAAAATTAGATTTCTTACCCATATAAGGAATGTTCACATCATTTTTTTTTAGCCGACTGCAGTTTATTTTCTTGGCCCAAAATAGAGGTTGTAATGGTTAACTAACTAGAAACACTCCCTCATGATATTTTAGAGAGTTTTGTATTCATTTTATACATTAACAGGACAATTGGGAGGCGGGGGCTAAATCCAGTACTCGCGCTGGCGCATGTTCTTTCCTGTTCGCCTCGCCTCGTTCGCTCGCTCGCTCAAACACGGTGGTTGCGACATGAACGTTCCTGTCAAATTTCAGTTTCTTGCAAGTTCATTATTACCTTTTGTTTGCTCAGTCGTAATCCAGCTTTTATTCCGAAGTGGTTCACTACAGTTGTAGTTTGCAGTGCTGTGTATTTGTGATGGCTCACAGAGCCAGAGGTTGCATCAACTCTCCAGACAGCTTTTGTTTTATTTGTGGGGAATATACCGTGAAAAAGCGGCAGAGGAACATTTCTGCATTTATTAAAAAAGTATATTTCGCCTATTTCGGTTTGAAGTTAGGCGATCAAGACAAACCGTGGGCTCCTCACAAAGTGTGCAAGACATGTGAGGAAGATCTACGCTTATGGATGAAAGGTAAAAAACAAGCATTTCGTTTCGGAATACCTATGATGTGGCGTGAACAAAGAGACCACAGCAGTGACTGCTATTTTTGCTCTTGCATTGTGAAGGGATACAACTTAAAAAATAAGAACGTAATAAGTTACCCCAACCTTCCCTCAGCAATTAGGCCTATGCCTCATAGCAACGAAATACCTGTGCCTGAACCACCAAAATCTTTGGATCATATTTGTGTGGACGGTTCTGATCATGATGAGACTCATCAGATGGCTTTTCCCGATGAGTCCAGTACTTCCGAGTTTGAAACTGAACCAGATCCGAAACCTGAACTTTTCTCTCAAGCTGAATTGAATGATTTAGTCCGGGATTTAGGACTCCCAAAAGATGCTGCCCAACTGCTAGGTTCTCGGCTTAAACAGAAAAATCTATTGTCACCAGGAACAACTTTTTATTGGTACCGCAACCGCGAGACACAATTTTTGAAGTATTTCAGCAAAGAGGAAGATTTGGTATTTTGCAACGATATATACGGAGTGATGGAAAAGTTTAAACTCAAGTATGATCCTGCTGAATGGCGGCTGTTCATTGATTCGTCAAAAGACAGCATAAATGGTGTTCTTCTTCATAATGGCAACACATTCGCTTCAGTTCCTATTGCTCACTCTGTTATTCTCCAAGAAAAATACGAGAATTTGGCCCTGATTCTTCAGAAGATTCGTTATGATAAAAATTTGCTAGTTATTACCACAGTGTCGGATCTCATTTATTAGAATTTTATTTTCACACCATCGGGTGTTTGTCTTCATGTATTGCAATGGTGCGGTTTGCGTTTTCTATTCTTACATACATACCTGTACAACATTTTTTGCACATTTCTTTGCTTTGCTTTGTGTCTAACCTCGCTCTTATATGCTCAATGTTTGTGCACATGTATGTGGCTGTTTTAAGTGCAGACAATTTTGCTACCATCACAGTGTGTTTTGTTGACATTACTCTATTCTTATGTGCTGCCTTGTTACAATTTTCTTTATTCTTATTTGAATAACTACTAAACAATTAGTATAAAGAATTCATCCAAGAAACTTTTATCTCGATCGCACTCAATCTGAAACGTTCACCTCAAACTGCTAACCCAATGTAGCAAAAAATCTGTACGTGATGGAGCAAATTGGTTACCAGATTTGGATTCAGCGCACCAAAAAACGTAAAAATCAATCGAAACATTAGAGGCAGTTTAAAAAAAAATTTTTTTAGTGTACCTGTGTAATTAAGTCAACATGGGACATGAGCGACACCTGTTACTTACATGCTTCTGTACCAAAATGTTACTCAACTTTATCTCTTGACTTTCAAGGTGGTAGTAAATAATGGGGTCACCAGCATGCTCAGGAGTGCTAAAAAGCTATTGCGATGTGGGCTTGGTGCTGGGATTACAAGAAATGTCTCCAGGAGAGGGGGGTGAAAAAGGAGAAAAATGCAAACTCTGAAGAAATCGATCAAATACACAAGAAGCGGAGGTGGGCCATGGACTAACTGACAAAGTGCATATTTAAGGCAAATTTTTTTACTGAAAAGCACCTGACTTGACCAGGTTTTGGCCTGGATGCCTCTGTCAGAAGTCTAAAAAACAAAATGTATGAAACCATATATGTGTGTAAAATTATAAAAATACAAGAAAGTGACAGAAACTATAGTTGTCACACCAGACTTCAATAAATAGATAACATTCAGGTCACTGTCAAACAGTAACATGATTTTTTCCAGGAGAAGGGGAACAATCAAATCAAGTAGTAAGAGAAAAGATCTCAGTCAGAAAACTGATTTACAGCCTTGACACTGCACTCATTCAACATGCTGCTTCCATTTAGAATTGGCTAATCAAAGTAGATACTACTGCTTCTACACTAAATAGAAAATATACTGTTAAAAAACGATCAGCAAAAACTTTACAGGAGTGCCAGGTCTCAGGTGATTTGATGATGGATGCAGGTTGAGGTATGGATGTCAGTGGACATGGTGCTTCAGACAGAGATGTGTGTGACTGCCACGTTGCTACAAGAGGGAACAATACACCGACATCTATGCTTTTGTTGGTTGGGGGGGATGTGAAACTGGGGGAGAGGGGCATTGGGGGCAGGGGGTGGTGTGGTATGATTAGAATATGGCTTGGATGCTGACTTTAGTAGGAGGTGAAATTAGGGAGTATTTACATGTGTTTGAAGATTGGGTTTCTCTACAATGTAATTTTACTTTGAAATATGGCTGGAATTCATTCTAGATTATGCCCTTGTGGGTACTCCTTTGAGTTTACTAGGATATTGCTATTATACTATAGTATATTATAGTAATATATTATATACTATTACTACTACTGCTGAGCATTTGTATAGCGCTACAAGTTGACCAAGCAAAAACAGCACTGCACAGACATGTAAGACAGTCCCTGCTCATAGAGCTTACAATCTAGTCAAGATAGACAACACAGAAGGTGCAGGCTGGGATAAAACAAGGGGGAAAGGAAAAGAAAAAGGAGATGAGGTGAGTCAAGATCCAAAAGTAGCAGTGAAGAGGTGAGTTTTCAGCCTGGATTTGAAGAGGATCAGAGAAGGTGCCTGGCGTACAGACACAGGTAGTTTGTTCCAGGAGTAAGGTGCAGCAAGGTGAAAGGAGCAAAGTCTGGAGTTAGCAATAGAAAAGAAGGGCACAGACAGAAGGAGCTTGCCAGAAGAGCGGAATTCCCGAAGTGGGGTTGTAAGGAGAGATAAGAGAAGAAAGGTATATATACTACTAAGCGACTTTAATCTTGCATCAATACACACCACTCAAGCACACTCATTCATTAGAGCTATGAACGAAATGGACTACACACAAATTATAAATTCATCGACACACAATAAATGAAATACCTTAAATCTAATTTTCTTCTCAAATCAACTACTAGAAGGACATACCACCTGCTATCAAATCCAGCCGATCCCATGGTCCGATCATTACAGCATCACTTTCGAGGTCCCACATAACAATACAATCCTCAGACAAAAACCTGTGCTTCCTACTAAAACACATTTTAAATTATACGACAAAGACTCATTCTTACAAGATTCTTACAATTATACGACAAAGACTCATTCTTACTCATTCTTACAACTAGAACATGACACTTCCGATATAGATACCCTACTGGACAGATTGAACTCTGTTATATCAGAGACTGCAACAGTCCCAATAAACACAAGTAAAGCAAACTCTAAAAGATCAAATGTATGGTGTAATAATGAGCTAAGATCTCTAAAGAGATTCCTACACAAATCTGAAAGAAAATGGAGGAGAACCAAAAGCACAGAAGACAAGGAGCAATATATGAACACACTACATAAATATAGAGGCCATAAATAACGCTAAGAGGGAAAAATCATACCAGGATACTAATGAAATCGCTCAACAGACCAAGGAAGCTCTTTGAGATTGCAAAGTCTCTAACCCAATCACCACACAGAGATGACCCATCTACATACAGCAGTCCACAGGTACTAGCTAACTACTACAGCACCAAACTGTATACTCTGACCTACAACACACCAATAGTTAATTCAGAACCCGCCTCTAACACTCAACCATTGCACACCTTTACAACAGTCACCCTGGAACACCTAGATAAAATAATCACAATGATAAACACTACCACAGCCCCAGGAAATCCATGATGCATTAGCGCCAACAATACAAAAAATAGTAAACCGTACCCTATCCGAGGGATATATCAAAATAAATGGAACCATCTAATTTCTCAACAAATAGGGGTGTCCTACATGGAGCGATGGGGGGAGGAGCAGTGTGTTCACCCCTAAACAAACAAAGAAACAAAGATATGGGGAGGGGCGAAGACATGGGGAGGATTGCACCTGCTCCTGGTGGGTGCACCACTAAGCAAAGACATGGGTAGGGGTGCATCTACTCCCTAAAAGACATGGGAAGGGGTGCACCTACTCCTGTCATATTGCTGGGCAGACTAGATGGACCATACTGGTCTTTATCTGCCATCATTTACTATGTTACTATATATGGCAAAATCACTGAAACAGGTCTCTATATGCCCAATTCTAAAAACCAACACTTTGGACAAACTCCAACCGAGCTCCTACCGACCAATATCGAGTCTACCAAGCATAGCAAATATAATAGAAAAAAATAGTTCAAAACCAGCTGCAAGACCACTTAGACTCCAAAGCCCCACTCAATCTACAACAGTACAGTTTCAGAATATATCACGAGGTTGAAACCCTCATTATGTCACTCTTTAATAGTCTTATTAAAGTTATAGAAACACCCAGGAATGCATTCATAATATTCCTCAATATCACATCAGCATTTGACTCAGTCAACCATAATATACTCTTAACAAGACTGCAACAAATTGGAATTTGCGGAACTGTCCCAAGTTGGTTCATATCATATCTGCAGGACCGCACTCAAAAGGTAAAAATTGGCCAAAATATATCAAAACCTTTTAGCCAAAACCAAGGAATCCCTCAGGACTCTGCACTAGCTGCCCTATTTAACATATACCGCCAACCAATCTGCAGCATCTTTCGAACGCATAAAGTGAATTATCACATTTATGCTGACAATATAATGATGCACCTTCCAATCAACCCCATAAAGGTTCACCTAGAACAAATTACAGCATGCTACGATGAAGCCTCTCAATGGCTCCTGTCAAATAACCTGAAGATAAACCTCAATAAAACAGAACCAATCTTCATTACCAGTGACAAAGAATTCAACCCCCCCACCACACTTTCAACTTGGAGGAGCAGCAATAGCAGTGAAGGAAGAGGTAAAATACCTAGGAATCACCCTAGATAAATCCCTGAGTCTTGCTACACATATAAATAAATCCACCCAAGCCATTTATAGAAAGATTAAAAGATACTCCAATGACTAAGGTCACTATTAGAACCATCAGACTTCAGAACAGTCATACAGGCAAAGATCAACCCACACATAGACTACTGTAACAGCATATTACAACGTCTATCTAAGCAAACACTAGCACACCTTCAGTTGGCACTGAACACAGTAGCATGTGTAATAATGCAGGCATCTGGATCGGGACACGTCACCCCAATCTTACACAGACTGCACTGGCTCCCTATTGCCCGAAGAAGCAAATACATGAACCTGGTCATCATATTTAAACCGATTCACAATCTCACCTTACCACTCTAATTTCCAAAACCCCAGGCACCAGATAGAGATGGGGATGCACACAAAACTCCCTATCCACCCCAATTGATTTCCGCAAAACAAACAGAACAAGAAGCAACAAAGCACTTTCATATTATGCACCAATTTTATGGAATTCCCTCCCACCAACAATAAGAGAAATAAAAGACCTTATGGAATTCAGAAAAATAAACACACTACTCTTTACAGAACACTATGGGCAACTCCATTCAGAAACACCTACTTGCCACCATTTACCACACTAATTAACTGCATTGTAAATATCCATTGATGATGATCCAAATATATTGCATTGTACTTGCCTAATTACTCTGTAACATTTAATGACTGATGGATAACTCTAAAATAATCCATAAAGTTACCACCTAGCTACAATATTCCCACAACTAGTAATACTGTAAATAGTTAATTACTGTTGATACTATTATATGTACAAATGTACTGTTCTATTCTACAAAGTTAACCTTGTTAGATGTAAATGTTCAAGTTCTGCTCCTTGTAAACTGCCTTGATTGCTGGATAAGGCGGTATAAAAGACTTTGAAATAAAATAAAAATAAAAATAAATAATGATATGTGATTTTTGAGTACAAGAATGTTATCTTATTTGAGTAACCCATGCCGTGCTTGTTCTTTTTAACTGCATTGTAATGATTTATGCATGATTTTTTTCCTCTATACGATACTTATCAATTTTTATATATCTTATACACTGCTTTATACAATTATAGTGGGAAGGCAATCTATAAATTAACAAAAGTAGAAAAGAAAGACATAGTTAGTTTGAAAGTTAACAAATCCCAACATCTCTCTCTGGCAGGTCTAACAGCCCAGAAGCAGAGCTACAGTGCATGAGACACAGATTCAGTTCCCACACTCTGTTCTTGCAACTTTAGCTGGGTCTTGATTGCATGGGTCCAGGGGTTTTCAACCCAGTCCTCGGGGAACCCTAGGCCAGTCAGGTTTTCAGGATTCCCAGAATGAATATGCATGAGAAAGATTTGCATGTTCTGCCTTCATTGTATGCAAATCTATCTTATGCATATTCATTGTGGGAATCCTGAAAACCTGACTGGCCTAGGGTTCCCCGAGGACTGGGTTGAAAACCTATGGCATGGTCATTCTTCAAGCCCTTTGGACAGAAAGCACAACAGTGACTCCTACTGGCTGGTGGAGGTAAAAACAACTATAAGGAGTTCTATGCTAATTAAAGTTTCTGTGAATTTGAATACAGAAAGGAGTTTTGTAATGCCCTTACTACTCCTAATCTGGAGAAAGTTAATGTCTGTCAAGTCTTTCATTCAAAGAAACCAAATGAAATAGACAAGTCTGAGGATCTCACATGAAATCCACTGGCCTCGCCCCAAAAAACAGCTCTCTGGTAGCTGTCCCAGTGACCATGTTGTAAAGAAAAGTATGGCCATAACTCCCCAATGAAAAAGCCATAAGTTAGATAAAAATTCCTCCTCCTTTCTTGCGTGGGCCACAAGAATAGACCTTACAACTGAAAAAACCCAAGGTGGATACAAATCAATTTTTGTTTGGCTTTAATTTCAAACAGATTTGTAAAATATTTGGTAAAACGTTACACTAGAACAGTCTCGTAAATACAAAATGAGCAGTCTCATAAATACTCATACATCTTAATATACCTACCCTAGAGCTACCATTTTTCAAAGTTAAAAAAACAACACACATCCAGAAAATAAACTCACACAAAAGTTTGCACATGTATTTCTATCTAATACCCAAAAGATGCAAAAAACAATATTTATAACTAACCAGCACTTAATTTTACTTCAAATAACATGAAGAGCAGAACTGTGGCTGAATGGTAAAGACCAGGCCCATGGAACCCTGGATGCAGAGTTCAAAGCTCCCCTGGAGGACTGTCTCATGCTACTCTATCTATATGCGAGGCTTCCTGTGCCCTGATCACTGGTCATTATCCCAGTACATTACTTGGACAAGCAACAAGCAACACATATTCAGTCTTACACATAGGCACAAAAAGCCATCCAGGGTATCTGGACAGCACATTTTACGCAGCATTGTCCAATTGTTAAACAGTAAACACTCATGCAAGAAGTGTCTGACGATGTACTACTATATCAGCAGAATCCTTTTCATTGAGAGCACTCTCTGGCTGCTCCTTTTGTCTACTGGCTTTGCATCATTGTTAAAATCATGGTCTACATTCTCACTGTGAGAGAGGCCAGCAAAGAACCATGCAATCTAATCTTCAAAAGTTCCAAGAAACATTCAATTGTTTTAAATTTTTCTAAGTACTTGGTTCCTTTTTTCTGTGGACAGCAGTTTTTGGAACTCTTCATCACTGGCAGTTTACACAAATTTCTGTAGATTGCTGCACTGATCAAAGCACTTGATACCATTAGTTTCTACACCTTTCTCTTATCAATTATTTGACAGAGGCTTATACATCAGTCCAATTTGGTATCTCATTCAGGATAATCCACAAGAAACAAGAGAAATCTTGAAAAGGTTCCATCAACATCTTATTCCTGGGGGAATGTGTAAGCATTTATTAATAAAGCATAAAGAATTGCGCAGAATTTTCAAAATCCTTTGCATAGAATTCCCCCAGATTACATCATCCTCTCCAGTCAAGCCTTCCTTTTATTTTGGGCCAGCATTCTCTTGATTTTTAGGGCATGAAGAGCTGGGTCTGTGATTAAGGAGGACATTGTGCACTGAACTCTTTGTTTTCATCACTTTCACAATGAATTCTTTTCCTGTTCCAGTTCTTCAGTGTCAGCATGGAATATGCTCAAGACAGCATGCATGGGCCAGAGTTACATCTCACTGTTTACCTTGGGACAAGATGACAGATTTTAAAGTTGGAAACATCTGAAGCTGCCTTGTGGTTCCAGGAACCAAGGATAACTAAGCCATACTGTGAGAAAGCACAGTTACTTACCTGTAACAGGTGATCTCTGGGAAGAGCAGGAATAAGTCTTCACATATAGGTACGTCGGTACCGACGGAGCCTGCGCGGGAACGCTCCCCAGCTTCCCAAAAAGGAAAGCTTTTGGGAGCATCCCGCCTTTCCTATCCAGCTCTCCTCAGTTCGAGTTTACAGCTGAGACAATAGAGAGAGAGAGAAAAGGAAAGATAGAAAAGAGGTACAACTCCTAGGGGAGGTGGGAGGGTTGTGAAGACTTATTCCTGCTGTTCCCAGAGATCACCTGTTACAGGTAAGTAACTGTGCTATCTCCAGGAACAAGCAGGAATGAGTCTTCACATATGGGGACTCCCTAGCTAAGATGCCTGGGCGATCCCCAAGGATATGAGACCATGGGAAGGATTCTACGTCCTCCTATGGATCTCAGGCATCCATCCAGGGAAGGAGGGTAGGAGTTGTTTAAGAATGGAACAGGAGTTTGAGGACAGCCTGACAAAACAAGGCATCCCGGCGGGAGTCCTTGTCCAAGCAGTAATGGGCTGTGAAGGTAAGAACCGAGGCCCAGGTGGCTGCTCGACAGATCTGGTCGATGGACACAGAATTTAGATGAGCCATAGAGGTGGCCATCACATTATGAGCTGTGACATGGCTCTCCAGAGAAAGGTTCCTACTCTGGTAGGCGAAAGAAATACACTGAGCAATCCAACTGGACAGTGTTCTCTTAGAGACTGGAAGTCCCAAATGAGAAGGATCAAAAGCAACAAAAAGCTGGGAAGACTTTCTATGTTGCTGTGTCCTTTGTAAGTAAAAGGCAACAGCTCTTTTACAATCCAGAGTATGAAGATTCTTCTCTGCACTAGATGCATGAGGACCTGGAAAAAAGACAGGTAAATATACCTCTTGATTAAGATGAAAAGGTGAGACCACTTTAGGCATAAAGTGTGGATTTGTCCTAAGGACTACCTTATCATGATGGAACCTTGTATAAGGTGGATTAGCCACTAAGGCCTGCAGTTCACTGATGCGGCGAGCAGAAGTGACTGCAATGAGGAAAATAACCTTCCAGGAAAGAAATTTCAAGGAGGTAGTGGCTAAGGGTTCAAAAGATGGCTTCATAAGCTGACCAAGAACCAAATTTAAGTCCCATGCCACCGGAGGAGGCCTAATGGGAGGTTTAGTTAAAGTTAGGCCTCTCATGAATCTTGCAATGAGAGGATGAGAGGAGATAGGTTGTCCATTGATGGGCTTAAGGGACGCTGCAATAGCACTCAAATGGACTCTTAATGAATTTGTCTTAAGTCCTGCATTGGAAAGATGCAGGAGATAGTCTAACAGAGAAGTTAAAGGTAGTGCTAGAGGGTCAAGACCCTTTTCAGCACACCAAATGGAAAATCTTTTCCACTTAAAAGCATAGGAACGCCTGGTGGAAGGTTTTCTGGAAGCATGGAGGATATCCTTCACTTGCTGAGAAAGATTCAAGCCTTGAAGGTCTAGGCCTTCAGTAACCAAGCTCTGAGGTGAAGGAACTTGGGGTTTGGGTGCCACAAAGTCCCTTCCTCCTGGGACAGAAGGTCTGGAGCAGCTCCCAAGTCCAGGGAGGGGGCTTGGGAGAGATGCAGAAGTAGAGGGTACCACACTTGGCGTGGCCAGCATGGAGCTATGAGGATCATAGATCCTTGATCCCTCTGGAGTTTGAATAGAGTCTTGGGAATCAAGGGAATGGGTGGAAAGGCATACAGGAAGCCCTGACCCCAATGAAGGAGGAAGGCATCCTTGGCCTGAACTCCCTGACACGGAATTCTGGAACAGAACCAGGGAAGTTTGGCATTCCACGGACTTGCAAAGAGGTCTATGTCCGGGGTTCCCCATTCTTGGAAGATTCTGAGTACCTGATCCATATGCAGGGACCATTCGTGTGGAAGCAGAACTCGACTGAGTCTGTCTGCCCAAGAGTTTTGGATTCCTGGGAGGTATACTGCCAGGAGATGGATTTGATGCTCTCTGGCGAAGGCCCATAATCTTAAAGCTTCGTTGCAAAGCAACAGAGAGCCAGTTCCTCCTTGCTTGTTTATGTAATACATGGCTACTTGATTGTCCGTATGAATGAGGACTGTCTTGTAGCTGAGGAGGGTATGAAAGACCTTGAGAGCTAGAAAAACTGCTCGAAGTTCCAAGTGGTTGATATGAAGAGAGGTCTCCTGTGGGGACCAAGTGCCTTGAGTGGAGAGGTCTTGTAGATGAGCTCCCCAACCTGTTTGGGAGGCATCTGTTGTGAGGGTTGCTTGGGGCAACAACTGTTGGAAGGGGGACCCCAGCAACAGATTTTGAGTGGACATCCACCATTGGAGAGACCAAAAGAGACGTTTGGAGGTTGCTATTTGGTCTGAGAGAGCTCCTGGAGCTTGAGTCCACTGGGTGGACAAAGTCCATTGAGCTGCTCTCATGTGTAGGCGAGCATAGGGTACCACATGTACTGTGGAAGCCATGTGGCCTAGCAGTTGTAGCATCTCCCAGGCAGTTAAGTGGTTCTTTGACTGAATCTGGGAGGCTAACCGCACTAGACGTTGGCAACGGGCCTGAGGAAGGTAGGCCCTTGCAGTGGTGGTATCCAACAAGGCCCCTATGAATTCTAGGGACTGAGTAGGGGTGAGCTGAGACTTTGGGAGGTTTACCACAAGTCCCAGATACTTCAGAATGCGCCTTGTGCGGTCCAGAGAAATCTGGGCCTCTGACTGAGATGGAGCTCGGATGAGCCAGTCGTCCGGGTATGGGAAGACAAATATTCCCAGAGTGCGTAGAAATTCAGCAACTATTGCCATGCATTTGGTGAACACTCTCGGAGCAGAGGCCAGACCAAAAGGAAGCACTCTGTATTGGTAATGTTTTTCTTGGAAAAGAAAACGTAGGAATCTTCTGTGAGATGGATGGATGAGGACATGTGTGTACGCATCCTTGAGATCTAGAGAACAAAGCCAATCCTGACTTTGAAGGTATGGAAGGAGAGTGCCCAGAGAAAGCATCTTGAACTTCTCCTTGCATAAAAATGTGTTCAATTCTCTGAGATCTAAGATGGGTCTGTATCCCCCTGTCTTCTTCGGAATGAGAAAATAAGGGGAGTAGAACCCTGACCCTTGTTGAAGAAGAGGAACTTCTTCTATTGCCCCTTGGGCAAGAAGGGTAGTCACCTCTTGACCTAGAAGGTCGAGAAGAGATGTGGGAGAATTGAAGTGTCTCACCATGGTGTGGGGAGGAAGGTCTGAGAAATGAAGTTTGTAGCCCTCTCTTATGATGGAGAGGGTCCACTGCTCTGATGTGATTTGCTCCCATCTGGGAGCAAAATGAGCTAACCTTCCTGGAATGGTGAGAGGTTCTGGCTGTTGTAGAGCCAGAAAGGCTAAGTTCTCTAGCATCAAGTCAAAAACCCTGAGGAGGTTGGGACTGCTGAGTTGCAGCAGCCCCTGTAGACTTAGGCCTGGCCTGCTTAGGTTGCTGACGCTTAGTGGCAAAGCGACCTGTAGAAGATTGTTGGCCAGAAGTAGAAGGAAATCTGCCCTTTTTGAAAAAAGACTTTTTAAAAATCTTTTTCTTGGCAGGAATGGAGGTTGACTTTGAAAGTCTATCCAGAGCAGAGTTCTCTGCATCCATTTGAGTGGCTTTTATTTGCCACTCTTTGCCAAATAGATTTTCATCTGTACAGGGCAGATTTCCTAAGCCATCTTGAACCCAGGGTTCTAAATCCGAAGCCTGGAGACAAGCAATTCTGCGAGCAGCAATGGCAATGCCTGAGGCTCTGCTGGCACCTTCAAAGGAGTCAAAAGCTGCCCTGTTGGAAAACTTTGAAATGTCTTGAGTATGCTTAAGCCAAATGAGGAATTCGTCCCTTTTATCTTCTGGAAGAAAAGGGAGGAAGTTGTGCAGTTTTTGTGCAACTTCTTTTAGAAACATACCCATGAGTTGATTCTGGCAATAGGCATACTGGCTTGGAAGATTTTTCTACCAAAAGCATCCAAGGTCCTGCATTCTCTTCCTGGAGGAGCAGAAGAGTGTCTCTTTGTACTCTTTATCCTCTTCATAGCTGACTGCACCACAATGGAATGGTGAGGAAGCTGAGTTTTCTGAAATCCAGGACAAGGAGGGACACGACACATAGTGTCCAATCTGCGAGAATGAGGAGAGAGAGTGAGAGGAGTCTCCCATAAATCAATCATGTGTTCATGAAGAATCTCATGAATTGGTAAGGTGACTGCCTCTTTAGGAGCCTTAGAGTATCCTAAAATATCTAATTTTTTTGCTCTAGGCTCTGATTCAGAGGTTACTGAAATAGAAAGTCCTTTAGCTACTTCTCTTATGATGTCTTGAAAGGACAAGTCCTCTGGAGGAGACATTCTTCTTTTTGGAGAAGAAGGCTCTTCAGGAAGGGCTATGGATACTTCAGGAGACTCATCTGATGAATCAGAATCACCAGAGGAATCGAAGTATCGCCTGTCAGGGTGCTCTTCCAACGCTCGATACGCGTATCGAGCGGTATCGACATCGGGCGTCCTCGGTACCGGATTGGTACCGAGAAATAGCCCTGGACAAGGAACCGCTGCAGCCGGTATCCTGGTCGATGTCGATGCAGTCGGTACCGGTATCGGCGCTGGTGCCGGAGCCAATACCGACAACGGGGTTCGTTGTGGTACCATCGGCGTCGCAGCTTGAATGAAGGCCGTGATAGCCCGCTGCATGGACAGAACATTCTGATCCATCGACGCCATGAATGCCTGGAAATCGGTACCGGGAGATTGTGCGGGTACCCCAGAGCATTCTAACAGGTGATCGGTCGAGGCCGTGCCATCGATGTCAACCTCTAACCCCATAGGAGGAGCTTTGGAAGCTGGAGCTTCCCGCTGGGGTTGTTTTGCTGGTGCAGGATCCTCGAGGGCAAGCCTGGAGGCATCTCGATGCTTAGAGGGAGAGCTACCCTTCGAGGACCTGCTAGGTTTATGTATGGTTACCTGAGATCCATCAGGAGAAGACGACCTGGAAGATGTCGATGCTATCGACGCTGCATCAGCGGGAAACAGCACATGGAGCTTAGCTGCTCGGTTCTGTAAACCCCGTTTAGACATTAGAGAGCAGGACGGACAATCCGGAATGGAGTGTTCAGGACCCAAACATTTAAGACACCATTCATGGGTATCTGTAACAGAAATAGTACCGCTACACTTAGTACATTTTTTGAACCCGGAGGCTGGTTTTTCCATGAAGGAAATTTTCTTGTGGGCCCAGAGGCCCAAGAAGAAAAATACACTAAGTGAGGAAAAATATAGATTTTTTTTTTTTTTTTTAAAGAAAGAAAGAAAAAGACCGGCGGTACCGGTCCGGAGTCGGGGAAGGCAGACACGCGACCAAAGAAAGACAATAAAATAAAGAACTTCTTCAGCGGTGACAGGGCTCGACCTGCTGGCTCCGCGGCAAAGAAGAACTGAGGAGAGCTGGATAGGAAAGGCGGGAAGGCAGCGCGCAGGCGCTGTGCGATGCTCCCAAAAGCTTTCCTTTTTGGGAAGCTGGGGAGCGTTCCCGCGCAGGCTCCATCGGTACCGACGTACCCATATGTGAAGACTCATTCTTGCTTGTTCCTGGAGATCAGTTTTCTATATTAGACATCTACAAATTTGAAGTATTACTTCAGGAACTCGGGCCAAATAGTGCAGATGTGGAAGTAGTTATAAGGTTTCAAGTTAATGCTCTCAGTGTCAACATTAGGAGTCATTTTAAATTGCTTAGACACGATTTGGATGCCTGCAAACATGGACGTGGATGTCCAAATCACTGAGACATTACTGGAACGATTTCAGAAACTTTTTTTTTTAAGACATCCTCTGTAAAATGTGCCTTATTGCATCTGTCCCATGATGGGCATAACTATTTAAACATCACAATTTTTGAAAATACATATTTTGATGAGTATACAAGATACTGTATTATAAACAGGCTAAAATTTTCATGCAGCCTATATACATATGGATTTCAGTTCATGTGGCCTACTGTTGAAAAAAAGCTTG
The DNA here is from genome assembly GCA_033557465.1 of Ichthyophis bannanicus. Classification (NCBI taxonomy): domain Eukaryota; kingdom Metazoa; phylum Chordata; class Amphibia; order Gymnophiona; family Ichthyophiidae; genus Ichthyophis; species Ichthyophis bannanicus. The sequence continues at coordinate 585,376,880 of CM066035.1, read as the reverse complement.
AACAGAGATGCTCTTGAGCTTTAGAGATGACAGCATAATCTTTTACCTCCTCTGTGCCCTGGAGAGAATATCAGACTGTGACCCTGCTATTCTGTTTGTCCTCTTTAATTTTGGTGGTTGATGTTAGTAGACACATGGCAGTTAACAAGACTAAGTCAGAGATGCCATTTTCAATTGCATCGGGTCTCAAATGAAGAAAGCAAGTCCCATCTTCTCCAGACAAGATGGCACCTAAGACAGATCTTTGCCTGAGTTGGTGCTAGAAAAGCTTCGTTCATTATGCACCACCATTTCCTGAAATCACACAATGTGCCTGGAGGATCAAGGCGGAGGTAGAGTGGCTACCAGTGGCTATAATACTACTACTACTGAGCATTTGTATAGCGCTATAAGTGGTACGCAGCGCTGCACAGACATGTAAGAGACAGTCCCTGCTCATAGAGCTTACAATCTAGTCAAGACAAACACAGAAGGTGTAGGTAGGGATAAAGCAAAAGGAAAGAAAAAAGGAGATCAGGTGAGTCAAGATCCAAAAGCAGCAGCAAAGAGGTGGGTTTTCAGCTTGGATTTGAAGAGGGTTAGAGAAGGTGCCTGGCGTATAGACATAGGTAGTTCATTCCAGGCATAAGGCGCAGCAAGGTGAAAGGAGCGAAGTCTGGAGTTAGCAGTAGAAGAGAAGGGCACAGATAGAAGCAGTTTGCTAGACGAGCGGAGTTCCTGAGGGGGGTTGTATGGAGAGATAAGAGAAGAAAGGTAGTGAGGAGCCGCAGAGTGAATGCATTTATAGGTCAGCAGGAGAAGTTTGAACTGGATGCGGAAACGGATAGGGAGCCAATGAAGTGACTTGAGAAGAGGGGTAATATGGGCATGACAAGGCTGGCGGAAGATTAGCTGTGCAGCAGAGTGCTGAACAGATTGAAGGGGAGAGAGATGATTCAAAGGGAGACCAGCAAGGAGTAGGTTACAGTAGTCAAGACGGGAGGTGATTAAGGAGTGGATAAGCGTTTTAGTAGTGTGTTCAAAAAGGAAAGGGCGGATTTTGCTGATGTTATAGAGAAAGAAACGGCAGGTCTTAGCTATCGGATGGATATGTGTAGAGAAAGAGAGAGGGGAGTCAAAGACAACCCCCAGATTGCAGGCTGAGGAAACAGGAAGGAGTACAGAGTTATCCACAGAGATAGAGAAAGGAGGAAGAGTAGTGGAGGTTTTAGGGGGAAAGATAAGAAGTTCAGTCTTGGTCATGTTCAGTTTCAAGCAGCGGTGAGACATCCAGGCAGCAATGTCAGAAAGGCAGGCAGAGATCCGGGTCTAGATTGCCGGAGAGATTTCAGGCCTAGAGAGGTAGATCTGTGAGTCATCAGCATACAGATGGTACTGAAAGCCATGGGAAGAGATAAGCGCACCAAGGAACTGGATGTAGAGAGAGAAAAGGAGCGGACCCAAGACAGATCCTTGGGGTACACCAACTGAGAGCAGAGTAGCAGAGGAGGAGGAGCCACCAGAACACACACTGAAAGAACGATGGGAGAGATAGGAGGAGAACCAGGATAGTAGAGAGCTCCTAAAACTAAGCGAGGATAGGGTATCGAGGAGAAGGTTGTGGTCAACAGTGTCAAAAGCAGCAGAGAGGTCAAGAAGGATGAGGATAGAGTAGCGTAAAGGACCTTGGATTTTGCCAGGAACAAGTCACTGGAGACTTTGGCAAGAGCCGTTTCAGTAGAGTGTAAAGGACGAAAGCCAGAGTGTAAGGGATCCAGGAGGGCATGAGAGGGGAGGAAGTCGAGTAGTTTAGAAGTGAAGGGAAGGAGAGAGATGGGTTGATAATTAGAAGGATAGGTGGGATCAAGTGAGGGTTTCTTGAGGAGAGGTGTGACCACAGCATGCTTTAAGTCTGCAGGAACTGTTGCAGTGCAGAGCAATAGGTTGAGAATATGAGATGGAAGGGACAACGGTGGAGGAGATGGGGCTTAGGAGACGAGTGGGGATAGGATCAGAGGAGCAGGTGGTGAGTTTGGAGGAAGAAAGAAGGTGTGCAGTTTCCTCTTCAGAGATCACAGAAAAGGAAGAGAGGGTAGCAGGGGTGTGGGGGGGGGGAAGAGTTGGGAGTGAAGAGGGAGAGGAGGGGAAGTAGCTGGCTTTGTGGGGAATTGGAGGGTGATCTTGTGGATTTTGTCATGGAAATAGTCAGCCAGGGTTTGGGCAGAAAAGGAGGGAGGGATCAGAGGCGGAGGCACTTTGAGAAGAGAGCTGAGAGTAGTAAAGAGACAGCGAGGATCAGAGGCAAGAGAGTTAGTCAGATGGACATATTAATCTTGTTTGGCAAGAGCTATGGCTGACTGGAAAGAGACAAGCATGAATTTGAAGTGTAGAAAGTCTGCAGGGGAGCGGTATTTGAGCCAAGCACGCTCAGCACTACGGGCAGAGGAACGTAGATAGCGGGTAGTGGGTGAAAGCCAAGGCTGGGGTGAAGAACGTCTCACAGGACATGGCATGGGCGAAGCGAGAGTATCCAGAGCTGAGGACAGTGCAGCATTATAAGAAGTTACTGCCTCGTCAACAGACGTAGATGACATAGTGGAAGAAAGAGATGAAGAAACAGTGGAAGAGAGAGCCAAGGGATCAATAGCATGAAGATTTCTAAATAGGTTGGAGGAGACAGGACGAGGCTGAGGCAGCTGGTGATGAATATTAAAGCTTAAAAGGTGATGGTCAGATAAGGGAAGAACTGAGCTACAGAAGTTCGAGGGTAAGCAACTAGAGAAAAATATCAGGTCAAGGCAGTGGCCATGCTGGTGAGTGGGAGCAGTGGAACAAAGTTGGAGGTCAAACAAGGAGGTAAGGGAGAGGAGCTTTAAAGCATAAGGATCAGAGGGGTTATCAACATGAATGTTAAAATCTCCAAGAATAAGAATGGGGGAAGAGGAATCCAGAAAGAAGGAAAGCCACGAGTCAAAATCAGTGAGAAAGGTAGAAGCAGACTTGTCAGGAGGTCAATAAATAACAGCTACCCGGAGAGGAAGTGGAGTGAAAAGGCGGATGGATTGGACTTCAAAAGAGAGAAAGGAGTGAGACTGAGGCAGCAGGAGGGATTGGAACTGGCAAGAGAGAGAAAGTAGAAGCCAAACATCACCACCACGGCCAGTGGGACGAGGTGTGTGGGAGAACTAATAGCCCTCATGACAGAGAGCAGCAGTAGATGCAGTATCATCTGGGAGGATCCAGGTCTCCATTAGAGCAAGAGCAGGTCTCCATTAGAGCAACAAGATGTAGAGCATTTCAGGAGTGGATGGACTGAGTAGATCAGTGATTAACTATGCTGGAAGCAATGGTGTGTGCGCTGGAACAAAAGGCCTTGTGGCACTGCTGCAAGACCTTGAAGATTTAGCCAATCATAACTGTCATAACTACCTTCCAATATTGGGATTATTAGAAGGAGTCGAATGTCGGCACATGACCTTTCTGATAAAATGCCTTCTCAAATTTCTCTGTATTGCTTTCAAACTGCCCTGTGAAATAAAGGGCGCTCATCGAGTACCATCACATACTAGCAAGGATATGAACTTCCTGCAGCCAGAGGACTTAAAATTACTACAATATCTGCATGCTCTTATGCTCCTGAATGCAGCAAAAGGAAAAGATTAACTGTTCTATATGGGCTGGAAGGTCACCATTCTGGCAGATCTAGCAAAGACTAGATCTGCCAGAATGGTGCAGGAAGAAATTTTTGGTGCAGGAAGAAATTTTTGGCCCGAGAACCAAACTGAAGAGAATTTGTTCTGAACCACTACCTTGGATCCTGTGAGATGTGGTAATATCCTTTGGAGCGAGGCCTCTCAATGGCTGTTCTTTATTGGCTGCAGAGTGACCTTTGTACTTGTATGTACTTTGATGTCAATTAAGTTTCTTCAGTGCATATGCCTGGTTATATAGTGGGAGTGCAAGAAAACTGGGGAGTGGATCTGCAATAGGAGGAATGAGAGAGTATGAGCAAGTTGGCTGTCTGGAGATTTGCATGCATATATCCACTGGGCAGGTACATTGTGTGATTGGTCTTAGGTGATGCATGGAGTGACAATGCACAGATAGTTGCTGGCGAGACTGCTTTCATTCTGCCTCTGCACTCTTTTCTTCTCATTTCTTGGTTATTAATTCAAATGATTTTATTGATTTTCCATGTAAACAAAACTACTACAGAACACAATACGAGTGGTATAATGCAAAGCACTATACCACTCACACAAAGATACCCATTCCTTCATCCCACCCACCCATTGCTAAACATACAAGGAGTTTAGGAGTTCATTTCATCGCCTTGGTCGAAGCAATATGAGAAGGAAATGCCAAGTCTTCAAGAAGGCCAACTGTCTCTTCAGTCTCAACATCACTGCTATCAAAAAGCTACATACACAGTAGGTAATGCATCTGCACATGCCACACCTTCAAATTCAGAGGTTGCATATCAAGCCAAACATTGCCTTATGCAGCTCTGGCAACTAAACAAGCTTTCTTAACAAACAGAATCTCTGCCCATGCACCGAACTCCAAATCATACCAATAATCTAGCAACCATATGGCTGGGTTAGGTTGTGCATCCATTTCTCTGTTTTTATTCTTTTCTTCTTCTTTGGTTGTCACTGTCCTCTCTGAATCAAGAACCCATGATTAGTTTGGTGCTATGTAACAAAGTTGTTGAATATATCACTGCACGATTTCATCATCGTAATGCCATAATTATTTCTTGTTTCTTCAGACTCCCAAGTATGGGTATAAGGTTGGGGACAGGTATGTCTTGGACAATGTTGCTATTCAATATGGCTAAACATCAGAGGTCATGACCATCCGCTTAAGAGGTTTAAGGTTTTGGTATATCTCTGGAAGATTAAAACTCCAATGCTGGCATGGAAGCAGCTATGGTCCCCTAGATTTGCCAGATTTTCAGTTGTCTGAGAAGGTCTTTTTACTTCAGGCTGATTATCAGAGGCCGATTCCGGAGGAGGAGACAATACAACCACTTTGGATGAAAGTGGAATCTGGTCTGCTTCAGCCTATGGCTTTGTGTTTACTGCTAGAAGTTAATCTTCCAATATAGGAAAAATAAAATTATTTATGATACATACAGAGTGCTTCAAGAGGTTGATGGAAGACTTCTCCAGTCCTGGAATAAAACACAGTCTGCTATTATGATTCAACTGAGATTTTAAAATTAATAAGCATGCATTGTATTAGGCAGAGTGGCAGGCTCAATGTATTAGTATCTTAGAGCATATAACTCCGAATGGAAAGAAAGTCCTTTGAGTGTTTGGCTCAGGAGTTTGGTTTGGGTAAATCACAACTGTATGAATGGTTCCAACTAAAATTGTATGCTCAAAAAGTGGGTCACTACACAATGCATCTTCCTCTACGCTGACACTGGTTACCAGCTGTTGTAAGTTTTATCAGTTAGGCCATCTATTGTCTAGATTTTACAATATGCTTCTAACCCATCAACCTTTGAGTGTTACTGGCCTGAAACAAATTCTGCTGCTTCCTTCCCTGTGTGTTCTTGTGGATTCTCACTCTCTCGGGGAAGTTTCTCCAAATGGGTGAGTTTTGCGCATACCATGACAATCTCACTTCTGAGCCAGGGTATGTGGAGTATGATCTCAGACTCTCAATGGAGTGGAGGAGTAGCCTAATGGTTAAGAACACTGGCTTAGAAACCCAGAGACCAGGGTTTGATTCCCACTAGCACTCCTTGTGGCCTTGGGCAAGTCACTTAACCCTCCACTGCTCAGAAAAATCCAAGTTATCAATGTCCCTGTTTAATGTACAAGTTTAAGTTACAATGTAAAACGCTTTGATTGAAATGATAAAGCAGTATAGAAGAAAAACCTGTTAAATAAATTTACTGCTAATGCTTGACGTAGTACTTGCATCATGCCGGAAAGCCTCCCTCTAGAGTTTGTAAGATGTTATGTGTATGGGTAATTTATCAAGGTGTGCTTGGAAATTCCTCTGAAGCCTGTGGCACCCAACACGATGAGAAAGAACTCAGTATCTTTCTGCCATATTTTCTTGGTCTCCAATTGCATTTCTTGATACTTGAATATTTTCTCCCTCTCAATACGATTCACAGAGTAATCGCTTGAACTGACACCTCTATAATGCCATTCTGATGTTTTTTCCTTTACCACTATATCTGGCTTCCTCACAATCAGCTTTTTATCGGTCAGAATAGAAGTATCCCACATGATCACAGCCTCCTCATTCACTGTAATTCTTTTAGGGCACAGTGATGTTGTAGTGCTTACAGAAGTTCAGTCTTGGCTGAACAAGGCCAAGACTGAACTTCTTATCTTTCCCCCTAAAACCTCCCCTCCTCTTCCTCCTTTCTCAGTCTCTGTGGAGAATTCTGTACTCCTTCCTGTTTCCTCAGCTCGCAATCTTGGGGTTGTCTTTGACTCTTCTCTCTCCTTCTCCACACACATTCGTCTGCTAGCTAAGACCTGCTCTTTCTTTCTCTGTAACATCAGCAAAATCCGTCCTTTCCTTTCTGAACACACTACTAAGACGCTTATCCACTCCTTTATCACCTCCTGTCTTGACTACTGTAACCTACTCCTTGCTGGCCTCCCTTTGAATCATCTCTCTCCCCTTCAATCTGTTCAGCACTCTGCTGCGCGGCTAATCTTCCGCCAGCCTCGTCATGCCCACATTACTCCTCTTCTCAAGTCACTTCACTGGCTCCCTATCCATTTCCGCATCCAGTTCAAACTTCTCCTACTGACCTATAAATGCATTCACTCTGCAGCTCCTCACTACCTTTCTTCTCTTATCTCTCCTTACAACCCCCCCTCAGGAACTCCGCTCTTCTGGCAAACTCCTTCTATCTGTGCCCTTCTCTTCTATTGCTAACTCCAGACTTCGCTCCTTTCACCTTGCTGCACCTTACTCCTGGAACAAACTATCTGTGTCTGTACGCCAGGCACCTTTCTCTGACCCTCTTCAAATCCAGACTGAAAACTCACCTCTTCGCTGCTGCTTTTGGATCTTGACTCACCTGGTCTCCCCTTTTCTTTCCTTTCCTTTCCCCCTTGTTTTATCCCAGCCTACACCTTCTGTGTTGTCTGTCTTGACTAGATTGTAAGCTCTATGAGCAGGGACTGTCTCTTACATGTCTGTGCAGCGCTGGGTATGACTTGTAGCGCTATACAAATGCTCAGTAGTAGTAGTAGTTTACAAAGGATAAGGTGTGCTACTTTATTGTGTTTTTCTATATAGAAATTTTCTGCCATCAGAACTTCACAGCCAGATAATGAGGTGAGTCACCGTTTCCAGGTTTTTCCCACAGAAATGACATATGTCTGTTTTGCCAGTTTTTTCAATGCGTGCTGTAAACCATCTCGTCCATAAGCTGCTGTCCTGGGCTGCAACTATCAACCTTTCAACCTTCAGTAACAGTTCATCTCTCCTTAACCATACATGTGTCAGTTCTTGATCAACAATGGGTTCCTGGAGTAACTAACTCTCTGTATTTTCCACTGTATTTGTGCATTCCCTGAAAAGATTTTTTCTCTTGTTTTGCAAATTCTGTTACTTCCTTCACTGTGTATGCTTGTGAATTCTCACTCATTCCTTCTAGTCATTGGAACACCTGTTCAAAGTTTGATGATGGAGACAGATTCTGGACGCTTACTTTCATATTTCAGCACTTTTTTGTATATTTGAATCCGACGATACAGTTAGGAAGCCTATGATAATAGTTCTGTATGTGTAATCAATCTCTATGAGGCCTAGCCCTCTTTCAGCTCTAGGGTTGTACAACCTTGACATACACCGATTCTTGTAAATTACCTCATGGGCATGGAGGAATTTTCTTGTTCACACATCCAGATTTTCAAGATCTTTAAGAGGCCAGTCCACAGCCCCAAAGCTGTATGAGAGTACAGGAATTGCCAGCTGATTGATGGTTTGTATCTTATTCCGTGATGTTAAAGCACTTTTTAATAATGGATCTTATTCTCATGTAGTATTCTTTTTTTTTTTAATTCTGTTTATTAGAAATCTCAAATATACAAAACAGTTTGACCATAAAACATATTACATATTAAGTCCAACTTCAAATATACAAGGTCTTATTGTTTATCTATCATGAATACATTCTTCATTAATACATTCCTCTCCCTCCCCACAACCCTCCAGATCCTCCTATGGTTATGAGGTAAACAAAATATGCACGCCGAGTGCAGTGGGGCTCTTTCACTACTCCAGGGAGTTATCCAAGATTTGTCATACCAACCGGAGGTAGTACCCAATTCACTTCAGTATTAACCCCCCTTCCCCTCCCCTCTGTTCTGTGGACTGATCTGAGCAAGCCGCCCATAGACCTGAATATTCTGGAGCCCACTCTCACTGATGCCATCCCTCGGTTCTCATGGGATCCCCCCACCTTTCATGCTAACTCTACAAAGCTGAAAGTTCATTAAGGGCTACTGGGGTCAAAGTATCTACATATCTGCCCAGAGCGCCAAAAATTTCCCCTTCTGCTTGGCATCGCCCCTATACGCCATGCGTTCTTGCAACATTAGACAGTGGAATGCATTGCACCATTCTCAGTACAATGGAACCATGGCCTCTCTCCAGTGGTGCAGCACTACTTGTTTGCCAATAATACACGCCTTTCGCACTAATAGTCTGGCCCAGCGGCCTTTTGGTCGAGTTTCTAGTAAATCATCAAGTGCCACTAACGCGGCTGTCCAGCTCACCGATTGCCCAATCAGAAACTCAACATATCGGCGTATCCGAGTCCAGTAACGTTGCATTCTCTCACAAGTCAGGTCAGCCGAGACAGTCCTACTTCTGGGCTATGTTGCTATGGAAGGAACATCTCGGCGAGAAATGTGCACGATGGAGCATTCAATATTGTATCTCCTGTAGGCGTGCCCCTTTCACCAATTGCAGAATATGAGCTACCACCTGCTGGACCACCCCAGGCCTCACATGGATATCCAGCTCAACCGCCCAACATCGCTCTGCCCTAGAAATCTCCCTTGGCGGAGATCCCCTCTGAAGCTTATGGGCGATTTGAGAAATCAATAACCGCTCCCAGGACTCAAATTTAAAAAAATGGTGTTATCTGCGAGGAAGCCTCAGCTTTCAGCCCATCACGAGAAAGAGACCGGATGTAACGTGCCATCTGTGTATGAGCAAAGGCACAAGTGGCCTTCATGTCAAATTCCAACTTGAGGCTGGAAAATGTTTTCACTGAACCCTCCATATCCACGACATGTCCCACACTATAAGCCCCAGTAGCCTTCCATTCGCGAAATGCCCAGTTTTCCGTACCTGGAGTAAAACGAGGGTTCCCTCTCAGGGACATAAAACTGGTACCAGTAGGGGGGGATCCAACACCACAGGTACAAAAATCTCCAAACACTATGCAAGGGTCCGATCAACATGCTTTTAGTTACCCAGGGGGCCAAATTGTGACTTGTCAAGTGGAGACCTGCTGACAAAGAATAAGGGGCCTTGAAGTCCATCTCCAACACTCGTGGGGTAAAAATCTCAGTTTGCCCTAACCAGTCTTGTACGTGTCGTAACTGACAGGCTCTTGCATATCTCTGAAGATCCGGTACTCCCAGGCCACCCCCCTTCCCAACTGTTTTTTCAGTGTTGACAGTGCTATCCTAGATATCCCTCCCTTCCAAACAAAGCACCTCAGTTCCTGCTCCAAGAGGGAAATATCCTTATGTAGGAGCCAGAAGGACAGCAGTTGTAACACGTATAATATTTTGGGGAACAGGACCATGTGGTAGGCTACTATCCGTCCCATCATGGACAATAGGAGGGGGTTCCAATCCTTCACTTTGATTCACATATGGCGCATGAAGGCCTCACAGTTAAGCCAATATAACAAATTGAGGATCACTGGGTAACCAAATACCTAGATACTGGAAGGAGATATTTGCCCAGCGAAGCAGAAACTCTGCTCCCCACTGGCCCTGCATCTGCCCCAACACATCAAGGGCCTCAGATTTTTCCATATTCAACTGCAGGCCAAAGCTGACAAATGGGGCAATCAGCCATGGCAGGGAAGTCTGCAGTTTACTGCTATGAATCAATAAAACATCTGCAAAGGCTGGTATCTTAAACTCAGAGCGGCCTATGTGAACTCCCGCCACCTCACCACCTTTCGTAAGAACGGATCTAAAGATAATACAAACAGGAGGGGGGAGAGTAGGCATCCCTGACACGTCCCTCGCAAGAGCTCGAAGGCCTCAGTGATACAGCCATTAAGCACCACTGTCACGGTCGGTGCTGTATAAAGTGCTTGGACCATCTGGATAAACGGTTCCCCCAAACCAGAGAGGGGTAGTAACTCCCAGCCCACCCTATCAAAGGCCTTCTCAGCATCAAAACTAATTAAAAGAGAAGTGATCCGCTTCTCCTGCACCCATTCAAATGAAGCTATTAATCTGTCGCAAATTATATGCGGCATAGCGTCCCTGCACAAAGCCCACCTGGGATTTCTGTGTTAAGGTTGGGAGAAGTGGCGCCAGGCAATCGACCAGACTTTTTGCCCAGACTTTTAAATCAAAATTAATTAGTGAGATCGGGCGGCATGATCCCGCCTGCACCGGGTCCATACCAGGTTTCAGTATAAGTGAAACCCCCCCTTCGCTACTCGGTCTCCATACATTGCTGCCATAGGGCCAGCCACCAGTTCTTGTAGAAGTTTATAAAATTCGGCTGAATAGCCATCTCAGCCAAGGGTTTTACAACACTGTGCTCGACTGATTGCAAGAGATACCTTCTCCACGATAATAGGGGCCCCTAACGCAGCTCTCTGTTGCGTTGTGAGTCAAGGCAGTGAGAGATCTCTGACATACTACTTTAGTACCCTCGTGGGGGAGACCAGATCTTTTTGGTACAGCTGTCTGTAGTACTCCTGAAATACCCGGACAATTGCAGGCGGGTCTTTGTGCAGCTGACCAGCTGCATCCCGTAGTGCCGGAATTGTATGAGCTCCTTGGGATCCCAGTAAAAAACGCATGAGCAATCTCCCCGTTTTATCCCCATACTGATATAATTGATGTTTATAATACATTAAAGATTTCTTGGCCCGCTGATGTAGGACTTCACTCAGGGCAGCTTGGACCTCCAAATAGCGTACTCGCATTTTGGCAGTGGACTTACAAGCGTTCCGTCTTCTCACTATCACCAGCTGGTGCTCCAGTTGTACCACTCGAGCGTCCAACAGCTGTCGACGGCGGGCTGAGGAAGACGGATGTCTCCTCGCAGAACGGCCTTTGCCGTTTCCCAGAATAATTCCAGGGTCTCTTGGTGTTGTGCATTATGCATCAAGTAGGAGCGCCATCTATCTAAGATGTATGTTTGGAACTGCTCGTCTCTATACAGCTGAGTTCCTGTGGGTGCCTGATGCCAGGCCAAGTCTATCCATACTGGCGCATGATCAGATAGTGCCGTCAGGCCAATTATCGCATCTTCAACTTTAGAAAACATCGCTGCCGAGACAAGGAGATAGTCAATTCGTGCATTGGTCCTGTGTGCCCGAGACAGGCGAGTATAAACTCTTTCAGAGAGTGAGTAGCCACCAGGGATCCACAAGGTCCAACCTGGTCCGAAACCTCTGTAATATTTATTTATTTGTCATACATTTATACACCGCTCCTTCCAGCGATCAGAAGCGGTCAATGGTTGTGCAACACAGGGAGAAGGGAATAGACAAGGGGAGGATAAACAACGAGAAGATTACAGTTATACAATTGATTGGCAAATAAATTACTGTTTAAACACCAGTATGAATTACAAATTATTGTACAAGACACGGGAGAGGGGACACGGGAGAGGGGACAAGATAAGGGGGATGATTAACAACGGCACAATTACAGTTATACATATCATTGGCATAAATTACAGTTTGAACACCAGTGTAAATATACAACAGAGTCGCAATATATAAAGGCATAATAGGAGATAAATTATATACATATCGACAATTTGATCATCATGGAAGTGGACATCAAATGAGCATTAGGTTCATATGAGGCTTAGGCTTTTGAGGTAGGTGGGCAGCATGGGGGGGATAGTTGGAACCGTCTATGTGATGCCGTAGTGTATTTGGAATAGGTGTGTTTTAAGCTCTTTTCTGAAGACCTGTAAGTCCTTGATCTGACGTAGCTCATGTGGCATCTGGTTCCAGAGTATGGGTGCTGAGTAGGTGAATGCCCGGTTGCTGGTCCGTTCTTTCACTGACCTTATGCTGCTGGGTACGCAGAGTGTGTTCAGGTTAGCAGTTCGTCAGCATCTGTTGGCAGGCTGAGTGGTGATAAGGTTATTGAGAAAGGAAGGAGATGTTTTGTGGATAATTTTAAATGTAGATACCAGCATTTTGTAGATTATCCTTGCAGGTATGGGGAGCCAGTGGAGCTCTATAAGAACTGGAGTGATGTGGTCTGACAAACTCTTATTCATGATAATTCTGGCTGCTACATTTTGCGCCATTTGTAGGATGTTTAGTGTTTTTTTCGGTAGACCTTGCAGGATAGCGTTATAGTAATCCAGGTGAGGAATGATGAGTGCCTGTGCTACTGTTCTAAAGTCCAAGTGGTCAATGATGCAGCATATGGGCTGTAGAACTCTCAGTTTGTGAAAAATTGCTCTGTTAGTTATCCGGAGGTGTTTGTCCATCTTTAGGTTAGCATCAATTAGTACCCCTAGGTATTTGATCTCATTTTTAGAGAGATAGGTGTTTCCGTTCAGGGTGATAGATGCAGGAGGTTTGAAATCTTGTTTTCCTGATATGAACATCACTTCAGTTTTTTTGTGATTTATAGTCATGTTGTTGCATTGGAGCCAGTTTTGCAGATCGTGTAGGCATTCTTCTAATTGGTTGAGATTGGGGTTATTTATATCAAGTTGTGTGTACAACATGATGTCATCTGCATATAGGTGATAGCTGATACTATGCTTCTGGAAAATTGCACATACTGGCTGGATACAGACGTTAAACAACAGGGAGGAGATGGCTGAGCCCTGTGGTATCCCTTGGGTTTGGGGGAAGGGTTTTGCTTGTTCGTTATTGAAACGAACCTGTTGCATTCTATTTGTTAGGTATGACTCAAACCACTTTATGGGTGTGCCTGTTATACCTATTGATTCTAGTCTGCGCAAGAGTATTTGATGATGTACTGTGTCGAACGCCGCAGATATATCTATGAATATTAGTATGAACATCTTGTTTTTGTTTTCCAGCCCCTTGATGAGGTTGTCTAAGAGGGCTATAAGTAGGGTTTCGACACCATGGTGGGGTCTAAAACCATATTGATGCTCATCAAGTATTTTGTGCTCATCTAGGTGGTCTTGCAGTTGTTGCTGAGTTACCTTCTCGATAATCTTTGCAAGAAAGGATATGCTTGAAATCGGCCGGTATGAGGTAGGGTCTTCTACGTTAAGAGCTTTATTTTTTAATATAGGTCTAATTAGCGATCTTTTAAGTTGAGCAGGCATGATCCCTTGCTGCAGGGATTGATTGACTATGTGTGTTATCAGGTGCGAAATTTCGTTTTTAGTTGATTTGATCCATTCTGCTGGACATGGATCTAGGAGAGATGTCGTTGTATGAAGGTTTGAGATCGTGTTTAAGATTAGTTTTTCGTTAATAGTATGGAACGAAGACCATCCTTCATTGGTTTGAAAGCTTGTCTTCTGACTGCCCGGCTGCTTTGGGACTATATCGATCATATTCTGAGTTTGGAGAGGATGGTTAGTTGGATTGAGTTTGCTAGCATAGTAATCGGCCAGGACCTGGGCCTTTATTTTCCCATTGCAGTTAGGTTCAGGCAGTGGCTTTGTAAGTGACTTGACTAGCTCAAACAACTCTCTGGGTCTGTTAATGGCCTTATTGAGTACCTTGGTGTGATGCGCTTTCTTGGTCTTGCTGGTCTCATTTTTATATTTGGCTAGGAGCTCCAGGTATTTGATCTTGCGAAGGTCATCCTTGGTCTGTCTCCATCTTCTTTCCACTTTTCTTAACTCCTTTTTCATTTTGTGTAGCGGTGGAGTGTACCAAGGTTCTGTTTTTGTTTTCATAGGTCTGGCTGTTGACTTCCATGTTGGTTTAGAGTTGGTTTCGATTGTAGAGAACCATTGGTGAGTGAGGTCTTCAATGTTGGTGCTGTCAAGGGTTATGTGTTCCTCAAGAGAGCTTATTAGGGTTTCCTTGTTTAGTTGTTGGAATTTTCTCCTTTGTTGAGTAGGTGTGAGGGAATCTAACTTGTATGTTTCAGAGGATAGATATATGGTGATCTGAATTTGATGGTGATCAGACCATGGGACCTGTGTAATAAGGATTTCAGGTTGTTTAAACTCTCGATGCTGAGAGTTTTTAGGGAGGAATATCAGGTCTAAGGTATTTCCTTTGTTGTGGGTCTCATCTTGAATTATTTGATTATATCCGAGCTGGTCCATGGCTTCTAGGAAGGAGGTTGCCTGAATGTGTGGAATGGAGTTGAGATTGAAATCTCCCAGAATTATCTGGTATTTCTTAGTTGCAGTGGAGGAGAGAGTTCCCAATACGTCAGCGAGGGCTTCGTGTTGCATTGATGGAGGTCTATACAATAGGCATATTGACACGGTTCGATTCTCCACTCGGAGGATATCGATTTCCTGTGTGGCAACTGTTGAAGTGATTGTTAACCCAAGGGAGGCCTTTGCCATGATTAGGACTCCCCCTCCCTTTTTGTGTGTGCGTGGAGAGTTGAATAACATGTAGCCTGGCTTGTTGATTTGGTTTAGTATAGCTGCATCTGTGTTTGAGAGCCAAGTTTCTGTGATGCACAGGAGGTCAGGCCTGTCATCAGTAATGATATCGTGTATGATATGGGTCTTATTTCTTATGGACCTTCCGTTTATTAGAATGCAGGAGAGTCGTGACTGTGATGTGGTGCTAGGTTGCAGGAGCAAATTATGCTTTATTTTGTTCCTAGACTTAGTTGGTTTCAGTTGTAAGGTGGTGCGGGGGTTGGGTGTCATGTTGGGTGGTCTCAAGTTATACTGGGGTGTGACTGTGTTGATATGAGCGAGTGTAAAGAGTGTAGGGACAGAGAATGTTACATAGTAGTAAACTGGGTACCATGACCGATGCGTGTAGTATAGTCGGATTTGGTTGTGGATATAATCAGATACAGACAATGAAATTGTAATGCAAACATATAGTATAAGCAAGCATCTTATGAGAGACATTGTGCTACTGAGACTGAGGGAGTCACCTGATATAGCTATTGAGTGAGGTTCTTGGCTACTAGGTTGCTTCAGACTTGTAAGGGCTACCGGTACTTATCTCGTAAAAGATTTGAAATAATAGTTGTTTGCCTGGGGTAGAGACTTATCTCCTATTATTGTGACATCAGATACTTGGAACAGTCAAACAGAGCAGATTACCAATGGTGGAATAAATTCAATCTAGAGTTACTTGGGAGGGTTCTAAATTAACTCACAGGGGTATAGCAAGAAAGAGATTACAATTGGAGAGACTCTTAACTTACAATTAAGCACCTACATTATGCACCTAAGGTGTCGATAGATAAGGAGAGATTACCAACTTACGTGTCTGAGAGACCCGAAACGGTATGTAAAAGCTGTAACACGTTCATTCTGTTATGTCCTCGTATTGCAATAGGCTATAGTCAAAGTTGTCCCATCTTGGATGCCTCGGTCCATGCAAGACACATCCATCATAAGATCTAACACTCCGTTAAGATCATCCCTGATGACTAATTGCTCTCCCGATAATTGTTAGAGATCTGACACCAATCAAACATAAAAGGGGGCATCCGGAACACCCAAACCATAAATATTGCAGAACACAATGGGGTGGCCCTCCATTTCACCTGGGGACAGCATATTTCACTCGTTGGACCGCCATCCTCCTCCCTGTCTTATAATACTGCCATCTCAGTCCTCCCCCATTATCGGCATTGATAACATTATCCTTGTGCAGCACCCTCAATCAAGTCACTGTTCCTCTGTAGGTAGTTCTCAAGAGTCTCGACCGCAGCTAGGTAAACTGTCCAGAAAAGCGAGCGCCTGTCCAGGTGTAGCAAAATGATGTTGGCGGCCTTGATACTCCACCCGCAGTTTCACCAGGTATTGGAGTGAAAAACAAATCCCGCTGGCCAGTAGACTCCCACAGATCGCCGCAAAGGCCTTTCACTGCCGACCATGGCAGAGTAATCCTCAAACACTAGTACAGTGGGGTCTGTGAAGCACTGCACCATGCCCGGGCACACGGAGTATGGCCTCTTTCTGTAAATAATTGTGAAAACGGGCAATAACAACCCGCTGTCGGTTATTCCCATCACGTTTCTGGCCTATGCAGTGCACCCATTCCAAGAGGATTTTCCCACCTGTATTGCCTCGCCAGGATATTAAATTCAAGATCAAACAGCCCCACGTGCATGGTATTTAATAAGCCATTTAATATGACAATTAGCTTGGTAATTAGCTATTTGATCTTGAATTTAATATCCTGGCGAGGCAATACACTGCCATGCTCTCCAAGGGCCAGATTAGTTGCAATCCATGTCTCCATAAATTCTCTCAGCTCCCCATCAGCAACCGATTCAGACATGCCAACAAATTTTAAGTTCTTCCAGTGGCCTCGGTTTTCAAAATAGTCTAGTTTCTCACTATGGGTGTTGAGGAGCGCCTCAAGTCTCTTGAGAGTTTGAGAATGGGTCTGCTGCAGATCCTCTGCATTTGAAATACGTTGTTCAGCTTGTGTCATCCGTCCCCCAAAATCAGATACTGCTTCGGCCACTTGTGACATATGATCCAATAAACCCCGCAGCCTGTCTTATAGAGCTGCCACCACAGCCTGGGAGACCTCCTCCATCAAGCCTGTCATATATACCTCTCTTTCTTTTGGAGAGGAGAGGTCCGCCATTTTTGTTTCAGGGTCGCAATTTTTCTCTTTGCGTGTCACTTTCGCCGCCATCCCCTAACCTGTGGCTTCAGTCGTGGTTCATCCGGCAGCTGTAGTATGATGATCAATAGATTTACGAGTCCTTCAGGGAATTTAAAAGCATAGGTTTTCAGGGTTTACCAGAAAATTGCCCTGGAGTCAAGAAGGAAGCGACCTCTCAGCTCACCACATCACGTGATCCTCCCTGTAGTATTCTTTAATGATGTTTTCTGATAGAGTGTCATTCCTTCTTCTACTCTGAGATACTTATATATGATTTCCTATTCAAGGTTCTTGATGTCACAAGCTTCAGCCAAGGAGATGTTTTCCCATTTTGTTCAATTTTCCTAAAAAAAAAAAAAAAAGGTTGCCGTAGCACATATGTCAAGGCCACTCTCTCATTGGGCATGCTCTGATGTTCTAGCTGTTTAGTCTGAACCACCAGATGAAATATTGCATTACCAATAGAAAATGTTTGGAAGTACTATGATGGCTGTAATCCATATCTACGCTATTGTAAAGTATGCTATTTTTTCCCCAATGCTTTTATACAAAAGCAAAAGAATGTGGTGTAAGCACACAGTTGTCGCTTGTCTTTGCATGGATGTTCAAAAGGATTTCTGGCTTTTTCTTCATCAGAAACACATTCTTTAGTAAGACAGAAGTGCAGTCCATTGACATAACAGATATGATGCATAACAATACGGAAAGAAAACAAACTTCAGCTGCAGATATTGCATCGTCCATTTTGTTGCAAAATTTTACAAAAAAGTCTGTTCATTTTTAAGTTGAGCTGTCTCCTTGAAAAGACTTTGAGAGTAATTTTATAACATTGTCTAGTTAGCACGCATTTTCCTGCACCTATGTAAGGCCTATTTAATAAAGAAAAGTAGGCATCTACCAGTCCTTATAGAATACTACCATAAGTGGCCAAATACACGTGTTAGTCTCAGGCTGATGCAAATGCCCGCATTTAAATTTGTAAAGAATGCAAGTAAATTTAGTATTTTATTATTTACACATGTACGGTTGTGCTCCACTCATATGCACAACACAGTGAAAGTATGGCCATTGGCGCGATAAGTATACTTTTAGAAGAGAGACTGCTTCATTTGCACAAGTGCATGCCAATTTACACATATAAATGACTAAAATACCATGATTTATATGCATATATGGTGCATAATGTTAGAAGGCTCCTTATTAAAATTATCCTTCTTATGCTTATCTGAGACTATGTGAACTTGTAAATCACCAGCATCTTTATTTGCCATAGGTACCAAATTTGCATACTAAGCACTCAGCTTCCCAAACATAAATCTTCCAAAAACAGAAAAAATTATCCCCACTCTCTCTGCATTTTGGCATTATATTCTGTTCTCCAGTGGGTCACAGATTAGAATGATCCTCCCCCTCTCTAATCCTCCCTGTCAAATTCTCTCTTAAATGAAGAAATTGCCTTTAAACGAAAGTGAGCTATGAATATTAGCAATAGTCAAATCCTACCTATATCCTTTTTCATTCACTTTTATTTATTTTATTTATTTACTAGCTTTTTTATACCGCACTATTTAGTATCAGCGCGGTTTACAAGAAACGGGAACAGTCAAGCAACTTCACATAGAACCAACTGGAGAAATCTCATTGCAGCAGCTCTACAGGGAGAGCATGTGCAATAGCCACAGAGAGGACAGCAATTAAACAGAGTGCAGAACAGGAAGGCTGCTCCTGAAATCCGATGCTTCTCTCTCTTTAGTACCCTCATGTGTCCAGACAGCGTATTTACTCACCTATAGCAGCTGTTCTACATGAACAGCGGGAATAAGTCCTCACGTATGGATGACATCACCAACAGAGCTCCGCACGGAACACTCCCCAGCTTCTAAAGGAACCTTTTGGGAGTTACACCGTGCATGTGCACCTACCTTCCCACCCACCATTGCACAATATTCTCCAGTATGATTACATATTGTCAGACGCTCGCTATCCTTGTCCTTATTAGGCAGTCGCCTAGGGCGTGTGGTGCAAGCTGCCTTTGTAAAGAAAACTCTGTAGCCGTGTTTAAGGCAAAATTATAATGAGGATTTATTCCCTTTCCCGTGTGGATTTCTGTTCTTCTCATACAGCAAACAAAGGATTAAAGAAACTGTTTCTTCACAGCAAAATAACCAAAAATGCACCTTCTTTCAAAAACAGGTATAACAATGCTCTTGCTTCTTGATTAACATAAAGAGGTAATCTCATCTGATATACAGAGCGTGCATTCCATAGGGCTATAATCAACGTCCTGATTAGTGCTCTCCCATTGCATCTGCTCAGTGTCTAAACTTGTAAGTGGGTAACACTTTCCACATTTATCATTTACAGAACTCTCTTGAGAGGTAGCAGCTCTTGGGGCAAGGAACCGTTCTGTATAAGGGAAGTCCTGGGGACCTGTACTGGGGCCTATTTCTCTGAGGCTTCCCCCTTTCTTCCACCAAGGGTTTTCCTTCCAGCAATTAGCCTTTGCTTTTCTAGCCGGGCCCACCTCTTGCCCTCTGGAGAAATTAGTGTACTTAGCTTTGTTTCTTAGATAACCAGCTTCCACTCCTTCCCCTCTCAACCAGGCACCTTTACTTGGGCTGTAGCCTGCTTTGCCATGAGAGTTCCTCTCAGCACTTGTCTGGGCTGGGCTGTGGTAAGCTTCAGGAAAGGCTTCCCTTCTGCTGTTCCTTACTGCAGGGACACATCCGATGCTTCCTGGTCCCAGCAAGCTCTCCTGCTTGTGACCTACGCCCTCCAGCTGCTTACTCACTCTCCTTGGGACGATGCCCCCTCTGGCTTGGGAGACCTGTGCACGAACACCTCCCTTGCCTTCCAATGCACCTCTCTTGCTTGCTCCTCCCGTGGCACCTCCCCCTACTGGTATTTCCCAGCCACTTTTATCCTCCTGGCTCCTGCACGTTGTACGTACTTCCTGGCCCAGGTGGACGTGATTAGTTTCCTGGCTTTCTACTGCGTCACAGCCAG
This sequence comes from Ichthyophis bannanicus, assembly GCA_033557465.1. Classification (NCBI taxonomy): domain Eukaryota; kingdom Metazoa; phylum Chordata; class Amphibia; order Gymnophiona; family Ichthyophiidae; genus Ichthyophis; species Ichthyophis bannanicus. The sequence goes on along the minus strand of CM066035.1, from coordinate 585,356,908 downwards.
TGTAGAAAAGGTTTGTTGGAACCTTACAATCTGAATGTGCTTTCTGCCTAGGTGACTGTAAGGTAAGCTCTTCCTTTTTTCCTGTACCCAGGGGTTCTGTGCTGGCCACTGTATCACAATATCAGGAGCCAAAAAGGCAACTCCCTGGGGAGGTGGGAGGGTTGTGAGGACCTATTCTTGCTGTTCATGGAGAATACCTGCTACAGGTGAGTAACTACACTTTCTCCAAGAACAAGCAGGAAATAAGTCCTCACATATGGGACTCCCAAGCTACAGGTTACCAGAACCAGAGGAGAACAAATAGTTCAATCGTGCATCGAGAACTGGAGAATCCCGCTGAGAGACTCATCTGATCTGGTATCCACAGTCGAGGTAGCCTGGACGGACAGAAGGGCCAGTGGGCAGAAGATGACCATCAAGACCCAAAAAGATACTGGAGCACGGCCTGACCAAAATTGCTTTTCTGTCTGGAATCCCCATCCACACAGTAATGGGCTGCAAAGGTATGAACCAAAGACCATGTCGCAGCCTTGCAGAGTTCTTCTGCAGAGACAGAGATTGGCTACAGATGCAGCCATCGCACAAGACATTGTGAGCCGTGACATGACCCTCAAGGCTCAGACCAGCCAAGGAATAAGCATGGGCAATGCAAACCGCGAGATAGAGTGAAACGCATGCTTCAAAAACAGCAACCCCCAGCCTATCAGGGGGTTGAAGGAGATGAATAGCTGGGAGGATTAACGGTGTGCCTTTGTGCGCTTCAAGTAGAAACATAGAAATATGACAAAAGAAAAAGACCACATAGCCTATCTAGTCTGTCCTTCCATAACAACAACTACAACAGTCCCCTTTTTTCCTTTAGAGATCCTCTGTGTCTGTCCCATGCTTTTCCATTACTGTCCTCATCTCTACCACCTCCACTGGGAGACTATTCCACAGATTGACCACTCCTTCTGCAAAGAAATATTTCCGCAAATCACTCCTGAATCTATCCCCCTTCACCCTCAACCCATGTCCCCTCGTAGCAGAACTTGCTTTCAATTGAAAGAGGCTCTCTCCCTGAACATTTATGCCACAGAGGTATTTAAACATCTCAATCATATCACCTCTATCTCGCCTTTCCTCTAAGGTGTACATATTAAGATCCTTAAGTCTGTCCTCATATGCTTAATAATGAAGACCACTAAACATTTTAGTAGCCACCCTCTGAACAGACGACATCCTGTTCGCATCCTTTTAAAGGTGCGGTTTCCAGAATTGCACACTATACTTCAAATGAGGTCGCACCAAAGACTTATACAGAAGCACTACTATCACCTCCTTTTTTCTGTTAGCCATTCCTCTCCATATGCACCCAAGCATCCTTCTAGCTTTTGCCGTCGCCTTTTCTACCTCTTTAGCTACCTTAAGATCATCAGATACAACCACGCCCAGGTCCCGCTCTTCCTTAGTGGACAAAAGTACTTCACCCCCTATACCAGGGGTCTCAAACTCAAATTGCTTTGAGGGCCAAATGAGGACTTGTAATGTAACCCGGGGGCCGCATAAGACGCGGGGCCTCATTTGCATAAGGGGCCTCATTTGCATAAATATTTGCATAATGTTACCATACACTAACTTTTAGTAAACATGCCTCTTTAATGAGTATGGATAAAGAAAGACTAAAAGATTTAGAAACAGGAAGACAATAATTAAACTGGGAACCCCAAAAGCCAAACTTGGAATGTACAACAACACTGTAGAAATAAAACTATAAATTAATTTCCTCTTGTACTAAACAAAGCGCAAACATTAATGATGCACATTTCCCAGAGCTGACATATTCCAGTTAATAAATTCAAAATAAAGAGAGATTTTTCTACCTTTTGTGCATTTTTTTTCAGTTGCAATTGTTCCAGCCACTTTCTTCTGGTTTCTTCATGTCTTCTGCTAACTCTCCATCGTCTGCTGTCCATTTGCCCTTTCTTCTCTCCTAGTTTTTTTTCCATTCTCTCTCTACATCTGCTTTAACATACTAATCTTTCTCCTTTTTCTCTTTCCTCATTCCTATTTCATCCACTCCAATTTTACCCCTCCATCCTCAATCCCCACTTACTCTCCCAATACCTGGCCAATTGTAGATTTGTCTTCTCTCCTAGACAAAATATTTTTCCCCTCTCCATTTCACTTTCCCAGCTCCATCCCATTCTAATCCTCCCCCAACATCAGCTCCCTTCTAGTTCCAGCCCCACCCAGCATCCGCTCCCTTCTAATCCCTGCATCAGTCCATTTCCAGTCCAATCCTAGCCCCCCATCAGCCCATTTCCAATCCTAGCTCCCTCCCCTCACAGCCCATTTCCATTCCAAGCCCCCCTCCCCATCAGCCATTTGCAGTTCAAGCCCCCCTTCCACTCAGCCCATTTCCAGTCCTAGCAACCCCCCCCCAGCCCATTACCAGTCCTAGACCCCCCATAGCCCATTACCAGTCCTAACCTCCCCATAGCGCACTTCCAGTTTTAACCCCTATCACCCCATTTTCAGTCTTAACCCCCCCCATAGCCCATTACCAGTCCTAACCTCCCCATAGCGCAATTCCAGTTTTACCCCCATCACCCCATTTTCAGTCTTACCTCCCCTCATAGGCCATTACCAGTCCTAACCCCCCAATCAGCCCACCTCCAGTCCTAACCCCCATCTGCCCATTTCCAGTCCTAGCCCCCACCATAGCCCATTACCAGTCATAACCCCCCCTGCCAATAGCCCACTTCCAGCCCTAACCCCCATTACCCCATTTCAGTCAGCCCCTCCATAGCTCATTACCAGTCCTAACTCCCCCCATCAGCCCACCTCCAGTCCTTCCTAACCCCCACCTGCCCATTTCCAGTCCTAGCCCCCACCATAGCCCATTACCAGTCATAACCCCCCCGCCAATAGCCCATTTCCAGTCATAACCCCCCCTGCCAATAGCCCATTTCCAGTCATAACCCCCCTGCCAATAGCCCATTTCCAGTCCTACACCCCCCCTGCCAATAGCCCATTTCCAGTCCTACCCCCCCTGCCAATAGCCCATTTCCAGTCCTACAGCCCCCCCCCTGCCAATAGCCCATTTCCAGTCCTACCCCCCCCCCCCCCCGGTAAATAAAAAAAACACCTGGCTTCTGCTGCTGCAGCAGAAAATCAGCTGTCCCGCGGCCCCTTCCTCTCTGCCCGGAGATCCCTCATTGTGCTTCATCAGCGGCGTGCTTTTTAAGCCGCGAAGAGAGTATTTCCCTCTCGCGCGGCTTAATCCTATTCACTTTTCAAGCCTCGCGAGAGGGGAATACTCTCTTCGCGGCTTGAAAAGCACACGCTGATGGAGCACAATGAGGGATCTCCGGGCAGAGAGGAAGGGACCGCAGCACAGCTGATTTTGCTGCTTGAGCAGCAGAAGCCAGGTTTAAAAAAAAAAAATTGACAGTCGATTCTGCCGCTGCCACGGCAGCAACGGCAGAAGCAAGGCTTTTTTCTTTCCCTCCGTCGCGGGCCGCACAATGTTCTCTCGCGGGCCGCATGTTTGAGACCCCTGCCCTATACTATATTGCTCCCTTGGATTGCTGCAGCCCAAATGCATGACCTTACATTTTTTAACATTAAATCCCAGCTGCCAGATTCTAGACAATTCTTCAAGCTTAGCTAGATCCCTCCTCATGTTATCTACACCTTCCTGGGTGTCTACTCTATTGCAGATTTTGGTATCATCTGCAAAAAGGCAAACCTTACCCGACAGCCCTTCCGCTATAACACTAACAAAGATGTTAAAAAGAATCGGACCAAGGACAGATCCCTGGGGCACACCACTGGTAACATACTTCTCCTCAGAGTGAGCCCCATTTACCTGTACTCTTTGTCGCCTCCCACCCAACCAATTTCTAACCCAAGCAGTAACTTTAGGGTCCATCCCTAGGGTGCTCAGTTTGTTTATAAGTCGCCTGTGAGGAACAGTGTCAAAGGCTTTACTGAAATCTAAATACACCACATCTAGGGCTCTCCCTCGGTCCAACTCCCTAGTCACCCAGTCAAAGAAATCAATCAGATTTGTCTTACAAGACCTGCCTCTGGTAAATCCATGCTGCCTCGGATCCTGTAATCCGCTGGACTCCAGAAACCTCACTATTTTCTCTTTCAGCAGCGTTTCCAATAATTTACTCACCACCGAAGTTAAACTAACCGGCCTGTAATTTTCAACTACATCCTTACTTCCGCTTTTGAGTAAAGGCACCACATGAGCCTCTCCTCCAGTCCTTTGGCACCACTCCCAACTCCAATGAGGCATTGAAAAGGTCAGTCAGTGGAGCTGCTAGAACGTCCCCAAGTTCCCTCAGTATTCTAGGGTGTATCCCATCCAGTCCCATCGCTTTGTCTACTTTAAGATGAGCTAGTTTCTCACGAACACAGTCTTCTGAAAATTGTTCAAAGATATCCCTCGCTTCTGTTCCTGTTTGTGGGTGTTTTCTGAGGTCCTGCTCCTGGTTCTTCATCTGTGAACACAGAACAGAAATATTTGTTAAGCAATTCCGCTTTACCCTCAGCTTCTACATATTCCTCCCCTTCACCCTTGGTCTGACAATACCACTTTTGCCCTTCCTCTTCTCACTAACATATCTGAAAAATGTCTTATCCCCCCATTTTATTGTATTGGCTATTTCCTCCTCTTTTTGAATCTTTGCTTTCCTGACTATTTTGCTAGCTTCTCTAAGATTTTCCAAATATAGATGCCTGTCTTCCTCTCTCTGTGATCTCTTGTATTTCCTGAAGGCCTCCCTCTTTTTCTTCACTTTTTCAGCTATCTCTTTCAAAAGCCATAGAGGTCTCCTTTTCCTTTTACCTTTATTTATCATTTTAACAAAAAGGTTAGTTGCCCTTAAAATATCTCCTTTCAGTTTTGCCCACTGTTTTTCTACATCCCCCAGCTATTCCCATCCCGCTAACGACTCCCTGAGGTATTGGCCCATCTTCGCAAAGTTAGTCTTTCTAAAGTCTAAGACCCTCACCTTTGAATGGATTCTAACAGCCCTAGTCCTAATACTGAACCACACTATCTGATCACTGGATGCAAAATGATCTCCTACTATAACATCAGAAACACTTTCACCATTGGTAAGCACTAAGTCCAGTATGGCCCCTTCACATGTGGGGTCTGTTACCAATTGCTTGAATAGTTCTCCCTGTAGAGAATCCAGGATCTCTTTACTTCTAGATGATACTGCAGCAGGAATGTGCCAATCAACATCTGGCATATTGAAATCTCCTATCAGTAGCACCTCCCCTTTCCTAGCAATGCTGCGTATGTCTTCAATTAACTCTCTGTCCACCTCTTCCTCTTGTGAGGGAGGTCTGTATATCACGCCAATGCAAATAGATTTCTCTTTCCCTCTTTCTAGCTTAATCCACAATGCCTCCTCTATCCCTTTTAAGCTCTGTAATTCCAAAGCTTTAATAGTAGTTTTTACATATAGTGCCACTCCTCCTCCTCTTCTTCCTACCCTGTCCTTTCTGAATAAAGTATAGCCAGGTATAGTTACATCCCAGTCATGGTTTTCTGTGAACCATGTTTCTGTAACAGCTACTAAATCCAAGTCGGCCACTCCCACCAAAGCTTCAACATCATGGATCTTATTCCCCATGCTACGGGCATTTATACACACTGCTTTCCATGTTACCCCTGTTACCCATTTCTTTAAAGGTATTTAATGCATCACTTACCTGGGGGCTTTCACTTACCTGGGGGCTTTTTTCACCCATCCCCAACAAATCTAGTTTAAAGCCCTCTTCAGTAGATTAGCCAATCTACTACTGAAGACGCGTTGACCTTTCTTGGACAGATGGATGCCATCTCTGCTCTCCAACCCTTAGAATAGCATCCCATGGTCTAGGAAACCAAAACGCTCTCGATGACACCATCCACGCAGCCATGCATTCATCTCCAGGATGCGAGCCTCTCTGCCTTGGCCTTTACCCTCAACAGGGAGGACTGAAGAGAACACCACCTGTGCACCTAACTGCTTCACCCTCTGTCCCAGAGCCATGAAGTCACTTTTGATATGCTCAGAGGGATACCTGGCAGTATCATTTGTTCCGACATGGATTAGCAACACTGGGTAATAGTCAGTGGGCTTGATGAGTCTCGCCAAACTCTCCATAACATCTTGGATTTTGGCACCAGGCAGACAGCATACCTCTCTGGACATCAAGTCTGGTCGGCAGATGGATGCCTCAGTACCCCTCAGAAGAGAGGCCCCAACCACCACTACCCTTCACTTCCTTGTGGTCACTGATTCTGCAACTTTGGGGTACTTGATGCTTTCACCTCCTCCACTTTCAGGGCTGCATAATGGTTCTCCAATTCAAGGGCTGGAAAAGTTGGATGGGTGATTCTGCAGGCCCTGATGACTTGTGTCCAACCTTCGTCATTCTGTTGGCACTCATCTTCTCCTCTGCTAGAGAGCTTGGATGTTTCAAGAAGCATCTCATCAATGTACTTCTCACTGTCTTGAATGCTCCTCAGCCTTGCCACCTCCTCTCTGAGTTCCTCCACTTGTTTCCTCAGAGCTTCAGCATGCAGGCACCCTGCACATGGAACTGGTCCTTCAACTGGCATTGGGACCACTGTCTGGACAGAGGCAGAAGCTGTAACGGACAGCACACACTTGAAATCCAGTATGTGCAACGCTGCCTAACCACAACTGGCATGAGGCCAGGGAAAGAACTTTGGAAGGACAATGGACTGGTTGAGGTGAAAAGCCGAGACCACCTTCAGCAGAAAATGGAGGTGCGTTCTGGTGAAATCTGGTTATGGAGGGTATGTGACCAGAACCTGGAGTTCAGTAACACATTAGTCCAATGTGACTACCACCAGGAAAAGGACTTTTCAGGTCAAGAACATCGGAGGGCATGTGTCCAGCAGCTCAAAAGGAGCTTGTATGAGCTGGCAGAGAACAACATTCAGGTCCCAAGCAACCATAGTGGGCTTAACTGGAGGCTTCAAAAGAAGCAAGCCCCACATGAACCGGACTATCAGAGGTTGAGTCAACACAGGCTCCCCCCCCCCCCCCCCAGCCAAGATGGAATGCTCCCTATCACGCTGAGGAGAGCATGCACCAAATTGGACTGGAGCCCAGAATTGGAGAGATGCAAGAACAACTCCAACAGCTGGTCCACACAGCAGATAAAGGGGTCCAGTGCCTGACCCAAACCAGACAACAAACTGCCATTTGAACACCTAGGCCTTACGCGTCGAATCCTTGCGGGACTCCAGCGGGATTTTGGTAACACACTCAGGGAGGGTGAGCTCCCTGAGGGCTACCCGCTCAGCATCCATGCCTTGAGCACTAGGGAGCAGACATTGGGATGCAACAAGGAGCCGGTCCCCTGTGGGATGAGGTCTGGGTCAGAGCCCAGGCAAAGATACTCCCTCTGCAAGAGATGCAGCAGTAGCAGGAAACACAGTTGAGGCCAGTAGGGAGCAATAAGAATCACAGATTCCTCTCAGCCTAGAGCTTCAGGAGCATCTTTGCGATAAGCGGTATCGGAAGGGGGGGTGTAGGTATAGAGCAGGCCCTCCCCCCCCAGTGGAGAAGGAAGGCATCTGGGGCCATATGATTACTGGCCAGCCTCTGAGAGCAGATCGAGCTACCTGGGCATTCTGTGCTGTAGCAAAGAGGTCCACCTCGGGGATGCCCCAGTCCCAGGAGATCTGGTCTACTACCTCCCTCTTGAGATCCACTCTTGTGGCTTAAGCAACCGGCTGAGGCGATCACCAGGCCGTTGAGCTTGCTGGGCAAATACATCACCCTGAGGTCCATGCTGTGGAGCAGGGGGAACTTCTAGAGGCAAAGAGCCTCCCAACACAGGAGGTATGAGCCTGTGCCCCCTACTAGTTCACACAGAACACGGTCACCTGGTTGTCCATTTGGATCAGGACCACTTGATTCGCCAGGTGTGCCTGAAAGGCAGGGAGAGCATTTGCAATGGCCCGTAGCTCAAGGAAGTTGATCTGATGAAGGCTCTCGCTCTTTGACCACAGACCCTGGATGCGGAGACCTTCCAGGTGCGCGCCCCAGCTGAGTCTGGAGGCATCCATTATGAGCAGCCTGCAGGGCGCTGCTAGTTGGAACAGGAGGCCCCAATGCAGGTTTCCAGGCATGAGTCACCACTCCAGGGACAGCGTGAGTGACACAGTGACTACAACCCTGTCCCACAGGCGGCCTGAGACTTGCTGCCATTTTGTTTGCAAGCTCCATTGGATCTGCAGCATGCAGAGGCGGGCCTGAGGGGTGACATGCATCATGGCTGCCGGGTGTCTGAGGGCTCTCAGCAGCCCATAGGCTGTGGTGTGGTGCTAGTGCTGCAACGTGCCCACCACCTCGATGAGATGCTGCAGGCAGTCCACCGGCACAAATGCTCTTGCTCTAGTGGAATCGAGGAGGGCCTTCATGAACACCAGTTGCTGCACCAGCTGGAGGTGGGACTTCAGATAAGAACATAAGATATGCCATACTGGGTCAAACCAAGGTCCATCAAGTCCAGTATCCTGTTTCCAACAGAGGCCAATCTAGGTCATAAGTACCTAGCAGTTTCCCCAAAAGACACAGGTTCTACAATACTTGTATTGGGTCAAGCAGTGATATACCAGGTCCATTTTAATAATGGTTTATGGACCTTTCTTCCAGGAACTCGTCCAAACCTTTTTTAAACCCAGCTACACTAACAGCTTTTACTACATACACTCCATTCATTAATGTTTATGTTTATTGACTTAATATACCGCTCTACAAATACATATCAGAGCGGTTTACATGGTACAAAAAACAAGGAAATCATATGGTGAAAAGGGGAAAGGAAATTACAATATTAACAGGAAAGCAAACCAGGCAGAACCAATCGACAGGACAAGAGGAGAAAAGAGGGGAAGCGGGAAGAGGGGGGTAAGGGCTACACAGAGGGATCTGGGAGATCAAAAGCAAGGGCAAAGAGATGGGTTTTGAGTTTGTTTTTGAAGGTAGCATGTGTCTGTTCGAGTCGGATGGAGGAGGGGAGAGAATTCCATAGGGCGGGGCCAAGGAAAAAGAAAGCGGAGGAACGAGTGGACTGAAGGTGAGCATGAGCAGGTGAAGGGAGATGAAGGCGGTTAAGGTGGAGAGACCGTAAGGAACGAGCTGAGGTATGAAAATGGACAAGGTCAGCGAGATACTGAGGGGAATGGGAGTAGAGGACACGATGCAGGATTGTCAGAACTTTGAAATGGATACGAGACTTGACAGGAAGCCAATGGAGGTGGATGAATAAAGGTGTAACATGGTCACGGCGGGGAGGAGTGGAAAATAAGATGGGCAGCGGTGTTTTGGATGTGCTGAAGGCGGTGAAGTTGAGTGGCATGGAGACCGGCTAGAACAGAATTACAAAAATTGACACGAGACATGACCAGAGAAAGAAGAAGGGTGGTGAGTGCTTGTGCAGTGAGAAAAGGCCTGATGGCGCGAATCTGTCGGAGGAAATAGAAAGAGGATTTTGATACGTGAGCAATGTGATCGCGGAAGGAGAGATGGGAGTCAAAGAAAACTCCCAGATAATGGAAGGAGGAGACCAATGGAACTGGGGAGCCGGAAAAAGAGGGGGCAATCTGGGGAGAAGTGTCACCGCGAGAGAACCAGATGGCAAGAGTTTTAGTGAGGTTGAGGTGAAGGCAATGCGTAGTGAGCCAGTTGGCAACAGCAGTGAGGCAGATGTTCAGAGGGGAGAGATCGGGAGCGTAAGGAGAAGTGTGATGGAGAAGAACCAAGTCATCGGCGTAGTAAAATGCGGAGATCCCATGCTGCTGAACAAGTAAGGCTAGGGGGATGAGAAAAATGTTAAAAAGGAGGGGGGCCAAGACAGAACCCTGGGGAACACCACAGGGGAGAGGAACGGGCTCAGAGGGGGAGGAGGAGGGAGATGAGGGAAGAACGGAGTAGGACCTGGAAGAAAGGAAAGAATGAAACCAGTGGAGGACTGTGCTACAGAGGCCCGCTTCCCGAAGTCGAAACAGAAGGAGAGAATGATCGACAAGGTCAAAGGCGGCAGAAAGAGCAAGAGAGACCGCCACTGACAGGTCACCGTGATCATGAGCTGTGAGAAGTTCATTCAAAAAACCAAGGAGGATCGTCTCAACACTATGGCCGGGATGGAACCCAGACTGACGGGGATGAAGGAAGTGAGTGGAGTCCAGGAAGGTGGATAGCTGGGAGAAAACAGCTTTCTCAAGGATTTTAGAAAGAAAGGGAAGGTTGGAAACAGGACGGTAGTTGGCAGGAGTCATGGGGTCGAGGGAGGGCTTTTTAAGGATGGGACGGACCAGGGCATGCTTCCAGGGCTCGGGAAAGATACCGAGGGAGAGGCTGGTGTTGATGATGGAGAGAGCAGGAGGAACGAGGGCTAGTGAGGGAATGAGCAGCCAGGAGGAGGGAATAGGATCAAGTGGGCAGGAGGTTTTTTTGGAGGAGGAGAGTAATGCAAGTACCTCAGAGGAGGTGAGTGAGTGGAAGGTGTGCCAAGTGTGAGAGAGCTGAGAGGAGGGAGGAGGAGGAGAGCAGGGAGGGGGACTGGAAATGGGAGGAGGACAATGGGGAAGAGATTGACGGAGATCGATTATCTTAGAGCTAAAGTAGGTTGCCAACTGGGAGAGAGTGGGTGAAGGAGGCGAGGGGGAAGACCTAGTACCAGATTGAAGTAAGAGACTGAAGGACTGAATAGAAATGGCGTGTTTGATTAGGGGCAGAAGAGATGGCGGAAGAGAAGTAAGTCTGTTTGGCTTTATGAACCTGGGTTCGGTAATATGCGTGAGTTGATTTAAAGCGTGAAAGGGTGTCGGCACAGGGGGATTTGCGCCATAAGCGTTCAGCACGGCGGAGCTGGGCACGCAGAAGATAGAGACTGGGATGGTACCAAGGTTGAGAGGGACGGCGGGTGGGGGGACGTGGACGAAGAGGGGCTATATGATCAAGGGCGGCAGAAAGAGTGGAAGCCCAGGTGGAGGCCTGAGTAGAGGGAGAGAGGAGAGGGAAATCAGGCGGAAGAAGATCAGAGGCAGGGGGGAATTGCTGGGGGGTCTGGGGGGTTAGACGGCGAGAGCAAGGAAGGGAGGTGAGGGGGGGTTGCGGGAAGGTGGGGGAATCAGAAAGGGAAGGACGACAAAGGAAAGAGACGCAATAATGGTCAGTCCAGGGTAGGGGGAGGGCCTGAAGAGGCTGTAGTTGGTAAGTGGGGGCTGAGGGAGAAAGAAGCAGGTCAAGGGTGTACCCAGCAGAGTGGGTTGGGAAGGAGACAAGCTGGAGGAGGGACAAGTCATGGAGGAGGGTATTGAAGGATTGAGCTCTGGCGGAGACGGGGGGGACAAGGTGCAAGTTAAAGTCGCCAGCGACAATCAGACGAGGGAAGGCTAGGGACAGATCGGTGAGGGAAGAGAGCAAGGAATCCCAAAGCTCAGGACATAGAGCTGGTGGGGAGTAGAGGAGAAGGAGGTACAGAGGGGAGGCGAAATGGAGACGAAGGAGCAGAGCTTCAGGATATCGAAGCAGGGGAGAAGAAATAGGGGAGAAGGGAATGGAAGAACGAATGAGGGCAGCCACGCCACCACTGGCACGGCCAACACGAGGGACGGAGATGCCGGAAACGTCAGGGGGCAGACACCGGGCTAAGAGTGCATCCTCCCCCTGCCTCAACCAGGTCTCAGTAAGAAGGAGAACATCAAAGGATTCTTGGATGATGAGGTCAGAGATCAGCAGGGTTTTAGAGCGAAGAGAGCGGCAGTTCAGAAGACCAAAACGAAAGGAGACAGGGTTGGGAGGGGGGGGACAAGAGGTGGGAGGAAGCGGAAGAGCAGGGGGGCGGGCAGGGGATGAGGTTTACAGAAGGACAATAAGAGGAGCCATGAGAACGTGTTAAGGGGGCGAGAGGGGGAGAGAGGTTGCCCCAGAGAACAGGGATCGCGGTCATGGGGGGATGGGGTGGAGAACACAGACTACAGCGAATGAGAATGAAAGACAAGAGAATGGAGACCTCTAATTTATAGACCTCTATCATATCTCCCCTCAGTCATCTCTTTTCCAGGTTGAAGAGCCCTAACCTTTTTAGCCTCTCTTCATAGGGGTATCCTTCCATCCCCTTTACCATTTTGGTGGCTCTTCTCTGTACATTTTCTAACACTATATCCTTTTTAAGAAACGGCGACCAGAATTGCACACAATATTCAAGATGCGGTCACACCATGGAACGATATAGAGGCATTATAATATCCTTTGTTTTATTTTCCATTCCATTCCATTTTATTTGCTCTCTTGGCTGCCGCTGCACACTGAGCAGAGAGTTTTAACATGTTATCAACAATTACGCCTAAATCTTTTTTTTGGGTGGTGGTTCCTAATGTGGAACCTTGCATCGTTTAACCATAGTTTGGGTTGTTCTTTTCTAGGTGCATAACTTTGCACTTGTCCACATTAAATTTCATCTGCCATGGACTGCCCTACTCTGGTGTAGAGCCCTTTATGAGCCAGTCGTCCAGGTACAGGAACATAAAGACCCTCAGGGTCCAGAGGAAGGTGGCCATGACAGCCAGACACTTTGTGAAGACCCTGGGGGCTGTGGCCAACCGAAAGGGTAGCACCCGGTATTGATAGTGCTGACTTCCCAGCATGAACCAGAGGTACTGTCTGTGATGTGGGTGTATCGCAATATGTGTGTATACATCCTTCAGAACCAAGAAGCATAGCCAGATGTCTTGTAGGAGGAATGGGAGCAGCGTCCACAATGAGACCTTCTTGAACTTTTCATGCACCAGGAACAGATTGAGGTTTTGCAGATCCAGAATGGGGCAGAACCTGCTGGTCTTCTTGGGGACCAGTAAGTACCTGGAGTAGAAGCCCTGCCCAATCTGGGCCGAGGGAACTGGTTTGATGGCAAGGTCAGCCAGCAGGGCCACAACCTTGGTCTGCAGCAGGCTCCGGTGCATGGTGTCCATGGGGTACTCCCCTGGATTGTAAGAGGGCAGCAGCTGGGAGAAATGCAACAAATAGCCGCTTTGGACAATCTGCTGCACCCAGATGTCTGAGGTGATGACGAGAAGCCACCGGTAGGCAAAGTGGATGAGCCAACCCCCCCCCCCCCCACACACACACACACACACACTCTTCCAGAGGATCTCGGCGGATAACGGTCAACTGGTTATGCTCTGGAGGACCCTGTCAAAAACCTGTACCTGGCTTGGGCGGAGGGGGGGGGGGTTGGCTGTGCCTTTGGGGTTTTCTCCCTCCACTGCGAGTGGGGAGCCAGGGCCTTAGACTGTACCTGCAGCTGGGATGGAAAGTACCATCCCGGGTGCAGAAAGGCAGCCTTTTGGCCTGTTGCTTCTGCACAGGATCCGCAATCTTCCTGGAAAGCCTGGTGAAGGTCATCTGCTCTTTCTCCAGCTCCTCAACCTTCTCCTCCATGGGTTTGCCGAAGGGGTTCTCATCCTGATAGAGGACATTTGAAATCTTGTCCTGGACCCACTGTTCCAGGTCCAAGGACTGCAATCAGACAATCCGCCATACGGTGATACCCACAGCCGCCACCCTACCAGCAGATTCAAAGGAGTAATAGGCGCTCCAGACCATACATTTTGAGCACTCTTTTTCCATGAGCCCAAGGTCTTGAAAAGACTTGCAGCAGTCCCGGGCATGAGGGTAGCAAAATCCTCTTAAGTCCAGCATGACATACTTGAGGAACATGGCCACGTAAGTCTGGTAGGCCATGATCCAGGATATCAGCATGGAGCCCTGAAATACTTCCTCCCAATGGAGTCCAGGGTCCTCGCCTCTTGCGTGGGTGACACAGAGGAGTGCATTTTAGCACTCTTTGCCCACTTCAAGTTAGACTCAACCACAATGGAACTGTGGGGCAATTGAGGCTTCTCTAACCCTGGGGCCTTATGGACCTGGTACAGGGAGTCGAGCCTGCAGTTGATGACCAGAAGTGTAAGCTGCGCCTCCCACAACTGCAGCCTCTGCAGGACATGGTAGACAGTGACAGTCACCGCCTCACATGGGGCCTGTAAGAGATTGTCAGTAGCAAATAAATATATCTCAATACTCAATATGTCCAGGGGTAATTGCTATTTCCCACTTTTCCCAAGGTTCCATAGCTCTGTCTGGCAAACGAACTATGTGATATAAAGGAACCAACCCTGTGTTTATATAGAAATTAGACTTTATTGATAATAGAACAATAAAGCAAATACAGAATAAATTAGTTTTCTGAGGTAGCAAGTTATGTAGCCCTATGCTTGCAATTACCAAGATCAGAAATTACTCTTTTAGCAAACAATGTCATTGATTCACTCTCCAATGAGACATACAGTAAATTATCTGTCCGTCTGACTAGACCCAGCCCCCAAAATCCAGATCAGTACCTTAGCTTTGCCAGGACGCTTATGACTGGGTCAGAGAAGTCATCTGTCTCCAGAACAGCACAAAATCCAAAGAATGGCAGTGGTCCAACACAGGCTATAGGCAGTTCAGCGAGCCACGTGATAGCACAGAGCTCCAGGTCTGTGTAAGAGATGCACTCCTTCCCGAGGATAGTCTTTGTCCTTGCACACTGTCTTTTAGAAAGAGATAGATAGGCAGCAGGGCTAGAGACTGCAGAAAGCAAAACTACCAATGTTGGGGAACTAATTTAAAGTTCCCATTAAGTATTCAAAGGTTCTACAAGTCTAAAAGTGGTCCCCAAGTGTTCTACTTTCCTTTGTGTCCAGCATATAATTCTTCATCCTGACCTCCATGCAAAAAAAGAACCACTAATCATAAAGGAATCCCTGCACCTGTCAGACCAGCCAGAGAAACCCGTGAAGGGCCTCCTCAGCCACCTACACAGACCTAAGAAAGTCCAGCAGCCTCAGTTTTGTTTTTTTTTTGTTTTTTTAAGTTTAAAGCTGCTTTATTCAAGCAGTATAAAAGAGAGCCAATTAAAGAAACAGCACCAAAATAAAAGAAGAAATAGAAGAAAAAAAAGAGCGGAACATGCAGATATAGGATAGTGAGAAGGAAGGAGGGCCTGGGCCCAGACATACCAATCCCTCCCATGAGACCCATAGGCTGCTCCTGCTCGCTCTGCAGCCTACCAGTTTTGGAACCAGTGGGTAACCATACTAGACACAGGGCAACTATCAGCTCATGGAGATATTGGGCATACCCAAACTACAGGCAAACGCTGTATAAAAGGTTTCAATCACACAGCCCAAAAAAACATGATATGGGCCAGGGAAATATAGGCCTATCTGTACTGCTTGCTACCTGCTGTAGGCAAATAAAGCGTAGTTACTCACCTGTAACAGGTGTTCTCCAGGGACAGAAGGAGTCAGTCCTCACATATGTGTGAAGAAAGCCTTTGGAAGATGCCACCGCGCATGCATGGTCCCCTTCCTGCCCAAGGGTGCCATCTTGCTCAGTCAGATGACAGCTACCTTATTTTCTTTTTATGCCTTCCTAAAGGAGGCAACTCTAAGGGAAGGAGGGAGGATTGTGAAGACTGATTCCTGCTGTCCCTGGAGAACGCCCGTTACAGGTGAGTAACTACGCTTTCTCCAGGAGAAAGCAGGAAGTCAGTCCTCACATAAAGGGACTCCCTAGCTCCAGGCTGCCTGGAACCGAACCACGACAGCATCAGTGGCGACCGTGGCAGGATAGCCACGAGTTGCAGGATGAGTCCCCAACTGAGAGACTCTGCGAGACCATAGTGTCCAGAGGGGCCATCACTCTGGTAGCCTGAACACAGAATGATTGGAGGGCAGGAGTTGTCTACACCCCGAAAAAATTGCAGAGTAAAGCCTGGCCAAAGGCATGTCCCAACGGGACTCACTCTCCAAGCAGTAGTGAGCTGTGAATGTATGAACTGAAGACCATGTGGTGGCCTTGCAGATCTCAGTCACCGGCACTGAGCACAGGTTCGCCACCGAAGTGGCCATCGCTCTCACACAATGTATTTATTTATTTTATTTAACAGTTTTTCTATATCGCCTTTATCCAAGGCGGTTTACATTTAACAACATGACAATTAAATGGCAATTGTTTTTACATTGGACAGTGAACATAAAAATTAAACATGGCAGTTACATGGAACTTGATTTACATTAGCAAGGGAGTACAACTTGGAGAAGAGTGGGGGAGAGAACTATTTACATATCGAGGCATTCGTCTTTTCCTGGGGGGACTGATTGATTTGTTTTATTTTATCTGGTTTTCAGAGTAGTGGGTTAATGTTTGACTTAGGTTTTGTCGTCAAGTCCGTAGTATTCTCTGAATAGATGTGTTTTTAATTGTTTTTTTTAAATCGTTGATGGATTTTGATGATCTTAAATTGTCTGGTAGTGTGTTCCAAATTGATGGAGCATGCGCTGTGGATCCAGTGCTCCAGGGAGAATCCAGCCCGCTCATAGGCGAGGGCAATACAGTCCGCCACCTGAGTAGACTGAGTTCGCTTAGTCACTGGGAGCCTCAGCCTACTGGGGTCTTATGAAAGAAAAAGTTGAGAAGCTCTGTGATGGCCCTCAGCCCATTGAAGGTAGAAGGACAGGACTCTTTTACAATCCAAAGTATGGAGTGCGGCCTCCTCCCGCCCTGCATGGTGTCTGGGGGAAAAGGTGAGGAGGACCACCTCCTGATTTAGGTAGAAAGGGGATACCACATTTGGGAGGAATTTGGGGTGCGTGTGGAGCACCACTCTGTTCTTGTAGAACCTTGTATAAGGTGGTTCTGCTACCAGAGCTTGGAGCTCGCTTACTCTACAAGCGGATGCGAGTGCCACCAGGAAGGCAATCTTTCGTGAAAGATACCGCATTTGGCAAGTGGCCAGAGGCTCAAATGGCGGTCTAGTGAGCAGCGAGAGCACTATGTTGAGGTTCCACTCTGCCGCCAGGGGGCGGCCAGTGGGGGGGGGGGGTTAGAAAGCAAGAGGCCCCGGAGGAATCAAGAGATCAGGGGCTGTACCGAGAGGGGTTTTCCACCTCGGTGGAGTGATGGTGTGCCGCAATTGCACGCAGATGTACTCTGAGTTGGACTTCAGTCCGGCCTGCGACAAATGGAGCAGGTACTGGAGTACCACTTGCACGGGTTCTCCTACCTCTCTGCGCACCGCACTGAGAACCAGCACAACTTAAAGGCGTACGTCCATCTTGTGGAGGGCTTGCGGGAGGCCAACAAGACTTCCTCTACCTCTCGTGGGAGGTTAAAGGGAGCCAGAGCTCCCCTTTCAGCAGCCATGCTGTTAATGACAGGGACCCTAAGTTGTGATGTAGGAGGGAGCCCTCCTCCCGAGAAAGAAGATCCGGTGCACAGCCCAACGGGACCGGGAGTGCCGCTGACAATTCGAGCGGTAGTGGGAACCTGGGCTGCCTGGGCCATCTGGGGACAATTAGTATTAGTGATGCCCTCTCGCGCTGGACCTTGATGAGGGTCCTGGCAACCAGCAGGGTTGGTGGGAAGGCATAGAGGAGGCCTTCCATCCATGGGATTAGAAATGCATCCACCGCTACTCTCGATGGATGCGGTTTCCGTGAGCAAAAGTGGGGCAGTGCATGTTGCCTGGGCTGACAAATAAGTCCATCAGGGGCAGCCCCCAGAGGCGGAAGAGCCGATAGGCTACTTTGAGGTTTAGACACCACTCATGCAGCTGAAGGACTCCACCTCCCAAGCCATGACAATGCCCTGGCAGACAGGCTGAGCAGACTGCCCAGAGGCGCATGCCATTGCGAGATGAATAGGAGCAGAGGGCTACCGCCTCCTGGCAAAGGAAATACGACTCCATGCCCCCTTGCTTGTTGACATAGAACACTGTGACCTGGTTGTCTGTCTGGACCAGTACCGTGTGTGCCGCAGCTGATGGTGGAACACCCGAAGAGCCAGGGAGATAGTCGTGTTTTCCAGGAGATTGATCTGTAGCTGGGATTCTGCCTGGGACCAGCGGTCCTGTGTGCGAAGATCCTCGCAATGGCCTCCCCAACCAAGGAGTGAGGCGTCCGAGGTCAGGACTCTCTGTGGAAGGGTGTCTGGAAGGGCATCCCGGCCAAGAGGCGGCAGAAGAGCTGCCACCATTCATGGGACTCTGCTAGCTTGTGGATTACTCTGACTCTGTCTGTAGTCTGCCAGTGGCTTGGGTCCACTGACAGCATAAGCACCACTGAGCTGCCCATATGTGTAAGCAGCTAGTGGAATCAAATGGACCGTGGAGGCCATATGGCCCAGTAAGCAGAGGAGGCAGTGGGCTGGGAACAATTGCCGGTGCTGCACTTGAGCTGCTAGCTCCTTGAGGCATTCTGCCCTCTCTCTGGGAAGAAAGGCCTTGGCCTGCAGGGAGTGTTCAGCTGAGCCCTTATGAACTCCAAGCTTTGGGCTGGGTCAGATGAGACTTGATGTGATCGATGATGAACCCCAGGTGCTGCTGTAAGAGGATATCATGCCCTGTGGCCTGGTATGCCTCTATGGTAGTGCTGCCTCTTACGAGCCAGTCATCCAGCTGGGGGAAGAAAAGGCCCCTTGTAGATGAAGGTGGGCTGTAACCACTGCTAGGCATTTGGTGAATAGCCTTGGTGAGGAGGCCAGTCCAAAGGGCAGCACCCTGTATTGGTGGTGTCCTCCTCCCACCACGAACCTTAGGTACTGCCTGTGGGAGGAATGGATTAGGATACATGTGTAAGCATCCTTTAGGTTCAAGGAGCAAAGCCAGTCTCCCTGGTGGAGGTAAGGCAGCCATGTTCTAAGGGATAGCATCTTGAATTTCTCCCTCACCAGAAATGTGTTCAAGTTTCGCAGGTCTAGGATGGGCCCGAGGCCTCCAGTCCTTTTTGGGACAAGAAAGTACCTGGAATAGAAGCCCTTGCCCCAAAAATGCTTGGGTACCAGCGCTACTGCCTTGTCCTTGAGGAGACTTGCAAGCTCTGTGAGGAGCAAGATCTGGTGAAGGAGAGGCCTCAGTGGCTTTCCTAGGAAGAAGTCTGGAGGTGTCTGCTGTAGGTAGAGGAGATAAACCTCCCTGACCACCTGCAGTACCCAGAGGCCCACTTGTGGGTGTAGAGTGCCAGGCATCTCCCTATGGGCTGAAAAAGGCCTCTTGTGGGAAGAGGGGGCCATGCCCTGGGAATCAAAAGCTCCCCCTGGACTAGGCTGGAGCCAGAGTCTGTGGCTTAGGGGTTTTGGCCTTTTGAGCCCATGCCCTTGTCTTTTGGGCTGAGTATCCTGCAGAGGCCTCGAATAGCCTTGGTATAGTTAGGTATGAGGGAAGGTTCCCTTCTTTCTGGGGAAAAAGGCTTTTTCTCCCGGTGGTTTTCTGCGGGGAGGCCCCAAGATTTTTTGGAAAGCCTTTGTCAAGTCACAAACTCTTTTTCAATCTCGGCAGCCTTGTCAGACCTAGGTTGGCTGAAAAGATTCTCACCGATACAGAGGACAACAAGTAGTTTATCCTAGATCCACTGTTTGAGGTTGGACGATTGCAACCAGGCTTGGCGTCGGGCCCCGATGCTGGCAGCCGCAACTCGCGTCGACAACTCGAAGCTGTCATAAGCCACTCGAGAGAGGAACTTTGAGCAGTCCTGTACTCCCAAGGTCAGGGTCTTGAACCACTGGAGGGGTTTCCTGTTGAGGCCTGCTGAGAACCCAGCAAGCTCCTTGGCTAGTGCCTTGAGGTATATGCTGATGTAAAGCTCATAGGCCTACACCCTAGCATCGAGCCCTGGAAACATTTGCACCCAAAGGCATCAAGGGTTCGAGCCTGCCTACCTGGGGACACGGAGGAGTGGGTCTTCTGGCTCTTTAGTTTGTGCATGGACGAACTGACAACCATGGAGTTATGCAGTAATTGGATTTTGTGAAAACCTGGACCCTTATAGACTTGGAACATCGTATCAAGCCAGCGGCTGACAATGTACACTGATGCCAGTGTTTCCCACATCTGAATGAGCAGCCACTCGAGGATTGGTTGCACCGGCACCATGAGGGTTTCCCAGGGAGAGGCCTATTACTGGAGGATCTCCATTTCCTCGGTGCGTGAATCCTCCTTGGCCTTGGTCTGGACTGAGAGCACTTTAGTCATATCCCATACGAACTTGCGGAAGGTCATGTCCTCGGGATGAGACCGGCACCGAAGCGCCGGTGGAGACGGGTCCGAGGGGATATCTGTGTCTCCGGGTGTCCGGGGATGCTTTGTCCTCGTTCTCCCACTTGGAGTCGAGTGATGAGGATTCAGAGGCCACACGACTCCGTTGATCGAGATCTGTGTACAGGGGGCGGAGGCCTGTCAAGGACCCGAGATCCGAGTCACGGACACTAGCCGGTGAGGACCGGATACCCGAGGAACGGGACTGGGACCTTGACCGCACTAAGGGCTTACTTGAGGCCAGCAGCATTTGATGCTCGGCTAGATGACCGGTGAGCCCCTCGCAGTCGAGGGGCCAGTCGGAGCAGATGAGCCAGACGAACCGGCCATCATCGCCTGCTGCAGTACCAGGATAGCAGTGATGTTCTGCTCCAAGGCTGCCATTCTGGTCTTCATGCCAGAAGGCTCCACAGCTTTTGGCGTGGGCACAGACAGCTTCAGGCCTGACGCAGACACTCGATAACCACCACAGCCTCGAGCGCCTTTGGCCAGTCGCCGCCTACTGAAGGGTCCCTTTTGGAAAGCTTGACCGGGCATCTCTGACTCCTCCGAGTCTCTCCGGTGCAATTTAGCAGGTTTCTCCAGACCGACCTCTGGGATCATCGAGGACTTTTTTCTTCTGCCCCTGCTCTGAGGTCCTCTCAGAGGATCCGTGGCTGCGGGACTCTTGAGTATGCTGGGCGTCACAAGATGTGCCTGCCTTGGAGCTGGGCACCTGGGACCAGAGTACGGACCTTGGGAACATCTTTTCCTGCAATTCAAACCTCTTTTTTTTGTTTTTTGCCGACATGGCCTGGCAAAGGTCACAAATGGAACTGTCGTGGTCTGGTCTTAGGCAATGCAGGCAGCAGTTGTGGGTGTCTGCAATGGACTTGGTTTGACTGCAGTGGTGACATTTTTTGAACCCATCGGGGGACATGGTGGGATGCACCCGGACGGGGTCAACGATACCCGAGCAAAAAATGGCGCAAAACACCGGTCGAGAGAACCTCGAGGAAAAAAGTGAAGGAGGATGGGCCTGAGGATGGCGTCAAAGGTGCTGACTCAGGGTTGGAAGAGGAACCGGTATTCTTACCGAAAAGCAAAACTGAATTACTAAATTTTAAAGACATTTTTCCTGGGACACTGGATGTGCATCCGTTGGGCTCTGCGGAAAAAAGGAGACTGAGCAAGATGGCACCATTGGGTGGGAAGGGGCACACATATGCATGGTGGCATCTCCCAAAGGCTTTCTTTGAAAGCTGGGAAGATGCTCCCATACGGGCTCCGTCGGCGTCAACGTTACCCATATGTGAGGATTGACTTTCTGCTGTTCCTTGAGAATACTGATTTCTCTCAGTGCTTCACCAGTGTATATGTAAGTGATGACATCACTAAAGATGCTCTGGTCTGCCTCCACCTGCTGGCTGGGAAATATAACCCACTCTTCCTTATCGTCCCTCCAGTCTAGTCCCGAACCTCTGGGTTAAGCACCTCCTCCAGCAGCTTTGGAGACTGAGAAACATCATTCTTCTGATGACACTGGTACTAATACTCCAGGTACCGCCTCCTCTTACCAGTTATCTCAGTCTCCAAGCAGCTGGAGGTTGGTGAGCCTGGAGGTTCAGGGCTCACTAGAGGAACACTTAAGGGAGAGTTGTTAGGGAAAGCATTTAAATTTAACTTTAAAATTGAATTTGGCAGATTAAAATAATTAAATAGATAACAAGATAAAGTCAAAGGCTACTGAGGATTGCTCCCGCCCTTCCCCCCCCTGTCGGCTACAGATCGGCAGTACAGAACAGGAAGAAAATCATTAAGCTCTGCGGCAGGAGGGGGCTTCGGTTCCCGAACTCACATTTTGAGTGAGGAACCGGCAGCCAGCATGGAGAACAGTGTGCAGGGCAGTTGCGGGACACGCGGCACGCCCAACATCTACACAGCCGTTCTCCTCAGCTGCACTTTCCTTCCAAGTGCGGAAGCCGCGATTAAGGCTGAGCGCTGGGAGAAGCAGAAAGAAAAAAGTTACAGCGCTACGGAGCAGTAGCAGGAGGTAAGCAGTGATTTTCAAACGGGGGAACATTTTTTTCACAGGCCAGGGAGTTCGCGATCGGCGGTTAGCATGTGCAGTGGGCCAGAGCCGCGTGGTGCACGTGTGGGAAAACGGTCAAATTCTCGGGGCTTGTACAATAGAAGGTTTGTGCTGGCAGGGAATCTTTCGTTTTTCAGAGATTTGTTCTTTGGGATGCAAATACAATTGAAGCTGAAAGGTTTAATTAAAAAAAATAAAAATAAAACTTTTGGCTTGGAAGCTCCGTGCTTAGAAGAGCTATAAAGAGGGGCATAGCTCCAGATTAACTGTCTGATACTGGGAGCAGGCATTCAGGATATTTAATATAACGATGGAGCAAGCAGTGAGGAGTCCGCGGGATGCCTTCTAAACCGCAGTGTCTAGTGTGCGGTACTAGAAGGGGAGCGGTCTCAGAGAAAGGGGTCTGCAGATGCTGCGTTTAGGAGGCAGTCTCTATGGAGCAGACCTTAGATATAGCTTTGGAGGGTCAGAAAGAAACACCCTTAGGTTTAACAGAGCCTGTTTCTCCTTCAGGCCCCCTGTTAGAGCCGGTGGCAGGAACTTCAGGGGCCCCAGATCGTCCGTTGCCACAAGACCCTTTGCCAGGGGGCCTGGCAGCGATATTCTCTCAAGATTTCAGGCTTCTTCTTCAACAGGCCTTAAGTGGCAGTAAGGGAGTCTCAGGAGCCAGTTCAGCGGGATTGAGTGTGAAGTGCAAGGGAACCCCTCTGGGCTCGGGGGACAATGAGATTCCTTTGAAGAAGCCTAGGAAGGAGAAGGATAGGCCAGAGAGCCACCTGTCCGAGGAGTTGGAAACAGAATTGGACATGGAAGATGAGTTAGAAGAGGGAGAGCTTATGGAACCAGAGGATCAGGCTAGAGTGATTCGGGTTTTCCATAGGGACGAGTTACCAGCGCTGATAGCAGAGACGCTGAAGGCTCGTAATATGCTGTCTATGGGTCCAGCAGAAGATGTGACCTTAGAGGATCCCTTATTGCAAGCTGTACGTAAGACGCAAAAAGCCTTTCCGGTACACCGAGTAGTCCGGGAAATGATTCAGGAAGAATGGGACTTGCCCGAGGCGGGCCTTAAAGGATCCAGGGTAATGGCCCACCTGTATCCATTGGTAGATCAGGATCAGGAATTGTTCAAGTCCCCAAGGGTAGACGCAGCAGTCTCGGTGATGACCAAGAAGACCACCATCCCGGTGGAAGGTAGTGCCACTCTCAAGGATGCTCAGGACAGGAAGCTGGACACCTTGTTGAAGCAGGTATTTGGCATCAATGCTCTATCCATGCAGGCGACTATTTGTGGTGCATGGGTCGCAAGAGCATGTCTTCGCTGATCTCAGCAGGGGCAGGGAGAGCAGTTGGAAGAAAGGGATGGTGGAGCAGCCAGATTGGAATCTGGAACAGCTTATCTAGCAGATATTCATTATGACCTTATTAGAGGTTTTTGGGTTATTTAGGTTGATTCCAGTAGGTTTTTCCTTCTTTTGGATTCTTGTGACTTATTAGAGGTTTGGCTAAGAGTATGGTCTCTGTGATAGCAGCACGGAGGTATTTTTGGCTGCGTAATTGGGCGGCAGATGGTTCTTCCAAGACGAGGCTGGGTAAGCTACCTTTTAGAGGTAAGCTATTCTTTGGTGAAGATTTAGATAAGTTAGTTAAGGATCTAGGGGAGTCCAAAGGCAGAAGGCTCCCTGAGGATAAGCAAAAACAGGGGCATCCGGTTCCGGCGGCCAAGGGACAACAGAGGGAATTTTGCAGGTTCCGTTCGGCATGGTTCGGCCAATTTCAAAAAGGACGTTTCCCTTATCGGAATCAGGGGTTTCGAGGTTTTAGAGGGGCAGGCCAAGGATTTGGGGCATTCTCTTCCTCGAACCTTAGAAAGCCACAATGAAGCCAAGAGGGCCCAAGTGGGAACGGTAGCTGTGGGAGGTCGGCTACGGCAGTTTTATCCTGCTTGGATCCAGATTACTTCAGATCAATGGGTGTTGGAAGTCATTCGAGACAGTTATGCTCTAGAGTTTCAACGCCCGATGGTCGACTCTTATGTTCAATCTCCATGCAAGTCAGCTTGCAAGATCAAGGCGGTACAAGAGATGTTACAGAGGTTGTTGGACCTCAAGGCAGTGGTGCCAGTGCCATTAGACCAGTACGGTTACGGTCGTTACTCCATATATTTCGTAGTACCAAAGAAAGAAGGGTCCTTTCGCCCAATTTTGGATCTCAAAAAGGTAAATCGCTATCTCCGAGTGTCTCACTTTTGTATGGAAATGTTGAGGTCCGTAATCATAGCAGTAAGGGCAGGAGAATTTCTTACTTCTCTGGATCTGTCAGAAGCTTACCTGCACATTCCAATTCGGCAGGAGCATCAGAGGTTCCTCGGGTTTGCAGTACTGATGGGACATTTTCAGTTCCGAGCGTTGCCCTTCAGTTTGGCTATGGCACCACGGACGTTCACCAAAGTCATGGTGGTTGTGGCAGCGGTGTTGAGAAAGAAAGGAATTCTGGTACACCCTTACCTAGACGATTGGTTGATACGGGCAAAGTCCGAGAGAGAGAGCGCGAGTTGGCTACTGCAAGAGTGGTAGAGTTTCTACAGAGTCTGGATTGGGTGGTCAACAAGGCAAAGAGCAGGTTGAGGCAGACGCAGAATTTGGAGTACTTGGTGGCTCGGTTCGTTACGAAACTAGGAAAAGTTTTTCTGCCACGTTTGAGGGCAGTAGGGTTGAGAAAGTTGATCCGCACGTTTCTGGACAGACGAAGTCCCACAGCATGGCATTATCTACAGTTACTAGGTACCATGGCAGCAACTCTAGACTTGGTACTGTGGGCGAGGGCCCACATGTGTCCGTTACAGAGAGCTTTGCTTCAAAGGTGGTCACACCAAGAGGATCCGCTATCGCAGAGACTTCCATGCCCAACAGAGACGAAGCAGGCGCTTCAATGGTGGTTACTTCCAGAGATTCTGGAAGAGGGGGTGCCCTTGGAGGCACCAGAATGGCTACCTTTGACGACGGACGCCAGTCTCTTAGGATGGGGGGGGCGCACATCAAAGGACATTTTGCTCAAGGTCTATGGAACGACGTGGAAAAGGATTGGTCCATAAACAGGTTGGAGTTGAGAGCAGTTGATCTAGCGCTGAGGGCATTTTGTGAGTGTTTTCCGACAACTCAACCACAGTGGCCTACATCAATTGTCAGGGAGGCACCAGCAGTGCAGCTCTGGAAGCTGAGGCCGAACAGCTGTTACTGTGAGCCAAGGGAAATCTGGTAGCCTTGTCAGCAGCACATGTGGTCGGAGTAGACAATGTGGAGGCCGATTTTTTGAGTCGAGTCAGGGTGGACCCAGCAGAGTGGGTCTTCCATCCGGAAGTGTTCGACATGGTGGTGCGTCGCTGGGGAACGCCGGTAATGGATTTGATGGCAACATTCCAATCAGCAAAAGTCAGCCACTTCTTCAGCAGGCGAAAAGGAGAGAATGTCGGAGGGTCTAAATGCCCTCATTCAAAAACGGCCAGACGAGCAGCTCCTGTACATGTTTCCGCCTTGGGCCTTAATAGGTCAGGTGTTGCAGAAAATAGAACTTCACAGAGGACAAGTCATTTTAATAGCACCGGATTGGCCACGGAGGCCATGGTATGCGGATCTCATAAGACTCTTAGTGGACCGCCCCTGGCGGCTTCCAATGCAGAGGGACCTGTTGTGTCAGGATCCACTACTCATGCCTCAGGTGGATCGATTCCCGCTTACGGCTTGGCTCTTGAAAGGGCAAGGTTGAGAGCGAAAGAATACTCCGCACCGGTTATTTCTACCATGTTGAGAGCTAGGCGGAGGTCGACCTCATTGGCGTATATTTGAGTCTGGCGTGGTGTGGGGACAAGATGGTGGAAGCGTTGAGAGCGTCGGTCCCACACGTGCTGTCTTTCTTACAGGACGGTTTTGACAAAGGATTAGCGGCAGCATCCTTGCGGGTGCAGGTAGCACCGCTCTCATGTTATAGGGGAAAGATAAGAGAAGAGGCGCTGGGAGCTCATCCGGATGTGAAACGTTTTTTTAAGAGCCGTATCTCTTTTGAGGCCCCTGTGTAAATTGGTGGTTCCAAAGTGGGATCTCAAATTGGTGCTAGAAGCGTTAGTACAAGAACCCTTTGAGCCTTTGTCTAGGGCTTCACTTAAGGATCTTACCCTCAAGGTAGTATTTCTGGTGGCAATATGTTCAGCGCGTAGAATTTCGGAGCTGCAGGCTCTGTCTTGTCGACAGCCTTTTTTAACATTTTATGATAACAAAGTGGTCTTGCGACCAGTTCCGTCTTTCTTGCCGAAAGTTGTATCAGCCTTTCATGTGAATCAGGTGATTTCACTGCCAGTTTTTGACAAGGATACTGGAAAGGTGGATTCTCGAAAGTTGCATTTTCTAGACGTTTGCCGAGCATTAAAGAGGTATGTGCGGAGAACTGAGGTTTTCTGAAAGTCGGATAGGCTGTTTGTTCTATTTGGAGGGGCAAGGAAAGGAGAAGCAGCCTCTAAGGCTTCCATTGCCAGATGGCTTAAAGAGGCTATAGCGTACATTTTGAAAGGAGAAGCGGTGCCTGAAGGGCTTAAAGCTCATTCGACTAGAGCGCAAGCGGCTTCCTGGGCCGAGTACAGCTTAGTGCCGGCAGCTGAGATTTGCAAGGCAGCAACTTGGTCGTCTTTAAGTTCGTTTGTGAAGCATTACTGTCTGGACATTCAGGCAGAGAGAGATACTTTGTTTGGATCAGCGATGCTTCAGGATGGTCTAGCGGGTCCCTCCCATTGAATTCTTTCACTGCTCTGTTACATCCCCAGAGGTTCAGGACTAGACTGGAGGGACGATAAGGAAAGTGAAATTAGACTTACCTGCTAATTGTTGTTCCTTGAGGAACTCCAGTCTAGTCCCGCATCCCTCCCTAGTTGGTTGGCCTGAAGCAAAAAGAGTGGACAGAGTACGTCGGAGAGGCGGCTGTAAAGATGCGGGCCAAAAGGTAGGGGAGGGTGGTTGGTTAATGAACCATGGGATCTGGCGAACGGGAATCATTATCCTCCATAGAGGGGGGAGGTAGGACCTCATCAGTGCAGAACGAATTAAGTAACTTAGGGTTATAGTAGAGTTCAAAGCGGGAACAGTTTTTCTCGTTGACTAAGTATCAGTTACAGTAGTGGCCAAAAAATTAAGGCAGAGTCCAAAATATCAGAATTTTATTAGAAAAAGTACGCGTTATTGTCACTTTTATGGTCAAAAGCTTTAAGAACCAAAGCTATATGTCATTTTCAACGTTTTACTCAGGAAACAATATATGTGTCAATATTTGATAGGGTGTCCATGATTTTTCAGCACAGCCTGGATTCTTGTAGGCATACTGTTAACTAGCGTTTTACAGTATGCCGGAGTGATTTCGTTGACCCATACATGCTTGAGTATGTCCTTTAAATCTGCTTCTGAAGTTGGACGGTGTGCTGTCACCTTTTTCTTCATAAGATTCCAACAGTTTTCAATTACATTGAGATCTGTAGAGTTTGATGGCCAACTGTGCCACTATATGTCATCTTCAGCGAATCACGTAACAGTTGATAAATAATCCTTCTCCAAACAAAGGTCCATGGGGTGAGAAAGATGCTGGAATGCAAGTCCATACATTGTTGCAAATGCTAGTACCAGCAGAATAGTCTCTGGATGAGAGCGAGTTCTCTTGCATATAGTCATTAAATAACTCTGCTGAATAGTGCATAACCTTGCAGAACTGCTTGATCTACAGGTTTCAAGCTGAGAAATAGCAGAAAAGGAATCAATTTTGTTTGTTTCTTGCTTTGGTTCAGAATAGGCCCCATCTTGTAACAGTAACCCATGTTGCATGGTTCAGGCTTTAGTTTCTGAACAGGCCCCAGGCACCAGCCCTACAGGAAGAGGAGTACTGGAGGAGTTCCAGTCCTTCCACCCTCAGTTCCTCCTCCAATTCCAGAGAAGAGAGGATACCAAACAAAATCCTGGAAGGACATTTCCTCGGGGGGGGGGGGGGGGGGGGAGGGGGGTGACGGGTTGGATGGGAGGTCGGGGAACCAAAGGTGCAACACCATTGATTCTGCCTCAGTTTCCCATTCTGCTTTGGATTCCGAGAGGAAGGCGAAGTAATGCCGAATCTCCTCTGACTGCATGGCCCAGGAGAGGGTGAACATCGAGGGTTCCACTTGCACTTGGCATGCTAATGATGATGCCCCAGGATCTCAGACTCGACACAATGGAGACGGAGAATGCTCCGGCCACCAGAGTTGATACCGATCTCCCACCTGATATCCCAGCTGCGACGGGCAGGGCATGGGTCTCCAGGATAGGTTGGAAGGTGTGTGGTGACGATGCGTTCTATGCCATGAAGCCTGCATTCCGCAGGGCTTCCAGTGCCACCAAGTGAGCTTCCAAGACTCATAGGCATTCCTCCAGAACTACCACCGATGAGGAAGTCAATGTCATAGCCACAGACATCACCGGTGACCCCTTGGGTGGGGCCTCCACAATGACTGGAGCAGCAGAAGACATCTGGCTGCCCTCCTCGGCACTGAGAATGGACTCCACCGTCCAGGTCAAGTCCTGCTGCCAAGGAAGCTTGGCCGGCCATTCCCGGCTCTCGCTGTCTGTCTCGCGCCAAGAGGGGCTGCAGTAGCACTGTACATGGATCTTCTCCTTGTGCTCCCCCTTTGCCATTGATAGAAACTCTGCAGAGGGTCCCCCCCTTGCTACTCAAACCCTTATGCTGCGACTGAGACCTCTACTCTTTTCCCTTGGCTACTTCAGGCTTAGACAAGGGAGTTGGGGCTGAGGATGTTGAATCAGATGAGCTGAAGAGGGACTCCTGCTTTTCCCGACCCTTCAGTCCTCAACGCGTTATCTGCAAGCAGAGCTCGCAGGACACTAGCTAGTGGTCGGGTCCAAGGCACTACATGCACCAATTATGATGGTCCGTGGCAGAAATGGTCATATTACATTTGGTGCATTCCTTAAAGCTGCTAACAGGCTTAGACATGCTGAAAAATACTACCTCGACAAAATCAAACTGAAAAACAGCCATGGGCGGGAAAAGGTCCCGGGGGGGGGGGGGGGGGAAATACACCAAAAGGCACAAAAACTACAGGAAAAAAACCACCCAAAGGTTAAGAAAAAAAGACTAAATGACAGGCAGGTGAAAAAAAATGAGCAAAAGCTCAGCCACAAGGGCAAGAAATTCAAACTTTTTTCTGGACCGAAGGAACACTCCTAGGGGCTCCGCAGAAAAAAGAAGACTGGAGAATATGGCACCGTGATGGGCAGGAAGACAGGCATACATGTGTGGTGTACCTCCCAAAAGCTTCCATTGGAAGCTGGGGAGTGTTCTGTGCAGGGCTCCGTCGGTGACATCACCCATACATGAGGACTTATTTCCTGCTTGTTCAGGCAGAATGACTATTAGGCAAGAGATGGGAACTGGAGACAGGACTGATGGTGAGAGTCGGGGGAGTGACTGGGGGCTAGAGAGGACTGATGGTGGGTCAGGATCTTCCTAGAAGTTACAGGGAGAGAGAAAGGAGTCAAGGAAGGCTTGGGTGTTGGGGAAAGACCTGTGATTTACACCTGGGGGAATTCTGTACAAAATAAATTAAAATTATGTGCAAAAATGTACTAATAAAACATGCAGATTTTTGCAGAATTTTAAAATACTGTGTGCATAATTTTCTAAAGTTTTTGTGCAGAATCCCCTCAGGTGTAATGCTGGACAGGGTTGTTGTAATTCTCTGTTTATGTGGTAGTGCAACTAGACCAAACAAGGTGGAGAAGATAGTTAAGACAGATTTACAATATAGGAAAAGAGAATCGGAGTTGAAAGGGAAAGTGGAGAAGACTGAAAAGAAAGAGGTAAACAGAATGAAACAAGCAGTAGTGGCAAGTAGGGCAGTGATCATGAGTTGGGAAGCCCCTACCAAGAGGGTAAAGGAGGAAGAGTGAGAGGAGAGCAAGTATACCCTTCCAAGATGTTGCAAAATGCTCTAGTAAGTTCCAAATTAACATGCTTTTGTGATCAAATTTGCACTATTCTTTAAGAAATACATATGACGTAGCAAATGGGAAATCTGATTTCAAAATGGTAGTCTCTTCATTTAAACCATAAATCAATCCACTCTGACAAAAACCCCTATCTGTACTCTGCTACATGTGAACAGGATTTTGCTTTAAAATAAAATAAAACCTAACCTACAGTACAAGCTGTTTCGCTTTGACCCAGGAGGTCAATGTCTCCAAAAGAATTTAATTTACACATGTCTTGACAAGTATGATGCCTTCTAAGCTACTAGGATATGTTGGGTTCAATCTCACTCTCTTAGATTTACTGCTAGGATTCTGCTTAATACATGCATTATGCTAAGGAAAGCTTCCTTCTGGAGCTCACAGAGTACAATATATGCAGGTAATGTCTCCAAGTGCTTTTGTGATGTTATCGGCTACTACAAAGGCAAGTCAAAGCCAAGAGGCCAGAGATGGTCCACTTTATCTTTGTATTCCAATCCCACAGCACTACTTAAAAGCTCTTAGAACAAAAGAGCTCCTGTTCTTTTTGTAGCTATTCAAATAAAGCTTTCTATGTGTGTTTTCATGCCAGCCCATAACTATTACTCAATTAATGGTCAGACATCTCCTTTATCTAATGGGCAGCCATTATTTACTCAAGATTCCTCTGACTTATCCATAAAAGCCTCCACATAATTCAGTGTTACACCGTGTTTACAACACCAAAGCAGGAAAGTCAGAATGAGAAAAGAAAAAAACAGACTGAGCTTCTGATTAGCTCCACAATAGATCACTACAAGTCTTTGTAGCAGTGTATACTACCTGACCTGAGAGAAATGGTTTTAATGTTATTAGCAGAGATCATACAGTGGGTACTGCAATACTGAACACAGTTAACTTCTGACATGGCAGAATGCCAAATAGCAGACACCTATAAATATGCATTCACAGAAGAGCTTTTATGTCAGACAGCCTCCAAAAGTATAGTGTCTTATAAAAGTCTTCATGCTCGTGAACATTTTTCACATTCTGCGGACTAAAAACTACAATTCAAAATGTGTAGGAGTTGATCCAGTCAACATATTATACAATTTGAATATAAAAAGAACATTTATAGAAATATTAAGATCATAATAACATAAGATAATGCCATACTGTGTTAGAAAGTATCCTGTTTCCAACAGTGGCCAATCTATGTCATACGTACCTAGCAGTTTCCCCAAAAGACACAGGTTCCACAATGCTTGTATTGGGTCAAGCAGTGATATCCTGGGTCCCTTTTTAATAATGATTTATGGACCTTTCCTCCAGGAACTTGTCCAAACCTTTTTTAAACTCAGCTACACTAAGGTGAAATTAGACTTACCTGCTAATTGTTGTTCCTCGAAGAACTCCAGTCTAGTCCCGAACTTTAGAAGTTGTGTACGTCCTCCCACAGCTTGGAGACTGAGCATGTCACACTTTTGATGACACCCACATAAGTACTCCCGGGACCACCTCCTTGATCTAGTTTCCTATTGACAAAGCAGACTCACCACAGCAATAATTAAGTAAAAACTGAAATCTCAACTAAACTAAGAATAAAACAATCTCTCTCTTAATAACCGCAAAACAGTGGAATTTATGAGCTGAAACTGTCCTTATGCCTGCTCACAAAACTAAAAGTACTGCATCCCCCATGCTCCACCCCTACCTGAAACACCGACCCCCGAGAAGTTCGAGGACCCCCTAATCTCATTTTCTTTGCATCAGGATGCCTTCCAGCAGGCCATTCCAGGGAGGGATGCGGGACTAGACTGGAGTTCCTCAAGGAACAACAATTAGCAGGTAAGTCTAATTTCACCTTCCTTATCGTCCCTCCAGTCTAGTCCTGAACTTTAGGAGATGTATCAGAGCAGTAAATCCTTTAACGGGAGGGGCCTGCCAGACCAGCTTTAAGCACCGCTGATCCAAACTTAGAATCCCCTTCTGCTTGAATATCAATCCTGTAATGCTTAACAAAGGTATGCAACGACGACCAAGTCACCACTCTGCAGATATCCACTGCCGGCACCAAACTGAACTCCACCCAAGACACAGCCTGCGCCCTAGTCGAATGCGCTTTCAAGCCACTTGGTACCACCTTTCCCTTCAACAGGTAGGCCGAAGCAATAGCTTCCTTAATCCACCGAGCAATAGATACCTTAGACGCCAGCTCACCTTGCTTCTGACCCCCAACCACCACAAACAACCTGTCGGTCTTCCGAAATGACTCAGTTCTCTGCAAATAAGCTCTCAACGCTCTGCTCACATCCAGCTTATGCAGTCGACCTTTTCCTACGTCTCGCCCCATCTTCTCAAATACCAGCAACGACACTACCTGATTCACGTGAAACGCCGACACTACCTTAGGTAAGAACGAGGGAACAGTCCGCAATACCACCTTAGTGCCTCCAAAAACCAAAAAAGGCTCTCTACACGACAAAGCTTGCAATTCAGAAATCCTTCTAGCCGACGATATGGCTACCAAAAACACCACCTTAAGCGTTAGGTCCTTCATTGACACCTTAGCTAAGGGCTCAAACGGCTCGCGCACCAGTGCCTCCAGCACCACATTCCGATCCCAGACCGGAAACGCCACTCTGCGTGGAGACCTCAACAGTGCCATTGCTCTCACAAACCTCCTGACATCTGAATGCGTTCCCAGCGACCTCCCTTGCACCTTTCCTCTAAAACAAGAGACTGCTGCCAGCTGCACTCTCAGAGATGCCACCGCCAGTCCTTTCTCGAATCCATCCTGCAAAAAAGGACAGCATCTGCGGCACCAAGGCCACTAAGGCCTTACAACCCCTATCTTCGCACCATGCCTCAAAAATCCGCCAAACTCGGATATATGCCAATGAGGTAGACCTCCTCCTAGAGACTTTAGCAACGTTGCAATCACCACCGCCGAGTATCCTTTAGTTCTTAACCTCAACCTCAATAGCCAAGCCATAAGCGAGAACCGATCCACCTGAGGCATAACCAATGGCCCCTGCTTCAGCAGATCGCTCCTTAGAGGTAGTTTCCATGGAGGCTCCACAAGAAGGCGCATTAAGTTGGCGTACCACGGCCTCCTTGGCCAATCCGGTGCCACCAAGATTATGAGCCCCTTGTGGTGCTCTATGTGTTGCAGAACTCGCCCTATTAGGACCCAAGGCGGAAAAATGTACAGAAGCCCTTCCTCCGGCCACTTTTGAATCAGGGCATCCAACCTCTCTGGCATCCGCTCTCTTCTTCTGCTGAAAAACCTGTCCACTTTCGCTGACGTCCACGTCGCCATGAGATCCATTACCGGCCAACCCCATCAGTGCACCAGCAAATCGAACACTTCCTGATGGAGGACCCATTCCCCCGGATCCACCTTGACTCGACTCAAAAAAAAAAACAAAAACAAAAAAAACGGCCGTCACATTGTCCACTCCCGCGACATGCGCTGCCGATAACGCGTCCAGATTCGATTCTGCCCAACTGAGCAGCTCGTCTGCTTCCTCTTCGAGAGCCACGCTGCCTGTGCCACCTTGCCAGTTAATGTAAGCTACCACTATAGCATTGTCCAAAAACATGCGGATTGCCCTTCCCCTCAGCCCCCGCTGAAGGGCTTTCAGGGCTAGAGTGACCGCTCTCAACTCCAACTTGTTGATCGACCAAGTCCTTTCCTGTACTGTCCACTGACCCTGAGCGTACTGACCTTCGAAGTGCGCGCCCCAACCGAACATGCTTGCATCGGTTGTCAACGCCCTCCAATCTGGCACCTCCAGAGGCATCCCCTTTTCTAGACTCCCTGGATGCAACCACTATTGCAGAGTCTGCCTCGCCTTCGGAGGACAGACCATCCTCCTTGACAACTGATCTGACTGATGTGACCATCTTCTGAGCAGAAACCTCTGCAATGGTCTCATGTGGGCTCTGGCCCACGGAACCACCTCTAGCGTGGCTGCCATTGTCCCCAATATTTGCAAATACTGCCACGCTGAGGGAGCCCTCCTTTCCAGGAAAGCGCGAACCAACCACCTTAACTTGCTGATTCTGACCTTTGGCAGGTAAACTCTGCCCTTGGCTCATGTCAAATCGAGCCCCCAGATATTCCAACACCTGCGATGACTGTAATTTGCTCTTTGCTATATTTACTACCCATCCTAGGGATTGCAGAAACTGCACCACCTGTCTGGTAGCCATCATGCTCGCTTCTCTCGACTTTGCCCAGATCAGCCAGTCGTCCAGGTAAGGATGTACCAACAGCCCTTCCTTTCACAAAGCCGCCGCTGCCACCACCACCATGATCTTGGTGAAAGTCCTTGGCGCTGTCGCTAATCCAAACGGCATTGCTTGGAACTGAAAATGCCCCATGGGCACCGCAAACCGCAGAAACCTTTGATGTTCTACTCTGATAGGAATGTGTATATATGCCTCTGAAAGATCTAGAGCCCCGAGATACTCTCCCTGTCGAATCGCCGCTATAACCGACCGTAGTGTTTCCATGCGAAAGTGCCACACCTTGAGACACCTGTTTACTCTTTTGAGATCTAGGATTGGCCTTAATGTGCCCTCTTTTTTTGGTACCACAAAATAAATGGAGTACCAACCGCATTGGTCCTGCGGCACAGGCACAACCGCCTTCAGCGCTAGCAATCTTGCCAAAGTTTCCTGTACCTCCAGCACCCTCGCTCGCACTCGGCAGGGCGACTGTACAAAAGCGTCTCTCACTGGCCATTGAAACTCGAGCGCATACCCCCTCTGCACAATTTCCAAAACCCACTGATCTGAGGTAATTTGGACCCAGGCTGGAAAAACCTCCTTCAACCGCTCTCTTACCGGTACGATTCCGGCCTGAGCCCCCCTCGCTTCATTGCTGCTTCTTAACGTTCGGGGAGGAGGAGGCTCCAAAACCTCTGCCTGCTCCCCTGAACCCTCGAAACCCCGAGGCTCTGTACTGAAAACGTCCCCTTTGAGACTGACCAACTCTGGACTGACAAAAACGGCGAAACTCACTCTGATGGCTCCTGGAGGGCGCCACCGGCCGCCCCTGCTTTGGCTTATCTTCCGGCAACCTACCCCACTTTGACTCCCCTAAATCCTTAACTAACTTCTCCACATCCTCACCAAAGAGAAGTTTACCTCAGAAGGGAAGATTCCCTAGCCGTGCCTTAGACACTGCATCTGCCACCCAATTACAGAGCAATAAGGATCTCCTAGCCACCACCACCGACACCATACTCTTCGCCAACCCACGTATAAGATCATACTGACTATCCGCTAAATACGAGGCTCATGATTCCAACCTAGCCGCCTCTTCTACAGCGTCCTCTGCTTGCAATCCCTTAATCCTTTGGGACCATCTCAGGCATGCCCTCACCACCTAAGCCCCACAAATAGAAGCTTGAATGGAGAGAGCATTAACCTCAAACACTTGGCGCAGAAGTGTGTCCAACCTCCTATCCTGCGCATCCTTAAGCGCCACACTCCTCTCTACCGGGATGGTAGTCTTTTTAGTAACCGATGAAACAGCCACGTTGACCTTCGGGGACTTAAATAGCTCCTTATCTGTCTCTTGCACCGGGTACAATCTGGTCAACACTCTGGAGCCCCTGAGACTGGCCTCCGGCGTATCTCACTCTTCCAGAATCATTTCCTTAAATACTCTATGAATTGGAAATGCCCGCTGAGACTTCCATATCGCCTGTAATAATGGATCCTCCAAAGAAGCATCCATCCCCTATTCCGCAGCCAGCATATTCAATGCTTCATTGTCTCTGCGATCAACGCAGAAAGCTCCTCTCTCCAGACTACCCTAGCCTGGTCCTCCGGCTCTGTCAACTCTCCTTCCTCCAAGTCTGGGTCCATGTCCAAATCCTCTAGGACCCCTGACTGCTCCTCTAGTGCTAAGTCTAGCTCTGTTTGGTCTGCCGAAAGCCTAGCCTTCTTACCGGGAACACCACCCATCCCACCTTCCAGTGGCGCTCCCTGGCTCTTGGACCCTGGCACATTCTCTTCTCCAGCCCCTGCTATGTTGGCTCTCGCCTCCCCCAGCGCCTGCTGGAGCATCAGCATAAACTGCTGCGAAAAAATTGCCCCCAAACCCCCCTGTAGCGAGGCTTGGACCAAAGGCACATCTGGCGCCGATGACAGACCTACCACCGGCTCCTGCGGCACTACCGGTACGTCAAGAGGCTCTCCTGCCTCCAATACCTCAGTAGACATCTCTGTCCCACTGTGTTCTGCCATAGCCGATAGAGCCACCTCGTGAGCACAACCTCTGCAGACCCCCGCCTCTGCAAGGGACCCTCTCCGGATCCCACAGAGGAGGCAGCAAAGCATAGCAGGCATAAATAGCACTTTTCCTAAACTTACGTTTCTCTTAACAATTTTTTTTAATAACTCTTCAATTCTGCTCAAACTCTCTCACCCCAATATCCAAAACCGACCTCTTGCCAGCCTTTACCCAACACCTGCAGAGAACGTGAAGGCCTATCCCTGCCGGCTCCATCTCCCGTGCAAAAACCACGAGGCCTTAAAATGGCCACCGCACTTCCTCACACCTCACCAGGCACTGCACTGCCCTAGACAATTGCAGCTCAAACCTCCTCAGAGCTTACCACGCCACACTCAGGTGCCTCCGCTCAGCTCCAAACCGCTCGGCGTTTCTCAAGCGCCCAGGCTACCCGGCGATCACTGAACCACTGAACACTGCTTTGCCGCTTCTCTGCTTGCTCTCCCGCTCGAGCGGCGGTCCTCAACGGCTCCTCACCCACTACGGGGGCTCGGAACCGGAGTCCCTAACCGCGACTCCCACACTCTTCTCTGCTCTACCACATCGTTTCAGAGAGGGGAGAGAAGGGGGGCAGTCTTTCCACACCAAGAAAAGCGTGCCTGAAATTTAACCCAAAAAAATCGTTGATTTAAAGGGCCCGCAGCTTTTTTTTTGTTGTTTTTAAACAAAGTCTATCTAAGCTCAACTTAATTTAACCTAACACAACTTAATGATTCCTGTAGTGAGTCCCGAGCCTTAGAGCTCACGTCCTTCCGATGCTTGGAGACTGAAAAATTGGATCAAGGAGGCGGTCCCGGGAGTACTTATGTGGGTGTCATCAAAAGTGTGACATACTCAGTCTCCAAGCTGCGGGAGGACATACACAACTTCTAAAGTTCGGGACTAGACTGGAGGAACGATAAGGAACAACTTTTACTACATCCTCCGGTAACAAATTCCAGAGTTTGATTACAAGTTGAGTGAAAAAATATTTTCTCTTATTTGTCTTGAATAGTTTACCCTGTAGCTTCATTGCATGTCCCCTAGTCTTTCTATATTCTGATAACGTAAACAATCGATATACGTTTACCTGTTCCCCTCCATTCATTAATTTATAGACTTCTATCATATCTCCCATCAGCCATCTCTTTTCCAGGTTAAAGAGCCCTAACCTTTATAGCCTTTCTTCATAGGGGTATCCTTCCCTCCCCTTTACCATTTTGGTGGTTCTTCTCTATACCTTTTCTAATAACACTATATCCTTTTTAAGGTACAGCAACCAGAATTGCCCACAATGTTCAAGGTGCGGTCGCACCATGGAACGATAAAGAGGCATTATAATATCCTTTGTTTAATTTTCCATTCCTTTCCTTATGATACCTAGCATTCTATTTGCTCTCTTGCCCGCCGCTGCACAATGGGTGGAGGGTTTTAACATGTTATCCACAATGACGCCTAAATCTTTTTCCTGGGTGGTGGTTCCTAATGTGGAACCTTGCATTGTGTAACCATAGTTTGGGTTGTTCTTCCCTAGGTGCATAACTTTGCACTTGTCCACATGAAATTTCACCTGCCATTTTGATTCCCAGTCTTCCAATTTATCAAGATCCTCTTGCAATTTTCTACAATCCTCATGGGTTTTAACAACTTTAAATAGTTTTGTATCATATGCAAATTTGATAACCTCACTCGTTATTCCCTTTTCCAGGTCATTTATGAATATGTCAAAAATCAGCAGACCCAGCAGAGATCCCTGGGGTACACCACTATTCACCTTTCTCCATTGGGAAAATTGGCCATTTAGCCCTACACTCTGCTTTCTATCTTTTAAGCAGTTCCTGATCCACAATAGTACACTGCCTCCTATCCCATGACTCTTTAGTTTTGTCAAAAGTCTCTGATGAACCTGTGTCTTTTGGGGAAACTGCTAGGTACGTATGACCTAGATTGGCCACTGTTGGAAACAGGATACTGGGCTTGATGGACCTTGATCTGACCCAGCATGGCATATCTTATGTTCTTATGAGGGACCTTGTCAAAGGCTTTCTGAAAGTCCAAATACACTATATCAACCGACTCACCTTTGTCTACCTGTTTATTCACACCTTCAAAAAAACATAACAGATTAGTAAAACAAGATCTTACTTGTCTAAAGCCATGTTGGCTGGTCTCCCATTAAACCATGACTATCTACATGTTCAGCAGTTTTGTTCTTTATGATGGTTTCTACCATTTTTCCCGGTACTGACGTCAGGCTCCCTGGTCTGTAGTTTCCCAGATCACCCCTGGAACCTTTTTCAAAAATCGGCGTTATATTGGCTATCCTCCAATCTTCAGGAATTACAGATTTTAATGATAGTTCACAGATTACTAATAGCAGGTCTGCAATCTCATATTTCAGTTCTTTCAACACCCTTGTATGTATACCATCCGGTCCAGGTGATTTGCTCCCCTTCAGTTTATCAAATAGCTGCAATACATCTTCCTGATATATCGATATTTCCTTCAATTCTTCCGCACCTTTAAATACCACTTCAGTCATGGGTAACATCCCTACATCTTCCTCAGTAAAGACTGAAGAAAAGAATTCAGTCTCTCCGCTATTGCCCTGTCACCTCTTAGTGCCCCTTTAACCCCTCTATCATCTAATGGACCAACCGACTCTCACAGGTTTTTTGCTACAAATGTACTTGAAAAAGTCTTTATTACGCGTTTTTGCTTCCGCAGCAAGCTTTTTCTCAAATTCTCCCTTTGCCTGCCTTATCAATGCCTTGCATTTAATTTGCCAGTGCTTGTACTGTTTCTAGTTTTCATCATTTGACTCTTTTTCCATTTCCTGAAAGATGCTTTTTTGGCAACACCCTCTCTGACCTCACCTTTAAACCATGCTGGCAATTTTTTGGACTTCCTTCCACTTTTCTTAAAGCGTGGAATACAGCTGGTCTGGGCCTCAAAGATAGTATTTTTAAACAACACCCAAGCTTCATGTAAGTCTTTAACCTTTGCAACTGCTCCTTTTAGTTTTTTCTTAACTATTTTCCTCATTTTATCATAGTCTCCCTTTTGAAAGTTAAAAGGTAGTACTGTGGATTTCCTTACCATCCCTCCTCCACTAATTAAATCAAACGTGATCATGCTATGATCACTATTGCCAAGTGGCCCCAACACCCTTATCTCTTGCACCAGATCTGATGTTCCACTAAGGACTAGGTCCAATATGGCTTCCCCTCTGGTCAGTTCATGAACCAGCTGCTCCAAGAAACAGTAATTTATTTCATCTAGGAATTTTATCTCCCTAGCATGTCCTGCCGTGACACTGAACCAGTCGATACCAGGGTAACTGAAAATCACCCATTATTATTTCTGTGCTGTAAATTTTGTTAGCTTCCTTGATTTCTTTGAGTATTTCATCATCCATTTGTTCATTCTGGCCAGGCAGTCCATAGTACACCCCCACTGCCATCGCCTTCCCCTTTTTACATGGAATTTCAATCCATAGAGATTCTACAGTAAATTTTGTTTCCTGCAAAACTTTAATCCTTTCTGACTCAATGCCCTCTCTAACAGAGCGCAACCCCTCCACCAATTTGATCAGCTCTATCATTACGAAATAGTTTGTACCCAGGTATCACAGTGTCCCACTGGTTGTCCTCCTTCCACCATGTCTCTGAGATTCTAATCATATCTAACTTCTCATTTAGTGCTATATATTCTAACTCTCCCATCTTATTTTTTAGACTTCTACAGTAGCATTTGCATACAAGCATTTTTGAGACTGTATTTTATTCATATTAATCTGGCTAGTGGTAGGCATGGGTAATTTGGAATCTTTAAGCTCTGTCTGCTCTATACTCAAGGGTATTTGGGATACTTTACTCTTTTTGGAACCTCTCTGCTTTTGGTAGTATCCTTCAAGGATACATTGTTCCAAACTATGGGTTCTTGGGCGACTGTCGGCTTTTCCCCATTATCTAGTTTAAAAGCTGCTCTATCTCCTTTTTAAAGGTTAATGCCAGCAGCCTGGTTCCATCCCGGTTAAGGTGAAGCCCATCCCTTCGGAAGAACCCCTCCTTTCCCCAGAATGTTCCCAAGTTCCTAACAAATCCAAACCCCTCATCCTTGAACCATCATCTCATCCACGCATTGAGACTCCGAAGCTCTGCCTGCCTTTTGGGTCCTGCGGGTGGAATGGGAAGCATTTCGGAGAAAGCTACCCTGTAAGTTCTGGATTTCAACTTCCTACCTAAAAGCCTAAATTTAGCCTCCAGAACCTCCTTACCACATTTTCCTATGTCATTGGTACCAACATGTACCAAGACAGCAGACTCCTCCCCAGCATTATCTAAGATCTTATCTAGGTGGTGCGTGATGTCTGCTACCTTCACACCAGGCAGGCATGTTACCAGGCGATCCTCATGTCCACTAGCCACCCAGCTATCTACATGCCTAATGATCGAATCACCAACTATAACGGCTGTCCTAACCCTTCCCTCATGGGCACATGGCCCTGGAGAAACCTCCTCAGTGCGAGTGGCACAGTGCGGAGTCCTGCTAAAATATAGTTGTGTCAGAAACAAACAAACAGTCATGTGCATTTTAACTTTACTATTCAGCACGGATATGTATTTTGCAGCATTTACTCTTTCACCTTTCTCAAAAATGTGCAGGCCACATTGTCCATTCACCGAGATAAAGCACCCACCATCGGTCATGGTATGGGGTGGTAACAGTCTTGATCGTGTACTTCGGATTTAGTCTCTCGCCTGCTGGTTGATGGACGTAGTTATAACCACTCCCACGTACTTGTTGAAATGTACTTTCATCTGGGAACATTACCCTCTCCCACCATTCAGCAATTAGTCTCATCTTGCTACAAAACTGTATGCGGGCAGCAATTTGTTTCCTGGTCATCATAGGCTTCTTGGCAGGTCTTCAGGCCATGAGTTTGAATTCATCCATAAGCTGTCGTCGGACAGATCTGGCACTTATCTTTATTCCTCGATCATTAGCTAACTGAGCCACACGTTGAGATGAAGTATGTGGACTAGATGTAATAATGCCTTTGAGGAATTGGTCATCTCGTCTATTAGTTATCCATCTGCACCCACATTTCAAACGACGTGTACGGCCACCTGATTTCAGAACATTCTGAACTGCACACCTTGATATATGCAAATGTTTTGAAATAGCACATTGCGAATGTCCTTCAGCATGCAGTGTGACAACTTGCCCCTTTACAAAGTCATTAATATCGCACTTTCTACCCATCTTGATTGTATATTTTACATGTAACTTTCAGTCTTTTCCTAGTTGTAAATATTCAAAACTTCATCCAAGAAACCTACTACAGAGTGTAAGTAAACTAAAATGGATGCCAGATGCATGGTGCGACTAATCACCATGCTGATTAAATAAGTATGCAAGTGTGACATCTCCACAGTACATTATTTAACAATAAATTGTAGAAAAAGATACCTGCCTTAATTTTTTGGCCACTACTGTAGATTAGTTTAAGGTTCGATTGTATTGTTTATATTGCAACTTAATTGTTGCTCCGGTGAGTCTGCTTTGTCAATAGATTACTAGTCAGAGGAGGCGATACCTGGAGTATTAGTACCAGTGTCATCAGAAGAATGAAGTTTCTCAGTCTCCAAAGCTGCCGGAGGAGGTGCTTAACCCAGAGGTTCGGGACTAGACTGGAGTTCCTCAAGGAACAACAATTAGCAGGTAAGTCTAATTTCACCATCTGAACTAGTCTAGCAGGATGATAAGGATGTTTTAATTTTTTTTGTTTTACACCTTTGAATTTTTTTAAGCGCCTCATGTTTAAAGTTTCTTAAAATTTTAAACAATTTAAGTTTTTTTTTTTTTAAGTGCTCTTATAAAGTTTAAAAAACAGTTTAGAAAGTAATTTAAATTTCTTAAACTGTTAACTCTTTGAATCTTTTGTATCTCTCCCTTTTTATGAAGGTTGGGGGGGGTTGTTTTGTGTTTTTTTTTAAAAAGACGACCCCAACTTCATTGTGAGCAAGAGCACAGGGCTGCACACACTTTTGGGGGCAAAGGCTTCTATTAAATTAAGTATTTTTAGTTTTGTGCGCTATCCACAATTGATACTAATATTCGTTTTCTCACTTTTTCTTTGGTTTTTCTTAACTGCTCTCTGTGGAGCTTGTCGGGTGAATTTTGTTCTTACAATGTTTTGGATCTTTTTAGAATAATAAATATTTATGGTTTATGTCTGTACATGTCATTTGGTCTACATGCAGTTAGCTTTACTCCTGTTGTTTTTAGTATACTATTGCACAGAGATGCACCTTTGTGTTTTTTGTTAACTGTATTATTCAGAAGGAGAAAGGGCTTTAAATACGGCAAAGTGTGAACTGCCTCATCTGATTCCGGCCATCCTGGTACATAAAACCCTCTCTATGCAAAAAAATATGCCTCAGAAGACAAGACCAAAACTGCAGCTTGTGGAAACGAGCAGATTCCAATAGTGCAGTTTTCATTTATTATTTTTTAATTTATTCTGATTAAAGAATCCCCAAAAAACACACCATAAAAAACAAACATCTATGCAGAATTATCTTTTCCATTTAGGGAACAAAGAACTGAAATAATTTTCAGTGAGTCAACTTAGTATGTGTGTTTCATATTTCTTCCCCACCAGAAATGGTGCTAAAAGGAAAGGGAGGGAAAACAACCTTTGCTTGCAGAGTGGGAGGTATAAAATAATCCTTACCAGATTCCTCTGCCCCGAAGTGATCAAGTGGGTTCCCTGCAGCATCTGGATTTAATAGCACCATTTCAAACTCGATATCTTTGGAATTCAGTTGTCCCTGATCCCCATCACATGTGTATTTATCTGCATACAAGATATACCATGTCTGTGGATAATGAACCCGAGGCATGGTCTGATTCAGTTCGGTGCCATTCAGAGGCACTGCATGAAGAAAGAAGAAATAAAATAGAATTATAATGCAGGTAACGAGGAAGTAAAAACAAAGTAGTTTCATTTGGGGCAATTTCTCCAAATGGGTGAGTTTCATTAATGTGTGGAACTAGATGACTACACTGAAAAGGACATTTGAAATCGAGGGTCACAAATTTCATTCATGTTATGAAAAAAACATCCTGTCGTTAGTCTCTGCCTGATACACTTAAGTACTGCTAAAATGGCAACAGATTGTATTTTTCAGGGGCATGAAGATCTGGAAATGCATTTCAAAGAGAATGTAGTGGTTAAAAAAAGAAGAAATATGTTTACTGAAAGGCACAAGAATTATTTGCAACAACACTTGGTAAGAAGCAGTGTGTGTCAGTGAGAGTCTCCATTTGATTTCTGCTATAACTTTATACCAAAACGTTTTAAAATAAATCAGTTTATCTTCTGCAATTTATACTATATTTGACTGCATATTGTGGTGTAGAAGGTCCCTCAGATCCCTTAAAGAGTGATAAAGTGCAGGATTCAGCTTCTCTGACCTTTAATTCAGAAGGGGAAGTCAGGACAGGAGACGAGCAGAGAGTCCGTGCAAAGGAGCAAGGTACAAACAGCCCAGGTTTGTTGCCGTGGGTAAAAGGCAGCTATAAGGGGAATGTACCAAGAAGGCAGACTTGTGTGCACATAGACACTCAAAGGCTTACAGCTGTAGCTGATCCTGGAAAGCAGAAGGAATCTTTAATAAGGAAGCCAAGAGGTAGGCTGAGTGACTGGTATAAAAGCAAAGCTGTTTTTAAGAAGTGCTCTGCTATTAACCCAGAAGGGTGGGGCTTTCCATGTGGTGAACACTGTGGCAATTACAAGCCGTGTGTAGCAGAAGGCTACGGGGAAAAGTCTATTGCTGAAGGAGCAGGTGTGTGCTTGGAAACACCTTGTAAGCAATTGCAGACATTTCCAACTGAGAGTCAGTATGAACCGATGGAAACTGAGCCATCTGTAGAATATCTGCCTATTGAGT
The DNA here is from genome assembly GCA_033557465.1 of Ichthyophis bannanicus. Taxonomy (NCBI): domain Eukaryota; kingdom Metazoa; phylum Chordata; class Amphibia; order Gymnophiona; family Ichthyophiidae; genus Ichthyophis; species Ichthyophis bannanicus. The sequence continues at coordinate 585,312,400 of CM066035.1, read as the reverse complement.
CAATGGACTGTACAATGTCTGTGTCTGAGAAGATAAAACCTGTATAATAAGTTTAAGCTGTGCAGAGAGAGAGAGCTGCCGGTAGCAGCTAAAGGAAACAGCACCAAAGGTTTTGGAACAGAAGTGCTCTTTATGTTGGATTATAGTGATGCTGATATAAGAAGCTGTTTGAGTTACATTTCTTATATTATTTCAAGCCAGAAGTTGTATGGCCTTGTTCTTTATTTTCCACTTGTAAAACTGTTTGGGATGGGGAATTAAAATCCTGTTATTTGCCTGAACACTTGAGCTCCACAACTCGCCTTATTTCAAATAGTGAAAAAAACTTCAACTCCCAGAAGGCAGTGCTTTCCCCAAGCACCATTTTACTAACTGAATAAGGAATCAGGCTGCTTATATCCACAAGCTCCAGCTGTGGAGTAATAGCAACATTACAATATGCTCCAGCATTTAATAATAAAGCAACTGCTGAGCACATCTCGACCCACCAGAGCAAGAAGAGTGAATTTGGAACGACTCATTGTTGGCTTAGGTCCTACCCACAAAATAATTTATGTCTAAACTGCTCTAAGACTAACATCTCGGTCAAAAAGAGGGCAAGTACATGGTTACCCCATTTTACAATGCATAGTAAATCAAGAAGTAACCAGTGGACTATATGCACAGGGTAAATCTCCACTAGAAAGAATGAAAATGATCCCCAAGTTGAAATAAGCATTTATTTTGCAGCATAAGGGTTTGGGAGATGGGGGAAGATAAGTTATGCATCAAATGTCTCTAGATATCAAGTCATTTACTTGGTTCAGAAATTTTGCAGACTAGGAGTCTTATATGATTTCCTTCATAAGGACATAATCCTTAATATTCTTATAAAACAGATTTCACTGGACAACAAATTTGTTCAAATGTTTTGCTTCCTGAAAGATTTTTAGCGATTATGATACACAGCTTCAAGCTGCACACAAATATAATTTCAAATTGACTGTATCATGTAGGAATTTGGAGAAACATGAAATTAAATTTTGACTGAATTTAGCATGTTTAATCACACAATAATGATTTATTTATTTAACCAGATTTGTATACCACTTTATCCTTCAATCAAAGTGGTCAACAATACAACTAAAGGTTACAATACAATTGAAGGTATACATGGAATATAAGGGAAGGGGAGAGAGGACATACATATAGCATAAGTTAATCAGTTCATGATGACATATTGCACTAGTTCATCTGAGCTAAAAATGTTTTGCTCCTGATTTTCATTTGTACTCAGCATCTGATGTTTCTTGTCTCAGTGTCCAACGATAGCTGGCCAGCATTGATGGGTTCCAGTTGCCCTGATACTGCTTTTCCATCATCACAATGTCCTGATGAAACCTTTCACAATGTTTGTCGATAACTGCACCAAAATTAGTAGGAAAGAAGTCCAAGTATGAATACAGAAAATTAATCTTCAGCGACATGTTGCACTTCATGGTTTTGTATGCTTGAAGCATGTTGTCAACCAGCTGGACATAGTTTGGTGCCCTGTTATTGTCAAGAAAATTCTCAACATCCCTGAATGCCTTCCATGTGATTTTCTCAAGCTCCACTAGCAGATCTTTGAACCGCTTGTCATTGATGACGTGTTTGACTTGTGGATCCACAAAAATGCCGTCCTTAATCTTGGCATCAGTTATTCTTGGAAACATCTCTCTCAAATATCAAAATCCTTCACCTTCCTTGTTCATCGCTTTCACAAAGTGTTTCATCAGTCCGAGTTTTATATGAAGAGGAAAAAAAATCATCTTACTTATGTCGACAAGTGGTTCATGTGCCACATTTTGCTGTCCTAGAACCAAATGCTTATGGAGCGGACAATTCTTTTTAATGTAATGAGACTCTCTAGCAAGGGAGTCCCATTTGCAAATGAAACAGTACTTGGTATACCCAAGCTGCATTCCTAGTAGCAGTACCACTACTTTCAAATCACCACAGATGTTCCAGTTGTGGTTGTCATACTGTATGTGTTTCAACAACAGTTCCGTGTTTTCATAGGTTTCTTTCATGTGTGCTGCATAGGCAATAGGTATTGAAGGGTGGACATTGCCATTGTGTAACAAAACAGCTTTCAGGCTTAATACTGATGAATCAATAAAAAGGTGCCACTATTGTGGGTCAGGCTTACAATCCAAAGCTGTGAACCCATCAATTTTTCATATCTTCTAGGCGGGTTGGAAAGATAGAAATTTCCATACCTGGAGACAGTAAATCCCATCCTTGTAATCTTGAACCAAGTTGTTCAGCTTTTGTTTTTCACAAACTTAAGTCCTCACCAGGTCATTCAATTCTGACTGTTATCAGATGAGGCACACCAGACATAAGCGGTTCAAAGTGTGGATCCATATTGTTTTCCACATCTAGCCCCTGTATTGTGGCATCTTTGTCTGCCTCATCTAGGCTCCATGTCTCTGGTGGCTTCAGTACTGGCATACTATGTCATGCGGCACTGGTCTCATGGCTGAAGGCAGACTTGAGTATTCAATAAATTTCTTATTTTTAGCAGAGAAGTCAGATACATTGGTCAGATAGAAATTAACAGTCCGTCACGTGATCCTTCTATTCTCGCCATATCATCGGGCCTGCAAAAGGCATTGACTTCCGAATACCTCTAAGCCAAGCTCTGAGATGTACAGCACATGTTGCATAGCAAATGCGAGGAGCCCAGGATTTGTCTTGATTGCCAACTTTACAATCAAAGTAGAGCTCATACGCTTTCTTAATAAGTGCAGTCATGCTGCGTCTGAGGCTTAAACGTATACTCACCACAAATGTAACAGAATGTATCGCGGCTGTTGCAATATTGACAAGACATTTCTACTATAACGAACTGTCATTTAGACAAGAAGCTTACGTGCAAATGCTATTGTTAAGTACACAAACTGATATCAATGTCGTGAATAGCATCCGTGTATGATAGCCGATTTTATAGCCTGTATTGCCAGCATCCACCCTGACTAAGCATGCCCACATCCTGAGCAGTAGTATTTCCATTGCACATCATGAGCCTGCACTTAGTGCATGCCCATGCATACCTGGACTAAATAAAACAGCTTACTTTCTAGGCAACATAGGAGTAGACTTAAAATATGCGAGAAAAATCACAAAAATAGGTAATTGCAAAAAATAAAAATAATAAAAAAATAGTGCATGATATGAAAATGTCAGTGATTTTCGTGATCAGCAACCCAAAATCCATAAAGAGTTCAGGAAGCAAAAATCTTCATGTCCAGTGATTTATTTTTACATGAAGGAACATATTAGAGCTTTAAGAAGCAACAATTTAATGTGGAACATCTGTCTCACAGAAACTGAATCGATGATCACTGTTTCAATTCAAAAGGCAAAACTGCTAATTGTCTTTCCTCGAGTCCCTCCAGTCCAGTCCATATGGATTATCTCCCTCCAGCAGCAACTGGGGACTGAGCATGTCAGATTTCTGATGTCCCAGTAGAAGAGCTCCCTATTTAGGTTCCAGAAATAAGTATCCTATTGACAAAGCAGATTCCCAGCCAAACCAGAAAAAAAACCAAAAGCATAATACAGAAGAAAGTTACAAATGAACTGTGCCACTGAAAAAACACGGAACTATATACAAAGTGAGAACAAAGAAAGAAGTCAGTCATAGTTGCCATTCCGCTGACCATCCTCCATGAGGCCCACAGAGACTGAAATGATGCAATTCTTGGCAGAGTCCTCTCCAATGAGAACAGCCAGACATTCCCACTCCTTTAGACCTTAAAAAATACAGAAAGGCATTCATTGCAGAAGGGCGGGTCCTGGATTGGACTGCAGGGACTCAAGGAAAGACAGACAATTAGCAGGTAAGGTCTAATTTTGCCTTCTAATCCAGTGCAGTCCATTAGGGATATATCAGGGCAGTGTTTAAGCATGGGAGGGACCTGCGAGTCCAGCTTGGAGCACAGAAGCCCCAAAATGCACATTGTTAGATGCTTGCACATCCAGATGGTAATGACATGTGGAGGTATGCAGGGATGACCACGCTGCCGCCCTACAAAATGTCCACCAGCGGAACTAAGCCATGTTCCACCCAGGAAGCTACTTTCAATCTAATGGAATGGGCTTTAGGACCATTCGGCAGAGTCTTATCTTTAAGCACATAGGCCGAGGCAATAGCTTCCTTTACCCAATGTGCCACCAAGGCCTTGGAAGCTGTCTCCCACATACGTGGGCCACCAAATAAAATGAATAAATGGTCTGACCTACAGATAGACTCCATTTGGTTCAGGTAGTATCGTAACATTCAGCGCAAGTCCAGCCAGTGAAGCTGGCGATCCTCCTCGGAATCCGCAGAACACAAAAAACCAGAAGGATCACCGTTTTGGTTCAGATTAAAATGTGAGACCACTTTGGGCAGAAAAGACGGGACTGATCTCAAGGCCACTTTCTCTTTGAACAATAGCAAAAAGCGCTCTCCCTGCAATACAGAGCTTGCAGTTCAAAAATGCATCATGCTGAATAAATGGCCACTAAGAAGACTGCTTTCAGAGTCAAGTCCTTCAGAGAAGCTCGATCCAGCAGCTAAAAAAGGTATACCCATCAAGGAAGAAATCCCATGGGGGTACAACAGCCCGCAAGGGTGAGCGAACTTGTTTCACTGCTTTGAGGAAACAGACTACATTTAGGTGAGCCACCAAGGAATAACCCTGTACACACTCCCGGTAACAACAGCGCCACAACCTGGACTCGCAAAGACTTCAAAGCCAACCCCTTGTCTAGCCCAGCTTGCAAGAAAGCCAGAATATTTGGGAGAAACATGGCAAAGGGCCGGAGCCCAAAGTCATCACACCAGCATTCAAATAAGCGCCAAACTCTAACATAGGCCAAGGAGGTAGAATGCTTATGGGTTCTTAATAACCGTTCTGCTTCAGCCTCGTCCTTTCAAGAGCAGGCCATAAGTGAGAATCGATCCACTTGTGGCATGAGGATCAGTCCCTGTGACAGCAGGTTGACTCTGCTCAGGAGACACCAAGGACTTGCTACTAATAGCTGGAGGAGATTAGCATACCAAGGCCTGCGGGGTCAATCCAGAGCAATTAGAATCATCCGACCATGATGGGTTTCTATGCATTGGAAAAGACACCCTATGGGAGGCCACGGAGGGAACACATACAGAAGCCCCCCGCAAGGGGCAAATCAAGGCCAGGGCATTGAAACTAATCGGACATGGGCTCTCTGCGCCTGCTGAAGAACAGATTGCTTTGGCGTTGAATGCCGAGGCCATTAGATTCATGATTGGCATATCCCAGCGGATGGTGATATCGTGAAAGATGGCCGGGTTTAACTCACATTCTCCTGGGTCCAGCCAATGATGACTGAGAAAGTCCTCTTGAATGTTTTCCTTTCCCGCTATGTGAACCGCAGAGAGGGCCATGAGATTCTCCTCTACCCACAGTAGCATGGGATGAATTTCCTCCGCCAGTGTCACACTGCCAGTGCCCCCTGGTGGTTGATGTACACCACTGTGACTGCATTGTCAGAGCAGACTTGTACTGCCCTCCCGGAGATCAGAGGGTGGAAAAACTGTAGTGTCAGAAACCATCCATTTCCAACTTGTTGATGGACAAAGTACTCTCCTCTGTAAACCATAGTCCCTGTGTCACCTGGGACTCGCTATGTGCTCCCCACCTCCGTGAGGCTGGCATCGGTTATTACCAGGATCCATTCCAGCAGTTCCAGTGGCATGCCCACTGCCAGGCGTTATGGCTTCAGCCACCAGGAGAGCCTTGTCCTCATGTCTAGAGGGCATACCAGTCTCCTTGACATTGAATAGTGCTGCACAGACCAGCGAGAGAACAGGACATGTTATAGAGGCCTCAAAATGAGCCCTCGCCCATGGACTAGGTCCAAGGCTGCTGCCATGGATCCCAGGAGCTGAAGGTAGTACCACGCCAAGGGTTCTCTTATGTCTAGGAAGCTCCGTACTTGGAATTGAATCTTCTGTGCCTTGGTGTCGAAATGTGCCCTCAAATACACTAGGATCCTGGACCGGGTTGAGTTTGCTCTTGGCTAGGTTTACCAATCAACTGAGGCTATGGAGGAAGGCTACCACTTTCTGAAAAGCAGCAGCACTCTCAAGCTCAGAGTTCGCCCTGATCAGCCAATCATCCAGATACAGATGAACCAGGATGCCCTGTTGTCTCAGAGCTGCTACCACTACCACTATGATCTTGATAAAGGTCCGAGGGCAGTGGACAGTCCAAAGGGCAATGCTCAGAAATGAAAATGGCCCCTGGGTACTGCAAACCTTAGGTACTGTTGATGGCCCTGCCGAATGGGAATGTGAAGGTATGCCTCTGTGAAGTCTAGAACCAAGAGGAACTCCCCTTTCCTGACCACCACAATAACCAAGCATAAGGTCTTCATGTGAAAGTGTGGAACTCGCAGGGCCTGGTTTAATGTTTGAGGTCCAAAATGGGCCGGAAGGAACCCTCCTTCTTGGGGGACCATGAATTATATCAAGTACCATCCTAACCCGCATTGGTCGCTCAGAACTAGCACCACCGCCTCTAGGTGAATCAAGCACTGAAGCGTGACCTGGACGGCCGTCGTTTTGAAGCGGCCTTGCAAGGCAACTGTACGAAGGCTTTGGAGAAAGGACAAGCAAACTCCAGCATGTACCCCCTCCCGGATTACTTCCAGAACCCACTGGTCAGTGGTGATACTAACTCAAGCGGAATAGAACTGCTGTAGTTGACCTCTTACAGGTACCATTTTCACCTGGGTCTGCCTCATTTCATTGGGAATTTCTTTTTTTTAGAGGGAGACAAATAACCCCTGTTGGACCCTCTTTAGCCATGAAAGGATTGACCCCTCATAAAGTAGCGACCTCATTAAAAGAGAGCAAAGTGGTTTGCACAAAACTAGCTATAATCCCTGGACTGACCCTTAGGAATAGTTTCTTGCTTCAGAGCTTTAGGATGGTCTTCTGGTAACTGCGAGCCCTTAGAATTTCCCAGTTCTCTGACCAATTTATCTAATGCCTCCTTGAAGAATAGCTTACCCTTAAAGGGAAGTTTACAGAGCCTAGTCTTTGAAGACACATCCAGAGAAAATGTTGAGCTACAATAATGGAGGCTATGGTCTTAGACAAGGCTTGCACCAGATCATAAAAGGCATATACCAGATAAGCCGAGGCTGACTCCATCTTGACTGTTCTCGTGCTGCACCTTGCGAGTCCACATCTGCTGCCGCTAATCCTTGGATCCAGCGGATGGAAGTCCTAGTAACAGAAGCCCCACATATGGACACCTGTAGGGCCAAGGCACTAGTATTGAAGGCCCGTTTCAAAAGAGTCTCTAGTTTATGATCCTGAACATTCTTTAAACGGTGCACTTCCTTCCACGGGAATGGTAACCTTGGTCACAGCAGAGACCAAGGCATCTATCTTAGGCATCTTGAGGAGATCTTTCTCCTCCTGCAGAATATGGTAGTCTCATGGCTCTTGGCTCTCCCTTATTTTAGGCCCACCTCGGGTACCTCCCATTCTGCCTCTATCATTTGTTTAATTACTCGGTGAACAGGAAAGGAGGCTTGAGAAGATTTGAACCCCTGCAGCAGAGGATCTTCTAAGAGCTTCTCCACTGACAGAGGTGCCAGCACAATATTAAGCGCTGCGAGCAAATGACTAATCAAAGTCTCTCACTACATTGGGGTCCTCCCTCAGAGATCTCGCCCTCCTCCAACTCAGACCCAGCTGCCTCATCCCAGAGGTCCTTCAATAGGATCCTCTGAAACTGGAGACTGCGGAGGGCTCTGGTCAAGCCAGAAACCAGCTTTAGTTTGCCTTTTTTTTTTTTCTTTTTTTTTTTAGGAGGGGGGTCCCCTGTTTGAAGGGCACCCTTTGGCAAGGCCAACTGGTCTCAATTTCTCTTGGGCTGTGCCTGACTAATCAGGAGCGCCGCCCAGTTTCTGGGACAAGCAGTAAGCCTAGTGCAGCTTTAGAATAAATTCAGGTGGAAAAGATAGCGCTGCTAATTCAGAAGCTCCTGTATCCACTACCCTGGTGCTGAAATATGCTGAACTGTCTGTAAACCTTTCTTTTCTTTTCTGTGTCCTGTGCTGAAATGGATGCTGGAGGGAAAATGGCTGTGGTTCCCGCCAAAACCATGGGAACTGAAGGCTGAAGAAACTCCTGCCCCTGAGCCTCCAATTCACAATTCCATGCCCCTGGTAACAACCAACCATTCTGCGGACCTCCCCTGACGAAGGCAAGCCTGACAGAGCCCCTGCACTGCTAAACTGCGGTTTCACCCCATATTCAATACACGGAAAAGGCCATGAAGACAAACACTACCATGATTACAAGGGAGACCCCGACAGCCTGAGGAGGAGGAAAAAGGAGTACTCACTGAAAAAAAGAAGAAAAACCTGAAAGAAAATTTTCCCCTGCCACAGAATCTAACCGATTGCAGTGAAATTACAGTCTGGGAACCGGCAGTGCTGAAGGCTGTTTGTCTGGTGCTGAGTGAACCCCTTTTCTCTCTTTTTTTTTTTTTTTTTTTAAGAATTTAAAGGTGCAGATCACCAGAAATATCAGCAATACAGAAAATAGAGCAGATGGCTCCTATGTGATAAGGAGAATAAGTTGTCTGGCTGGGGGGCGGAGGGGACCCTGACCACCGGACCCATGAGCTGCGCCACACCTACTGAAAGGCCCTGGTGCCAAGGGCAGCAGACGCTGCTTTCTGCTGTTCCCTCCTGTAGTGCTCACAGTGTAAGAGACCCAGCTCACCAAAAATTAACCAATATGCCTTAAGACTTTCCCAGTTTGCCTGATATTCCTTCTTTGCCTTTTGGTTGGGTTTTTTTTTTTAGTCAAATGTCCCTCCAGTGGAGTTCAGCCATGCGGAAGCTCCTCACCCAGCTGCTGAGGACCGAGATACTGATTTCTGAAGCCTAAGAAGAAAGCTCTTCTACTGTGACATCAGAAATCTGACATGCTCAGTCCCAGTTGCTGGTGGAGGAAGATTTAACTAGGCTTATATACCACTTTTCTACAGTCAAAGCGGTGTACATTCAGGTATATTTTTCCCTTGTCCCCAAAGGGCTCACAATTTATATTTTTGTACCCGAGGCCACAAGGAGCACCTGTGGGACTAGAAACCAAAGCCACAAGGAGCACCCGTGGGACTAGAAACCCCAGTCCTTCTGGCCCACGGTTGCTGTCCTCTAATGGGATTCAAGCCCCTGGCCCTCCGGCCTGAGGTAACTTGTCCCAACCACTAGGCCACTCCTCCTCCAGTATACTGGACTGGAATGGAGGGATAAGAAACATCCTATTTCTTAAGAAGCGAGATGCAGTAAGGTTATGGATCATATGGAGCTAATAAGAGGGCCTATGTGAATACTATATAAAATCAACCCCAACAGTGAACAGGACCCAGAACCAGTCCCCATAGTGCGCAAATTCACATGCATAAATTTACACTTGCTCCCAAGACTGTGTAAATTTGTGTATTCTATCCATATACCTACATGCTTTATAAAATATGCATGTATACTGTAACTTCACCTCTGCATGAACGACAACCCCAGGAATACCTACATGTGGTCTGTGTAAAAGGATACACAGTCTTTTGATACACATACTTTTTACACACAAACTTCCAAGCAGTTTTATAAAAGCCATTTTCCTCATTACTATTACTCTACAAACACATATAAAAAGACAGTCCCTATTCATCAAAGCTTACAGTGTAATCAAGACAGACAATACAACAACTGGGGACCAGGATATATGTAGGGGAATGGTAAGGAAACACATAGGAGACTAAGGGGATCAGAATCAAAAAGCAGTCTCAAAGAGATGAGGTTTTAAAAAGCCTGAATTTGAACATGGCCAGAGATGGAGCCTCATATAAAATAGTCTTTATGAAAAATGCTTTATAAAATTATCCTCATAAGGTGCTGTGCATAGTCTTTTGTAATTTAACAGTTATAATTTAGCTGATGCTGACAAATATGATCAGGTTCCATTTGTAGTTTTTACTCTGTAGGCTCAATTCATAAACAAAAACTTACCTGTGCAACAACTACTTGAAAGAAAAAGTGAAAAATGAATTTTTAGTCTTTGACACCAAAGAAAGTCAGCTTTCTACTTCATGAAGTGTGACAATGGCCTTTTATATTATGTTTCAGCTTCTGAATATAACTGAGTGGACTTTGAGATAGGGAAATATAATGAGGGATGGACAGTCTTGGACAATAAGAAATTATTTATTGTTATAGTTCATATTCTATATCCTATGAACAGCTCAAAAGTGGATCATGATAAACGCTGAATAATACAGTATTAAATAAGACAATAGCTCAAAACAATAAAAACACATTCAAAATTAAACACAATAAAATTTGAATACCATAACATTAATAAAAAGTTTACTTACCCAGAAAATGCCAGCCTGAATAACCATTCTGTTTCTTTCACTCAAATACTGAGTGGAAGAATAGTGAAATTAGGCCTTGCCTGCTTATTTTTTTTCCCCAAGTCCTTCAGGCCTGTCTAGATGCGTGGATTTATACCATCCTACCAGCAGATGGAAACAGAGAACCACTGGTTTGGATGATGTCACCCTATAAAGGTCCTGTGCAGTCACCTACTCATTAGTATTTTCTGTAACAAAGCAGACTCCACAAAAATGCCTTTTTTTTTTAACTCTTTCTCCAAAGAGGCTCACGACTAGAGAAACAGAAAATACACCTTCCAGACCCCAAAGACAAATTCAGAAACATGAAAAGTGCAAAGCAGAACTGGACCCAAGCAAGCAGACACCCATCCCTACAGTCCCAACCCCCCACCGCAGGCAGGTTCCCAAAAAAAGAAGCACCCAGGGCTGGTCCTAACTGGACTGGAGGGACACAAGGAAAGAAAATTAGCAAGTAGGGCCTAATCTCACCTCTCTCCCATCCAGTCCAGATGCATGGGAAGTACCAAAGCAGTACTTAACAATGGGGAGGGGGGGGGGTCAACACTTGACCCCCAAACTGTGCATCCCTTTGCACCTGACCATCCAAATGATAATGAAGTGCAAAAGAATGGAGGGATGACCTTACAAATTTCAAGGGGTGGCACCATGTCGAACTCGGCCCACAAAAATGCTCAAGTCCTGACAGAGTGGGTTCTGAGTCCAGCCGGACTTGAGCAGATAGCTGAAAGAGTCAAATGCATTAGCCTGCCGAGCAATCAACACCTTGGAGGCCACTTCACCCTTACGCGATCCCCCAAACAATACAAAGATTCCAATTGCTGAAATCCCTTCATCTTCTTCAAGTACCGACAAAGAATCCAGTGGACATTCAACTTATTTTATTTATTTAACAGGTTTATATACTGCTTTATCTTTTCAATCAAAGCGGTTTACATTGCAACTTAAACTTAGTAATGTACAGGGGTATTGATAACTTGGATTTTTCTGAGGCAATGGAGGGTTAAGTGACTTGCCCAAGGCCACAAGTAGCGCTAGTGGGAATCGAACCCTGGTCTCTGTGTTCCCAAGCCAGTGCTCTTAACCATTAGGCTACTCCTCCACTTGTGCAAAGTGTCAGCCTCTGGATCCCCACCAGAGTTTGGAGAGTCATAGAATGATTGAAGTGGAACACCAAAAACAACACTGATCAGATGATCCACCTTCTCCTTGGAGATCAATAGAAACGGTTCTCTGCACAACATTTGTAGCTCTGAAATTCTCCATGCTGAACTAAAGCACCATCAACAGCACTGCCTTCAGTGCCAAATCTTTCAGAGAAATACCCGGAAGAAACTCAAAAGGGGCTCCAGTGAGTCAACACCACCAAATTTAGGTCCCACAGCAGAACCACAGTATGGACCGGATGCCACAAATGCTTAATCCCTCTCAAAACCACACTGGGTGAGAGGTGAGAGAGCCATGCCCTGAATCCTGCTTTGGAAACAAGATGCCACAAACACCTGAAAGGAATCTAGGGCATGCCCTTTCTCTAGCCTTGCCTGCAAAAAGATACCATTGTCAGGCAGCGAAAAACTCAAAGAGCGAAGATCCTTCTCCTTGCACCAATCCTTAGAAACCCTCTATACTTGGACATAAGCCACAGCAACAGAACTTTTACGTGCCCGAAGCAAGGTTGCAATGACTTAGCCCTCTCAAAAGCCAAACTGTAGGCAAGAATTGAGTCATCTCTAGCATAAGAATCAGTCCCTGCGACAGAAGATCATCCACCACCAGCAGTGGGAATGGGTCCTCTATTGCCAGGTATACAAGGTCTGCATACATGGCCTTCAAGACCAATCTGGGACCACCAAACCCACCAGCCCTGGATGTGTCGCCACCTTATGAACCACACAACCTATTAAGGGCCATGGGGGAAACACTTAAAGCAAACAGTCCTGAGATCACCTCTGAGCCAGCGTGTCTAGGCCTTCCGACATTCTTTCCTTTCTGCAGCTGAAGAATCTGCTCACCTTGGCATTGTTAGTGGATGCCTTGAGATCCATTACTAATATCTCCCAGCAGTGCATAATCTATTAAAATACTGAACTCAGCAAGAGGCCACTCCCCCGGGTACAAGGTATTTCAGCTTAGATAAAAATTGGCCGGATGGAAGGTGACGTCAGCACACAAGATGGTTGCTTGAAATGAGAGCTTCGCAGTGGCCGACCCCCATTAAGCTGTAAAAGCAGAAATAGTAAACCCGTTACGCCGAAAGTGAACCAGGGCGAAAAGGAGCGAAGAGAGAGGGGATGTCAATAAGAAAGCGGCTAGCAAAGTATCGCTCGCTGTACACTCAGCCTGACAAAGGGAGAGGAGCAGAGATCCCAGCTAAAATGGCCGACAAGCCGAGGAGTGAAGCAGAGGTAGAATTGGAGAAGCCCGGGGGAGATGGAGGACTTTAAGGTTGGCTTGCAGACTTTAAAGAAGAGCTGAAATAGGACCTTAATGGCTTTAAAAATGAAATAAAGGCCACGTTGAATGAGTACAGGCAAGACCTCCGAGATAACGGAGCACATGTAGAGGAAGTGGAGGGAAGCATAGAACAACATGTGGAAATGTTAACGGAGCTGCAGAATGGCTGGAAGGAATTCGGAAAAGTGCAGGAGGGTCTGAAAGTAAAAACATAGGATTTGGAAGACTGGTCATGTAGATGCAACATACGCGTGAGGGGGATCCCGGAGGAACTCGATTTCAGGGACTGTGAGAAGACAATGAAGAAATTATTCAAGGGCCTGCTCCAAGCGGCAGAGATGGAAATAGTTTGAGGTGAGATTCAGATTGAAAAGGATACATCGGGGGCTGGGGACAGCCACAGTAAATCAGCTCCAAGACATGATTGCCTGTATGGGGACTTACAAATGAAAGGAGCAGCTTTTGATGGCAACTAGAAAGACAGGAACCTTTACATGTGAAGGCTGTAAAGTGGACCTATTTCAGAACTTGTCAATGGGTACATTGCAACGCAGGAGAGATATGAAGGAGATAACAGCATTGCTGAGACGAGAAGGCTGGCGCTATAGATGGCTGTAGCCTTTTGGGCTGATGACGACAATTAAAAGAAGCACAAGAAAAGTGGACTCGCTGGAATCGGCCTGGTGAGCACTGAAGGACTTGGGCTGCAAAGCGTCCCGGAAGTGCCCCCAAAAAAATAGCGGGGGCCTAAGACAGTATCTTCAAAAAATGACAATTCGAAATGGAGGAGAGTAGAGAATAAAGGCAAGCGACCAATGCAGCTTTCCAAGGGCAAGTACACACCAGAGGACACGAATGGGAAGACTTCATGAGAACTGAGGTGAAGCTTGCTGAAGGTGATGGACTATGGGAAAGAACTGTGGCCGTAAGAATAAGACTTTTGGGGGACTGATAACCCAAAAGTTGGTCTTTAAAGTTGGAGTGGAGGAGTAGCCTAGTGGTTGGGGCAAGGTACTTCAGGCCGGAAGGTCAGGGGTTCAAATCCCACTAGAGGACAGCAACCTTGGGCCGGAAGGACTGGGGTTTCTAGTCCCACAGGTGCTCCTTGTGGTCTTGGGCAAGCCACTTAACCCTCCATTGCCCATGTTCCCTGTAAAATAGTTATCTCCAAGTTATAATACCCTGTTCAATGTCATTTCAGTTTGTTCAATGTAAACCGCACTGATGCAGAATAGCGCGGTATATAAGAGAATGTAAATAAATAAATAAATAAATAAAAGAACTAGATAGACCTAGGGAAAGGGGGGTGGGGGAGAGAAGAGTTAGTGAGGGGAGAGGGGGTCAGGTTTAAAATTTAATATTTAAAGTTTAAAGTTGAATTCATAAAGGTGGTTGTATGGTACAGAAGTCTGAAGTGGGAAAGTTCATTAGGCAAAAGAATTGAGGGAGGAGTGAAGAGTGGGAGGGTGGGCTAGGGAACGGGTTGATAAGGAGAAGAGTATGGGGTCCAGGGTACAGTGGGAGGATTGGAAAGGATGACAAAGGGGAAAGAGTTTGATCAAGTGATAGAGAAGAAGGGAGAGAAAGGGCAATGGGACAATGGGGTGGAGAAGGGAGGGGGGGCTTACTTCAACGGAAAAGGTGGTCACGGGAGCCCGTCACCGGTCTCAACACTATTTGCTCCAGGAGGAGTGAAAGGTATCAGGGAGAGGTAGGGGAGGAGGAGGGAGAGCAGCGGAACACCAGCAGATATCACATAGCATTAATCAAACCTATCCGCACCATATTGCTAAGGGCCTAAAAACCACTCAGAAGAGGAAGCAGATATTCCGAGAGGTGGAGCGATTGAGGTGGGATATAATATTTTTGCAGGAGATGCACTTGAGGAGGTCAGATGAGGGGTTGCTGCAGAGACACCAGTACCCAGATCAGTATTTTGGAGGTTCAAGAGGGGTGGAGAGGAGAGGAGAGGAGGGGTGGCAATCCTATTAAAAAGGGGATGCCCATTTCAAACATGGGAGGTGTTCAGGGATAAGGAGAGGAGGGTGCTAATATTGCAAGGGGAGCTAAGGGGGGGAAGATGTCACGATGGTAAATCTGTATGCTCCCAATGATCAGCAAACTCAGTTTTGGATGGGTGTCAGATGTTAGGGGAAAAGGTTCAAGGGAAATTAATTATGGGGGGAGATTTCAACCTTGCCCTTCAACCTGAGTGGGATCAACATAGGGGAGGAATTGATGGGCAGAAAAAGCCGAGGTGAATAATTAAGTCTATAATGAGGAAATACCATCTGTTGGATATCTGCAGACATATGCATCAGACAGGCAGGGAATATACCATTTATTCAGCCCCGCATGAGAGCTATAGTAGGATAGATTATATTCTGCTAGGTGGGTGGTGGGCAGGGAGAGCCAGGGAAGCGGAAGTGGGCAATATTACAACTTGGTTGACTTTGGAGGCGAGCAGAGGTGAAGGGGGGATAAGATTTTGGAGACTGAATGAAAGCCTACTCAAAAGAGAGGAGTTGGTACAGGATGTAAAGCTATGTATAAGATTGTACTGGCAAGACAATGATATGGGAGAAGTTAGTGATGCGGCCCTCTGGGAGGGTATGAAGGCAGTGGTGAGGGGGAGGCTAATTATGTGGGCCTCTAAGTACAAGACACAGCACCTGGAGGAAGAAAATCGACTGCAAAACAAAATTAAGCAGGCGGCAGAACTGCATAGGACAAGGGGCTCGGTGCAAAACCTTAGACATTTGAATCACTTGTGCATGGAATTAAATAAACTTCAGCTAGAAGCAATTGGGTTCCAGTTGGATAGAGTCAAGCAGTGATACTACGAGTGGGGGGGATAGAGCGGGGCGCTTACTGGCCCAGAAGAGGCGGGAGGCAGCAGCCACCATGACGTGCATATGGGGGGAGGAAGGGGAGCTGCTGAGAACTGAGAAACGTATAGGACAGTGCTTCTGTCAGTATTATGCAGACTTCTATAAAACACAGGGAGGGGATTTGAGAAGAAAGAGGATCCAATATTTGGAGGGGTTAACATTACCTAGGCTAGCAGAGGGTGAGGGGGCGATTACGGACAGCAAGATACGGCGGGAGGAGACAGAGGGTTATTCAGGAGATGCCAAATGGGAAAACCCCAGCTTAGATGGACTCCCAGCATTATTTTACAAGATCTTCCAGGCAGATTTAGTTGAGGTGCTGGAGAGAATATTGAATGGGGTAGGGATAGGGGAAGGGAGAGGAGACATACCCACAGAGATGCTAACCGCAGGGATCACATTGATCCCGAAGGAGGGAAAAGATCTATTAAGACTAAGTTCTACCGCCCAATATCCCTGCTCAATGTGGACTTAAAAATCTTTGCCAAAGTACTGGCCAATAGGTTAGCAGGGCAGATGATAACTTTGGTTGAGCCCGATTAAAAAGGCTTTATAGAGGGGCGTCAAGAGTCGGATAATATAAAAAGGGTACTGGAAGCAATTTGGGTGGCATAGCAGCAGGGAGAAGGGCCATGGCAATCTCGGTAGATGCAGAGAAAGCATTTGATAGAGTGGAGTGGGAGTTTTTGTTCCAAGTGATAGAGAGGATGGGATTTGGCCCAAGGTTTCTGAAGTGGGTGCAGGCCCTATATAGAGACCCTAAGGCAAGAGTAAAAATAAACGGGAAATATACGGAGGCATTTAGACTGGGAAGAGGGACTATACAAGGTTGCCTCCTGTCCCCTTTACTGTATGCACTAGCAGTTGAAACCCTGGCACAAGCAATAAGGTTGGATAGTGGGATTGAAGGGGTGGAGAAAGGAGGACAATCACATAAAATCTCTTTCTGCAGATGATATTTAACAGTTGTTTTATATCGCTTTATCATTTCAATCAAAGCGGTTTACATTGTAACTTAAACTTGGTAAACGTACATTAAACAGGGACATTGATAACTTGGAGTTTTCTGAGCAATGGAGGGTTAAGTGACTTGCCCAAGGCCACAAGGAGTGCCAGCGGGGAGACTTTGGGGAGGATTATGGCACAGTTAATTAAATATGGGGAAGTATTCGGGTTTAAGATGAATGTAGAGAAAACCGAGGCCCTTAATATAAATCTCAATAGGAAGGTGGTGGAGAATTTGAAAAGTGAGTACCCTTTCTGTGGGGGCCCGTAACGCCATAAAATATTTAGGAGTATATATTACTGGACACCCCCGAAATCAATATAAGGCAAACTACTCAGCCCTGTGGGACAAGAGTGGGAAAGATTTAGAGAGGTGGACAAAAGGGGAATTATCTTGGCTGAGAAGAATAGCGGCAGTTAAAATGAATATCCTACCCAGAGTACTTTATTACTTTCAAGTATTACGACTAAAGATTCCAGTAAGACAGCTTAGGGCAATAGAGAGGAAGATTTTTCAATTTATATGGAAACGAAGGCCACCACGGTTGGTGTGGTCGGTGCTATTTAGTTCGAAAGAAGAAGGGGGTCTGGATGTTCTGGACATCCAGGCATATTATTGATCAAGAGCCAAGAACATCACCCACATCTCCAGCTGATTTACTGACCAAGAACATTGCTCCACTAGCCAATATCCCTGTGCCACCTGGATGCCCCAGGCACTCAAGCTGGAATGCTTGGTGACTAGTACCCACTCCAGTGCCTCTAGACTCGTTCCTGCTTACATCTTGGTCCTGCCCTCCCACCACAAAAGCAGCCGCTGCTACAGATGTTGCATCTGTTCTAACCATTATGACAACAGTATCCATGAAGAGGGTGCATATGTGCCCTGGCCTAAGGCACTAACTCCAAAGTAGCCACCATGGATCCCAGGAGTTGCAGACAATCCCAAGCCCAGGGAGGACACACCCCTAAAAAATCTCAAATCTGATCATGCAACTTCTCGATCCTCTCTGGCATCAGTGAAACCAGACCTGCTCTGGTGTCAAAGTGTGCACCCAGATAGTCAAAAGACTGAGCCAGCTCCAACCTGCTTCTTGACAAAATTGCTAATCCTGCCCAGTTCCTGGAGGAAAGGAGAAATTTCACTTACCGTTAATTTCCTTTCCTGGAATACTGCTAGACCAGTCCAGACAAACGGGTTATGCACCCCTGCCAGCAGATCTTGGAAACAGAGAATTCTACCAGAGCTCTGATAGGCTGGAGCCTGGTGATATAATCCTACCCCTAGGGGTCTCCCTCAATTACGTCCACAAGCTAATGCAACATGAACTGTAACATCACCCCAGAGGGTCTCAAGTGAACTATATACAAGGGAGCCGAAGAACTCCCTAGAGCTGAAAACAGTATCCACCTACGAACCCATGGACTGCCCATAGCGAGGCATACCGGCAAAGAGAAGAACCACGGTCGGCGGCTGCACCGCACCAGCGGCACTCCAACCAACAGCAGGGCGGGTCCTGGACTGGTCTAGCAGTATTCCAGGAAAGGAAATTAACGGTAAGTGAAATTTCTCCTTCCAGTTCATACTGCTAGACCAGTCCAGACAAACGGGCAGTACCCAAGCTACCTGCATTCAAGGGGGGGCAAGGCCGCCGACAGCTCAGCAACTCCAAAACGGACCTCCTGACGGGCATGAACGTCCAACCTATAATGACCGACAAAGGTGGACAGCGACGACCAAGTCGCCGCCCGGCAAATATCGAGAGGAACGACGTGAGACCTCCCGGCCTACAAAGTTGCTTGCGCCCGAGAGGAGTGAGCACGGAGTCCCGGTGGAGCTGGCTCTCCCAGAAGAAGGTACGCCGCCTCAATGGCCTCCGTAACCCATCTAGAAATGGTAGATTCGGAGGCTGCGGATCCCCGACGAGAACCCGCGAACAAGACAAAAGAGCAACAGTCATATGGAAGGGTTCCGCGACCCCCAGATACCGAAAAAGAACCTTCTTAAGGTCCACCGCCCGCAACGGAGACCGACCACTGTCACACTGCGCCTTTGTTAAAGACGGAAAGAAAAGAGGCTGGTCAACAGTGAACGGCATCAGCACTTTGGGCAAGAAAGGAAGGGACGGTTCTCAGAGAAACGCCTTCGGAGGAAAACGAGAGATAGGGATGTCGACACGAGAGAGCCTGGAGCTCAGAAAGACGGCGTGCCAAAGTTATGGCCACCAAGAAGACTGCCTTCAGAGTCAAATCTAGAAGAGAACATGCCCTCAGAGGCTCAAAGGGAGGAGCAACGAGGGCACAGAGGACAAGCACGAGAGCTCACGCCTGTACAGGCGAATGCAGAGGAGGCCGGAAGGCCTAACTCCGCGGAGGAACCGAGACACGTCCAAATGCGAAGCTATCGATCGCCCCGCTAGAGGACCCCGAAAACAAGTTGAGGCGACCACTTGTACTCGCAAGGAATCGAGCGCTAATCCCTTATCCACTCCGGCCTGTAAAAAGGACAGGATATCCGGAACACCGCAACGCCAGGGTGAGAGGTTATTTTGCGAACACCAACCATCAAGAGACGCCAAACCCGAGCGTAAGTCAGCGTCGTGGTAGACTGCCGCGCAGTGAGAAGCGTCACAACCACGCAGCACAGTTACTTACCTGTAACAGGTGATCTCTGGGAACAGCAGGAATTAGTCCTCACATATGGGTACGTCGGAACCGATGGAGCCTGCGCGGGAAAGCTCCCCAGCTTCCTAGAATGGAAGCTTTTGGGACCTCCCACTGCACATGCGCGCTGCCTTCCCGCCTTCCTGAACAGCTCTCCTCAGTTTCGAGTTTATAGCTGAGACAATAGAGAGAGGACAGGAAGACAGATAGATAGAAGATACAACTCCTAGGGGAGGTGGGTGGGTTGTGAGGACTAATTCCTGCTGTTCCCAGAGATCACCTGTTACAGGTAAGTAACTGTGCTATCTCCAGGAACAAGCAGGAATAAGTCCTCACATATAGGGACTCCCTAGCTGAGATGCCTGGGAGATCCCCCTCCAAGGGTTCGCCATCTTCGTATGGATCTCAGGCATCCATCCTGGGAAGGTGGGCAGGAGTTGTCTAAGAATGGAACAGGTGTTTGAGGACAGCCTGGCCAAACAAGGCATCCCGGCGGGAGTCCTTGTCCAAACAGTAATGGGCTGTAAAGGTATGAACCGAGGCCCAGGTAGCGGCTCGACAGATCTGATCAATAGAAACAGAGTGCAGATGAGCCATAGAAGTTGCCATGGCTCTCACATTGTGAGCTGTGACATGGCCTTCCAGAGAAATGTTTTTACTCTGGTAAGCAAAGGAAATACACTGAGCAATCCAATTGGAAAGTGTACGCTTGGAGACTGGAAGTCCCAAATGTGAAGGATCAAAAGCCACGAAAAGTTGAGAAGACTTTCGATGTGGCTGAGTCCTATTAAGGTAAAAGGCTAGAGCTCTTTTACAATCCAGAGTATGAAGGTTCCTCTCTGCACTGGATGCATGAGGAGCCGGAAAAAAGACAGGTAGATATACCTCTTGATTAAGATGAAAAGGCGAGACCACTTTGGGCATAAAGTGGGGATTCGTCCTAAGGACCACCTTGTCATGATGAAATCTTGTATAAGGTGGATTAGCCACTAGAGCCTGCAGTTCGCTGATGCGGCGAGCGGAAGTGACTGCAATTAGGAATAGTACCTTCCAGGAAAGAAATTTCAAGGAGGTAGAAAATAACGGCTCAAAAGGTGGCTTCATAAGCTGACCAAGCACTAGATTCAAATCCCATGCGACCGGGGGGGGTCTGATGGGAGGTTTAGTGAGAGTCAGGCCTCTCATGAATCTTGCAACAAGAGGATGAGAGGAGATAGGTTGTCCATTTATAGGTTTCAGGGATGCTGAAATAGCACTTAAATGGACTCTTACAGAATTCGTCTTAAGGCCTGCATTGGAAAGATGCAGGAGATAGTCTAAGAGGGAATTCAAAGGAAGTGCCAGAGGGTCAAGGCCCTGCTGAGCACACCAAATGGAAAAACGTTTCCATTTGAAAGCATAAGACCGCCTCGTGGAAGGTTTCCTAGAGGCATGAAGGATATCTTTCACAGGTTGAGAAAGATTAAAGTCTTGAAGACTTAAGCCTTCAGTAACCAAGCTCGGAGATGTAGGGATTTGGGGTTTGGGTGCCACAAAGTCCCCTCCTCCTGAGACAGAAGGTCTGGTGCAACTCCTAAGTCCAGGGAGGATCCCTGGGAGAGCTGTAGAAGCAGAGGGAACCACACTTGGCGTGGCCAGCGTGGAGCTATGAGGATCATAGAGCCGTGATCTCTCTGGAGTTTGAATAGAGTCTTGGGAATCAGCGGAATGGGTGGAAAGGCATATAGGAACGCCTGACCCCAATGGAGGAGAAAGGCGTCCGTGGCCTGATCTTCCTGACACGGAGTCCTGGAACAGAACCGGGGAAGTTTGGCATTCCACGGACTTGCAAAGAGGTCTATGTCCGGGGTCCCCCATTCCTGAAAGATTCTGCTTATCTGGTCCACGTGTAGGGACCACTCGTGTGGCAGCAGAACTCGACTGAGCCTGTCTGCTCGAGAGTTTTGAACTCCTGGAAGATACACTGCTAGCAGATGAATTTGGTGCTCTCTGGCGAAGGCCCATAATCTGAGAGCTTCGTTGCAAAGCGACAGAGAGCCCGTCCCTCCTTGTTTGTTTATGTAAAACATGGCCACCTGATTGTCTGTCTGAACCAGGACAGTCAGGTTGGCAAGGAGGGTATAGAAGACCTTGAGGGCAAGGTAAATTGCTCGCAGTTCCAGGAGGTTGATATGAAGGGTGGCCTCCTGTGGAGACCAAGTGCCCTGAGTGGAGAGAGTTAGCAGATGGGCTCCCCACCCCAATTGGGAGGCATCTGTTGTGAGGGTTGCTTGGGGTAGCAAGGGCTGAAAGGGAGCCCCCAACAACAGATTCTTGGTGGATATCCACCAATGGAGGGACCAAGACAGACGGTTTGAGGTTTGTATTTGGTCTGAGAGTGCTCCCGACGCCTGAGTCCACTGGGTGGCCAGGGTCCATTGAGCTGCTCTCATATGAAGACGAGCATAGGGCACCACATGTACTGTGGAGGCCATATGGCCCAGGAGGCGTAGCATTTCCCTGGCTGTCAAGTGAGTACTGGACTGGGCTTGGGAGGCCAAGCTCAGCAGACGCTGACCCCGAACCAGTGGAAGGTAGGCTCTTGCAGTGGTGGTGTCCAACTGGGCCCCTATGAATTCTAGAGACTGAGTAGGGCTGAGTTGAGACTTGGGAAGGTTTAACCACCAGTCCCAGATACTGCAGAAGGCTCCTTGTGCGGTCTAGGGAAATCTGGGCCTGCGACTGAGTTGGAGCTCGAATGAGCCAGTCGTCCAGATATGGGAATACGAAAATCCCCATGCTTCTGAGAAATGCGGCTACGACTGCCATGCATTTGGTAAAGACTCTTGGGGCAGAGGCGAGACCGAAGGGAAGTACTCTGTATTGGTAATGACTTCCCCTGAACAGAAAGAGAAGATATTTTCTGTGGGATGGATGGATGAGTAGATGTGTATACGCATCCTGCAGGTCTAGAGAACAAAGCCAGTCCTGACTCTGAAGGTATGGAAGGAGAATGCCCAAAGAGAGCATTTTGAATTTCTCCTTGTACAGAAATTTGTTCAATTCTCTCAGATCTAGGATTGGTCTGAATCCCCCTGTCTTCTTTGGAATGAGAAAATAGGGGGAGTAGAAACCTGACCCTTGTTGATGAAGAGGAACCTCTTCTATGGCCCCTTGGGCAAGCAGAGAAGAGATCTCCCGATCCAACAGGGCTAGGAGAGGAGATGGAGAATTGAAGGGTCTCACCATGTGATGAGGAGGAAGGTTGGAGAAATGAAGTTTGTAACCCTCTCGGATGATAGAGAGGGTCCATTGCTCTGTTGTGATTTGTTCCCATCTGGGAGCAAAGTGAGCTAACCTTCCAGGTATGGTGAGAGGTTCTGGTTGGTCCAGAACCAGGAATGGCAAGTTCTCTAGGGGCAAGTCAAAACCCCTGAGGGGGTGGAGCCTGTTGAGCTGCAGTAGCTGCTGCAGGCTTTGCTCTTGCTTGTTTCGTTTGCTGACGTTTAGCCGCAAAACGAGGTTGAGAAGATTGCTGGCCAGTATTGGAAGCATATCTGGCCTTCTTATAATAAGGCCTCTTGAAAGACTTCTTCTTAGTGGGAGTAGAAGTGGACTTAGAAAGTCTCTCTAAGGTGGCATTTTCAGCGTCCATTTGAGTGGCTTCAACTTGCCACTCTGCACCGAATAAGTTCTCACCTGTACAGGGCAGATTCCGTAAGCCATCTAGAACCCAGGGTTCCAGATCAGAAGCCTGGAGCCAAGCCAGACGTCTGGCTGCAATAGCAATGCCAGAAGCTCTGCTGGCTCCCTCGAAGGAATCAAAGGCAGCTCTGTTGGAGAACTTAGAAACATCTGAAAGTTGTTTCACTACAGAAAGGAAGTCCTCCTGTTTATCCTCAGGGATAAAGGGGGCAAAATGCCGCACTTTCTTGGCAAGTTCCCCTAGGAACATGCCCATATAGAGGCTGTAGGAATTAATCCTGGCTATAAGCATACTAGCCTGGAAGATTTTCCTACCAAAAGAGTCCAGTGTCTTACATTCCCTTCCTGGAGGTGTAGAAGAGTGCCTTTTAGTACTCTTGATCTTTTTCATTGCAGACTTTACCACAATGGAGTGGTGAGGCAATTGAGGTTTCTGAAAACCAGGAGAAGGAGGGACCCGATACATGGTGTCCAACCTACGGGAATAAGGAGACAGAGTTAAAGGGTTCTCCCAGAAATCCATCAATTGTTCCTGAAGGATTTCATGGATAGGCAGGGTAACTGCTTCTTTAGGAGACTTAGAGTATCCTAAAATATCCAACCTTTTTGACCTTGGTTCCCTTTCAGAGGAGGTAGTGATAGAAAGGCCTTTAGCCATTTCTAAAATAAAGTCCTGAAAGGACAAATCCTCTGGAGGAGACATTCTCCTTTTTGGAGAAGAAGGTTCCTCAGGAAGGTCAAGGGAGAGCTCTGCAGACTCATCAGAGGAGCCAAAATCCTCAGAGGAATCGGTGTATTCTCTAGTTTCCTCCAACGCACGATACGCATACCGATCGGTATCGACATCGGGCGTACCGGGTATGGAAGCGGTATGGAGCGAAAGCCCATACGGTACCGATTTGCGTTTAGAAGAGGAAGGCCTGGGTTCCGGCATGGCGGACGATACCGGAACCGGGCCCGGAACCGCTGGAAGCGGTACCGATGGCGTTGCAGCTTTAATGAAAGCCATGACGGCCTGCTGCATGGATTGGACAGTATTGCCCATAGACGCCACGGCTGCCTGGATGTCGGTACCGGTATGGGCCGGTACCCCAGAGCAGTCCAACAGGTGATCTGTCGAGGCCGTGCCATCGATGTCAACCTGTAGCCCCTGAATTGGCGTTTTGGAAGGCAGAGTTTCCCGCCGGGGCTGTTTGGCTGGGGCAGGGTCCTCAAAACTAAGAGCCTCTCGATGCTTTGAAGGAGATTTGCCCTTTGAGGACTTGCCCACAGAAGGTTTGGTTACCTGAGATCCATCCGGAGATGATGACCTGGATGACTGTGATGTTGGATTCTCTGAAGCAAACAGCACATGGAATTTGTTGGCCCGGTTCTGCAGCCCACGCTTAGACATTTGGGAGCAGGAAGGGCAGTCCGGAATGGAGTGGTCAGGCCCCAAACATTTAAGACACCATTCATGGGTGTCTGTGACTGATATTACAGCAGTACACTTGGTACACTTCTTAAATCCAGGGGCTGGCTTCTCCATGTGGAGAATTCAAGTAGGCCTGAAGGCCTAACTGAAGTGACCAAGTGCTGAAAAATAATAAAAGAAAAAGAAAATAATTTTTCAAGAAAGAAAAAGGAAGACCGGCGATACCGGTATCGGTATGGGAAGGCAGGTACGCGGTCTAAAGAAACAAAACAAAAAACTACAATTTCTTCAGCGGTGACAGGATACACGACCTGCTGGCTCCGCGGAAAAAGAGAAACTGAGGAGAGCTGTTCAGGAAGGCGGGAAGGCAGCGCGCATGTGCAGTGGGAGGTCCCAAAAGCTTCCATTCTAGGAAGCTGGGGAGCTTTCCCGCGCAGGCTCCGTCGGTTCCGACGTACCCATATGTGAGGACTTATTCCTGCTTGTTCCTGGAGATTAGGCAAATAGCCGTAGCGAGCAAACCGGCGGCGTGGAATTGCCAGGCCGTAAGCGAGTAAGGAGCCGGGTCTTCCATCTCCACCGGTCCCTGAATCAGAAGGCCGAGAAACGCCTCGAGGAGGAGCATCGACGCCCCAGACAGACGGAAGAGATCCGCATACCATGGTCCGCGAGCCCAATTCGGAGCCAGCAGGAGTACAGGGTCGCGACGGTCTCGGAGCCGCTGGAGAACCATGCATATCACGGATCAGGGAGGGAAAACACACAGGAGAAGATGAATCGGCCACGGTTGAGAGAGAGCATCTATGCCGTGCGTTCCCTCGTCCCTCCAATGGCCGAAGTACAGCGAAGCCGTGGCAGTCTGCGCTGTAGCCATTAGATCCATGGTCAGTAGTCCCCACAGGTGAACAATGGACCGGAACGCATCCGGCTGCAGAGCCCAGCCCCCGGGCTCCAGAGTGCGCCGGGTGAGAAAATCGGCCTACACATTGTTCACGCCTGCGATGTGCTGTGCCGACAGCATGAAGATGTTCCTCCGCCCACGGGAGGAGCAAACGCCTCTCCTGTGAGACATCCGGACATTGCGTGCCGCCTAGGCGGCTTAGGTAAGCAACCGTCGTGGCGTCGGACAGGATCCGAACCGCACACCGCCGCATTAGAGGCTGAAACTGAAGAAGGGCGAAGCGCACTTTCCGTGTCTCGAGAGGATTGATAGACCCTTGGGCTTCGCGAGGTGACCAACTCCCCTGCGCCGAGGCTAAGCCGCAAAGTGCTCCCCAACCGGAGAGGTCGGCGATTGGCGTCATCAAGATCCAGCGCAGAGACTCCAGAGGGACCGCCCGTAGAAGATTGTGTGCCTGAAGCCACCAGCGGAGGCTGCGGCGCACCGGCAGAAGCAAAGGCAACCGGATTCGATAACTCTCCGATACCGGCGACCAATGAGATAGAAGCGCCGTCGGCAAGCAGCGCAAGAGCGCTCTTGCCCACGGAACGAGGGCTATCGTTGCTGCCATGGACCTCAAGAGTTGAAGGTAGCCCCAAGGCCGAGGCGCCGCTTGATCCAAGCAGCGGCGGAGCTGAAGAGAGATCTTCTGAAAACATTCCTGAGGTAGAAACACCCGTCCCCTACGAGTGTCGCACCCAGCCCCGAGAAAATCCAGGACCTGAAGCATTCCAAAATAGACAGAGTAACGGCCCAATCCTCCTTCCAATGGTGGACCGGGACGAATGGCATCTAAACGCTGGAGCCTTTAAATGAAGCAACATCTGCTGCCCATTGACGCAGGCTGAGCCATCTCCGAGCTACCAACACCGGTGCTAGGAAGCGAGCTGACAGCTGCAAGAGATCACAGAATGCCTCTGCCCGGAATGCAGCAATGGATTCGAAATGAACCAACTCGGGAACACCTGGAAGCTGCGGAATCCATCGAAGGGAGGCCCGAGCTGCCAGACCTCCGCACACCTGCAAGAAGGAAATAGCGGGCGAAGGAAAACCGGACTGTAGCAGTCTCCCAACTCTTCAGGTCTAGCTGGTCGCGGAGCGCCTCTCCGCCCTCAACCGGAAGTGTGGTATGCCTGATGACCCTGGTCAGAATGCATCAACTGTCGGGTATGTCAGCCAACGGTCCAAGTGAAAGGGAGACCAAGGGTATAACCGGCCAATACCGCATGCCGTACGAATGCTCTGGAAAATGGGATCCGGCTGCAACCGGAGTTGAGAATCCGGAGGAGCAGGCGTGTCGGCTAGGGGGAGCGACTCCATCACCTGTGTGATTAGAGCCGGCAACTCCTCTTACCGAAAAAGGCTGAGAACCGTCAGCGAAGAAAACAGACGGAGAATATTCCCTATCTCCGTACTCCAACGAGTCAGGGCTGACCTCCGAAGATTTAAAGTCTTCTTGAATATCCATAGTACCCCGCAAGGCACATGCTACGCCCCAAGGAGGACGTACTGCTCTAAGGTCTGAGGACTTATGGGACCTCTTGCGAGACCACGCCAGATGCTCGCCTGCTACTGGACAGGTGTAGGAGATAATCCAAAAGACTCCAAAAGTCACAGGCGTCATGCCAGATGGAAGAGTGTGAGGAAGGCACTGTCAGTCAAGGCTGCTGTGGCCTCCAGCGGCTGTGGAAGCGACATGGGAGCTGACAATCTTCTCCTGCAGGAAGATCCTGCAGCAGGGGCTCTGAGGAGGGGGGAGATAAGGTGCTGATGAACCCAGCTAGCAGCGCAGTGGGAATGGGGAAAGTCTCCGGGATGCAGCGTGCAGGTGGAACACAAGCAATCTATTAATGCCCCCTTCGGCTGATTACATATCTCATATAAAAGACAGCCAGAGAAAGAAGCATTGTAGAGACTTAAACCACCTTTCCTCTTCTTGTGTTTTTTTTTGGGTTTTCTTTTTTAGCATTTAAAACAAAAAGCAAGGTAGGCTCAGGGAAACCCAGGACTCTTCAAGAAAAGGATCTTGAAACTCCACGTGCCTCCACAGCATGTTGAAATGTGTGGAAACTGCTGTCTAGAGCTGTTTCCTCCAAAAAGAAACACTGAAGAGAAAAACAAAATGGCCGCTGGCACAGAAAAACTGTCAGGTATTCACTGAGCTGAGAAGGGAACTGTCAGTCATTCACTGTGCTGGCACAGAGAAACTTTCAAAGTCAGGGTAAGGCAATTACAGTGACTGAAAGTAGGGAAATTAGAGTGTGATCCCTCCACAGCCATTCAGACCTCCATGGTAGGGGCTGAAAGGTGTTTCTGGGGAGGGATGTAGAAGCTCAAATCCAGCTGTAGGAAGATTACAGTGAGTATGCTTAATTAGGCCGAGCCCAAAACAGTCAGGATCCAAAACACTGACTTAAAATTCCAATCAAATGGTATATTGACTAAGACGTACAAAGTAACCCGGCTGCAATTTGTGGATTAAAAATTTAAAGCAGGAACTTCAAAACTCAGAGGCAGCCGGTCCGGATGCAGTTGAAATCATCCCAGAGCAGCTGGGGCAAGTAAGAAAAAAAACAGGCTACTCAGTTTTCTTTCAGAAAATGATACCTGAACTTCCTGGAGGCGTCCAAACTCTCGTGGGAAAGACTCAGCGCAGCGTAAAGCCAATGGAGAGCTCCACTGAAGCCAAGCTCAGGAGTACCCAAGTTCATCTGGGGAAGCAAGATGCTGGGGGAAGAGCACAGCTGATTCATGAGGTCCCTGTGTTTCTTCTGACAGCCTATGCAGCGTAAACCTGAATAAGGCATAGTGAGAACTAAAAACAAATAACTGCGTCCCGCAGGAACAGGCATTTAACAATATTCCCCATAATAGGTAATGCCTCAGCCAGCCTTCTTTATTGGGCACAGTGGGGGATCAACCCATGAGCCCTGCACCATTCGTCAGTGACTTAGCATTGTACTGTGGCTCTGAATTGCATCCTGTTCTCTATTCATGCCTTCCGTACTTTTTACTCATTATGTTAATACATAGGCAGAGAAAAAGGAACCCCTTCACAACTCACAGCTAGCAAGTGTTGTGGAAAAAAAACTTAAAACAGCAATATAGCTGTTAGAAGCCAGCAGAGAAGGAATCTGGCTTCCCGCCAAAAAACGGGGCTCATTAGCTATTCAAAATGGTCGCCGGCAAAAATAAACCTCAAAAGAGTGAATTAAAACCCCCAAAAGCTAAGGAATTAACTTAAAAAGTCAAAGGAGAAGGTGGGAGGGTTGCAGGCATGAGAGAAATGCCTAAAATCGCTGAAAAATCAAGAAAAATAAATCGAGTTACCACAGAGTTGCAGACAGCAGTGGGAGAAAGACAGTTTCTGTACTTACAGTACCGAAAGTGCAGAGAAGCCACGGACCGCTGCTCAAACCACTGCAGCTGCCTCACCACTAAAATCAGCCCCAGGGACTGGATTTCAGGAGGCTTACCATCCAGCTAAATAGCCCTCATGACTAGTGCTGGGGAGTCTGCACATCAGCGATCTCTACTGTGACAGAGGACACAGGAGCTTCAGCTGGAATCATCCTGGTGCTCAGATAAGTACACTGGCAACTCAGGGCATAATCTCTCCAAGAGAAATCACAAAGAAATAAAGCATTTTAAATTTGTTTGAAGGAGCAATAAAAAAAAAGCATCCAGATCTGCTGGAGACAGAGAAAAACTGAGGGAGACCCCTAGGGGTAGGATTATATCACCAGGCTCCAGCCTATCAGAGCTCTGGTAGAATTCTCTGTCTCCAAGATCTGCTGGCAGGGGTGCATAACCCGTTTGTCTGGACTGGTCCAGCAGTATGAACTGGAAGACTCCAATTTCCTCATGACCAGCAGACTCTCCTAGGGAGACTTTTCTCTTATCAGCCAGTTGTCGAGCTAAGGTTGAACTGGTACCCATCTCTAGGTGAACATATTGGGAGCAGTGGCAAAATCAAAGAGCAGAGCTCGAAAATGAAAATGACTCATGGACACCGCAAAACACAGAAACTGCTGATGCTCCAAGTAGAATAGGGATATGAAGATACATCTTGGATGGATCCAAGGACGTCACTCTGCCTCCATACAGCCATTATAATCAACCATAAGGTCTCCAAGCAGAAGCAGGGCACTCACACGGCCCTGTTAAACCTGTTTCAGGCAAAAAAGGTCCCTTTTTTTCTTGGGCACCATTCTTTTGGAGGCATTTTCATCATGGTCTTGAGCTGAAACAGCTGTTCAAGGATCACCACCACTGTGTGCACCTTTTCTGGTGCTCGACACAGAGACACCATAAAAGCATCTAAGAAGGGCCACGCCAGTGAATGTTGTTAAGTGGCGTTGAATCAGTGCCAACTTGTAGTCTTGAAGGACTACAAAGGGGGACTGCTACTTCTGGAGAGAGATCTGCAATTGTAAGTATTTACTTCTGGGAATGTTTCTAAATCTTGGGGAAAAATGAATTCTTTAGATTAAAGCTGATTAATCTGTGAACCCAGTGTATTTGTTAAATCAGTCAGGGCCTAGTAGCAGCAAAGAGTTTTCAGTTTAAATTTAAAAACCCACAGAAGAGAGCTTTCTCGCTAAATTTAGAACCCAAAAGACTCCCTCTATCCAAGCAAGAGCTGTGGGACTCCCCCTGGAAATTGGTCACAGATTACCTTAGAAGCAAAGGACAGAGTACTGTGTAGCAGCCAGCTTTTAATAAGTCTTCTTTCCCTCCCTCCTCCCCGATACCAACCCACCCCTTGGATAATCATAGCTTTATAGGTGCTTAAATCTCTTAAAGGAAAGGAGGTGCCATATTCACACTCAGGTGCAGCTGTTTACCCTCATCGGGCATACATTAAGGACCTGAGATTAATTAAGCTTCAGGTGAACAAAGTACATTAAACATATTAGGTATAGTTTGATTAGAATAAGTATCCTCAGCAACCCTTAGTAAGTAAAGAACTGAAATGTCTAAACACAACCTTAAAACTAAGATGCAGACAGCAGTCCAGCAGTGAGATGGGGGCTTTCTAGTCTTTTGCATTGCATGTATGATTTTCTCCCAGTTGGTGAGGAGTCTTACATGTGCACTAGGTGCAAGGAGTTCATTGCTCTCGGGGAATGAGTCCTATCTCTGGAGGCTAGAGTAGCAGACTTGGAGAAGATAAGGAAGACAGAGGTACATAGACGAGACCTACAGGGATATAGTCCTGAAGTCCCACCTCCAGTCTGGCAGCAACCCTGTTGCCATGGAGGAGAAAGGTCATGTGACAGGACAGCATCACCCTGGTGTGGCAGGAAGTGATCCTGTAGCTAGGACCTGTCCTCCAGATGATGTAAAACCCTCTTGCACTGAGGAAATTTTTGCACGGCCATGTGCCCTTGAGGGAAGGGTTAGGACAGCCGTTATAGTTGGTGATGCGATCATTAGACATGAAGATAGCTGGGTGGCTGGTGGATGTGAGGATCGCCTGGTAACATGCCTGCCTGGTGCGAAGGTAGCGGACCTCACGCACCACCTAGATAAGGTCTTAGACAGTGTTGGGGAGGAGTCTGCTGTCTTGGCATATGTCGGTACCAATGACATAAGAAAATGTGGTAGAGAGATTCTGGAGGTTAAATTTAGGCTTTTAGGTAGGAAGTTGAAATCCAGAACTTCCAGGGTAGCGTTTTCCGAAATGCTTCCCATTCCACACACAGGACCCAAAAGGCAAGCAGAGCTCTGGAGTCTCAATGCGTGGATGAGATGATGGTGCAAGGATGAGGGTTTTGGATTTGTTAGGAACTGGGGAACATTTAGGGGAAAGGAGGGGCCCTTCCGAAGGGATGGGCTTCACCTTAACTGGGCTGGAACCAGGCTGCTGGCATTAACCTTTATAAAGGAGATAGAGCAGCTTTTAAACTAGATAACAGGGGAGCGTCAACAGTCACCCAAGAGCGCATGGTTCGGAACAATGTATCCTTGAGGGATACTACCAAAAGAATGAAGTTAGGGCATATCAGCAGAGAGGTTCCAATAAAGACAAAAGTAGCCCAAATACCCTTAAGTATGGAGATGACAGAGCTTAAAGATTCCAATTTACCCCTGCCTGATAGCCAGATCAATATGAATAAAATGCATTCTCTAAAATGCTTGTATGCAAATACTAGAAGTCTAAAAAATAAGATGGGAGAGTTCGAATATATAGCACTAAATTAGAGGTTAGATATGATCGGTATCTCAGAGACATGGTGGAAGGAGGGCAACCAGTGGGACACTAATACCTGGGTACAAACTATATTGTAATGATAGAGCTGATCAAATTCGTGGAGGGGTTGTGCTCTATGTTAGAGAGGGCATTGAGCCACAAAGGATTAAAGTTTTGCAGGAAACAAAATTTGCTGTAGAATCTCTATGGATTGAAATTCCATGTAAAAAGGGCAAGGCAATGGCAGTGGGGGTGTACCATCGAACACCTGGCCAGAATGAACAAATGGATGATGAAATGCTCAAAGAAATCAGGGAAGCTAACAAAAGTTAAAGCACAGTAATAATAATCGGTGATTTCAATTATCCCGGTATTGACTGGGTGAGTATCACAGCAGGACATGCAAGGGAGATAAATGACGGTTTCTTGGAGCTGCTGGTTCATGAACTGACCAGAGGGGAAGCCATTTTGGACCTAGTCCTTAGTGGAACACCAGATCTGGTGCAAGAGATAAGGGTGTTGGGGCCACTTGGCAATAGTATGATCGCGTTTGATTTAATTAATGAAGGAGGGATGGTAAGGAAATCCACAGTACTACCTTTTAACTTTCAAAAGGGAGACTATGATAAAATGAAGAAAATAGTTAAGAAAAAACTAAAAGGAGCAGTTGCAAAGGTTAAAAGACTTACATCAAGCTTGGGTGTTGTTGAAAAATACTATCTTGGAAGCCCAGACCAGCTGCATTCCATGCTTTAAGAAAAGTGGAAGGAAGTCCAAAAAACTGCCAAGATGGTTTAAAGGTGAGCTCTGAAAGTCTGTTGTTGCCAAAAAAGAATCTTTCAGGAAATGGAAAAAAGAGCCAAATGACAAACTGGAAATAGCACAAGCACTGGCAAGTTAAATGCAAGGCATTGATAAGGCAGGCAAAGGGAGAATTTGAGAAGAAGCTTGCTGTGGAAGAAGAAAAAGTCTTTATTATGAATTTTAAGTACATTCGTAGCAAAAAACCTGTGAGAGAGTCAGTTGGACCACTGGATGATAGAGGGGTAAAAGGGGCACTAAGAGGGGACAAGGCAATAGCAGAGAGAATGAATGAATTCTTTGCTTTGGTCTTTACTGAGGAATATGTAGGAATGTTACCCATGACTGAAATGGTATTTAAAGGAGATGCTGCGGAAGAATTTAAAGAGATATCGATACACCGGGAAGATGTATTTTAACTATTTGATAAACTGAAGAGTAGCGAATCACCTGGACTGGATGGTATACATCCAAGGGTGTCAAAAGAAATGAAATATGAGTTCATTAAAATCATCTGTAACACCTGAAGACTGGAGGATGGCCAATGTAACAACAATTTTTAAAAAGGGTTCCAGGGATGATCCGGGAAACTACTGACCAGTGAGCCTGATGTCAGTCCCAGGATAAGTGGTAGAAATTACTGAACATGTAGACAGTCATGGCTTAATGGGAGACAGCCAACATAACAGATTAGTAAGACAAGATCTTCCTTGTCTAAAGCTATGTATTTTTGAAGGTGTGAATAAACAGGTAGACAAAGGTGAGTCGGTTGATATAGTGTATCTGGACTTTCCGAAAGCCTTTGACAAGGTTCCTCATTAGATACTTTTGGCAAAACTAAAGTCATGGGATAGGAGGCAGTGTGCTATTTTGTATCAGGAACTGGTTAAAAGATAGAAAGCAGAGAGTAGGGCTAACTGGCCAATTTTCCCAATAATGAAAATAATGAAGTACCCCAGGGATCTGTGCAGAGTCCACTGCTTTTTGACATATTCATAAATGACCTGGAGTGAGGTTATCAAATTTGCAGATGACACAAAACTATTTAAAGTTGTTAAAACCCAAGAGGATTGTGGAAAATTGCAAGAAGATCTTGATAAATTGGAAGACTGGGCTTCCAAATTGCAGATTAAATTTAATGTGGACAAGTACAAAGTTATGCACCTAGGAGAGAACCACCCAAACTATGTTTACACGATGCAAAGTTCCACATTAGGAACCACCACTCAGGAAAAAGATTTAGGCGTCATTGTGGATAACATATTAAGACCCTCTGCCCAGTGTGCAGCGGCAGCCAAGAAAGCAAATAGAATGCTAGGTATCATAAAACAAAGGATATTATAATGCCTCTGTATCGTTCCATGGTGTGACTGCACCCTGAATATTGTGTGCAATTCTAGTCGCCGTATTTTAAAAAGGATATAGCTTTATTAGAAAAGATATAGAGAAGAGCCACCAAGATAGTAAAGGGGATGGAAGGATATCCCTATGAAGAGAGGCTAAAAAGATTAGGGCTCTTCAACCTACAAAAGAGACAGCTGAGGGAAGATATGATAGAGGTCTATAAATTAATGAATGGAGTGGAACGGGTAAACGTAGATTGATTGTTTACGTCATCAGAATATAGAAAGACTAGGGGACATGCAATGAAGCTACAGGGTAAACTATTTAAGAAAAATAAGAGAAAATATTTTTTCAATGTGTAATCAAACTCTGGAATTTGTTACCGGAGGATGTATAAAAGCTGTTAGCGTAGCTGGGTTTAAAAAAGGTTTGGACAAGTTCCTGGAGGAAAGGTACATAAAGGGACCCAGGATATCACTGCTTGACCCAATACAAGCACTGTGAAAGCTGTGTCTTTTGGGGAAACTGCTAGGCACGTATGACCTAGATTGGCCACTGTTGGAAACAGGACACTGGGCTTGATGGACCTTGGTCAGACCCAGTATGGCATATATTATGTTCTTATGACTTATGGCTACCCTTCGGCTAGTTGTCCTAGAGCAGTGATGGCTAACCTTTTTGAGCCCGAGTGCCCAAACTGCCGCACAAAACCAAAGAATTTCCTCAAAGTGCCAGCACGTCAATTAAACCTTAACAACAAGATTTTAGTATCTAAAAACTCTTTATAAAGTTGCCTGAACTATGTAACATCATTTGTAAAGGTTGGAATCTTTGTAATGTCAGAGAATCAATTTGATTCACAATCCTTTGGTTTTCATTTCAATTTATTGGCAATTTATAATGTTTTAATGATTTCATTCAATTTAATGAATTTAGGAAGAATTTGATTCAGTTACACAATATATTTTAAATGTATTATTCACATAACATGTCAAATGTATCCTGAGTAAAAAAAAGATAAACTTCTTAAAACTGTTAACTGTGTCAGGACTCGGTGTGTATTCCCAAAGAATCTATACATGAAAAAAATTAATGTGATGTTTGTTGTTGCATGCATGCTGATAACTTGTCAAAGAGATATCTTTCTACCTTTTGTGCATTTTTTTTCAGTTGCAATTGCTCCAGCCACTTTCTTCTGGTTTCTTCATGTTTTCTGCTAACTCTCCATCATCTGCTGTCCATTTGTCCTTTCTTCTCTCTTCTAGTTTTTTTTTCCATTCTCTCTCTCTACATCCGCTTTAACATACTAATCTTTCTCCTTTTGCTCTTTCCTCATTCCTATTTCATCCACTCAAATTTTACCCCTCCATCCTCAATCCCCACTTACTCTCCCAATACCCGGCCAATTGTAGATTTTTTATCCCTCCCACACAAAATATTTTTCCCCTCTCCATTTTACTCTCCCAGCCCCATCCCATTCTAATCCTCCCCCAACATCAGCTCCCTTCTAGTTCCAGCCTCACCCAGCATCCATTCCCTTCTAGTCCCTGCATCAGCCCATTTCCAGTCCTAGCAACCCCCCAACCCAATACCAGTCCTAGCCCCCCCATCAACCCACTTCCAGTCCTAACCCCATCAACCCATTTCCAGTCAGCCCCCCATAGCCCATTGCCAGTCCTAACCCCCCCCCCCCATCAGCCCACAGCCCATTACCAGTCCTAACCCCATCAGCCCACCTCAAGTCCTAACCCCTCCCTATCAGCCCATTTCCTGTCCTAGCCCCCCCCATAGCCCATTATCAGTCCTAACCCCCCCATAGCCCATTACCAGACAGCCCCCATCAGCCAACAGCCCATTACCAGTCTTAACCCCCCCATAGCCCATTACCAGTTCTAAACCCCCAACAGCCCACAGCCCATTACCAGTCCTAACCCCATCAACCCACCCCAAGTCCTAACCCCTCCCCATCAGCCCATTTCCTGTCCTAGCCCCCCCATAGCCCATCAGCACTCCTAACCCCCCCCAGCCCCCCCATAGCCCATCAGAACTCCTAACCCCCCCATAGCCCATCAGCACGCCTAACCCCCCCCAGCCCCCCATAGCCCATCAGCACTCCTAACTCCCCAGCCCATCAGCACTCCTAACCCCCCCCAGCCCCCCCAGCCCATCAGCACTCCTAACCCCCCCAGCCCATCAGCAATCCTAACACCCCCCCCAGCCCAGCCCAGCCCAGCCCAGCCGAGGGAATTTTTTTTTTTTTAAAAGCTGTCTTCTCCCGCTGCCGGGGCCGCCGCAGCAGAATCGAGTGTGCCGCGGGGCCCCCCCTGCCCAGCACAGCCTGCCCTCCCCCTCTATCCGCTCTCTCGTCGCAGCTCACAGTGACACGCGCCGGCTTTCAGAGCGCGAAGGGATTAGTTTCCCTTTCGCGGCTCTGTTAAGCCCGCGGGGGCTGATGGGAACTTCCCATCAGCCCCCGCGGGCTTAACAGAGCAGCGAGGGAGAAACTCTTCCCTCGCTCTCTGAAAGCCGGCGCGTGTCACTGTGAGCTGCGACGAGAGAGCGGATAGAGGGGGAGGGCAGGCTGTGCTGGACAGGGGGGGCCCCGCGGCACACTCGATTCTGCCGCGGCGGCCCCGGCAGCGGGAGAAGACAGCTTTTTTTTTTTTTAATTTTACTTGCGGACCTTCCCGCGTTCCAGCTGCAAGGCCTTCGTGTGCCACAGCTGGCACGCGTGCCATAGGTTCGCCATCGCTGTCCTAGAGCTTAACAAACCCAGGCATCAGGTCACCATGGCGACTAGAAATTATCAGATCTGGCACCTAGGGCGCAGACGGGCGGTGGCTGTCATTCTGCCATATAACCCAAAACTAAAGAAGAGTGACTAACAGCAAATTGATGAACCAGCGCAAAAAAATATTATCATTAACCAACATATTTTGTGTCGGAAGATCGGCCATAAGGTTGAAAGCCATAAGGTCAAAAACGTCTCGAAGCCGTTACTTCCGTTTTTGACCTTATGGCCGATCTTCCGACAGAAAATATGTTTGTTAATGATAATATTATTTTTTTGCGCTGGTTCATCAATTTGCTGTTAGTCACTCTTCTTTAGTTTTGGGTTTTCAAGTGCTGAGTGCTTGTTTTTTGTAGTTTTGTTATTCTGCCATATAAGGCATTTTTTGCTTCTCATGGCAATCTTACCTTGCCCGTTACATCCCAGTATGCACTGTGTGGAGCCAGATGCTGCTATTTTGCAAAATGGCAGAGCAGGGGTGTGAACGTGTGTTTCAAGGTACTGGCGAGGGTTCGGGAGGTGGCGTGTTAGGTACCACTGGACCACCAGGTCCTTTTTTGGTCTGAGGGGGAAGGAGGAAATCGGGGCCCCTGGACCACAGGGGCCTATTTCTTTTGAGGAGTAGTAGAGTATTGGAGCCTGCAGCAATTTTACTTCTGTCGGGGGGCATGGAGGGGTTGAAGCACCAGCCCCTTGACAATATGTCAATGGCATTGGGGGCTTTCCCTGATGCCTGGATCGTCTCAGGTGAAGTGACTTCACCTCAGATATTTTTGCTCCCGGCTGTATCTTTGCGCCTGTTTGAAGCTAAAGATCCAGCATTAGAAACAACGTAAAAACTGCACTAAATTTCAGTGCAGGTTTGTTTTTTTAACACATCGGGTGTAATTAAATATGCAGTACTTTGCATGCCCACTGCACTGCAATTTAGTGCAGTCGTTTTTCTGGCATTTGTCCGGCACTAGCTTGCTTTCTGCATTGGAAAGCAAGTCTAGTGTGGGAAAAGCGCCAGAAAAAATGCTATGCTAAGGTTTTCTGCATTGGCCCTTAATGGCTTTGCCCCAAAGAGCACAAGCAAGTACTTGGCTCTTTTACTATGAGGAAACTGGAGCCAGCCCAAAAAGGCTGACTAGATCTTCAACAGCAGTCAGAACTCCCCAAACCTGCAGAAAGCGTCTTCCAGACAGTGACATCACTAATGCAACATGCAAAAGGAATCTTCCAGGGGATATCCTGGCTTGGTCCAGCAGGATTCAAGGAAAACAAGATTAATCATACCTGATAAATTCTCTCCTTCCTTATTCTGCTACATCAATCCAGATGAGTCATATGTACTCAAGCAATCAGGACCCATGATGGTAGGAAAACGACATTCAAGACGGACTACCCTATCAAAGGAGTCATCTGAATAACCCCCACAAGCAACCTGTAGGCAATCAACGAAGACCTGGAAGCCTTAGAACCGTACTCTGGAGACACCCAAGTGGACTCCATCCAAGAAGGTTGCACTCTGACTACCTTTTGGGAATCTGACAGGTACCTGTGACCTAAATTGGGCATTGTTGGGAACAGGATACTGGGCTTGATGGACCTGTGGGTTGACCCAGTATGGCATATCTTATGTTCTTATGTAACAGAACTTCACGCCTGAAAGTGCTTACCAGGCAGGATGCACCCTATCCTAGAGGGCATTGGACATGTTTGTTAAGTGCTTTGATACTCAAAAGGCCAAAGGCCAACAGTAGATAGTGGATTATATCATAATGAAATCTAACTATCTGCTGCTCTGATCCCATTCCCACCAATCTACTAAGCTCTCTCTCTCTTCCGCTGTCATCCCTTCCATCTGTGATATCCTTAACCCAGCCACTCCCAACCAAGTCCTCAGGGAACACCTAGGCCAGTCAGGTTTTCAAGATTCCTACAATGAATATGCATGCTACAGATTTGCATACAATGAAGGCAGTACATGCAAGTCTACCTTATGCATATTCATTGTGGGAATCCTGAAAACCCAACTGGACTAGGCAACTTTATGTTGACACCTTTCAGATCTAGGAGGGAGGAGTGGCCTAGTGATTGGGAC
The DNA here is from genome assembly GCA_033557465.1 of Ichthyophis bannanicus. Lineage (NCBI taxonomy): Eukaryota > Metazoa > Chordata > Amphibia > Gymnophiona > Ichthyophiidae > Ichthyophis > Ichthyophis bannanicus. Next base: position 585,273,640 of record CM066035.1, on the reverse strand, counting down.
AAGTTACCTCAGGCCAGAGGGCCAGGAGTTCGATTCCTGCTCAGGAACAGCAACTTCTGGCTGGAGGGACTGGGGTCTCTAGTCCCCCCTTGGTGCTCCTTGTGGCCTTGGGCAAGCCAGTTAACCCTCTGTTGCCTCAGGTACACATGTAGATTGTGAGCCCGTTGGGGAAGAGAAGATATATACAGGGTGAGCCAGTCAAACCTGCATTTTTGAAATGACTGTAAAAAATAAACGGATGGATATTTCAAAATTTTATTGTTACTATCTTAATGTACATTAAAAAGCATTTAAGAAACAACATTCACTGTTTAAAAATAATGCCAGTAAGATGGTGTCCTTCCCGATTGAGACATTCTTGTAGGCGATTTCTGAAACTGCCCATCACATCACGGAGCATACGCTGAGGAATTCTCTCGATTTCCATCCGGATTCTCCTCTTGAGTTCCCCAAGCGTTGGAGGTCGTTGTTCAAAGACTTTACTCTTCAGGTATCCCCACAAGAAAAAAATCGCACACTGTGAGGTCGGGCGATCGGGGAGGCCAAGAAATTGCTCCATTTCGGGATATCACCCGATTTGGAAAAACATTGTTGAGAACATTCATGCTCACACGGGCTGTATGACTTGTGGCACCGTCTTGCTGGAATAAGGTTTCATTGTTCATTCCATGTTGACGAAGCTGAGGAATGAAGAACGAATGCAACATTTCCGAATAGCGTTGTGCATTCACAGTAACTGCTTGCTCCCTGTCATTTTCAAAAACATACGGGCCTATGATTCCCAATGAGGACATTGCGCACCAAACTGTTACCTTGCTTGAATGGAGTGGTTTTTGATGGAGTTGTTGAGGGTTTTCATCACTCCAATATCGGAAATTTTGTTTATTCACAAAACCGGAGAGATGGAAATGTGCCTCATCGCTCATCCACAGGTTGTGAATAAGGTCCTCGTTTTCATCAAACATGTCCAACAACGTTTGACAAAAACGCCGTCGAGCTGCAAAATCGTTTTCATTCATAGCCTGAACAACCTGAATTTTGTACGGGTGATGGTGTAAATCTAACCTCAAGATTCTTCGGACGCTCGTGTTTGCCATGCCAAGCGCAGCACTCTGTCGACGCGCCGATCTCCGAGGGCTTCTTTCCACAGCAACTCTCACGCGGTCAATATTCGCGGGAGTTCGCACTGATCTTGCACTGCCACCCCTTCTGCTTCTCGTTTCACCAATTGCTTCAAAGTTTGTCACCCACAATTTGATTGAATTAACAGACGGCACTGGCTTATTTCGATTAATTTGAAAATTCGTCCGGAAACGACGCTGAGCGGCTGTATAACTACCACTTTGGTAAAACGCTTTCACAGCGAATGAACGTTGTTGTTTAGACTACTGCTCCATGGCGACTGAAATGCTTAGTTGTGGGGGACACAATGGTAACCTTGCTAACTCGCTCCGCCCACTTTCACGGCTCTCCCGCCCTTTTCAAAAATGCAGGTTTGACTGGCTCACCCTTTATATATAGTACCTGATTGTAAACCATCTAGATCAGCGGTTCTCAACCTGTGGGTCGCAACCCCCATGGGGGTCGCCACAGAATTTAGCGGGGGTCGCCTCACTCCGCCGTTAAAAAAAAAAAAAAAACGCACGAGTTGCTGCCGCTGCCAAGTCCTCTTCTCAGCAGCGGCAAACTCACCGCCTCCCAGTCCCTTCTAATGCAGCCGCGGCTCCCTGCCTCATAGGGAACCGCGGCTATGCCAGTAAAACCATTGCAGAGCCTTCCTGTCTCTTGACGGGCTCTGTGCAGCATTGTCCCGCCTCCAAAGGAAGTTGTTTACCACTTCCTTTGGAGGCGGGACAATGCTGCACGGAGCCCGTTGAGAGACAGGAAGGCTCTGCAACAGTTTTACAGGCATAGCCGCGGTTCCCTAAGAGACAGGGATCCGCGGCTGTAGAAGAACAGCAGGGCAGCAGCAGGCAGACAGGGAGAGGGGAGGAGGGGACAGGGAACCTGCAACGGGGCTGACATGAGGGAGGGAGGGAGGGGGGCTGACACTGACAGGGGGGCTGACATGGAGAGAGGGGGGCTGACATTGATGGATGGATGGAGGCGGACATGGGCAGATGGAGGGAGGGAGGGAGGGCTGACACGGACAGAGGGGGGACTGACATGGAGGGAGGGAGGGGGCCGACATGGACAGGGGGGCTGACATGGACAGAGGGAGGGGGGGGCTGACATGGAGGGATGGATGGAGGGAGTGAGGGTGGCTGACATGGACAGAGGGGGGCTGACATGGATGGATGGATGGAGGGAGGGAGGGGGGGGCCGACATGGACGGATGGAGGAAGGGAGGGGGGGGGCCGACATGGACAGATGGAGGGAGGGAGGGGGGGGGCCCGACATGGACCGAGGGAGGGAGGGAGGGAGGGAGGGGGGCTGACATGGAGGGAGGGAGGGAGGGAGGGGGGGCTGACATGGACGGATGGAGGGAGGGAGGGGGGGCCGACATGGACGGATGGAGGGAGGGAGGGTAGGACTGGTAATGGACTGATGGGGGGCCAGCATTGGAAATGAGCTGATCGGGGAGGTTAGGACTGGAAATGAGCTGATGGGGGGTAGGACTGGTATTGGGCTGATTAGGGGAGGCTAGCACTGGTAATGCGGTTGAGGGGGGACTAGCACTGGAAGCGAGCTGATTGGGGGGCTTTGACTGGGAATGGGCTGATTGTGGGAAGGGGAGGATAGAGCTGCTGGCCCTGGAAGAAAACTGGGGGCTACAAATGGGCTGATACGAGGGGATGGGAGAATGGAACTGGAAGGGAGTGGATCTGAGAGGGGCTGCCATGGTATTTTTACTAGAAGGGACTGGTCAGTGGGGAAGGAGGGGGACTGGAAGGGAATGGACACCAGTGGCAGTCATGGGAATGCAAGTTGACATTGGAAGGTACTGAGAGTGAGGACTGGAAAGGGACTGATACTGGGGAGGGTTACTGGGACTGGAAATAGGCTGATGGAAAGACGTGAAGAAAACGAAAGAAGAGATAAGAAATGGCAGATGGACCACAGACCACAGAAAGAGAGCTAAGAGAAGACAGGAAAGCAGAAGCCTCAGATCGAGACCAGCATGATCAGAGAATAAATTGGTCAGACAACAAAGGTAGAAAAAATAATTTTATTTCATATTAGTGATTTGACTATAAAATCATCATAATTTTGAAATCAAATATTGTTACTTGTTATTGTGATTAATTATTGTGGTTTAAATAAGTAAATTTTATAAATAAAAGCATATTGCAAAGGCCTATAATATATTAATAATTCAACAAATGATTACAGCAACAATGCGTTAACGGTAAAGGAAGAGAGATGCATTTGATTTTATCATTGGGGGTCACCACAAGTTGACCAATAGTAAAAGGGGTCACGGTACAAAAAAGGTTGAGAACCACTGATCTAGATTGTGTTGTTTCACAGATGGGTGGTAACTGCTTCAAATACAAATCTACCTCTGCACCTGAAATCCCTCCAGGAATCCAGGCCTGGGATCTATGCCTGTCTATCAGACATTGCTGCCTGGATTTATTAGCACCATCTGAAACTGAACATGTCCAAAACTGAGCTCCTTATCTTTCCCCCTATACCCCCTATACCCTATATCTCCTTTCTCTATTTTTGTGGATAACACTACACTCCTCCCTGTTTCCTCAGTTCGCAACCTGTTGCTTCTTTCTCTATAACATTAGACAATTCGTCCCTTCCTTTCTGAACACACTACTAAGACCCTATTCATTCTCTAGTCCCCCCTAGGGAAGAGGATGGGGATTCAGTAAAGGCCCTTGGATTTGGCTTTCTAAAGTAAAGTAACCTGCTCCTCGCTGATCTGCCTCCGAATCATCTCTCCACCCTTCAAGTCTGTTCAAAACTCAACTGCACAGCTTATCTTCCACCAGTGTTTCTATGCTATGCTCATTAAACCCCTCTTCTCAAGTCATTTCACTGGCTCCCTATCTGCTTCAGTTCAAACTTCTGACCTGCAGGTGCATTCATTCTGCAGCTCCTTACCACCTTTCCACACTCATCCCACTCTACACCCCTCCTCGGGAACTCCACTCTTCTAGCAGATCCCTTTTATCTATCCCTTTTATCTTCTTTGCCACTGACAACTGCAGACTTTGTTCATTCTACCTTGCTGCTCCATATACCTGGAACAAATTTCCTGAGTCAATACGATGGGCTCCTTCTGCAGCCCTATTCAAATCCAGGCTAAAAACCCACCTCTTCAAGGCTGCTTTTGGATACTGATGCTACTCATTCTCTTGTTCATTACTTGTGTATCTTACCATACTCTAGTCACCGGTTTTGTGAAGTTCTTCATCTTGATTAGACTTTAAGCTCTGATGAGCAACGACAGTCTTACATCTATATGTACAGCACTGCATATACCTGTAGTGCTATTCAAATGATAAATATCAGTCTTTAAGATGAATAGGAAGAAAGTGTGTTGGCCTGCATAGCAGAGGCAGAATATATGGTCAATGGGGAATATTTTGAATGAGAATATCATCCTTCACAGAAATGAAGGAGGTGAAATACGTAGTTACTCACCTGTAACAGGTGTTCTCCAGGGACAGTAGGAATCAGTCCTCACAGATGGGTCCCCTTCCTGCCCAAGGGTGCCATCTTGATCAGTCAGAAGACATAGCTCAGGCAAAGGCAAAAAATTATACCAAGGACAGTGGGCAATTCCAAGGGTAAGTGGGCGGGTTGTGAGGACTGATTCCTGCTGTCCCTGGAGAACACCTGTTGCAGGTGAGTAATACGCTTTCTCCAGGAACAAACAGGAAGTCAATCCTCAGATGGGAATCCCCAGCTACAGGCTACCGAGGACCTGTAGAAAAGATGCCATGGTAAGCTGTGAGCAGTCACTGGTAACCGAAGACAGCCAAGCTCTCGGTAGCCACAGAAGAAAGGTCGGAGGGCAGGAGTTATTTAAACCCCAAACAGATTATGGAGTACAGCCTGGCCGAAGGTGGCGTCCCGACAGGACCCCCTCTCCAGGCAGTAATGTGTCGTGAAGGTGTTAGCCGAAGACCTGGTTGCGGCTCGGCAGATGTCCGCCAGCAGCACGGAGCGCAGATGAGCCACTGATGGTGCCCTTGCAAAACCCCCGTGCGCCGTGACTCGGCAGTCCAGGGGCAGCCCGGCCTGAGCCTGGGCGAAGGCGATGCAATCTGCCACCCAGATGGAGATGGTCAGCAGGGGGCAGGGTAGTAGGAGACGAAAAGCCGCTCAGACCTGTGGTGAATCTGCGTATGCTGCAGGTAGAAGGAGAGAGCCCTCCTGCAGTCAAGAGAATGGATGCTCGCCGACGCCCGATGAGAATGAGGCTTTGGGAAGAAGGTCAGCAGTACTATCTCCTGGTTGAGGTGGAAATCAGAGACAACTTTCGGGAGAAACTTGAGGTGCATTCGGAGAACCACCTGGTTCCCGTGGAACCTCGTGTAGGGGGCATCGACCACCAGGGTCTGAAGCTCACTGACCCTTCCAGGCTGAGGTGAGGGCCACCAGGAAAACCACCTTCCAGGATAGGTGCCGAAGTAAGCAGAACGCCATCGGCTTGAAGGGTGGCTGAGTCAGATGTGTGAGGACGACATTGAGGTCCAACTCTGCTGGAGGCGGCCGGATGGGGGTCTTGGAAAGAAGCAGCCTGCGCATGAAGCGGGAAACCAGGGATTGACCAGAGAGGGATCCACCCCTGACAGGGTGGTGGTTAGCAGAGATGGCGCTCAGGTGGACCCTGACCGAGTTGGACTTCAAGCTCACCTGCGAGAGATGGAGCAGGTACCACAGGACCAAGTGTGAGGGGCAAGAGAACAGGTTGGCCCACATCTCAGAGCACCACACTGAGAACCGACGCCACTTGAAGGCGTAAGCCCTCCTAATCGAGTCCCTGCGCGAGGCCAGCAGTATTTCTTTGACCTCCACCAAGAGATGAAGTGGGGGCTAGAGCAACCCACTCAGCTGCCAAGCCATGAGAGATAAGGACCTCAAGTTCGGGTGAAGTAGCAGACCTTCCTCCTGCGTCAACAAGTCTGGCGCATCGCCCAGGGGAACCGGAGGTTCCGATGAGAGGCGGAGCAGCAGCGGGAACCAGGGCTGTCAAAGCCACCTGGGGCCACGAGAATCACAGAGGCCCTGTCCTGCTGTATTTTGAGGAGAGTTCGCACTATGAGCGGCGTGGGGAGAAATGCATACAGGAGGCCGTGCGTCCACAACAGGAGGCAGGCATTGGGGGCTTCCCTGTTCAGGTGTGAAAGAGGGCCGCAGAACCGTGAGAGCTGAGAATTCACCGGGCTGGCGAAGAGGTCTAGGACCGTAGTCCCAACGCCAGAACAACCGCTGCACCATCTGCGGGCAGAGGCGCCACTCGTGCAGCTGAGGAGCCAGCTCAACCTGTCTGCCAGGACACTGTCCTGGCCCGGGAGATAGGTGGCCCATAGGTTTATGCCCTGGTGACCCGTGAAGGACCACAGGGCTACTGCCTCCAGGCAGAGGCTGTAGGAGCCGGTGCCCCCTTGCTTGTTCATATAGAACACTGCTACTCGGTTGTCCATCTAAATGAGCACCACCCAGTGGTGAACGCGATGCCTGAATGCCCAGAGGGTGAGGAGGACTGCCCAGAGGTCGAGAAGGTTGATCAGTTGCCAGGACTCCTCCAGGATCCAAGTCCCTTGCATGCGGAGCTCGCCACAATGGACTCCTCAGCCCATGAGTGAGGCATCCATGGTCAAGATCATGTTGTGTTGTGGGGCCTGGAACGGCATGCCTTAGAGCAGATTCCGGGTGTCCCACCACCAGTCGAGGGACTCGATGAGCAGAGGCATGACTGAAACAGTGTCGGAGGCAACTTGTTGTCTGGGACCATTGAGCCTGAAGGCACCACTGCACCGCCCACATGTGCAGCCGGACGTCGGGGACGACAGACCGTCGAGGCCATATGGCCGAGGAGACGAAGCATCGCTCGGGTCAATATCACGTTGGGCCATTGAACCGTGAATGCCAGAGAGATGAGGTGGTCTACCCTGTCTTGGGGAAGGAAGACTGTCACCCGCTGAGTGTCGAAGCACGTGCCGATGACCTCCAGGGATTGGGCTGGAGTGAGATGAGACTTCGGGTAATTGACCACAAAGTCGAGGTGCTTGAGGAGGTGGACTGTGCGGGCCGTGGCTCACTGCATCTCATCGGCCATCCCCCCCTGTGACAAGCCAATCATTTAGATAGGGATAGACGAAGATGTCCTGCAACCGAAGGTGGGCCGCAGCCACCCAGAGGCATTTGGTGAACACTCATGGGGCGGATGCCAGGCTGAAAGGAAGCACTCTGTATTGTTGTTAGTGGTTCCCTTGCACCCTGAAACACAAGTATTTCCTGTGCTTGAAATGGACAAGGATGAGAGTGTATGCATCCTGAAGGTCAAAGGAGCATAGCCAGTTGCCCCGCCAGAGAAAGTGCAGCAAGGCGCCAAGGGAGAACATTTTGAACCACTCCCGCACCAGGTATTTGTTGAGATTTCTTAAATTGAGGATGGGTTGGAAACCGCCCATCCGCTTTGGCATAAGGAAGTAACGGGAGTAGAAACCGCGACCTGAGGTGCAGCAGATCCATTTTCACTGCTCGCTCCTCGAGGAGGTTGGCAAGCTCCTGCGCCAAGAAGGGGGAGCAGAGGGAGCTCCGCGGGGCAGAATGGTGGAGGAAGCTGGTCCAGGTGAAGAAGGTAACCCTCCTGGACGACCTGGAGGACCCAGGCGTCTGAGGTGACAAACTTCCATCAGGGAGCAAAGTGGACTGAGTCCTTCCACTGGTAGCTGGGTCGCCGGAGGGCAAGCAGCTATGCATCTGGCGTCAAAAACCCGGGGCCGACTGGGCCAGTACCGGGGTCTGGCTTTTGGGACCCTTCGGCTTATGCGGGCCCTGATGGCCGCTCTTGCTCTGTTCACCTTGGGGCAGAGTCGGCGCCGGAGAGTAAGGCGGGTAGCCCCGGAAGGGGAAACCCTGGAAGAAAGGCTTTTTGTCCTGTTGCTTCTTCCTTGGGAGGGAGGAAATCTTCCGAGAGAGATGGGTGTGTGTTACGTACTCCATCTCAATCTCCGCTGCTTTGTCCTCCATTGGTTAGAAACAGAGAAAAATGATGACAGAAAAAGACCACATGGCCTATCTAGTCTGTCCCATATCAACAACTACAACAGTCCCTTTTTTTACTATAGAGATCCTCTGTGTTTGTCCCATGCATTTTTGAATTCAGATACTGTCCTCATCTCTACCACCTCCACTGGGAGACTATTCCACGGATCCACCACTCTTTCCGTAAAGAAATATTTCCGCATATAACTCCTGAATCTATCACCTTTCACCCTCATCCCATGTCCCCTCGTAGCAGAACCTGCTTTCAATCGAAAGAGGCTCTCCCACTGTGCATTTATGCCACGGAGGTATTTAAACATCTCAATCATATCACTTCTATCCCCCCTTTCCTCCAAGGTGTACATATTAAGATCCTTATGTCTGTCCTCATATACTTTATAATGAAGACCACTAACCATTTTAGTAGTCACCCTCTGGTACTGACTCCATCCTGTTTATATCCTTTTGAAGGTGTGGTCTCCAGAAATGCACACTATACTCCAAATGAGGTCGCACCAAAGACTTATAAAGAGGCACTATCACCTCCTTTTTTCTGCAAGCCATTCCTCTACGTATACACCCAAGCATCCTTCTAGCTTTTGCTGTCGCCTTTTCTACCTGTTTAGCTACTTTAAGATCATCAGACACAACCACGCCTAGGTCCCGCTCTTCTTTAGTGGACAAAAGTACTTCACCCCTATACTATATTGCTCCCTTGAACTGCTGCAGCCCAAATGCATGACCTTGCATTTTTTAAATATTAAATCCCAACTGCCAAATTCAAGACCATTCTTCAAGCTTAGCTAGATCCCTCCTCATGTTATCTACACCTTCCTGGGTGTCTACTCTATTACAGATTTTCATATCACCCGCAAAGAGGCAAACCTTACCCGACAGCCCTTCCGCTATATCACTAACAAAACTGTTAAAAAGAATCGGACTGAGGACAGATCCCTGGGGTGCACCACTGGTAACTTCCTTCTCCTCAGAGTGAGCTCCATTTACCTGTACCCTTTGTCGCCTCCCATTCAACCAATTTCTAACCCAAGCAGTAACTTTAGGGTCTATCCCTAGGGTGCTCAGTTTGTTTATAAGTCGCCTGTGAGGAATGGTGTCAAAGGCTTTACTGAAATCTAAATACACTACATCTAGGGCTCTCCCTCGGTCCAACTCCCTGGTCACCCAGTCAAAGAAATCAATCAGATTTGTCTGACAAGACCTGCCTCTGGTGAATCCATGCTGCCTCGGATCCTGTAATCTGCTGGACTCCAGAAACCTCACTATTTTCTCTTTCAGAAGCGTTTCCAATAATTTACTCACCACTCAACCACATCCTTACTTCCGCTTTTGTGTGAAGGCACCACATGAGCCTCTCTCCAGTCCTTGGCACCACTCCCGACTCCAACGAGGCATTGAAAAGGTCAATCAGTGGAACTGCTAGAACGTCCCCAAGTTCCCTCAGTATTCTAGGTTATATCCTATCCGGTCCTATCGCTTTGTCTACTTTAAGTTGAGCTAGTTTCTCACAAACACAGTCTTCTGAAAATTGTTCAAGATGTTCCTCGCTTCTGTTCCTGTTTGTGGGTATTTTCTGAGGTCCTGTTTCTGGTTCTTCATCTGTGAACACAGAACAGAAATATTTGTTAAGCAAGTCCGCTTTATCCTCATCAGCTTCCTCCCATTCACCCTTGAGTCTGACAATATCACTTTTGCCCTTCCTCTTCTCATTAACATATCTGAAAAATGTCTCATCCCCCCATTTTATTGCATTGGATATTTCCTCCTCTTTTTGAATCTTTGCTTTCCTGACTACTTTGCTAGCTTCTCTAAGTTTTTCCAAATATAGATGCCTGTCTTCCTCTCTGTGATCTCTTGTATTTCGTGAAGGCCTCCCTCTTTTTCTTCACCTTTTCAGCTACTTCTTTCGAAAGCCATAGCGGTCTCCTTTTCCTTTAACCTTTATTTACCATTTTAACAAAAAGGTTGGTTGCCCTTACAATATCCCCTTTCAGTTTTGCCCACTGTTTTTCTACATCCCCCAGCTGTTCCCATCCCGCTAACGACTCCCTGAGGTATTGGCCCATCTTGGCAAAGTTAGTTTTCCTAAAGTCTAAGACCCTCACTTATGGTTTGCCAAACAATTGCTTGCCCAGACACGGTACATCGAGCAGCTTCTCCTAGACCCATTGTTCGAGATCCAAGGACTGGAGCCAGGCCTGCCGCCTGGCCCCTATACCAGCAGCCACTACCGAGCAGAAGACTCGAAGCTGTCATAGGCAGAGCGAGAAAGGTACTTTGAACAGTCCCCCACTGAGTGAATGGAAAAGGCGGAGGTAATCGCCGTAGAGGCCCGCCTGGAAACCCCTGAACTCCTTTGCGAGGTCATGAAGGAACATACCTATTGTGATAAGGAAACTTATCATAGCTCAGGAAGGAGCTATAGAAAAGGTGAAGTGACTCTGAACAAGCAACCTGTCAGTTCTGGTAGAAATAAGAAAACAGAATTTTGCCATAAAAGACTACCAGTCCCAGAATGCACCAGGTTTCCAACAGCCATTAGAGGAGCTGAAGTGGGGAAACATGTGTTCAATCAGGAGGGCTATGAGGTAATCCCTAAGCACTCATCTCAAAGGGCAGGGCCTGATTCAGCACAGCTGCGCTGTGTTAGGGGGGAGCACTCATCTAAGCAGAATAAGAGTAGAGTTTATTCTACAGATGACCATCTTCATGATCACCTTGAATATCCAGAGAATTGTCCTCAGTATCCTGAGAATCAGCTTGAGTTTGATCATCAGTTTCATCTGAAGGATCATCAGAAGCAGAAGCCAAACCGGACGGACAGAGAGGAAAAGAGAGCCTTTGGAAGAAGGAAGAGAAAAGCCTTTGAGAGGTCTAGAAGAGTCCAAAGCAATACGTATACTGGGAGGTATTCCAAGGGCCAGCATACACCATTGGACTGGCGAAAGCCAGAGGAATGGTGCTGCAGAGCTAGGAATCACCAGAGGCTACCTGTGAGGGAGACGGCTGCACGTGGAAGGGACCCTAAGACCCGTGCCAGAAGGTATGTGAAGAGAGATCCAGTGTCCAGGGATCTGGATTGGAAGGCTGGACATAAGAACTGGACTACATACTGGCCAGGCTATATAGAGAGGAACTCTAGCAGCAATGGAAGCTCAGGTATGAACACTGATCTATGCCCTAGCTATAACCTTGAAAGACAGCAGGGAAACACGTATTCTCCTGAAAATGCTCCATTGAGAGATTCATCTGTGCCAATCCATGATATTGAACCCATGCTTGTTGAAGAAGGGGGAATAATTGCAGATGAGGATCCTGTTTATATGGACTGCTCTCTATCTAAACTCCGTTGGTAACTTTCTGTTATAAAGTATAGCAACCATCACAAAGAAATACAAATTTGTTCTTTAATCTACTCAGAAAAGCTCCTGAAGCAGGATTTGACCCACACAGTAGAAAGCAAGCCAGCTAAGGGGTCTCAGCTGGATAACTGCTAGCAATTAAGCCTTACCTAATTGCTTGTGAGCTAGGAGAGAATCACTTCTGTATCTATGTGGGAAGTAATCAAAAGTTAACCTGAAAAGAACAGTTTGTTTCTTGCTTTGTGGCTTTTCATTTGTTGTTTTCCTGATTTTGACTTTGTTTTTCCAAGTTAACACTGAAAGCAAGTAACCAAATTTATGTGCTACCAAGCATATCTGTGTTGGGAGAAATAACCCCATAAATAAATATCTTATTGGCTTTACCCAAGAGCACAACTAAATTATTGTCAGCAGCTGTGTCTGGTGTGAATGAACTACATTGCCCACAATACCTTGCAAAATCATATAGATATATGCACTTGTCAAGACTGTGAAGATTCTCACCCAGGCAACCGTCTGACACTATGTATAGCTGGTAAGCCTGGATGTGGCACGCTAGCATGGAGCCTTTGTAGGACTTACGCCCGAGGGCGTTGAGGCCACGAGAGTCCCTACCCGGCGGGACTGAGAGGTGAGTTTTTGGGCTCTCTTGCTTCCACATGGAAGACTCCACCACCATCGAAGTATAAGGAAGCTGGGTCTTCCGGAAGCCAGGCCCTCGCTGGACCCTGTACATGATGTCCAGGCACTTGCTGACAATGGGGATAGACGCAGGCATCTCTCACCTGCAGAGTAGCAGCTGGGCTAAGATGGGCGGAACTGGGACAGTGAGGGATTTCCCTTAGCGGAGCCTCGTATTGTAAATTAGCGAGTTCTTCAGCACAGTGCTCCTCCTTGGACTGTGTGGAGACCGCCAGGGTTCAATCTATGTCCCGCACAAACTCCAGAAAGGAGGCGACTTCGGGATGAGACCGCTGCTTCTGAACCGGCGGGGAAGATACCAATGAGCCCAGGATTCAGGGGAAGTGTCCCCTTCAGACTCCCAGCCCGGAAATTACGAGGAAGAGACTGAGCTAGATTGCTTGATCAGAGCCTGTGCTGGGCTCCCAAGGCCAAAGCCCACCTGGAGCTGGAGGTGCTAGCTCGAGAAGATCTCACAACCAAAGACCGGGATGGAAATTGAGACTTCTACCAGGATCCCTCATGAGGCCCTTGGCTCTTGGGGAGCCATCACAGGCATCTCAGGGCGCGTGACAGCAGGGCCTGGCACCAGCGCCTGCTGGGCAGCAAGGAAGGCAGAAACGCTGTGCTCCAGTGCCAGCATTCAAGCCTTCCACGGGCCCTGTGACACCGATGCTGGGGTGACCGGGTTGGGAGTCGATGAGGAGAGAGGGTCCTTGCCAGCGTGACCATCGGGAGACCGGGTGTCATCACCGGAGGCCTCCATGTCTATACAAGGTACCTTTCAAGGGCACTCCTTTTCCAACTCTTGGGACCATTGAGGGGGGGGCTGAGGGACCGAGTGCGAGAACGCTCACGCTTGTCCAGAGCCCCCGACAGGGTCCTTGAAGCCTTCTTCTTCTGCTTCCTTTTGGGGAACCCCTGCTCAGAGTGGCGCCGAGGCCGCGGATCAGCCACGGGGGGGGGGACCACAGAGGCTGAAGGTCGGTGCCGCCTTGCGGAAAATGTCATCCAGTTTCTGCTTACGGCTCTGGATGGCCTTGGAGGACTTCTTTTTATAAAGGGAGCAGAGCTCTGGGTTGTGGTCAGCTCCTAGGCACCTAAGACAACAGTCATGGATGTCCGTGAGTGACATATTTTTGGAGCATCTGACACACTTGCTTGAAACCGGAGGCCATGGGGCAAAAAGGATCCCCGCAAGGTCGAAGACCTTCGGCTCCACCAGTGGTTGAAAAGGGCATGAAACGCTCTGGTCAAGAAAAAATGAAAAATTGAACAAACAATAAAGTCCTGGGGGCCCCTGCCGAGGCACAGGCACTGGGGATGGCAAGAAGAGTACCGGACAACCAGAATTAGAGGAGTTTAAGAAACATTTTCCCGGAGGTTCAGAACGTGTGTCCAAAGGGCTTCACGGAAAAAGGGAGACTATCAAAATGGCACCCTTGGGCGGGAAGGGGACCACGCATGCGTGGTGGCATTCCCAAAGGCTTTCTGAAAGCTGGAGAAATGCTCCGTGCGGGCTCCGTCACTGCCAATGTCATTCACCCATCTGTGAGGACTGACTTCCTGCTTGTTCCTGGAGAATAGGCCTTACCTGCTAATTTTATCTCCTGGAGTCCCTCCAGTCCAGTCCAGACACATGGGTTATGCTCACCTAACCAGCAGATGGCGACCGAGACACAATGAGCTGAAAACCCAGCCCTGTAAAGAGACTGTGCATCCTATCCTCAGCCAGTATGAACCTAACAAAGCAGATAAGGAGTTCCAACCCCCAATTCTCCGCCGGCAGAACTAAATCTTTTAAAAATATTCCTTTTTTTTCTGTTGTTTTTTGGAACCCTTAATACTCCCAAACATCTAACCCAAACATGGTGAAACCAGTAGGAAATACAGCAGGGACTCCAGGCAACAATTTGCAGCACCAGGACTCCTTAACTCCTCGCCTACCTTAACAGATGGACAGGTCTCAGCTGAGGTGCCAGACCAAGACAAACCACCCATCTGGGCAGCAGCAGAATGGGAGAGTGTTGACGGCGGAGGATCACATTTTTGTGACAACGGCAACACCACCAAACTTAAACTGCGCGGAAGAAAGGCCCGGCAATCTACTTCTGTATCTTGCCATGAAAACCCAATGGATAGTTACAACAAAACAAATTGTGCTATGGTGCTGGAAGATGAGACCCCCAGGTCGGAAGGCACTCAACTAGCTACTGGGGAAGAGCTGAAGACTTTTCAGAGTAAAGCCAGCATTTATGATGTGGTTGGATCAAAGCCCTCGGGAAGTCTGACTGCTGATGTAGCTGCGCATGAAATGACAGTCAGAAGCTGTAAAGATGTCTTACACATTGGAACATGGAACGTACGAAGCATGAACCAAGGGAAGTTGGAGGTGGTCAAGAATGAAATGGAACATGTACAACTTGATCTATTGGGTGTCAGCGAACTGAAATGGACTGGCATGGGGCACTTTGCATCAGATGATCACATGGTCTACTATGCTGGAAATGAAAGACAAAGAAGAAATGGTGTTGCATGTATAATATGTATAATAAAGAAGAAACTTGCAAGAACTGTAATGAAATACAATGCAGTCAGCAAACGCTTAATCTCTATTCATCTACGAGGATTGCCTATCAACACAACTATAATTCAAGTATATGCCCCAACAACAGCTGCAGAAGAGAATGAAATTGAAGAGTTCTATGAACAAGTACAAGCTGAAATTGACAGAACATGCAAACAGGATATCCTGATAGTCATGGGTAACTGGAACGCAAAAGTTGGTAACAAAGAAGAAGGCAAAGTAGTTGGAAAATATGGACTTTTCAACAGAAATGAAGCTGGAGAAAGACTGATAGAATTCTGCAAGACCAATGATCTATTCATCTCAAACACCTTCTTCCAGCAACACAAGCGGCGACTGTACACATGGACTTCACCCAATGGATTGTATAAAAATCAAATTGACTACATCTGTGGAAGTCAACGATGGAAAAGCTCTGTAACGTCAAAGACAAAACCTGGAGCTGACTGTGGTACAGATCATCAACAACTAGTATGCAAACTCAAGCTAAAGTTGAAAAAGAGCAAACCACTCATGAATGCAGCAAAATATGACCTTGAGAATATACCACTGGAATTTAAAGACTGCCTGCAAAATCGATTTGCTGCTTTAGATACAAATGACAGAGCTCCAGAAGAGTTATGGAATGACATCAAGAAGGTTGTGTTGGAAGAAAGCGAGAAGTCTCTACAAAAGGTGAAAAAGCAAAAACGGACAAAATGGATGACGGAAGAAACTCTGAAAATTGCCCAGAAACGCAGAGAAGCTAAAGCCAGAGGAGAAAGAAAGACAATCGCAGAACTCAGAGATTTCCAACGTGCAGCAAGACAGGACAAGGAAAAGTACTACAATGACACTTGCAAGGAAATAGAAGCAGAAACTATAGAGGAAGAACAAGATCGGCTTTCCTAAAGCTATGAGAGTTAAAGAAAAAGTTCCAGCCTCGAATTGGAATGTTACAAGATGCTCAAGGTTCTATGTTGAATGATGCTGAGAAGATCAAGAAAAGGTGGAAGGAATATACAGAGTTTTTATATGATAAAGATCAAATGGACCAACAGCCGTTTCAACCTGTACCTTATAATCGGGAACCATTGGTGATGAAAGAAGAAGTTGAAGCAGCATTGAAAGCCTTATCAAAGAACAAAGCACCAGGCATTGATAGCATTCCCATAGAAGTATTGCAGCAAACTGATGCAGCTGTTACCGTACTCACAAGGCTCTGCCAAGAAATATGGAAGACAACATCATGGCCAACTGACTGGAAAAGATCTGTGTTTATACCAATACTAAAGAAAGGTGATCCAACTGACTGTGGAAATTATCGCACAATTGCTCTGATCCCACATGCCAGCAAGATTCTACTAAAGATTCTTCAAAAGAGGCTACAACCATACCTGGAACAAGAACTACCTGAAGTGCAAGCAGGGTTCAGGAAAGGGCGAGGAACGAGAGACATCATTGCAGATGTGAGATGGACCCTTGAAAAGACTAAAGAATACCAAAAGGATATCTATTTGTGCTTTATCGACTATAGCAAGGCTTTTGACTGTGTAAACCATGAGAAACTCTGGACCACATTAAGAAGCATGGGTATACCAGAACACCTGATCGTTCTCTTGCGCAATCTGTACATTGATCAAGAAGCAACGGTTCGAACGGAACAAGGAGAAACAGAATGGTTTAAAATAAGCAAAGGTGTAAGACAAGGCTGCATACTTTCCCCCTACCTGTTTAATTTATATGCAGAACAAATCATCAGAGAAGCAGGATTGTATGAAGACAACAGAGGTGTGAAGATTGGTGGAAGACTCATCAACAACCTTCGCTATGCTGATGATACCACATTACTGGCTGAAAGTGAAGATGATCTGAAACATTTGCTTCTCACAATCAAAGAACATAGTCTCAAAATGGGCCTGCACCTTAATGTAAAGAAGACAAAGATCATGACAACTGGCATAATCAACAGGTTCATCGTTGAAGGAGAAGAAATTGAAATTGTGAACAACTTTAACCTACTTGGATCAACTATCAATAAAGAAGCAACAAGCAGTCAAGAAATCAGACGACGCATTGCTCTTGGCAGAATGGCTATGAAAGACCTAGATAAGATTCTCAAGAGCAGAGATGTCTCTCTTCATACAAAGATTCGACTTGTTCAAGCCATGGTATTTTCAATAACATCATATGGATGTGAAAGCTGGACAGTGAAAAAGACAGATAGGAAGAAAATTGATGCCTTTGAATTATGGTGTTGGCGGCGAATACTGTGTATACCATGGACAGCCCGAAGAACAAACCAGTCGGTACTAGAGGAAATCAAACCTAAGCTTTCTTTAGAAGCTCAGATGACAAGACTTCGACTTTCATACTTTGGACACATCATGCGAAGAGAGAAATCATTAGAGAAAGACATTATGCTTGGCAAGATAGAAGGTCAACGCAAAAGAGGAAGGCCAGCAATGAGATGGATCGATACAATAACAGCAGCTACGGGTACCAGTCTGTCAACAATGAGCCGCCTGACTGAAGACTGAACACAATTTAGGATAGCTATCCAGAGGGTCGCCATGAGTCGACTCCGACTCGATGGCACTTAACAACAACAACAACAACAACCTTAACAGAGCAAGAGAGTATTTGTGAGGACCAAAAGAAAATACTGCAAAATCCTGGGTGAGTCCTGGACTGGACCGGGGGGATTCTAGGAAAGAATATTAGCAGGTAAGACCTAATTTCACTTTCCTAATTGTCCCTCCAGTCTACTCCAGATGTGTGGGATGTAGCAAAGCAGTACTAATGACAGAAGGGACCTGAAATATGGGTCTGCAACAACCATGCTCCAAAAGCCATGTCCTTCCTGGCCTGCACATCAAGTCTATAATAACATGCAAAAGAGTGAAGAGAAGATCAAATCACTGCCTTACAAATTTTTTGTGGTGGCACAGGGCCAAACTCTGCCCAGGAAAATGACTGGTCCCTAGTGGAATGTGCTCACAAACCAAAAGGAACTGCGCACCCCTTCACTCTCTTGTCCAGCTAGAAAGTCTTTGAGGCTGCCTCATCCTTCCACAGACCCTCAAACAAAACAGAGCCTGCCTGACCATCCACACTCCTGAGTCGCCCTCAAATTTCTCCTGAGAGATCTGAAAACATCAAGCAGATGTAGAATCCAAGACTCTAAAGACTCTTGCATCTCTGAGAAAACCAGCAACGTAACCATCTGATTAAGGTGGAAAGCAGAAAGGAAGGTACCGGACAAATCACTACTTTCTTCTTGGACATCACCAAATAGGACTCTATAGGAAACAGCATGCAACTCAGAGATCTGGCACATCCAGCAAACAATAACCAGAGAAGCGTAGTTACTCACCTGTAACAGGTGTTCTCCAGGGACAGCAGGAATCAGTCCTCACATATGAGTGACGTCGGCGCTGATGGAGCCCTCGTGCAGAGCAAATCCCCAGCTTTCAGAGAAAGCCTTTGGGAGTTGCCATCACGCATGCGCGGTCCCCTTCCCACCAAAGGGTGCCATCTTGCTCAGTCAAATGACATAGCTAAAAAGGCAGCAAAAAGAACAAAATATAATAGTAGGACTGCAGCTCCAAGGGAAGAAAGGAGGGTCGTGAGGACCGATTCCTGCTGTCCCCGGAGAAGACCTGTTACAGGTGAGTAACTACGCTTTCTCCAGGAACAAGCAGGAAGTCAGTCCTCACATATGGGACTCCCAAGCTATAGGCTATCGGAGAATCCATAGCTAAAATAGGCTCCCTCTATGAGAGCCGCAAGCAGCTGCAATAGCAATGTAAACTAAGGGAATAGCACTCCGGTAGCCTGAACACAGAAGGGTCAGAGGGCAGAAGTTGCCTAGACCTCAAAAAGGTTATGGAGTACAGCCTGGGCCGAAGGCACTGTCCCGCCAGGACTCCCTGTCCAGGCAGTAATGGGTTGCGAAAGTCTGGCTCAAAGATCAGGTGGTGGCCTGGCAGATGTCTGCCAAAGGAACAGAGTGCAAATGAGCCACTGATGCTGCCATGGCCCTGACCCTATGGACCGTAACCTGACCCTCCATAGGAAGCTCGGCTGCCCTGTATGCCCAAGCAATGCAGTCTGCCACCCAGGTGGACGGCGTACACTTAGATACCGCCATCCCCAGCTTACTGGGGTTGTAAGAAACGAAAAGCTGAGAAGCCTTCCGGTGCAGTTGCGTACGCTGGATATAGAAGACCAACGCCCTCTTACAGTCCAGGGTATGCAGGACCGACTCTGCCCGACTGGCATGTGGCCTGGGAAAAAAAAAAAAAAAAAAGACAGGCAGAACCATCTCCTGTTTGAGATGGATCAAGGAGACCACCTTCGGAAGGAACTTGGGGTGCGTGCAAGCACCACCCGGTTCCTATAGAACCTGGTATAGAGTCTTTCCGACACTAGGGCCTGGAGCTTACTCACCCACCGGGCGGATGCGAGTGCCACCAGGAAAACCACTTTCCATGAAAAGATAGCGTAGATGGCAAGTAGCCCTGGGCTCAAAGGGCGGCCTAGTAAGCTGCCCTAACACCACATTGAGATCCCACTTGGTCACCGGGGGGAAGATTGGGGTTTCAAGAGAAGTAAGCCTCTCAGGAACTGAGAGACTAAAGGGTGGGCGGAGAGAGGCTTCTCATCCACTGAAAAGCGATGCGCCGCAAGGGCACTGAGATGCACCCTGACAGGAGTTGGACTTGAGGCCCAAATCGGAGAGGTGGAGAAGGTATTGTAGAACTACCCCTACCAGGCAAGAGAACGGATCTACCTCCTGCTCCTTGCACCATGCCACAAACCTACGCCACTTCAAGGCGGATGCTCGTCTGGTCGACAGCCTCCGCGAGGCCAGCAAGACCTCCTCAATATTCTTTGGAAGGAGGAGCGGCGTGAGAATTACCCTTTCAGCAGCCATGCTATCAAGTTGAGTGAGCTGAGATTGGGGTGCAGAAGACAGCCCCCCTCCTGAGATAGGAGACTTGGTGAGGACCCCAAGGGGATTGGGGCCTCCACTGCTAGCTGCAGAAGAAGCGGGAACCAGGGCTGCCTGGGCCACCAAGGGGCAATAAGGATGACCGAGGCCCTGTCCTGGAGAATCTTGAACAGCGTCTTGGCCACCAGAGGTCTCGGGGGGAACGCATACAGATATCATGATATCAGAAACCCATCGGCGGCCACCCTGTGCGGGTGGGGTCGCCTGGAGCAGAAAAGGTGATTGTCTGGACTCGCAAACTGGTCCATCACCAGCTGCTCCCAGGTCTGGAAAAGCCAACTGGCTACCCCACAGTCCAGCTGCCATTCGTGGGGTTGGAGAATCCTGCTTAGCCTGTCTGCTAGCCAGTTGTCCTGGCCTGGCAGGTAGACTGCTCGGAGACGAATGCTGTGCCGGGCTGCAAAGGAGAATAGGGTTTCCTGACATAGGGCGCGGGACCCATGCCACCCTGTTTGTTCACATAGAACATGGCCACCTGGTTGTCTGTCTGCACCAAGATAGATTCGTGGGCCAGGAACTGCCTGAAAACTCCTAGTGCTAGGCGGATGGCACGTAGTTCCAAGAAATTGATTTGTTGGGCCTTCTCGCTCGGGGACCACAGTCCCTGAGTCCAGAAACCCTAACAATGGGGCCCCCAGCCCAGCAGGGATGCATCCGTGGTCAGGATCCTCGTGTGCAGAGGGACCTGGAAAGGCATTCCCTCCCCCAAGTGATGCGGTTAGAGCCACCAGGCTAGGGACCGTACCAGACGTTTGGATACTCTGATCCTGTCCCGAAGGCATCCTGAGGCCTGAGACCACTGGTCCATGAGGCACCACTGAGCGGTCCGCATGTGGAGGCGGGCATCCGGGGTCACATGGACTGTGGAAGCCAAGTGTCTGAGGAGGCACAGGAAAAGCTTTGCTGACACTGCAGACTTGCGACTCACTTGCCCTGCTAGAGCCATAAGTCTGCTTGCCCTGTCTGCAGGCAGATAGGCCTTCGCTTGAAGTGTGTCGAGGCTGGCCCCAATGAACTCTAGCTGTTGGAGTGAGGCTGGACTTGGGATAGTTGATCACGAATACTAGGCGCTGCAGCACCTGGATGGTGCGAGTTGTGGTCTGGAAGGCCTTGGTGGCCGAGGAACCTCTGATGAGCCAGTCATCGAGGTAGGGGAATACAAAGACCCCTTGGAGCCTGAGAAAGGTGGCAACCACAGCTAGGCACTTTGTGAACACCCTGGGGGCCAAGGCAAGGCCGAAGGGGCATACCCTGTACTGGTAGTGATTGCCCCCCACCACAAAGCGTAGATATTGCCTGTGGTTTGGGTGTATTAGGATGTGTGTATACGCATCTTTCAGGTCTAAGGAGCATAGCCAGTCTCCCTGGTGGAGGTAAGGCAGCAATATTCCAAGGGAGAGCATCTTGAACTTCTCCCTCACCAGGAATTTGTTGAGGTTGCGCAGGTCGAGGATGGGTCTGAGGCCTCCTGTCCTTTTTGGCACCAGAAAGTACCTGGAGTAGAAGCCCCTTCCCCGCAAGTGGTAGGGCACTGGTTCTACCGCTTGATCCTCGAAAAAACCTGCCAACTCCTTCAGAAGAAAGTCCCGGTGAAGAGGAGACCTGATGGGCTCTCTTGGAAAATAGTGAGGAGGCACCTGGGCTAGGTGAAGAAGATAGCCCTCTTGGACTATCTACAAATCCCAGGCATCGGTGGCAATGGCTGTCCACCTGTGGGCATACAGAGCAAGCTGGCCCCCTGTGATCTGCCTTTCCCCTGTGGGAAGAGTGGCCATGCTGTAGGAGTCAAAAGCCACTGCCAGGTTGGGCCGGTGCCTGGGGTTTGGGGCTTTTCTGCTTACGCAGGCCATGCCCCTGTTCCTTGGCCTGCTGCCCCTGTTGGGGAGCCGGGGAGGCCTGAAAATGGGGGTAGCTTCGGTAAACAGCACCCTTCCTCAGGTAAAAGGGAGTGGAGGAGTGGTCTAGTGGTTGGGGCAAGGTACTTCAGGCCGGTAGGTCGGGGGTTCAAATCCCACTAGAGGACAGCAACCTTGGGCCGGAAGGACTGGGGTTTCTAGTCCCACAGGTGCTCCTTGTGGTCTTGGGCAAGCCACTTAACCCTCCATAGCCCACGTTCCCTGTAAAATAGTTATCTCCAAGTTATAATGCCCTGTTCAATGTAATTTCAGTTTGTTCAATGTAAACCGCACTGATGCAGAATAGCGCAGTATATAAGAGAATGTAAATAAATAAAAGGGCTTTTTACCCGAGCCCTTCTTGCGAGAAGGGGCAGAGGTCTTCTTGGAGAGCCGTGTCCTCGTCATGTACTCGGTCTCCAACTTTGCGGCCTTGTCGTTCATGGGCTTGGGTTAGGACATCTCCCCCGAGACGTGGAGAAAAATCCTATCATGGCTTCTGCTGGTGGCTCTTCAGGGCCTTCGAGGAAATTTTCCTACACGGGCCACAGACCGACAGTCATGGTCAGGCCCGAGGCACCGGAGACAGCAGTCATGCGTATCGGTGAGACACATCAGCTTCACACACACCGGTCACATTTTTTAAACCTGTTGGCAGCCATTGGGGGAAAAAAGAGCCCCTGCAAGGTCGAAGACTCGGGCTGCCAGTGAAAAAGATAAAAAGGCATGAACGCCAGTCACGAAGGACAAAAACCGAAAAATAGAGATGGACTCGATACCAACGTACTGAGCCGAAGGCAGGAAGGGGCATCGGTGTCCACCGGTCAAGAAAAAAAAATTATATATTTTTTTTTACACAGGAACACAAGGACTACGTCCGAAGGGCTCTGCGGAAAAAAGGAGACTGAGCAAGATGGCACCCTTGGGCGGGAAGGGGACCGCACATGCATAATGGCAACTCCCAAAGGCTCTCTTTGAAAGCTGTGGATTTGCTCTGCATGAGGGCTCCGTCGGCGCCGACGTCACCCATATGTGAGGACTGACGTCCTGCTTGTTCCCGGAGAATACCACCTTTAGGGTCAAATCCTACTGTCAAATCCTCACCCACAAGGATCTCACCCTCTCTCAACTCCAGGTCCTCAAAAAGCCAGGAGAGGCCCTCTAGAGGTCCCAAGGATTCCAGTGACACAACCACAGCCACATCCTCCTCCTCCTCCAGTAGCTCCTTTTGTGGATGCTTATTAGCTGCTGCGAGGGTAGCCCTTCCTCTGAGCAGCAGAGAGCTCCCCCCTCCCCCAGAGCCAAGTGTCCCCTTCCCCTCCGGCCCTCTTTAAGCAGAAGGCCTGATGTAATAAAAGTACAATTTCTAGAGAAAAGGAAAAAAGGTCACACCTTTACGACCCAGCTCTGTAACTGCTAAGTGCTGCAACAGTTGCAGCAATGGGGGCTCTTCACACTCTCCTTGATTCACCAGAGCTGCAGTAGAAATGGTGGCAATTACCACCAAAACACTCCGGCCTCTACTTGACAAAGGAACATAACAGCAATCATGGGAAGCTTCCCTGACCATCCCCTGCACTTGCAGGCTGTTTAAAAGCAGATCTGCAGCAGCCAGTTTCTTTTATACAGCTGCAACATAGTCTGCTTCAGAGAGCTGTGTCTGACAGTTGCCGTAGGATGTACTTTGGCTACAAACCTCTGGGTCAGCCATGTGGTAGCATGGCAGCAGCCCTCATGGTGCACATTCCCCATCTGCACACATCCTCTGCTGGCAGCAGACCCAAGCTTACTGGTCAGCCTTGTCGGGAGAACCACCGTATTTGCCTCTGCTCTCCTGTAAAACTCTCCAGAGCTAACACTTTTTTTTTTTTTTTTTTTTTTAAACTTTTAATCAGGGAGATTGTGAGCTCAAATCAAGGGCTCAAATTCTGGCTCCCTCCCAAATATTGGGGAAAGAGGAAAAAAGTTAAGGGAGAAAGAGGGGAGGGACCAGACTACCAGGATCTACACCTTCGGGTCCAATGGAGCAAGGCCCAACGCCACTAGAATGAGTGTCTCAGTCTGCACAGACTAAAAGCACTGCCATCTGCTGGAGACTGAGAATACTGGCTGAGGATAGCTTGCACAGGCTCCTTTATAGGGCTGGGTTTTCAGCTCAGTGTGTCTTAGTCTCCATCTGCTGGTAGGTGAGCATAACCCATGTATCTGGACTGGACTGGAGGGACAAATTAAGAATAAATATCGCCTCCTTGTAACTCAGTACGATAAATGGCTGCAATTATGTCATTGCATTTCCAAAAACGCGAGATGTCCAGGTGCAAGACTAGAGACTTCACAGCCACCAGACCTCGGGAAACAGGCCATAGCTGCCACCTGAACTTTCAGGAAGCTAAAAGGAAAGCCCCTTCTCCAGGCTGTCCTGTAAAAAGGCCAACAGAGAGGGCACCTTGGCCAACTCAGGAGCCAACTGCCGATCATTGCACCATCACTCAAAGATGCACCAGATCCGCACATATGCTAGCTTGATAGACCTCCTCTGGGCTCTGAGCAGAGACCACCACTGGAGAGTAGCCATTACATACTAGTCATCTCCTTCCAAGAGCCAAGCTGTAAGCAAGAAGTAAATCAAGTCCTCCAGGACGATCGGTCCCTGCCGCAATAGACCCTGAGATGGAGGCAACCGAAAAGGAGGGACCTGCAGGAGCAACATCAGGTCTCCGAACCACACTCTGCTTGGCCAATCTGGCACTACCAGGACAATCCTCCCCAGGTGGTGTTTTATATACCAAAACACAACCCTACCACGGGCCATGGAGGAAACACATAACACAGGTACTGCATGAATGTGGCAACTGAAGAAGCAGCAGCAAGATGTTGGCATTGGCAGGTTGCATCACATCCATTTTGGGGCAAACCCAGTAGTGCAGAATCAACTGAAATGCCTCCTGACTCAACTCCCAATCTCCAGGATCCAGAGAGTGCCAGCTGAGGAAGTCCGCTTCCACACTGTCCACCCTGGCAATGTGCTGAGCCGACAAGGCTACGAGGTTCTTCTCTGCCCAGGCAAGCAGGACAGCCATCTCCAGAGCTAGCCCGGCATTCCTTACACTGCCTTACCGACTGACATATGCCACCGCTGTGGTGTTGTTGAAACACTCGAACTGCCCAGCCCTCCAGCACAGGCTGGAAACACAAAAGAGCCAAACTGATGGCCCTCGCCTCGAGGCAGCTGATGAACCACACTGCTTTCCTGCAGTTCTAACGGTCCTGGGCCGTAAGTCTTGGCAATAGGCTCTCCAGCCCGAGAGACTCGCATCCATCATCAGGAGGATCCAGGAGAAATTGTGCAGCAGCATGCCCTTCCTCAGATAATAGGGCTACTGCCACCACCATAGGCTGGACTTCGCCATCAATGGGTGAGGAGCCTGTGCTTGAACTCCTGAGAACTTGGGGACCATCAAGGCAGCAAGGGCCACTGGAGCGGATGCATGTGAGGATGCTATCGCTATGGTCACCACCATCAATCCAAGGAGCTGAAGATGATACCAGACTATGGGAGCCCACTGTGCACTGAACAGCGCCAGGTAATCCAACAGTTTATAAATTTCCCTGATTGATTACCCAGCAGAGACTTTCCAAAAGGGACACCACTTTGGATGCTTCCTGAGGCACCTCCGAAAGGGGCATGGATGAGCTAGTCATCCAGATAGGAAAGGACACAAATCCTCGGGGCCACAGCACTGCAGCTGCCACCACCATGTCCTTGGAGAAACGTCCTTGGGGCGGTGGATTACCCAACAGGGGGGGGCGGTGGATTACCCAACAGTGAAGGCGGTGGATTACCCAACAGGGAAGGCGGCGAACTAATATTAAGAGACAATCATGGCAAAATCCAGATAATTTTTGATACGCGCAGATCGGGATATGAAAATACATCTCAAACAGGTCCAGAGAAGCAAAGAACTTCCCTCGGTGCACTGCCTGAATCATGCAGCACAAGGTTACCATCCGAAAGCGCAGGACGCGAAAGTGCCCATTGACTCCCTTGAGGTCCAAAATGAGCCAGAACAGTCATCTTTTCTTTTGGCACCACAAAATAGATAATCTGCCCTTGCCCCGTTCATCCAGCAGGACAGGCACCACCATCATTAAGCGCAGAAACTTGTCCAAGGTGGTCTGCACAGCAGCACTTTCAGAGATTAAGACGACATCTGGAATAGACTCGTTACAACACTGGACATAGCCAAACTGAACACGCTGTCTAGCACCCAGCGATCCTTAGAAATCCGGGCCCAGTCCTAAAAGAAAAAGGCAAAGCCTGCCTTCAACCAGAGGAACCAGGTAAAGAGCCCCCATAAGAACATAAGAAATGCCATATTGGGTCAGATCACCAAAGGTCCATCAAACCCAGAATCCAGTTTCCAATAGTAGCCAGCCAGGTTACAGGTTCCAAAAAGGTACACAGATTCTACAATGCTTATCCTGGGGGTAAGCAATGGATTTCCCTGGTCCTCTTTAATAAAGATTTATGGACTTTCCTCCAAAAACTTGTCCAAACCTTTTTTAAACCCAGCTATACTAACAGCTTTTCCTACATCCTCCAGTAATGAATTCCAGAATTTGATTACTCATCGAGTGAGAAAATCTTCTCTTAGTCCTAAATGGGCTGCATTGTAGTTTCATTCAGTGTCCCCTAGTCTTCCCACTTTTTGAAGGAGTAAACATAGAAACATGATGACAGAAAAAGACCACATGGCCTATCTAGTCTGTCCTTCCATATCAACAACTACAACAGTCCACTTTTTACCTTTAGAGATCCTCTGTGTTGGTCCCATGCTTTTTTGAATTCAGTTACTGTCCTCATCTCTACCACCTCCACTGGGAGACTATTCCATGGATCCACTACTCTTTCCGTAAAGAAATATTTCCGCATAGCACTCCTGAATCTATCGCCCTTCACCCTCATCCCATGTCCCCTCGTAGCAGAACTTGCTTTCAATTGAAAGAGGCTCTCTCCCTGAACATTTATGCCACGGAGGTATTTAAACATCTCAATCATATCACCTCTATCCCACCTTTCCTCTAAGGTGTACATATTAAGTCTGTCCTCATATGCTTTATAATGAAGCCCACTAATCATTTTAGTAGCCACCCTCTGCACTGACTCCATCCTGTTCACATCCTTTTGAAGGTGCGGTCTCCAGAATTGCACACTATACTCCAAATGAGGTCGCACCAAAGACTTATACAGAGGCATTATCACCTCCTTTTTTCTGCTAGCCATTCCTCTCCGTATGCACCCAAGCATCCTTCTAGCTTTTGCCGTCACCTTTTCTACCTGTTTACCTACTTTAAGATCATCAGACACAACCACGCCTAGGTCCCGCTCTTCTTTAGTGGACAAAAGTACTTCACCTCCTATACTGTATTGCTCCCTTGGATTGCTGCAGCCCAAATGAATGACCTTACATTTTTTAACATTAAATCCCAGCTGCCAAATTCTAGACCATTCTTCAAGCTTAGCTAGATCCCTCCTCATGTTATCTACACCTTCCTGGGTGTCTACTCTATTGCAGATTTTGGTATCATCCGCAAAGAGGCAAACCTTACCCGACAGCCCTTCCGCTATATCACTAACAAAGATGTTAAAAAGAATCGGACCAAGGACAGATCCCTGGGGCACACCACTGGTAACATCCTTCTCCTCAGAGTGAGCTCCATTAACTTGTACTCTGTGTCGCCTCCCACCCAACCAATTTCTAACCCAAGCAGTAACTTTAGGGTCCATCCCTAGGGTGCTCAGTTTGTTTATAAGTCGTCTGTGAGGAACAGTGTCAAAAGGCTTTACTGAAATCTAAATACACCACATCTAGAGCTCTTCCTCGGTCCAACTCCCTGGTCAACCAGTCAAAGAAATCAATCAGATTTGTCTGACAAGACCTGCCTCTGGTGAATCCATGCTGCCTCGGATCCTGTAATCCGCTGGACTCCAGAAACCTCACTATTTTCTCTTTCAGCAGCGTTTCCAATAATTTACTCACCACCGAAGTTAAACTAACCGGCCTGTAGTTTTCAACCACATCCTTACTTCCGCTTTTGTGTAAAGGCACCACATGAGCCTCTCTCCAGTCCTTTGGCACCACTCCTGACTCCAACGAGGCATTGAAAAGGTCAGTCAGTGGAGTTGCTAGAACGTCCCCGAGTTCCCTCAGTATTCTAGGGTGTATCCCATGCAGTCCCATCGCTTTGTCTACTTTAAGTTGAGCTAGATTCTCACGAATATGGTCTTCTGAAAATTGTTCAAGATGTCCCTTGCTTCTGTTCCTATTTGTGGGTGTTTTCTGAGGTCCTGCCCCTGGTTCTTCATCTGTGAACACAGAACAAAAATATTTGTTAAGCAATTCCGCTTTATCCTTATCAGCTTCTACATATTCCCCCCCTGCACCCTTGAGTCTGACAATACCACTTTTGCCCTTCTTCTTCTCACTAATATATCTGAAAAATGTCTTATCCCCCCATTTTATTGCATTGGCTATTTCCTCCTCCTTTTGAATCTTTGCCTTCTTGACTACTTTGCTAGCTTCTCTAAGTTTTTCCAAATACAGATGCCTGTCTTCCTCTATAAAACAAACAATCTACATTTACCCATTTCACTCCATTCAATAATTTATAAACAAACATCTATCATATCTCTTTTTTCCAAGTTTAATAGTTAAAAATCCTCTGTAAACCGCCTAGTTTTAGGCTGTGCAAATAGCCAATACAAAACCACACTTAAAACAAATAAGACCGAAGGTCGAACACAACCAGAAATACAGTCAAAAAGTTGAAGAGCCCTAACTTTTAAGGCTTTCCTCATAGGGATATGTTTCCATATCCTTTATGATTTTGGTGGCTCTTCTGTTTACCTATTCTAATTCTGCTATATCCTTTAAGAAATAGCGACCAGAAATGCACACAATATTCAGGTGCAATCACACCATGGAATGAAACAGAGGCATTATAATATCCTTGGTTTTGTTTTCCATTTCTTTCCTTATGATTCCTAGCATTCTATTTGCTTTCTTGGCCACCGCTGGACAAAGGGCAGAAGATTTGAACATATTATTCATGATGATGCCTAAATCCTTTTCCTGGGTGGTGGCGCCTAATGTCGAACCTTGCACCTTATAACTATAATTAGGGTTGTTCTTCCTTAAGTGCATAAACTGCACTTGTCCATGTTAAATTTCATCTGCCATTTGGACGTCCAATCTTCCAATTTATCAAGATCCTTTTGCAACTTAACAATCCTCTTGTGTTTTAATAACTTTGAATAATTTTCTGTCATCTGTAGATTTGATCATCTGACTCCTTCTCATTTGCAGATAATTTATGAAGATGTTAAAAAGCAGCGGGCCCAGCACATATACCCTGTAGTAATCCATTATTTACCTTTCTCCATTGAGAAAATTGGCCATTCAGCCCTACTCTCTGCTTTCTATCTTTTAACCAATTCCTGATCCACAATAGTATACTGCCTCCTATTCCATGATTTTTTAATTATGCCAAGAGGCTTTCATAACGGATCTTGTCTAAAGGCTTTCTGAAAATCCAGATACACCATTATCAACCGACTCATCCTTGTCCACCTGTTTATTCACATCTTAAAAAAAAAAAAACAGATTAGTAAAACAAGACTTTCCTTGGCTAAATCCATGTTGACTTTCTGCCATTAAACCATAATTATCTATATGTATGTTCATTAATTTTTATTCTTTATAATGTTTTCTACCATGTTGCCCAGTACTGATGTCAGGCTCACCGATCTGTAGTTTCCTGGATTACCCTTGCAATATATTTCAAAAATTGGCATTACACTGGCCATTCTCCAATCTTCAGGTACTACAGATGATTTTAATGACAGTTCATAAATTACTAATAGGTCTCCAATTTCATATTTCAGTTCTTTCAACACCCTTGAATATATACCATCCAGTCCAGGTGGTTGGCTACTTTTCAGTTTATCAAATAGTTGTAATACATCTTCCTGGTTTATCGATGTTTCTTTCAGTTCTTATGATACATCAACTTTAAAAACCATTGCAGACATGGGTAACTTCCCTACATCATCTTCAATAAACACCAAAGCAAAGAATTCTTTCATTCAGTCTCTCTGCTATGGCCTTGTCATCCCTTAGTGCCCTTTTTAACCCTCTATCATCTAAGGTCCAACTGACTCTCTCACAGGATTTTTGCTACAAATGTATGTGAAAAAAGTATTTATTATGCATTTTTGTTTCCGTGGCAAGCTTTTTTTTTCAAAGTGTTAGTGTGCCTTATCAATGTCTTGTATCTATTTTACCAGTGTTTATGTTGTTTCCTGTTTTCATCATTTGGCTCTTTTTTCCATTTCCTGAAAGATGCTTCTTTGGCTACAACAGCCTCTCTGACCTCACCTTTAAACCATGCTAGCAGTTTTTTGGCCTTCCTTCCACTTTTCTTAAATCATTGAATACATCTGGTCTGGGCATCCAAGACAGTATTTTTAAATAAATGCCCCTGCTTGATGTAAATCTAACCTTTGCAGATGCTCCTTTTAATTTTTTCTTTACTATTGTCCTCATTTTATCACAGTCTCCCTTCTTAAAGTTAAAAGGTAGTCCTGTGGATTTCCTTGCTATCCTTATTAAGTGTGCTATCCTTGCACACTTATTCTCAATCCCTACTCCCCTGTGTAACATTATCGTAACATCAGTATGTAATTTGTACATAGTTTTCCCTGTTCTCTCTCCAAGTTGTTCTCCCTGTTCGATGTAAACTCAAGAATGCCTTGTGGTCCTCAAATCGTTTTGTTAATTGTAAACCGCGCTGACGATAAAGAGCG
Organism: Ichthyophis bannanicus; assembly: GCA_033557465.1. Lineage (NCBI taxonomy): Eukaryota > Metazoa > Chordata > Amphibia > Gymnophiona > Ichthyophiidae > Ichthyophis > Ichthyophis bannanicus. The sequence goes on along the minus strand of CM066035.1, from coordinate 585,243,057 downwards.
CGGTATAAAAGAAATGTTAAATAAATAAATATCCTCCCTCCATTTATTAAATCAAATGCGACCATGCTATGATCACTATTGCCAAGTAGCCCCAAAACCCTTATCTCTTGCACAAGATCCACTAAGGACTATTTTTATTTATTTATTGGAATTTTTATACCACTTTGTTCTATGTAAACCACCTTTGATCTACTGGAAAAAGTCAGTTACATATACCAGCATAACTATGTACAATAGACAGTAAACAATTAACTATGTACAGTGACCAGTTAACATGACTTTATTGCAAGTGAAGGGGCAAGAAATGAAAATGTGTAGTAGGTAATGCTCTAGGAATCTGAAGCTCAGAGGTAGAATGAGGGGGGTGTGAAGTGGCTTTTGTTTTATAATGTGGACTGAGAGGAGTCATTGTCAGGAGGTAATAGTGGGCTACCAGAGTGTTGTGTGAAAAGATGGGGTTTTAGTTTTTTTGAGGAAGGAGGTAAGGTTAGTAGATTCTCTTAGGTCAAACGGAAATTCATTCCAGAATATAGGCGAGTAGTGAGAGAAGGCTCTATTATTTGTTGATTTATTGGATTTTCGGATATCTGATGGGATTTTTGGTTTGTTTTTATTATTTTATTATTTTGGTCGTGTTTCTTCATGTAAACTGATGAGGGAGGAGAGGTGTGATAGGGCAATCTGTCTTAAAGCTTGAATGTAGTTATTAGTATCTTGTAAGGTATTTGACTTTAAATAAATGAATAAATAAACTAATGTCTCTTTTATACCGCGCTATTTAAAATCAGCACGGTTTACATACAACAATAACATACACTGCGGCCTAGGCTGCGTTGTATTTACAATAGAACACGTGATCTAACTTGGACAAAAACAGGTAACTATATACACGCTGGGGATCGAGACCCCGGCCCAGGTGGGCATGTCATTGGGAAGAGACCTATTACAAAAGTGCTGACTATATACATTCTGCTATTTACATGGTATGCATGGTTTGCCTTGGCACCGTTCAGTATGACTGCCTCATTGCTCGCTGGGTATATTAGTGGGGCCGTCCTGGTGGGGGGTGGCCATTTGTGTGCTGTCATCGGAATAATGCATGAGGAAAAGGTGGCGTTTCAATGCCTTTATCTTTATTGACAACATTTGATATACCGCCTAGGCACAAGGCATTAAAGCGGTGTACATTAAAAAATTACGGGCTGCAGGAAAATACAGGGAGAAAGGAACACCATTAAATTAATAGGAAAGTGATAGCAAAGGCAGGGAGAAAAATAGTGAAGGACAGAGGAGAAGAATCAGACAGACACTACGGGATGGGACGAGACACAAGGAAGGGAGTGAGTGAGCGGGAGAACCCATGATATTGAATGATAGAAATGGGTAATTTATGAGTGGCTGGAGGGAATGGGAAGGTCAAAGGCTGGACAGAAAAGGTGTGTTTTGAGAAGCGCTTTAAACTGGGGAAAGGATGCTTCAGTACGAATAGAACACGGAAGGGAATTCCAAAGGGCGGGACTTATAAAGAAGAAGGCAGCGTGTCGTGTCGTGTCGATTCGAGGTGGGCCTGGGTGGGTGAAGGAAGGAAGAGGCGGTTGCCATACGCTGAGCGGAGGATGCGAGGAGTGGGTTGAAGAAAGATGAGATCAGCTAAATACTGGGGAGTGTTAGTATAGAGAACCTTATGGGTGATAGTGAGTAACTTATACACAAAGCGGACCTTAACAGGAAGCCAGTGAAGGGAGAGAAGGCGTGGAGTGATGGGGTCCCGATGTGAGGAGAAAGTAAGGAGACGTGCGGCCGTGTTTTGAATTAAATGCCTTTCTAAATTGGGCAAGGTCAGCGATTGCACTAATGTTAGGCGGAAGGGCATTCCAACATCTGGGTGCATAGAACCTAAATGCTCTGTTTATCGTTGCTTGGGTGCATTTTGTTATTGCCTTCGGAACTACCAGCGTGTTGATGGCTACGGCCCTTCTGGATCTGTTAGGGGGCGTAGGGTGGATTAGCTCAGTGAGTGAGGTGGAGGTGAGTGAGCTTGTTGATGGCCTTGAATGTCATTACTAGAATTTTGAAAGAGAGTCTTCATTGGATGGGAAGCCAGTGGAGGTATTTTAGGATTGGTGTTACGTGGTCCTTCCTGGAAGCTCCGTGTAGGATTCTGGCAGCTGCATTCATTGCGAGCTGGAGTGGATTTAGGGTGGTATGCGGGAGTCCCTGCAGAACTACATTGGCGTAGTCAAAATGAGGGATGACCAGCGCTTGAAAGATTGTCCGGAAGTCCTTTGGGTCCAGGAGGTGTCGGAGTGTCCGTATTTTATGATAAACTGACTGACTTGTGTTGCTTATGTGGACCTTCATGTCAAGCCTAGGTAGCGGATTGTGGGTTTGGTTAGCAGCTCGGCATCCTTCACTTTTAAGGAGGCGGGAGGGGTGAAGCCTTGAGTTAAGGAGCCAGTGTAATTCGTATACCAGTGTAATGTGTTCAGATATGTTTGTGTGTGAAACTGTTCATGCAGCAGCATGTTGGGCAATTTGAAGTGGTCTTATGTTCTGTTTAACTATTGTAATAGTGCATTACAAGGGATTAACTAAAGTGGGGTGTTATTAATGCCTGAAGTACTGATCTAAAATCGTGTATTAATAACACCCCACTTTAGTAAAATATCTTGGGGTCCCACTCGACCAAACACTCAACATGTCATATATAAAACATACAACTAAGAAAATCTACTTTAAACTCAAAACATCTATCTCCTCTTAAAGTAGATTTTCTTAGTTGTATGTTTTATATATGACATGTTGAGTGTTTGGTCGAGTGGGACCCCAAGATATTTTACTTCGTTCTTGACGGATATGTCTGTCACTGATTGTGATGGTTGGTGGAGGGAAGAAGTCTTGCTTTCTGGTGATAAATAGAGCTTCAGTTTTACTGAAGTTAAAGCGGAGGTTGTGGGAGGTGAGCCAATTTGCAGCTTCTTTGAAGCAGTCTATTATTTGTGGAGGAATGTAGTTTGTTATGTTAAATGGAAGATATAACATTATATCATCCGCATATATGTGATATGATACATTACATTTTTTGAATGTGGCACAAATAGGCTGGAGATATAGGTTAAGAAGGAGAGAAGATAGAGCGGATCCTTGGGGTCTCTGAAATGCCAATTATATCTAACCTTTCATTTAGTGCTATATAGTCTAACTCTCCCATCTTATTTTTTTAGACTTATAGCATTTGCATACAGGTTGTATTTATTCATATTATCTGGTCATCAGTTGATAAGCGTAATCTGCAATCTTTGAACTCTGCTCTGTATTTAAGGGCATCTGGGTTACTTTTATCTTTATTGGAAACTCTATCGGGATGCCCTAACTTCCTTCTTTTGCTAGAATCCTTCAAGGATACATCCTTCCGAACCATGCACTCTTGGGCTACTATTGGATTTTCCCTATTATCTAGTTTAAGATGATCTCTCTCTCCTTTTAAAGGGTTAATGCCAGCAGCCTGGTTCCATCCCAGTTAAGGTGGAATGCATCCTTTCGGTAAAGCCCCTTCCTTCCCCAGAATTCCTAGCAGGGGCTCTGCATTTCAAGCAAAGGTAAGAGTGTGTGGCTTTTAATTACTAGCTCTCTACCTGAGAGCTCTTAAAAGGGTTTTGGTACATCTCTGAAACAAAGGTACATTTTTTGAGTGCTTTATTTCAAAAGGAGAAATATTTTCTTTACTGGTGGAGGTTTAAAAATAGTAATTAGATCTTACCTGCTAATTAGTGTTCCTGAAGGAACGACAGTCCAGTCCCTTTTACTTCTGGGTTACGCAACCCTTCCAGCAGCTTGGAGGCTGAGCCCAACCTTTTAGGGGGATGGAGCGGTATAAATACCACTGGGACCACCCACCAACTCCAGTATTCGCCTGAAAAAGCAGATCTAAATAACTTCTACTCAAGACTTCATAACGTAACAAAATATAAAAACTCAAACCTATGCAACAGGCCTATATATTAATTTTTTTTTTTTTAAATATGTAAAGGGAAAAAGGGAAAAAAGGAGAGGCGGCCTGGTAACAGCCTGAGGAGATATCTGCTTCTACCCGAGCCGGCTTCCCCCTGCTCTCCTTCCTGCCGTACCGGCCCTACGCCCGGTCCGATGCCTTGCCATGAACCCGAGGTCTGAACGGTTGCCGGAAGCGGGTGGGATCAGGGACTGGACTGTCGTTCCTTCAGGAACACTAATTAGCAGGTAAGATCTAATTACTATTTCCTTATCGTCACTCCAGTCCAGTCCCTTTTACTTCTGGGACGTAGCAGAGCAGTTCAACCCTGGGTGGGTTCCGGCATACCGGACTGAAGAACCGCTAGCCCGAACCAGGCGTCCGCTGCACTCTGCACGTCCAGCCTATAGTGCTTGGAGAAGGTATGCAGCGATGACCAAGTCGCTGCCCTACAGATGTCCAGCGGAGGAACCAGGGAAAATTCCGCCCAAGAGGCAGCCTGAGCCCGAGTGGAGTGTGCCCGCAGCCCCACCGGAACCTGCTTCCCCTTCAGGATGTAAGCGGAGGCAATCGCCTCTCTGATCCACCTGGAGATGGAAGCCTTGGCAGCCGCCTCACCTTTGTGCGGCCCTCCAAACTGGATGAATAGTCGGTCGGACTTTCGGAATGGCGCTGTGCAAGAAAGGTAACGTTTCAAGGCCCTCTGGACGTCTAGGAGACGCAGCTTGTCATTCCTACCTTCCTGCCCCTTGGATGCTAAGACTGGTAGGGTAACTGTCTGGTTCACATGAAAAGGAGAGATAACCTTGGGTAAAAAGGACGGCACTGTACGCAGGACCACTTTGTCCTTGAGGAAGGACAGGAAGGGGGGCTGGGAAGATAGCGCCTGCAATTCCGAGACCCTTCTGGCCGAGCAGATGGCGACCAGGAAGACTGTCTTTAGGGTTAGATCCTTTAAGGAGGCTCTTTTTACTGGCTCGAAGGGTACCCGATCAAGGCATTTAGCACTAAGTTAAGGTCCCAAGGAGGGATGACCGATCTCCGTTGCGGACGTAGCCGACTAACCGCTCTTAGGAACCTGGAGACGTCCGGGTGTGCCCCTAAGGGTTTGCCCCGGACCTTTCCTCTATAGCAAGAGATAGCCGCCAGCTGAACCCGCAAGGAGCTGTGCGCCAGACCTTTATCAAAACCTGCTTGCAAGAAGTCCAGAACCTCCGGGACCGAGGCCGAAAGGGGCTTCCGACGATGCTCTGCGCACCAAGCTTCGAAGATGCGCCAAACCCTTACATAAGAAAGACAGGTCGAGCGCTTCTTGGCCTTCAACAGCGTCGAGATTACAGCTCCTGAGTAGCCTCGTTTTAGAAGCCGCGCCCTCTCAATAGCCAGGCCGTAAGCGAGAATCGATCCACGTGAGGCATCCGGACCGGACCCTGCCTCAGCAGATCCCTTTTGTAAGGAAGCCGCAAAGGACGGTCGGCGAGCAGTCTGATCAGATCGGCATACCAGGGGCGGCGAGGCCAATCCGGAGCTATGAGGATTACCAAGCCCTGGTGAGACTCCACCCGTTGGAGAACTTTTCCGATCATAGCCCAAGGCGGGAATACATAGAGAAGACCTTCTGAAGGCCACTTTTGAGACAGGGCATCTAAACCCTCGGACATCCTTTCCTTCCTTCGACTGAAGAATCTGTCTACCTTGGCTGTAGAGAACCGTGCCATGAGGTCCATGACTGGACGACCCCAAAGGGCCACTATCTGTTCGAAGGTCTCCTGTTCTAGTTCCCACTCTCCGTGGTCTATCTTGCACCTGCTGAGAAAGTCGGCTGTGACGTTGTCCTCGCCCGCCACATGCTGCGCTGAGAGTGCCAGTAGCCGGGACTCCGCCCACTGGAAAAGAGAGTCCGCCTCCTTCTCCAAGGCGTGACTGCTGGTGCCTCCCTGGTGGTTGATGTAGGCCACCGTGGTGACATTGTCGGAGAGAACGCGAATTGCCTTTCCTTGCACTAAGATCCTGAACGCCTTGAGAGCCAGGGTGACGGCCCGCAATTCCAGTCTGTTGATGGGCCACTGTGATTCCAACTGTGACCAGCGACCCTGGATGAACTGGTCCTCGCAGTGCGCTCCCCAGCCTGACAGGCTGGCATCCGTCGTCAACAGCAAGCACTGATGGGGATCGAGGGGCATTCCGCGGTCCAGATTCTTCGAACACCTCCACCATTGGAGGGACTGTTTGGTCCGCGGAGCGCAAGGTAACTGCATTGAGAGAGGCTGATGCTGGGGAGACCAACGACGCAATAGCGCCCGCTGCAGTGGTCGCATGTGGGCCCTGGCCCATGGCACCACCTCTATTGATGCCGCCATAGTTCCCAGAACCTGAAGATAATGCCACGCCGAGGGATTTCGTCTGGCTAGAAACTACGTGATTAGACCTTTTAGTTCCCTTGATCTTGACCGAGACAGGAATACTCTGCCCCTGAGGGTGTCGAATCTTGCCCCGAGGTACTCGAGCTCCTGAGAGGGAGTCAACCTGCTCTTTGTCCGGTTGATGACCCACCCCAACTCCTCTAGGACCTGAATCACTCTGGACGTTGCCGAATGACTTTCCTGTTCCGACTTTGCGCGGATCAGCCAGTCGTCCAAGTAGGGATGCACTAATATTCCCTCCTTCCGGAGGAAGGCCGCCACTACGACCATTACCTTGGTGAACGTTCTGGGAGCCGTGGCTAGGCCAAAGGGCAGGGCCTGGAACTGAAAGTGGCCTCTTGGCACTGCGAATCTCAGGAACTGTTGATGGGACTTCCTGACCGGGATGTGTAAGTAGGCTTCCGTCAAGTCGAGGGAAGTTAGGAACTCCCCTCCCCTCACGGCCGCTATGACTGAACGTAGGGTCTCCATCCGAAAGTGAGGCACCCTGAGGCAGCGGTTGACCTGTTTTAGATCTAGGATTGGTCGAAAGGAACCTTCCTTTTTTGGTATCACGAAGTAAATCGAGTACCGACCAGATCCGCACTGGTCTGGAGGTACTGGAATTACCGCCCCTAAAGCTATTAGACGGGCCAGAGTTGTCTCTATTGCCGCCCTTTTTGTTGATGCGCCGCAGGGCGACTGAACAAATGCTGGTGGAATTTGTTTTGCGAATTCGAGCGCATAACCTTCTCTGATCACCTCTAGGACCCATTGATCGGACGTGACACGGGTCCAGGCGGGGAGAAACAGCCTCAGGCGGCCGCCTACCGGCCGTCCTTCCCCCTGGACCCCCGAAATCTCATTGTTGTTTCCTAGGGCCCGAGAAGAAGGAGGAGGAGGAGGATGCCCCAAATCCCCGGCCTGCCCCTCGTAAACCTCTGAAACCTTGTCCCTTAGAGGGAAACCGGCCCCTGGAAAAGGAATTTGATCTGGCTGTGCGAAATCTCCGCGCCTCCCTAGGCTGGGTGCGCACAGGGGCTAGGGGGCGGCTTTGTTTTGGTCTATCTTCTGGAAGTCTGCCTCCCTTAGACTCGCCCAGATCTTTAACCAGCTTCTCTAAATCCTCCCCAAATAATAGTTTCTCTTTAAAGGGGAGCCGACTTAGGCGCGCCTTCGAGGAAGCATCAGCTGCCCAATTACGTAGCCACAGATAACGTCTAGCCGCCACCACCGAAGCCATGTTTTTGGCTAGGCTTCTGATGAGGTCATACTGACTATCCGCCAAGTAGGCTGCGCCAGATTCCACTCTGGCCGAGTTCGCCTGAATCTCGGCCGAAGAGTCCTCTGACTGAAGCTGCTGAGCCCATCTTAAGTAGGCTCGAGCCACCCAAGCTCCTGACACGGAGGCCTGCAATGCGAGGGCGCTTACATCAAAGGCTTGTTTCAGGAGCGTATCCAGCTTCCTATCTTGTGCGTCTTTTAAGGCTGAACTGCCCTCAACTGGGATAGTCGTCTTCTTAGTAACTGCTGATACCACTGCATCCACTCTGGGCGATTTCAGTAGTTCCTTATCTGACTCTGGGAGAGGGTATAGGCGAGACATGGTTCTGACTCCCCTTAAACTGGATTCCGGTTGGTCCCATTCTTCCTGGATCATCTGGCGCACCACCCTGTGGACTGGGAAGACCTTCTGGGATCTCCTAATGGCCTGAATTAAGGGGTCCTCCAACGCCTCCTCCTGCGATGGTATGTCTGAGGACACATTGAGTACTTTTAATGATTCATTAATTAAAGCCGGGAGCTCCTCTTGCCGAAAAACCCTGACTATCCGAGATTGATCTTCTTCCGGGATCTCTCCTTCTTCCAGCTCCTCCTCATCCTCATCCAGATCCTTAACCGAGCCATCCTCCTCAGGAGCCCCCTGGGAAAAGGACGGTAGGAGGTCTTCCCCATCCAGACGCGGACGCTTAGAAGGGATGCTAGATTCCGGGTTGATAGCCCCGAGGAGTCTGGCTGATTTTTCTTCCACTGGAGTGGTAACCTCCTCTGCTCCTAGGCCCTGCTTGCGCAGGCAGTAGGCCTTATGGAGTAAGAGGATGAAGTCAGGGGAGAAAAATTCTCCGTCCCCCCCTGCACTCGGGGGTGGGGGCGGAGGAAGTAGGAGAGGCGTGGGTAGCTCAGAAGGGGTAGAGATTGAACCCTGGGACCCCCCTTCCCCTACTAGAGGGTCTGTCGATCCCTGGGAGGGCTGCAATATTTCCTGTTCTACTGAAGCAGACACTGCGGCGCAGCTCCTGCAGATTCCTGCCTCTGCGGAGGTGCCCCTGCGCGTACCACAGGAAGGACAGCGCGGCTTAGATGCCATGGGGGAAGGCTGGGGCTTATCCTTGCAGGCCCCTGAAACCAAAGCCCGATTACTCTTTAAAATCCTTTTAAAAAATCCTAAAATCCTTTAAAAAATCCTTTAAAACCCTCAGAAGATTCAAACAGATTGACTGAAATTGAACTCAATAGGACTGCAATAAAATAAGAGCGATTAAAATTAACATTAATTAAAATTAAAATCGAACATAAAATCAAAAATAAATTCGAAAATTAATTAAAATTAGTGGCTAACACTCCTTTATCCCCTAAGGGAGGTACTTGCGGTTTACAGGGCTAGAAGATCCTGGGCCCGATGCTGTGATTACCACCCGAGGGCTCCTCACGTGGTAGGCCTCACCACGTGGAGCCTGCCCGGGAGGACCGAGAGAATGTCCCTGGCGCCTGTCTGCGCCCCGACGCCGAGTCCGGCGCTGAGCCCCACTGAACCACGTGTGCGATCGCCGTCTGATCGCACCGCGTGGTAACCCGGGCACCGCGCGGTTCGCCTCCGTGGTCAATGGCGTCGGGCCGGGATGGGCGTTTCACTCCGGTTGGCGTTGCAGCCTCTAGTGCTCAGCCACCCTCAGGGCTTCGGCGCGAGGCTGTTTCCCCCGAAGACGGCAGAACTAGAAGCACAGGAAGCTGGGTAGAGCAGAGCACCTCCTCGCTGCTGCAGACCCGAGAATTCGCTCTGCGAGCCGTGCCGGAGCCCGGGGGGGGGGGGGGGGAGGGAAGAGAGAGGAAGGCAAACCTTAAAGGAGCAGAGCCCCCTAACCAAGAAGCTAAAGAAATAAAGGTAAATCAAAGTAAAATTAAGTAAATTAAGTAAAAATTAAGTAAAATTAAGGTAGGACTCCAGTAAGCCCAAGGCTTACGGAACCCTCCAGCTGCTTGGAGGCTGAGAATACTGGAGTTGGTGGGTGGTCCCAGTGGTATTTATACCGCTCCATCCCCCAAAAAGGTTGGGCTCAGCCTCCAAGCTGCTGGAAGGGTTGCGTAACCCAGAAGTAAAAGGGACTGGACTGGAGTGACGATAAGGAATTCTGCTTAGTCTCTCTTTCCCAGCTCTTTGAAGCCACTGACACCTCATCAAGTTTTAGTTCAGTATTAAGACTATGGCTGCTAAAAACCATTCAAAAGTGATGGTCTTAAACTTTAGGAAAACTAACTTTGCCAAGATGGGCCAATACCTCAGGGAGTCGTTAGCGGAATGGGAACAGCTGGGGGATGTAAAAAAAAAAGTGGTCAAAACTGAAAGAGAATATTTTAAGGGCAACCAACCTTTTTGTTCGAATGGTAAATAAAAGGAAGAGAGACCGCTATGGTTCTCAAAAGACGTAGCTGAAAAGGTGAAGAAAAAGAGGGAGGCCTTCATGAAATACAAGAGGTCAAAGAAAGAGGAAGAGGAAGACAGGCATCTATATTTGGAAAATCTTAGAGAAGCTGGCAAAGTAGTCAGGAAAACAAAGATTCAAAAAGAGGAGGAAATAGCCAGTGCAATAAAATGGAGGATAAGATATTTTTCAGGTATGGTAGTGAAAAGGGGAAGGGCAAAAGTGGTATTTTCAAGAGTCAAGGGTGAAGGGAAAAAATATGTAGAAGCTGATGAGGATAAATGTGGAAGTGCTTAACAAATATTTCTGTTCTATGTTCACAGATGAAGGATCAGGAGCAGGACCTCAGAAAAACACCCACAAACAGGAAGAGAAGCGAGGGGCATCTTGAACGATTTTCATTAGACTGTATATATGAGGAACTAGCTAAACTAAAAGTAGATGGGACCGGATGGGATACATCCAAGAATACTGAGGGAACTTGGGGATCTTCTGGCAGCTCCACTGACTGACCCTTTCAATGCCTCTTTGGAGTCGCAAGTGGTGTCAGAGGACTGGAGAGAGGCACATGTGGTCCCTTTACACAAGGCAGAAGTAAGGATGTGGTTGAAAACTACAGGCCAGTTAGTTTAACTTCAGTGGCGAGTAAAAAGCGCTGCTGAAAGAGAAATAGTGAGGTTTCTAGAGTCCAATGGACTACCGGATCCGAGGCAGCATGGATTCACCAGAGGCAGATCTCGTCAGACAAATCTGATTGATTTCTTTGACTGGGTGACCAGGGAGTTGGACCGAGGGAGAGCCTTAGATGTGGTGTATTTAGATTTCAGTAAAGCCTTTGACAACCGTTCCACACAGGTGACTTATAAACAAACTGAGCACCCTATGGGTGGATCTTAAAATTACTGATTGGGTTAGAAATTGGTTGAGTGGGAGGCGACAAAGGGTACAGGTAAATGGAGCTCACTCTGAGGAGAAGGAGGTTACTAGTGGTGTGCCCCAGGGATCTGTCCTTGGTCATTTTCTTTTTTTTGTCAGTGATATTGCGGAAGGGCTGTCGGATAAGGTTTGCCTCTTTGCAGGGATGATACCAAAATCTGCAACAGAGTAGACACCCAGGAAGGTCTAGATAATACGAGGAGGGATCTAGCTAAGCTGGAAGAATAGTCTAGAATTTTGCAGCTGAAATTTAATTTAATTTATTTATTTATTTATTTAGAATATATTTGTATACCGCAGCTTCCAGCGATCAGCAGCGGTTTGATTACAGATTGAAAATTGCCAAATCAAGACAGAAATTTCGTAGTAACATTACATTGATTTGAAAGGAAAGCACAGCACACAGTAATAAGGTCATATGAGAGGAGACAGAGATTTACATATGTACATTTTTGAAAGGATTTGAAAGGAAAGCACAGCACACAGTAATAAGGTCATATGAGAGGAGACAGAGATTTACATATGTACATTTTTCCTAACAGGATTCCTGTTGCAAATTGTGACATCTTGTATTCCCCTGGGATTTACATCAAATTGTAATAGCACTGGAATAGATGAGTTTTCAGCTTTTTCCTGAATGCATTAAGGTCTTTGCTTGCTCTGAGCTCAGGCGGCAGTTGATTCCAGAGGGTCGGGGCAGAGTAAGAGTATGCTCGGCGGCTAGTGCTAGATTTGACGGATCTGATGTCAGGTGGAACATGTAGGGTGTGTGAGTTGACGGTTCTTCTGTCTCTGTTGGGTGGTTGCGTGCTGATAAGGGTGGAGAGAAAGGATGGAGCTATGTTATGTATGAGTTTGTGTGTGGTTATCAATGTTTTATATTGTATACGGGCCGTAATAGGGAGCCAATGCAGCTCGATCAATACAGGTGTGATGTGTTCAGCAATGCTTTTTCGCATGATGATCCTCGCCGCCACATTCTGGGCCATTTGTAGGATGTTTAGCGTTTTCTTTGGAAGACCCTGGAGGATGGCGTTGCAGTAGTCTAAGTGAGGAATAATGAGTGCTTGCGCAACAGACCTAAAATCGTGAGGTTCGAGGATGTTCCGTAGAGGTTGTATAACTCTAAGTTTGTGGAAAATGGCCTTGCTGGTTTTGCATAGGTGCTTTTCCATCTTTAGGTTGTTGTCAAATGTGACTCCCAGGTATTTGATCTCATTCTTTGTGTGGTATGTATTGTTACAGAGTGTAATTGTCGCGGGAGGTTCAAAGTTTGGTTTGCTGGAAATAAACATCACCTCAGTTTTCTTATGATTGATTGTCATGTTGTTTTGCTGTAACCATTGCAACATTTCATTCAGGCATGTTTCAAGTAGTGTATAGTTAGGGTCGATTGTATCCAGTTGCGTGTATATCATAATATCATCCGCATAGATGTGGTATTTGATATTATGCTGTTGGAAAATATCACAGAGGGGCTGCATATAAATGTTGAAAAGTAGTGCCGAGAGAGCTGAACCTTGAGGTATGCCTTGCGTCTGAGAGAATGCTTCTGCCTTTTCGCCATTGAATTGAACCTGTGGCATTCTGTTTGATATGTAGGAGGAGAACCATTTTAGGGGGTATCCCAATATCCCTATCGATTCAAGCTTGTTTATGAGGATTCCATGATGGACTGTATCAAAGGCGGCAGAGATGTCAATGAAGATGAGTATAAACATTTTCTTCTTATCTTCAAGGCCTTTCAGGAGGTTGTTAAGTAGTGCTATTAACAGCGTTTCTACCCCGTGATGTTGTCTGAAACCGTATTGTTGCTTATCCAGGATTTCATGGTCATCTAGATGTTCTTGTAGTTGCATAAGGACTGCCTTCTCAATGATCTTTGCTAGGAAAGATATGCTGGAGATGGGGCGGTAGGATGCTGGGTCTTCTTTGTTGAGTGAGTTGTTTTTTAGAATTGGTCTTATTATAGATTTCTTGAGTTGCGCAGGCATGATTCCTTGTTTTAGTGATTGGTTCACTATATGCGCGACTTGGTGGACAATATCTGTTTTTGCCGCCTTGATCCATGCAGCTGGGCAGGGATCTAGCAGGGATGTGGTGGTATTGATGTTTGTTATTATGTTGATAGTTTGTCTATCATCAATGTTGTGGAATTCGCTCCATGCCTGGTCCTGTTGTATATTGGCTTTCCGACATGTTGTGTTTAAACAGAGAGGGGTCAGGGTTGCAGTAAGTTTGCTTGCGTAGTAGTCAGCCAGGGTTTGGGGTTTTATTACGTCATCATAGTGGTCTGCCTGGGATGTTCTGGTTAGTGATTTCACTAGTTCAAAAAGTTCACGAGGCTTATTGATAGCTTTGTTCAGGAGGTTGGTGTGATGGGTCCTTTTGGCGGTGTTGACTTCCTCTTTGTATTTTGAGAGGAGAATTAGGTATTCCTTTTTGTGTTCGATGGATTTAGTGCTTCTCCATCTTCTTTCGAGTTTTCTGAGATCCCTTTTCATTTTGGTCAGTGTTTCCGTGTACCAGGGTTCAGAGTGGTATTTGGTTGGATTCGAGGGGGAGTTCCATGTTGGGTTCGCTGCAGCCTGAATCCCGGTGTTCCAGCTATTTGTTAGAACATCCAGGTCTTGGATTTGCAGGTCTATGTGGGTCATGATGTTACTTACAAGACTTTCCAAGTTGAGTTTGTTGAATGTTCTTCGCTGTTGTATCACTCTTTGTGCTTTAGCGTCCTTGGGTAGTGTAGGTGGTTTTATCTGAATGTCGATTCGATGGTGGTCTGACCAAGGTACCGGAGTTATCTTTATCAGAGGTTTCTCATTATTGTTTTGTCTATTCGTGGGAGTGAAAACCAAGTCCAGAGTATGGCCCTTGTCATGGGTGGCGTCATTTATTAGCTGTTGATACCCCAGTTGGGTCATGGCTTCCATGAAGGTATTTGAATGCGTAGGTGGAATTGACGCTAGGTTTAGGTCTCCTAGGATGATTTGGAATTTCTTGGGCTGAGTGGAGGATGTGCTTTCTAGTGCTGTGGCAAGTGTTTCATGTTGCGGCGAGGGGGCTCTGTAAATCAGGCAGATGGCTAAAGCCGTGTTTTCCACTTTAAGTAGGTCCATGTCTAAATTTGAATTCAGGTAGGTGCTTGAAAGTTGAAGGTCGGTCTTAGCTACGATGAGAACTCCTCCGCCTCTCTTGTTGCTGCGAGGACAGTTGTATAGGTTGTAACCTGGGTTGCTTATCTGGTTCAATATGGCTGCGTCTGTGTTCGTGATCCATGTTTCTGTTATACAGAGGATGTCCGGTTGGTCATCCTTCATGATGTCGTAGATAATTTGTGTCTTGTTCCTGATTGATCTGGCATTGATGAGTATGATGTTACAGTGGTCATGGGATGCTTGAGGCGGCTGGGTGTGTATGGTCTGGGTTTGGATGGGTTTGTTTATATGTGACCTTCTTGGTTTGGGTTTGCGGTGCCCCTTTGCTCTAGTATGCGTGTTAACAGTGGGCTTCTGCGAGGGTGCGAATGTTGGTTCATTTGTGGTGATGTAGTAAGGGGTGAGTGGAGGTAGTGAATGTGTTTGTATTGGGTAGAGAACATAGATTGGACTGTATAAGTGTGGTAGAGCGTAGTACAAGTTTGGGTTGAAGGCGTAAGCTGGGACAAGCGTGAGTATACATATGCTTAGAAAGAAGTTGAAGGGTTCCATACCTGAGCAGTTTTCAGACAGAGGCCTAGTGCCCGTATACACTTAACAGTAACAGGAGGATATTTTGCAGAACAGGGTCCTAGTGCCCGTATACACTTAACAGTAACAGGAGGATCTTTTGCAGAACAGGGGCCTAGTGCCCGTATACACGTAACAGTAACAAGAGGTTATGTTGCAGACAGTGGCCTAGTGCCTGTATACACTTAACAGTAACAAGAGGTTATGTTGCAGACAGTGGCCTAGTGCCCGTATATACTTAACAGTAACAAGAAAATTGCTTGTAGGCAGTAGCTTAGGCTTTAGTAGGCCCCTAACATGCACTGTGTAGTGACCTAGCAGTGTTAGAGTCTTAAATCTTGTCTTTTTATGTCGGTGGTTTCTATGGTCAGCACTACGATAGTGGCTTACCTTCTTGCGTGGGATTTGAACGTTGTGGATCTTCGTCGCTCCTGGGTGGTTAGGGGGTTGGGTCTAGGCTGGGTGGGTTGTGCGATGCTGGTTCTTTCGAGGCGGCTTCGTTTCCCTCCCGCCTAATTCCCACCGCCTAAGGGCCACGCCAAAGGGCCCTCTGGCGAGGCCCTCAGGCGCAGGCGCGCCCTGCAGGGACGCCGCTTTTGAGCTCGGGGGCTGCCGCGCTGATTTTGCTCCCACTGCCCCGATTGGACAGGAGCTCTCCCACTGCCCCGATTAATGTTAAAAAAATGCAAGATCATGCATTTGGGATGCAGCTATCCAAGGGAGCAATACAGTATAGGTGGTGAAGTACGTCGGTCCTCAAAAGAACGGGACCTGGGCATGATTGTGCCTGATGATCTTAAAGTAGCTAAACACGTAGAAAAGCAAAAGCTAGAAGGATGTTTGGTTGCATAAGCAGAGGACTGGCTTGCAGAAGAAAAGAGATGATAGTGCCTCTGTATAAGTCTTTGATGCGACCTCATTTGGAGTGCTCTGTGCAATTCTTGAGAAGACACCTTCAAGAGGATATAAACACGGAGTTGGTGCAGAGGGTGGCTACTAAAATGGTTAGTGGTCTTCGTTATAAAGCATATGAGAACAGACTCAAGGATCTTAATATGTATACTTTATAGGAAAGGAGGGATACAGATGATATGATTCAGACATTTAAATACCTCCGAGGCATAAATGACCAGGAGGAGAGCTTCTTTCGATTGAAGGTAAGCTCTGCTATAAGGGGACATAGGATGAGGGTGAAAAGGGATAGACTCAGGAGTAATAAGCAGAAATATTTCTTTACGGAAAGAGTGATAAATGCGTGGAATAGTCTTCCAGTGGAGGTTGCAGAGATGAGGACAGTATCTGAATTCAAAAAAGCATGGGACAAATACACTATCTCTAAAGGTAAAAAAGGGGACTGTTGTAACGGTTGATATGGAAGGGCAGACTAGATAGAAACATGATGGCAGAAAGAGACCACATGGCCTATATTTCTATCTAATATTACCCAGTTCCTTACAAATCCAAAACTCTCTTCCTTGCACCATCGTCTCATCTACGCATTGAGATTCCAGAGCTCTGCCTGCCTTTTGTGTCCAGTGCATGGAATGGGAAGCATTACAGAGAATGCTATCTTGAAGTTCTGGATTTCAACTTCCTACCTAAAAGCCTAAACATTGTCTCCAGAACTTCTCTCCCATGCTTTCCTAGGTCAATGGTACCAACACATACCAAGATAGCAGGCTCCTCCCCAGTCCTATATAAAGCCTTGTCTAGGCGGCACATGAGGTCCGCTATCTTCACTGCAAGCAGGCATGTTACCAGGCGATCCACCAGCCACCCACCTATCTAGATGCCTAATGACTAATCACCAACTAAAACAGCCATCGTAACCCTTCCCTCATGGGCACTTGTACCTGGAGAAACCTCTTCTGTGCAAGAGAGGGTTTTACATCACCTGGAAGACAGGTCCTAGCTACAAGATCACTTCCTGCCACATCAAGGTGATGCTCTCTTTTCACGTGACTTCTCTCTTCCATGGTAACAGAGAGGCTGCCAGACTGAAAGTGGGCCGTCAATACTACATCCCTGTATATCTTCTGTTTTCCTTAGCTTCTCCAAGTTTGCTACTCTAGCCTCCAGAGAACAGACTCGTTCCCTGCACTGTTTCCTCTAAGCTGTGCGCGTGTGCGCGCGCACACACCTCGCCAAGCGAGCGCACATACTTTATAACAGAGCGCACAAAAATTACAGTTCTGATTCTGATAGAAAACAACACAGACATCTTAAAATTTAAAAGCTGTTGTGTATTTACGGTTTTCACAAGTTCTACAATATTATCTAGTGCAATCAATGTGGTGTACATACTGTATTCTGACGTGTAGTCAAATTTTAAAGTATTTAACTCCGAGTGTCGTTATGTGCCGCACAAAAATTTAACCTTCCTTCAAAAGCTGCACAGCTGATATTTTATGCGCACACAGCCTACAGAAAATTAGAGGGAACATTGGTTCCCTGAGATCAAACAGCTCCTTGCACCTAGTGCATGCGTAAGACCCCTCACCAACTGGGAGAAAATTGTATATGTGACACTCAATGCAAAAGACTGGATAGCCCCATCTTGCTGCTGGACTGCTGTCTGCATCTTAGTTTTAAGGTTTTGTTAATTTTTTTAAATTTGATTACTTACTTAAATTTGCTACAGATAGTTGTACAAGTCATACCTAATAGATTTAAGGGACACTTTGTTCACGTCCGGATTAATCTCAGGGCCTTAAGTTAACCTGACGAGGATAACCAGCTACACTTGAACGTAAATATGACTACCTCTGTCCCTTTAAGAGCCTATAAATCTAAGATTATACCTGGGGTGAGTGGGAATCGATGTGGGCAGGAGGGAAAGAAACAGAATAGAAGATGGCTTGCTAAAACAGTGCCGTGTGTGACTAAAAACACAGAACTTTAAAATAGACAGAGATTTTATCAGTTTAAACCCAAAAAGAGTTCCCTTTAACCCAAGGGTCTGAAAAATTACAAGAAGGTAAATACTTACAGTTGCAGAATCCTTCCCAGCAAAAGCAGCTTTTCTCAGTATTACTGCAGACTCAAACATTCATTGTGCAGCCCAGGAAGGTTCTCCTCGCTCCACAAAAGGACTGAGAAGAAGCCCGAACTCCAGAAGCAGAAGGGAAGAAAGGGGTTTTTTTTGGGGGGGGGGGAGGGGGTTTCCCCAGGTTGGTAACTATTAGAGTCCCAAGACCTTCAGGGATCCGGCCAGCGCACTCTCGGTTGACAAGCGGAGGCTGACGAGAGAGGGGCACCAGCCCACTTCACAGGTCCCCTGGACTGCTCTTCCAAAAGGCGCTAAGATTTTGTCTCGCCCAGGTCCTTCACCAACTTTTCTATATCTGCTCCAAAAGAAGCTTCCCCTTAAAAGCCAGAAGGGCAAACCGGGCATTAGAAGATGTTTCCCCTGCCCAATGCTGGAGCCAAATCCAATGCCGTGACACAGTCATCTGGGCACCATCCTAGACCACTTAAAAAGTACCATGCCATACATAGCATCAGGAAGGAAGGCCGCAGCAGACTCCATAAGAAGGGTAGAAACATCTGGCGGAAGAGACTGAATCCACTGGAGCAGGGCTCGAGACATCAGGCCTATACATACCGCAACTGAAGATTAGCAGTCGCCGCAGCAAACTTGTTGTTCAACATGAAAGTGTAGTTACTCACCTGTAGCAGGTGTTCTCCATGAATAGCAGAAATAAGTCCTCACCTATGGGTAATGACGCTGATGGAAGCTTTTGGGAGATATACCATGCATGCATAATTGCCTTACCCACCTGCCGCGGTGCCATATTCTCCAGTATAATCACACAGCAAGAGAGCCAAAAAGGTAACTCCCTGAGGAGGTGGGAGGGTTGTGAGGACTTATTCCTGTCACAGGTGAGTAACTATGCTTTCTCTGTGAACAAGCAGTAAATAAGTCCTCATGTATGGGACTCCCAAGCTCCAGGCTATCAGAACCCAAGCAGAAATAATAGCCCACCCAGACATCAAGAAATGGAGAAGCCTGGAAGACCAGAGAGACAATCTTGTCAAGGGGCTCAGCTGATGCAGTATCCACAGTTGACATCGACCAAGGGAATTTTGAACAGTTAGACTAGATGGAAAGAAGGGCCGGTGGGCAGAGGTTGACCATCAAGACCCAAAGAGATGCTGGAGCACGGCCTGGCCAAAACTGCTGTCTCATCAGGAATTCTCATCCAAACAATAATGGACTGTGAAGGTATGGACCAAAAACCATATCGCAGCTCTGCAGAGACAGAACAGAGGTTGGCCACCGATGTAGCCACTGCATGGCCATTGTGAGCTGTGAAATAACCCTCAAGACTCAGACCAGCCAAGGAATATGCATGGGTGAAGCAATCCATGAGCCAGAGGGATAGCATATGCTTTGAAACGGTGACACCTAGCCTATTGGGGTCAAAGGAGATGAACAACTCAGAGGATTGTTGTTATGGAAGGACAGACTAGATGGGCCTTGTGGTCTTTTTCTGTCATCATGTTTCTATGTTTCTATGATTGATGGTGCGCCTTTCTGTGCTTCAAGTAGAAGGCCAATGCATGCTTGCAATCAATCATGTGCAACACTGCCTCACTGCGATTGTCACGTGGAAATCTTGGTTGAGGTGAAAAGCGGACACCACCTTCGGCAGAAAACATGGGCGCATGTGGATGGAATGCTCCTATCATGCTGAGGTGGACACTCACTGAATTGGACTTGAGCCCAGAATTGAAGAGGTGCAAGAGGTGCTCCAACAATTGATCCATGGGGAATCCAATGCCTAACCAATGCGCCAGACAACAAACCTCTGCCATTTGAATGCATAGGCTTTATACGTCAACTCCTTGTAGGATGCTAGCAGTTTCTCAGCGACGCCCTCAGGGAGGGAAAGTTCCTTGACGGCTACCCACCAACATCCATGCCATGAGTGCCAGGGGGCATATGTTGGGATGCAACAAGGAGCAGCTCTCCTGCGAGATGAGGTCTGGGTCGGAGCCCAGGCAAGGTTGTTCTCTCTGCAAGAGCTGCATCAGTAGCGGGAACCATGATTGTAGAGGCTAGTAAGGAGCCATGAGAATCATGCATCCCCTCTTGGTCTGGAACTTCAGGAGTGTCTTCGTGATGAGCGGAATCGGGCGGTGGGCATAGAGCAGGCCTTTGCCCCAGTGGACAAGGAAAGAGTCCGGAGCTAGGCGATTGCAGGCTGGCCTCCAGAAGAACAACCGAGCTAACTGAGCATTCTGTGCTGTAGCAAAGAGGTCCACATTGGGCGTGCCCCACTCCCGGAAGATCAGCCACCTCCCTCTTGAGGGACCATTCGTGTGGCTGAAGAACCCAGCTGAGGCGATCTGCTAGGCTGTTGCTCTCGCAGAGCAAATAAGTCGACTTGAGATCCATGCCGTGGAGCAGGGCAAACCTCCAGAGAACAGCCTCCCAAGCACAGGAGGTACGCTATGAATTTGAGACTGAGATCATACTCCACATACCCTGGCTTAGATGCGAGGTTCATGACTATCATGGTATGTGCAAAACTAACCCATTTGGAGAAACTGCCCTGATACAAGCCTGTGACCCCCTGCTTGGACAACCAGATAGCCATGTTCTGTGTGAACATCTGGATCAGGTGCCCGAAAGGCACGGAGAGCATTTGAATGGCCCGGAGCTTGAGGAAGTTGATCTGATGGAGGCTCTCATTCTCAGACCACTGGCCCTAGGTGCAGAGGCTATCCACGTGGTGCCCCAACTGATCTGGAAGC
Source organism: Ichthyophis bannanicus (assembly GCA_033557465.1). Classification (NCBI taxonomy): domain Eukaryota; kingdom Metazoa; phylum Chordata; class Amphibia; order Gymnophiona; family Ichthyophiidae; genus Ichthyophis; species Ichthyophis bannanicus. The sequence continues at coordinate 585,222,539 of CM066035.1, read as the reverse complement.
TCTTACCACAAAAATGACTCCCCCTATACTAGGGGGCATAGTCACCATAAATCCCCTGGAGGACGGGGAGAGGCCCACAGCATAGATGACGGATCCTCCCACTGGCTCAATATCCTTACCCATAGCGCCATTCACCACTTCCTGCCATAAGGCAGGCAAGGTCAGGCTAGCAGCATCCCCCAGCTGTGAAAGAGGAAGTAGGTCCTCCACGGATGACTTAGAAACAGAATCCAGAAGCTGGAGATGAGGCACCACGCTTGCCACAGGCCAAACAATATCACTTGGAAGAAGACATAAGAGTTAAGGCAAGTGTCACAGCTGCATGCGCTAAGGCTGTGGAGGCCCAAAGGGTGCGCCTAACTGCACTTTTACTACAGCTTAAGTTACAGATGCTAGGGTAGGAGCCGCTTGGACGGAATGCACACAAAGAAAACACTATTAATGTGTGCAGAAAACAGCGGGAAACCCCACCCTGCACCAACGGTCACCAGCCGTCTATCCCGAATTGCGTCCCCTGTAGACAATGGTAAAGTCAAACCTTGGTACTCAGCCCCATAGAGCCCTAGGCAGAGAATCCGTGCCGGGCTCAGCTCTACTCCCCTGGAACTGTTTGGCTGGATTTGCAGCACTGCGTGTAATGTGACTGGGAGGCATAACCCTCTGAAAGCTTTCTGCAATCTTCGGGAGAGAGCAGTGGGGACGGAGGAGGAGGGAGGGGGCATCGAGGTTGTCAGAAGTAGTCATACTCTTCCAGATCCTTTCAATTTCTGGCTGCTCAACAGGTCCTTATCCAGGGTAAGTGCGTGGAGCTATACCAATTTTTCCTCTTCCTACGGCTATTGAAAAGACTGCAGTCTAGTGGAGCCTCCCACGCCACGCTCTAGTGAGAGATCAACCCGCAGGCTGTCATTCACAAACATTTTAAACCAATCTTTTCCTTTCAAATCCTTAGAATTTTCTTTAGAGGAGAAAATCCATCCACCATCTGCTGGAGACAAAGAAATACTGAAGGAACCTCTGGTGGCTGAGACAAATAGAGGCATGGAAATGATGTCATTAAAACCTGGGCTTTTCATTGGTACTTTGTCTCTACCAATCTGCTGGTAGGGGAACACAAGTGACTTGTCAGGACTGGTCTAGCAGGATGATATGGAAATCTTTCTTACTTATGTACATAATTTACAGTTCATGGTTTAGTTAGCACCATATATATTATATACACACACATACACACACACTCTGCATGCTGTATAGAGTTCTGATTATATTGTAAAATGTTAATACCCTTGTTCAATGTAAACCACTTTGACCTGGAGAAAAGTGGCATATAAACGGCAAGAATTATACTAAAAATAAACTCACTCCAACACATAACACCAATACTAGCATCCCTTCATTGGTTACCAATACAAAGCAGGATAATATACAAAACAATAATAACCTCATTTAAAGCATTATACGACATGGCACCGACTACACTATGTAAGCTAATATGCAAAGAAACACCTAAGCCTATTCACAGAAAAGAACATTTAAATAAACTAAAGATTCCGAAGGACTTCATAAAAGCACATAAATTAACCAACAATAGAGCCTTCTCTCACATAGCTCCAACTATCTGGAATTCCCTACCAGAGGATCTACGTTCTCTAACAGAGATCATGGAATTCCGCAAAAAATTAAAAACGTATCTATTCACTAAACACTACAACACCATGGAAAACCTTGCACTCAACTTAGATAAAGGCTAAACAGGTAACTGACCACACAAAGCACAAACCTCCCACCTAAATGGACAACACACATAGCTCTAATGAAATGACGATCCAATCTCGTATGCCCTGATACCCCCTCATGTATATAGTTGTATCTGTTATGTACTGTCTTATGTATTTAGACACTACACTTTGTTAGTTAATTGTTTTAACACGGTTCCAGTTTAAATTCACTGTTTAGTTTCCTAGACTTAACTCTGTTTAATTATGATATTTTTAAGATGTTCTATGTAAAATTAAGATGTTCTATGTAAAACAAACTTCGCTTTGTTAATTGTTGTTATTTGTACACCGCAACTGATCTCTGGAAGATGCGGTATAAAAATGAGTGTTAAATAAATAAATAAATATAAGCCCAGCTAAATAAATAAATAAAAATAAACAAACAAGCATGCAAAATATGCCAAATATTTCTGATTTATATACTTAGATTCCCCATTTTTGCAAGATTTTTATTTACTTCCAGATTTGCTCTCTGAACTTGGTTTCCACTTTTCCTTGGGTATCAGACTCTCTTGTGGAAAAACAGCATTGAAACAACAGTTCAAATACCTTTAGCTCTAGAAAAAAGAACAAACTCTCACATGAAAGATGAGCCTTGGCCAGCTTCTCTGTGCAGCTATAATCCTCTGGGTTTTCTTGCAGGCTGATCCATTCCTGCTCTTCATACAGGTAAAGTCTGGCTTCCTTTTCAATGGCTGCTGCTACATTGCCAATTCTGAGTGATACGACTGCAAGATCACCTAGCAAAAAAAAAAAAGTATAATTATTGCATATTCCTGAATTCAGAATTCAAAAATAAATATACAGCATAGCTGCAATCCACTTATTAATACTCTTTTTTCCCCAAACAATTGAAAAAAATAAACAGTATTTTTTAATCACTGTGCCTGTGATATATTTAAAAAAACCTTCTTTGAATTTTCCATTGGTTATGAGGTCCCAATAACGCGAGTACAGCAGAAGGCAGAAATCCCTTCTATACTTGGTGGTCATTTGGTCACTCAGCAATCAAAAATAATGTCACCCTTAGCCAATAGATTTCTGGCATGCTGGTTGTAAAGTCTGGTGGTCATCAAGTGGATAAAATGTTATGGTTGCCACTATTCATAGAATTTCTGTTTGTATTAATTACACAGGTACACTACCAAAAAACTGCCTCCAGTTTTGCAACTGCTTCCTATAGATTTTGGGGTGCTGAATCCAGGAAAAATAGCCAAAATGTTCCATCACGTCACGTTTTCTTGCAAAATTAGATTTCTTACCCATATAAGGAATGTTCACATAATTTTTAGCCGACTGCAGTTTATTTTCTTGGCCCAAAATAGAGGTTGTAATGGTTAACTAACTAGAAACACTCCCTCATGATATTTTAGAGTGTTTTGTATTCATTTTATACATTAACAGGACAATTGGGAGGCGGGGGGCTAAATCCAGTACTCGCGCTGGCGCATGTTCTTTCCTGTTCGCCTCGCCTCGTTCGCTCGCTCAAACACGGTGGTTGTGACATGAACGTTCCTGTCAAATTTCAGTTTCTTGCAAGTTCATTATTACCTTTTGTTTGCTCAGTCGTAATCCAGCTTTATTCCGAAGTGGTTCACTACAGTTGTAGTTTGCAGTGCTGTGTATTTGTGATGGCTCACAGAGCCAGAGGTTGCGTCAACTCTCCGGACAGTTTTTGTTTTATTTGTGGGGAATATACCGTGAAAAAGCGGCAGAAGAACATTTCTGCATTTATTAAAAAAGTATATTTCACCTATTTCGGTTTGAAGTTCGGCGATCAAGACAAAACCGTGGGCTCCTCACAAAGTGTGCAAGACATGTGAGGAAGATCTACGCTTATGGATGAAAGGTAAAAAACAAGCATTTGGTTTCGGAATACCTATGATGTGGCGTGAACAAAGAGACCACAGCAGTGACTGCTATTTTTGCTCTTGCATTGTGAAGGGATACAACTTAAAAAATAAGAACGTAATAAGTTACCCCAACCTTCCCTCAGCAATTAGGCCTATGCCTCATAGCAACGAAGTACCTGTGCCTGAACCACCAAAATCTTTGGATCATATTTGTATGGACGGTTCTGACCATGATGAGACTCATCAGATGGCTTTTCCCGATGAGTCCAGTACTTCCGAGTTTGAAACTGAACCAGATCCGAAACCTGAACTTTTCTCTCAAGCTGAATTGAATGATTTAGTCCGGGATTTAGGACTCCCAAAAGATGCTGCCCAACTGCTAGGTTCTCGGCTTAAACAGAAAAATCTATTGTCACCAGGAACAACTTTTTTTTTTTTTTTTAAACTTTTATTTTCGTTTTACAACAAACAAAAGTAACAACACACCAAAAGAAACAAATACACACATACAATAAAGAAAGCAACCCCGATTACCCCCCACCCCAATGCTTCTTCTCTAAGCTGATAAGAATCATCATATAAGCGCTTACATACAACAATTATTGTACATCAAACAAACAGAAGTAGAATCTATGATACCGGATGAGCATGTGACAGAGAGTAATACAGAATCAAACAGTCAACTGAGAGCATTGAATAGTTTGAACATAATATATACGGAGTGATGGAAAAGTTTAAACTCAAGTATGATCCTGCTGAATGGCGGCTGTTCATTGATTCGTCAAAAGACAGCATAAAAGGTGTTCTTCTTCATAATGGCAACACATTCGCTTCAGTTCCTATTGCTCACTCTGTTATTCTCCAAGAAAAATACGAGAATTTGGCCCTGATTCTTCAGAAGATTCGTTATGATGAGCATGTGGATGATTTGTGGAGACTTTAAAATTCTATCCATGCTATTAGGGCAGCAATCCGGTTTCACCAAATATCCCTGCTTCCTTTGCTTGTGGGATAGCCGGGCCCGCAACCTACACTGGGGGAAAAAAGACTGGCCAATTCGGGAGTATTTGAGACCAGGTGAGAAAAATGTTCTTCATGAGAGCTTGGTACCTCGTGATAAAATTCTATTACCACCTCTCCACATTAAGTTGGGTCTCATTAAGCAATTCATCAAGTCCCTTCCAAAAGATGATGAGTGCTTTCGGTACCTTTGCTCAAAGTTCCCCCGACTTTCTGAAGCAAAGCTAAAGGAAGGAGTGTTTGTTGGCCCTGATATAAGGAAACTCATTTCAGATGGAGCATTCGCTGAAACGATGTCTGAGAAGGAAAAAGAAGCCTGGGATTCCTTCAAGGATGTTGTTCTCAAATTCTTGGGGAACAGGCGGGATGAGAACTATAAGGATATTGTTGCCAGGATGCTCAATGCCTTCAAAGAACAAGGCTGTAACATGAGCCTGAAAGTCCATTTCTTGCACTCCCATGTGAACTACTTTCCCGAAAACTTGGGGGCGTACAGTGAAGAACAAGGTGAAAGGTTTCACCAGGACATCAAGGACGCAGAGAGAAGGTACCAAGGAAGATGGAACACCACTATGATGGCTGATTTCTGCTGGTTGCTGCTGCGGGAAAACCCCAGATGAAAAATACGCCAAGCAGCGCACCAAGAGAAGCATTCGGGGGAAGAAGAAACGGGCCCACCAGGAGATTGATTGACCCAAGAATGACTTTAAAATCTAAACTGTGTTGACAAATATCGTGTTTTTACTAAACTTTGAAATAAAAATTTGCTAGTTATTACCACAGTGTCGGATCTCATTTATTAGAATTTTATTTTCACACCATCGGGTGTTTGTCTTCATGTATTGCAATGGTGCGGTTTGCGTTTTCTATTCTTACATACATACCTGTACAACATTTTTTGCACATTTCTTTGCTTTGCTTTGTGTCTAACCTCGCTCTTATATGCTCAATGTTTGTGCACATGTATGTGGCTGTTTTAAGTGCAGAAAATTTTGCTACCATCACAGTGTGTTTTGTTGACATTACTCTATTCTTATGTGCTGCCTTGTTACAATTTTCTTTATTCTTATTTGAATAACTACTAAACAATTAGTATAAAGAATTCATCCAAGAAACTTTTCTCTCGATCGCACTCAATCTGAAACGTTCACCTCAAACTGCTAACCCAATGTAGCAAAAAATCTGTACGTGATGGAGCAAATTGGTTACCAGATTTGGATTCAGCGCACCAAAAAACGTAAAAATCAATCGAAACATTAGAGGCAGTTTAAAAAAAATTTTTAGTGTACCTGTGTTATCTGAAAAAGAGCATAATGATTTAACAGGGTAGAAAGGTGCATCGCAAAATGACAGCTGGGCACAACTTCTGTCATGTCCTGAATGTCCCACAGCTGCTTACTCCTGGCCTGCAGTCTGAATTAATGGCAGACTGTGCCTAGTACTGAACACTGGATGTAGGCTGTGCATGAACACTCAAAAGTTAAACAACAATAGCCAAACAAATGGACTGCCTATTTATTTATTGCAATGTATTAATATCCTCTACAAAAAGCTCAAGGTGATTTACAATAATCAATAAGACACTTTAAAACAATTAAAATCATTACCGTACCCCTAATCTAAACATCTAAATCCAACACAAAATCACGGAGTAGATTATTAGCTTCTGTTAATAAACGAGCACATTCAAATTAAAAGGGTTTCTTTTAGCTACATGATGCCCTTTACAAAAGAAAATATGTGAACGTTTCATGCTAGACTTCTTTCTTTGAACATAAGAACTGAGCAAGGCCAAGGCAGTTTTCATAATACTGCAATGCCACTGTCCTAAGACCTCCCTAAAAGTAAAAACTTTTTTTATGCGCACAGTGAGAGTCTTAAATAAAGCAACACGTCAGGCATGATTACTACAAGTAGTAGACCAGGCAACATATCGACGATTTGTGTATTTTAAGCACTATATAAAACTTAAGGATTGAGAGATGCCATGTCTGTAAAAAAATATTCTCCTTTAAAATGTTATGATCTTATTTTTCCAAGCTATATCCATCAAAATTTCTCTCTCTTTTTTGCAGCATAGGAGTAGAACAGGGCCGGTGCTAGGGTTTCTGGTGCCCCCCTGCAGCCTATAGATCAGCGCCCCCACCCTCATTATTATTAATTCTGGCTATACCCCCCCCCCCCCCTTTTTCCCCAAGACGTCTTTGTAAACTATTTTCACATAATGCTAGGATTTCTTCTTCAAATCCAGTGTTTTAAGAAATTGCTGTGAAGGGCAAATGCATAGCCAGGATAAAAATAACTACCGAGCAGTAAATACTTAGCATCAAATGAACAGGCTGTGATAGTCCAAGAGCATGCTAAATTTTAGATATGGATCAACAGAAAAACACTCAGTGGTACGGACAGCTTGGAAATATTTTACTCATTGATTAAATATGGAGGAGGAAGATTTTGTACAGAATGTAGGAGTCAACAAAATGATAACCATACAATTAATGTAATGTACAGTTAGAAACTATAAGCAAAATTGGTATAATGTTGATGCAAAGAATAGTCACAGTGACATTAATATATTGCTAATTTAAACCATATGTGTTAAGCAGGTTTCAACAACAAATCAGTAGATTACAAGTTATAGTATTGTGAAGAATGGTAAAATAGGCCAACAGTATACGAGCAAGTCATTAGACTGCTGTAAAATAAGAAAATATACGGTACTCTGAATACATTATTCATATGCCAGCATTTCAGAATGCTTTGCTTTGTGCAAGCAAATTCACTGTTTTTTTAAAATGGACTGGGAAGCCCAAACGGTCTCCATAAAATATTTTAAGCAATCTGATGACTATTTTTCCCTAAAATCTTTTACTGTGTCATGCTTAAGACAAACAGCCTTCCGCAGACTCCCAAACATGAAAGTCACATCCTTAAACAGCCGAGTGTGCAACGTGGGGCTGGTGTTTTTTTCTTTTCTTTACAGCGTCCTGAACACTTCACTCTGGAAACTATTTGGACAGCTATAAATCATCTTGGAGAACATTTATGTCTCAGATTATGGGAATTCAAGGACAGGTTGCATCAAACACTGCAAAATTGGCATAATCAGTGCAGGATTTGAGTCTAATGAAAACTAAGGTGGAAGATGTTACTGAAAGGACTTTACATCTGGAGACTGCCTGATATGTTTATTAAAGACTCTAACCAGTTGAAACCTAGGTTGAAGCAGCTGGACAATTATACTAAGCTTGCTGATCTTCATTTGGTTAATTTTCCTTGCTCCCTTTTCAGCTAGGGAAATGTTTAAACAATATCTGGTAGAAATTTTGGGAGTCCCTGTGGATTCTTCTCCTCCTATTGCAAAGATTTATTACCTCCCAAGGGACCGGAAGTCCTCGGTTAATACTGAGGCAGCTGGACCTGGGCAATTTGATGAGTTAAAAGTCTCAGAGTTGTTAGAAACTTCAGATACAGCTATAGTGAAACCTGCAACCTGTTTAGTTACCTTTGCTTTAGTTTCTGATCGAGAATGGTTGTTAAGGATGTTTTTTAGGAAAAAGAATTTGTTGTTTAAGGGGTGTCTTGTTAGGATTTTTCCGGACCTAGCTAGAGAAACCCGCCGTCGAAGGAAGGAGTTTTTGGTCCTGCGTCCGCGGGTCCTTCAGCTTGGGGGTTTATATTTCCTAAAGTATCCATGTAAATGTTTGGTAAAGCTGCAAGGTAATTCCTTTATTTTTCTTTATCCTTCTCAATTGATTTCCTTTTTGAACTCTAAGGGTTCTGTAGGGGGCGAATGAGCGGGTCTCCCTGGTTGTGTATTGATTATCTGGCTGTTTGATGTCTGCAGTTTCTCCTTCACAGTTTGGTTTAGTTTTTCTTCTCTTGGATCCCCCATATTGTGGGCTAGTGGAGGGGTTTACTTTTTGACTTATATTTGCTTGTTACTTTTTCTGTATTGTAGTTTCTGAAGTGTCCCCTTTTCCGCTGCAAGTGTGTTAAACTTGTAATATTTTGAAAAATGAATTAAAAAAAACAAACTATAAATTAATTTCCTCTTGTACTAAACAAAATGCAGACGTTAAAGACGCACATTTCCCAGAGCTGACATATTCCAGTTAATAAATTCAAAATAAAAAAAGTATTTTTCTACCTTTTGTTGTTTGTGCATTTTATTTTTCAGTTGCAATTGCTCCAGTCACTTTCTGGTTTCTTCTCTTCTGTTAACTCTCCATTTGTCCTTTTCTTCTTTCTGGTTTTTTTCCCCCATTCTCTCTCTACATCTGCTTTAGTATACTGATCCCCTTTTGCTTTTCCCTCCATCTCTTTTTTTTCATCCACTCAAATTTTACCCCTCCATCCTCAATCCCCACTTACTCTCCCAATACCTGGCTAATCGTAGAATTTTCTTCCCTCCCACACAAAATATTTTCCCCTCTCCATTTCACTCTCCCAGCCCCATCCCATTCTAGTCCTCCCCAACATCAGCTTCCTTCTAGTTCCAGCCCCACCCAGCATCTGCTCCCTTCTAATCCCTGCATCAGCCCATTTCCAGTACTAGCTCCCTCATCAGCTCTTTCCAGTCCTATCCTAGCCCCTCCATCAGTCCATTTCCAAACCAAGCCCCCCAAACAGTCCATTTCCAATCCTAGCCCCCCCCATCAGCCCATTTCCAGTCCTATCCTAGCCCCTCCATCAGCCCATATCCAGTCCTAGCTCCCCCCCACTCAGCCCATTTCCAGTCCAAGCCCCCCTTCCCATCAGCCCATTTCCTGTTCAAGTCCATCTCCAGTCCAAGCCCCTCATCCCCTCCCGAAGAGCCCTGCGGCTATCTAAAATGCTTTAGAGGGAGCAGGAGAGGCCTCAGCTCACCTCTAACAGCTGCCAAAGAGAAGCGTGTCTTTTCCTTCACTTCGGCACTGCCGCACTGAGGTCAAAGGGGACTTTCTGTTTTCAGGTGCTCAGCACGGCAGCGTTCTAAACTTCAGTACAGCTGCCGAAGTGAAGGAAAAAGACACACTTCACTTCGGCAGCTGTTAGAGGTGAGCCAGGGCCTCTCCGGCTCCCTCTAAAGCCACCCTGCCTGCCGGTGTTCAATGCGGGATATTGTTGGCGCAGGGCCCCCTGAAACGCGGGACCCTGTGCAAGCAACATTCTTGCCCCATGGACGGGCTGGCCCTACCTCCAGAGTGAGGCAAAAGAAAGAACTCACACACACAGGCAACTGCATTGTCAGCAAAAAGTAGCATAACTGCTTGGTGCAAGCAGTGTGGCTGCAACTAATGCTACCTCAAGCACAGTAATTGCAGGGGGATGTATCTGCCACTTACTGCAGTTAGCCTACAGCCCCATGCTGGTTACACAGTTCATATATGTGTTACCAATGCGGAGCTTGGTAAACATGCTATTAAACATGCCAAACAACAAGAAGAGCTTGGCTAACCCAATATAACTCCTCTGAAACTGCACTCTGGACCAGCATGGTGTTAATGTAAATACTCGTATATTCTGCAAAAAACAAAAGGAAACACAAGATGCTCACACACCAAGGAACTAAAAGAAAAAGCGAGAACCACAGTGTAATTTATAACAAATTATAATTCATTTTATTTTGTTAAAAATTAATTATGTTATGGTTCTCGCTTTTTCTTTTTGAACATATATTCTGCACCCACAGAAAACTCTCCCTTGACAAGGGTGCAGAGCAGAACTAGGTCATTCACCCAAAGAACTCAATAAATATATATATTTTTTTTTTTAAATCCGATTCTGGTCATCTCACTAAACAACAAACATTCTCCAGTATCAGGTATACAAACTAATACAAAGCCCTACAAAAGTCACGGAGGATCTACAGAGAAAATCTACCATATCATACCATACGAGCAGCAACTTCCAAAACTCACAGAAAGAGCCTACTCACCAGCCATCAGGCAAAACCACGTGAAGGCATGCTAAGTAGGTGCATCGCACCATACACTGTGTCTGTGTGGACAGGGCCATGCACACAGAAACCGCACGAAGCAGAACCATGCCTGTAGAAACTGCACAGATAGCCACGCAAGAAGACAATACACCACCAGCACACATAGGGAGGGCGTGGAAAGGGAGCAGTAAAATGCAGGATGTACAAACAATACACACAGGCAGTTGGCAGAGCAATGGACACAATGAGTGGCCCCAAACTTGACTTAGCGTTCCAGTGATGGATTAAGTGGGGAGCCTCCACAGACAAGACAGACAGGTTTAGCCTTTGGTATTTACCCCCAGGGAGCCCTGGGCAGGTAAAAACCATGCCAGGCTCAGTGCTACTCCCCTATCACATGCAGTCACATACTTCTGAAGAGCCTTCTTCAAATCCTCAGCGGAGAATGGGGGGGGGGGGGGGGGAAGGAGGAGGGAGGGGGTGCTGAGGTTATGAGACCCTTGAAGAATCCTTCCAAACGTCCTTTTCCAATCTTCGGGCTGCTCAACGTGTTCTTAACAAAATAAGGACAGGGAGCTGAACCAATTCTTCTCCTCCCATCACATCCGTAAAGATTATCTGTTTTACAGTAAGGGTGACCCTAGTGGAGCCTCCTGCATCGCACTCCAGTGAGAAATCCACTCACAAGGATAGTTGTTCATGAGCGAAATCAGCCTTTCCTCTCAGTTCTTCCTTGTATTCTCTTGGATTTTCAGAGAGCTGAAAACATGCATCCACCATCTGCTGGAGGCTCCCTCTTTCTAACTGACATGGCATGATTATGTCATAAAGAAGCCTATGGAAGTTTCTTCTGTCTCCACATCTGCTGGTGGGCAGACACAACCCACTTGTCTGGACTGGTCTAGCAGGACAATATGGAAAGAATGAGTTACTCACCCAGCTCTGCTCTGACCTTTAGTTTTACTGCATAGTAAACTCCTTCCCCACTTTCACAAGGTCTTTTCCTGGACTAGAATGTTGATCAGGCCCTGTGCATTCCACCCTTTCAACTGCTCCTTCCAGCCCTGGACACTGGGCTTCCCTTTACATTCTGATTCTCTACCAGGATGCACACCCCACCTGTCTTAGCTCCAACCAGCTCCCTGTCAGGCTGCAGCATCCCTGCTTCATAGTTGGCTACTGATCCCTCTGCAGATTTGGGAGACTTATGCTTTCTCTACTTTTATATGCCAATCTCCCTTCATCTCCCACATACACACACATACACATAGGAGGAATAAAGGGCATGAAAGCAAGTTATTGGGGAATAGTATGGGATTGACACATGGAGGGGGGAAAGAGCATGAGTTGGATGAACGGGGATGGAGGTGGGGGAGACATCATGGGTATGTGCAGAAAAGAAAGAGCAAACAGAGAAATGAGAATGGGGAAGGAGTAAGAGTGTGAGAATGGATTGGGGAGAAAGACCAAGTGGTTGGGGGGCGAGCAGAGGGAGGTATATGAAAGAACAAGTAATGGGGTAGGGGAGGGAGGGTTAAAAGGGGCACAAAGGGAAATGGGAACAGTGAGTGAGGTAATCAAATTTGCAGATGATACAATATTATTTGAAATTGTTAAATCAATCGCAAGTGAACTTTGAGAAATTGGGAGAATTGACCTCTGAATAACAAATGAAATGTAACATGGACAAGTGCAAAGTTAAGCCAGTCAGGATACTGTGTAGCAAACCAGCTTTTATTTAGTGTCTCTTTCCCTCCCTCCCTCCCACCCCAGGCATAATCTTAGCCTATTAAAGGGAAGGAGGTGGTCAAATTCACTTTCAGGTTTGGCTGGTTTTCCTCATCAGGAATAGATTAATTAAGACCATGAAATTAATCTTGAGGTGAACCAAGTCCCTTAAACTTATAGGTATAGTTGTATTGGTATTCAAAGGCAATTACGCATTCACTGGCAAATGCATAATTAGGCTAGGTGTGTATTTTCAAAAAATATACAGATAACGGGCTGTTTAAATTGCTAAATGGCCATATATTATCTGTTTATTTGTGAGCCATCTCTTGAACAAGGACAGGCCAGAGAATTATCCAGATATTAGCAATATTCAGCCACTATTCAGGTTAAGTTGCACATTTAGTTTAGGCCTGCCAAATAGTAGGCCTAGCTTAAGCAGATAGTTTGTTTACCAATTCTGTAAACAAAAGTATGCAAAATCTTCTGGCCCCGACTCCACACCCCCATTGGTCACTTCTGGCCCAGGCCCCACCTATAGATCCACTTTTTTTTTTTTTTACACAGTATTTACAAATTAATCTCTGGTCACATATTAAATTGAAGGCTGCCCTCAAAACTCCATCTTTTCCAGCTGGCCTTTAATCTTAAGATTGTGTCTGTTTAGGATCCCCCCTTCCTAATTACCTCCTCTCTCTTTCTTACTTTCCATCCTAATAAATTTTTGGCGTTCTTTTCCAGTTTCTATTTCTTATATTTCTGATGTTTATTGTAAACCGCTTTGATTGTCAAGAAAGGTGGCATATCAAGCATTTAAATAAACCATATATGAATGTCTCCTAGCTAGTGAAGGGTCTCATGTGTGCCCTATGTGCAATGAGTTCCTTGTTCTCAGAGAACAAGTCTGATTCCTGCAGGCTAGAGTAGCAGACTTGGAGGAGCTGAGGCAGACAGAGGGGTATAAAGAAGAGACCATCACGGACATAGAGACGTCCTACCTCCAGTCTGGCAGCCTCTCTGCTGCCATGGAGGAGAGAGGTCACCTGAAAGGAGAGCATCACTTGGTGTGGCAGAAGTGATCCTGTAGTTAGGATCAGTCCACCAGGTGATATAATATCCTCACGGAGGGTGTGTCTTCAGGGGCATGTGCCTATGAGGGAAGGATTAGGACGGCCCTTATAGTTGGCGATTCAATCATTAGGTATGTTGAAAGTGGGGTAGTTGGTGTATATCAGGATTGCCTGGTAACTTGCCTGCTTGATGCAAAGGTGGCGGACCTCATATTCCACCTAAATAAGGTTCTACAGAGTGCTGGGGAGGAGCCTGCTGTCTTGGTACATGTTGCTACCAATGACATAAGTAAATGTGGGAGTGAAGTTTTGGAAGCCAAATTTAGCCTTTTAGGTAGAAAGTTGAAATCCAGAACTTCAAGGGTAGCATGCTCAGAAATGCTTCCCATTCTACATGCAGGTCCCAAGAGGCAAGCAGAGCTCCAGGGTCTCAATATGTGACGAGACAATGGCGCAGGGAAGAAGGTTTTAGATTTGTTAGAAACTGGGTGACATTCTGGGGATTGGGAAAACACAAACACAGAAACATGACGGCAGTAAAAGACCATACAGCCTATTTAGTCCGCCCATCCATACCAACTACTATAGTTCCTTTTCTTTCTTTCGAGATCTTCTGTGTTTGTCACACATTTTCTTGAATTTAGATGCAGTCCTTGTCTCTACTACCTCCACTGAGAGACTATTCCATGCATCTACCACTTTTTCCATAAAGAAATAGTTCCGCATATTGCTCCTGAGTCTATCCCCTTTCACCTTCATCCTATGCCCCTTCGTTGTAGAGCAAGGTGATGAGTAGAGGAGTGGCCTAGTAGTTGGGGCAAGGTACTTCAGGCCAGAAGGTTGGGGGTTCAAATCCCACTAGAGGCCAGCAACCTTGGGCCGGAAGGACTGGGGTTTCTAGTCCCACAGGTGCTCCTTGTGGTCTTGGGCAAGCCACTTAACCCTCCATAGCCCATGTTCCCTGTAAAATAGTTATCTCCAAGTTATAATGCCCTGTTCAATGTAATTTCAGTTTGTTCAATGTAAACCGCACTGATGCAGAATAGCGCGGTATATAAGAGAATATAAATAATAAGGTGCAAACCCCTCCCCCCAGAACACCCACACAAGCACCCCAACCCCACACTATACACTTTCACACACAGACATCACACACACACACACACACACACGACACCCCACCTCTGCATGACAGACACACATACACAGGCATCCCATCTCTGCACCACACAGAGGCTCCCCAAGCTCTACACCACACACATACATGCACTGCAGCCTTGCACCCCACCCACACAAAGGCATCCACCACCACATCCAAAATACAGATAGGCGCACCGCACACCCACAGACACACTTGCTATCTGAAACTATACTACTGTTATCTAAAGATGACAAATGTTGTAGAACTCTGGCGTTGGTCTCACAAGAACTTGAGACCAGTGCAAGAGAATTGGAAGGGGGGGGGGGAGGACAAGGAGATCACAAGCACTGGCTCCTAAGATTTTGGCCTGGCTCCTAAATCCACACAAAATTTGTCAAGGCCTGGTATAAGAGGTTGCTTCACAGGTCTGAGAGTCTTTATGGAAGGGTTTTGTAACAACGTAGGGAATACATCTGTATTGTGGTTACTTAGATGACATCGGAATGTCCATTTATTTTAATATGGTAGTCTGTAAGAGAAAAAGTCCTATTATTGCTCCATTGCTGAGAGAATTTCTGTGAATACTGGAATTCTATCCTAGACTCTAGACTTCACTCCCACAGAAAATTGGTTGAATGATGCCATCAAATGTTTCTAAAGAAAAGTCCAGGGACCTTCTATACATATTTTGTCATCAGGCAGGGGCCATGGTACCTGCCCAGTTTTAGGGAAATGCCCTGGTTGAGCCAGCTCCCTGAGCTGGGACATAGCTTGCATCAAAAATGACCCCACTATAGCTATGGCACTATGCCAGAATTATCTCTTGTAAATATAAGGGTATGTTTACTAAACCGTCTTAATGTTACCGGCGTTAGTTGCAGTCTTACTGTGACGAATGCCATATAAGGTAGTGGGCGTTCCGGTCTTAAGGTAGCATTTCGGGTTATCGTGCGATAAAGTCCGTTTTCGTGCGATAGAGGGAGCCGTAGCACATTAACGCGCGTTAGCCTTAATTAGGCACGCTGACCTACAAACACAGCAACAGAGGTGTAGCACAATGGTTAATACATTGACTGATGAAACAGGGGTCATGAGTTTGATCCCCCAGTGGGCTTAATGAGTGAGGTATTACCCTTTACTTTAAATCAGTGCTGTCTGAGGCATTTTCTTTTTTAATTTAAATAAGTGCTGCCAGCAAACACACCCTCACAGTGCCGTAACCTAAGGTGCCACATAAGGCGCCCTATAAGGCACTCCAGAGGGCACATTATAAAGTGCATTGTCCGCCTAGGCACCTTATAAATGTTCCCTATAGGGCACCTTATAAGGCGCCTTATAGGGCACCTTATGAGGCACCTTAAGGTTGCAGCACTGTGAGTGTGTTTTTGCTGGCAGCACTAATTTAAATTTTAAAAAAATGAAAATGCCTCAGTCAGCCCTATCAAATAACCGCACTGTGGGATCAAACCATGACCTCTGGCTCCACAGGCAGTGAAGTAACCAGTGGGCTACAGCTGTATAGCTACTAAACAAACCCCTGGCTGGCTACAGAAGGACTTCAGGTCACCACACAAACTGTCTGCTGTGGTTACCAGGATAGGGTTAACTCACCCGTACCCATGATGCACTGCACATGCAAATCAGCAGTCTACAGATGAACACAAGATGGGGCATGCACCCCCACAGCACCTCGGCCTGGTAGGGGAACTGACTGTGTGTGTTACTGGCACAGAGTAGCTACAGACATTGTGCGGGTACTGTGTTCACCCTGAGGGTGAGGTGGGGCGCCCAGCACCAGGTTCACAGCATCTTTCATGGCTGAAATAGGCCATGCTGCAGGTCCCCATCAGTGCCAGTGTGTGATAGGTAGTCCTGCAGACACATCTAGGATACATTTGTGTCCAACTGTATTTCTCAGTCATGTCTAGCCCTTATGGGCTATGATGCACCCAGAATAGTGCATATCCTGTGTTGGTGCCATGGTCACATGATGTAGGTGAAAAGGGGTGTTTGGACCCATAGGCGGATTATGTACCACCACCCAACCCACCCTCTGTGGCTCAGGGTGGGAAACAGGATCTCCCACCAACAGATCCACATTCTACCTCCCTGCAATGGTGGCAGTAAAGGGGACCATCAACCCCAGTCCTGTTGGGGAACAGGCACCCTACAGGGCAGTCAGTGCAGATCTGTACACATCCATAAGGCAAGGCAGACAGTTGGCCTGGAAATGCTCAGCTGCCCCACACCACTATCTGACATTCTCCAGCAGCGAGCACAGTGAGTCTCCAGCTGCTGCACCCTGCAAGGTGTTCCAGCCATACACATACTAACTGCAGACAGTCTTCTAGCTAGTCCATAGTGCATGTTCCTGGAGGAGATGCGTGTACCCAAAACTGGGATGTCAGCATACACACCAAGCAGATAAGTCAGTGATTGGGCCCCAAAAAAAGAGAACCCATAAATATCACTTGAGAGAAATGCTATATAGCACTATGGGGGAGCCTAGCCATGCCGTGGTCACTGCTCAGTCAAGGTGAGAGTGACCACCCAGCAGGACATGCTGTGGCCACCCTGTCCATGCAGGTGGTGGCCAGGCACTACAATGTCCCAGCCATTGCCCTATGCAGATGCATCCTGCCAAGGCCACCCTGTCCAGGCCATACCCACGGTACCTTGCTCCTCATTATGCACATTGGCAGGCTAACACTGGAAACAGTGCAAGCAGTGTGGGCTGAGTAAGATGTTGGCAGCCACCACACACTGGATAGACAGACACACACTCCCACACCTATGCCAGCATTGTGCAAATATAGAGGCTTTTGGCAGCCCTGGCTACCGCACCAGTCCTGGGCACAGTGCAGGCATGGCTATGGTATGCAATACTGTTGGGGTCACTCCCCGGGGTGGTAAACACTGTCAGAAACCAGAACTGAAACACACTCCACAGACATCAGAAAGGTTGCTATAATGCAGCTCAATCAGCAAATTGTGCTGAACTTAGGAATTGCTATCTGCCATTAATCATAGCAACCTTTTGATATATGTGTAACGTATTCCCAGGTTTAGGGCGGCATTGTTAAGGTATGCAAGTGCTAGTATTGGGAGATGCTGCTGCGCGCAGGGCCCAACAGCCTGACTCCCATGAGGCTTTGGATAATGGAGCCTGTGGGTGCGGGTATTTCTGCCCCTGTTGGCCACTGCTCTAGGGCAGAGATTCCCAACTCTGGCCCTGGTGGGCCAAACACTGTTTGGGTTTTCATGCTGTCCCTAATGAATATGCATGAGATACATTTGCATACCATGGGGGCAGCGCATAGAAATGCAGCACAGGCATCTTTATTAGAGACAGCATGAAACCTGAATGGTTTTTGGCCCTCCAGAACTGCATTTGGGAAACTCTGCTCTAGGTACTGCACATGTTTATGGTGTCTGTGCTCTGTAGGGTAAAATATAGGCGTTACAGGCATGTTTACGTCATCTGCAATAAAGGTTCTGTCTGTATTAGCACATTTTAGTAGTGGGTAAAATATGGGGACTGGGTTGGCAGGAGCCACAGCTGGGACTTGAACCTGTGACCTTCTGCTCCTGAACACACTGGCTGTGTGTATTGCACCACACGGACAGTTCATTCCCTGGGGATACCATGACTGTTCAATAGACAGGGCCTGTCTGTTGCAGTGCACGGCACCCACCTAAATGGGGCTAGGCCATGGTCTGCTGTGGGCAGATGCCACTGTCCCCTCCACCACCAGTACCCCTCCGTCACCATGCTGACATGCCCTTATGCTGGTGGTGCGCAGTCTCAGGCCATCCAGTGTGCCGGTAGGCGGCTGCCTATGGTGCGGGTTCTGGGGTAGGGGTGCCTGCATAGACGTCCACGCTTCCCCCCCACCACCGCCTGCCAATGTTCTGTGCCCTTGGGGGTACCTGCTGGGTACTATCCCCTGTGACACTGTGAGAAGCATACTCGTGCCCATGTTGGGCCCTCATCAGTTGCTGTCTGGCTGCTGTACAGTTTCAGCATTCCTATGTGCCACCTAGGCATCTCCCTAGTCCGCATTGTGCCCCAGCTGCACCACAGCATGAGCCGCCTGCAGTCCTCTGTATCCCATTTTTCAGCATCTGTACAGTTGCCCTTTCCGACATGCCCATTTAGGCGTCATTGTGGATACCATGTTAAAACCCTCGGCCCAGTGTGCAGCGGCGGCCAAGAGAGCAAATAGAATGCTAGGTATGATAAGGAAAGGAATGGAAAATAAAACAAAAGATATTATAATGCCTCTATATCGTTCCATGGTGAGACCGCACCTTGAATATTGTGTGCAATTCTGGTCGCCGTATCTTAAAAAGGATATAGCGATTTTAGAAAAGGTTCAGAGAAGAGCCACCAAAATGGTAAAGGGGATGGAAGGATACTCCTATGAAGAAAGGCTAAAAAGGTTAGGGCTCTTTAACCTGGAAAAGAGACGGCTGAGGGGAGATATGATAGAAGTCTATAAATTAATGAACGGGGTGGAACGGGTAAACGTAGATCGATTGTTTACCTTATCAGAATATAGAAAGACTAGGGGACATGCAATGAAGCTACAGGGTAAACTATTTAAGACTAATAAAAGAAAAATTTTTTTCACTCAACGTGTAATCAAACTCTGGAATTTGTTACCAGAGGATGTAGTAAAGGCTGTTAATGTAGCTGGGTTTAAAAAAGTTTTGGAGAAGTTCCTGGAGGAAAGGTCCATAAACCATTATTTAGAAGGGACCCAGGATATCAATGCTTGAACCAATACAAGCATTGTGAAACCTGTGTCCCTTGGGGAAACTGCTAGGTACATATGACCTAGATTGGCCACTGTTGGAAACAGAACACTGGGCTTGATGGACCTTGGTTTTTGCTTGGCAATAACAGTCTTACTGCCCCATTCCTTAGAACTCCTGAATCTAAAAGGAGACTCCGCCCCCTACTCAAGCAACCTCCCAGGACACTAGATATGGCAATAACACTTTAACTTACCCTCTTTCATACCTAGCTTGCTCATCCCCCAAAATATTTCTGTTTAAAGAAAAAAATGAAATATGTGTCTTCAAGTCAATGCTGACTTCTGGTGAACCAGCAGCTCCTCTGTTTAGAGAAGCAACAGATAAATCCCCTCCACTGAACTGCTTTCAAAGAGGTACCCAGTTCCGGAGAAAGAGACCTGTTGTAAATATTTGCAGCGTTGACTTTTTATAGATATGTTTACTTCCTTTTGAGTTTTGCTGGGTGGTACTGGTTTCATTAGGATTTGTGATGGAGGTTTTTCTTTCTGGTAAATCACGATCTTTGTCTTTTTCCCGATTTTTTTTATGAACCATGATTTATAGCTGGTTTCTACCAAGTTTAGCTTATCGACTTGCATTCTATAGTGTGTAATAAAACTATATATGGTAAGATATCTAATGTGCTTTTATGGGATTGTACTTGAAGGGAAGAAGCAACTAAGTTGTTGGGGTATTTTAGCGTTTCCAAACTGGGAATGGAGCAGGAGGGTCTATGGGTCCCTACCATGTAGGTATGCCATGTAAGTAGGTAGCAATGACCACCGTTTTAACTTTCTTCTTGGCACTTACCGTGAAACACGAAGCTCAAGAGATATTGTCCATCGCTTCCCCGGGCCGCAGAGCTTCGGAATATTCCTATTGCCCTTCTACAGCACGCCAGTTTTGCAAAGCTCAACAGCAACAGCAGGACCGCTGCCAAACGCGGCATTTCCCACCACCCTCACACCTCCTCCAGCATCTGGAGCTCACACCCGGTTCCAAAAGCTCTGGCGCCTCCGATAGATCATCAAGCAGGCACGCCCCATCCATGAGAACCAATAAAAACAAAGCAGAGAGCGGAGAGGAAACTAATCAACCAATCAATGTGCGCGAGTATGTTGTCATCCTTCACGAGCCAACGGGTACCAATCAGAGCTTTGCGATCTAACTTTTCTGTCTGCTACGTGTCCGCTAGTACCGTAAAGTGATGGAAACAGCGTAAATATTCTATTTACGACGGGTGGCTGTTTTCGTAGTAACTTTGTATTGGAGTTGAGTTTGATTGCCGGAAAACTGGACAACGTTAGTCGCAGAGATGGATGGAGCGTGTTGCTTCGCTGTTACCTATGGTGGAGACTCTAAACGGAAGTCGTTGGTGGGATAGCGGTAAAGAGAGGCGACCTTGTCCTCCAGTGCTTTGGGGTTCTGGAATGCGTGGCGAAAACTTGTGACGTGGAGGATGGGTCCAGTGATGGCAAGGAATCCTGCGGGATCTGCTGGGAAACGTGTGCTGGTGACTGGGGGCGCGGGTTTCATGTAAGTGCTGCGCGCGTCACTGAGTGTACTCGGGCCCCCTAAGGGCGGGTGAGTGGTGTCCGGCTTGGGGTGTCTGCTGTTGTTAGTCGCGGGTCCTGTTCTCGGCATTCCAAGTTATTTCTGCTGAAACAATTGAAATAAGAGCCACATTTTACCCAACTTGAAATTTCCAAAGTGGGGTATTTGTCTAAAAAAGAAAGCTGAACTGAATGTGTCTTATGTATATTTGTACAGTATTGTGTAGGTGGAATAGCATTAAGAAATTATATTCTTGATTTAGCTTTAGAAAATGTTAACAATACATGAATGCATTTCCCCTAGAGAACAGATCTGTTAAATACGAATGTTTGGAATCTAGTTTTCAGTTAACTTTGTAGCCGATCTTGTGCAAAATACAGGGTCAGCCTGAGCCAACTTTTACTTTTGTGCCTGCCTTCCCCCTTGGGTCTGATCTTGCTGTGCAAACTGGTGTAAATTTTCAGTCTACTGACTTCTGTGTCATTATCAATGTAGATAACAACACTGACTATACGAAGAGTGATGGTGTTTAGACTAGGCCTGATTGTCCGCAGGCTAGAAACCAAATATGTAACTTACCTGAATAGTGGCTGGATATTGCAACTATCTGGATAATTTTATGGCCTACCCTCGCTCTTCCTTTAACATGCCCCACAAAAGTTGTACATAGGTAGTACCAAATTGGCAGTTTTTAGTTGTTTGGATCACAGAGACAAATTGTGCTGCAATTTACATCTGCATGCCATTTTTTTTCCTTTGGTCTTCTGAACAAATCTGACAAATTTGCCATGGCTTGAGCGTTCTTTTATGATTGTTTAATACCCACCTGTTGGTTGTGAACCTGTGTACAAAAATGCAATGTGTGCCCAAAAAGGGTTGTTTTGTTTTTTCTATTCTGTGTATGTTGACAGTGTGCGTGTTTTTTTTTTTCTTCTTAATTTCATTAGGTAGGGCTGTTTTTTGTTGTTGATGGCCATTAGTATTTGATGGGCCAGCCCTTGTTCTTTCTCACCA
Source organism: Ichthyophis bannanicus (assembly GCA_033557465.1). Taxonomy (NCBI): domain Eukaryota; kingdom Metazoa; phylum Chordata; class Amphibia; order Gymnophiona; family Ichthyophiidae; genus Ichthyophis; species Ichthyophis bannanicus. The sequence continues at coordinate 585,200,658 of CM066035.1, read as the reverse complement.
GATGACATCTGTCTGGCATGGAGTGGACCAGTTTGATGTGGTGTTACCACTTTATGATGTGATTCCAGGCTGCAATCAGTGACTCAATCAGCTCTCATTTGGTCCGTGGCTGCTTCTTGGTTATCTCAACTGACACCTTGTACCAAAGATTCTCAGTTGAAACATAGGCCATGCGTTCTTTTTCTGCTGTCATGTTTCTATCTAGTCCACCCTTCCATATCAACTACAGTAGTCCCCTTTTTACCTTTAGAGATCCTGTGTTTGTCCCATGCTTTTTTTTAATTCAGATACTGACCTCGTGTCCACCACCTCCAATGGGAGACTATTCCATGAATCTACCACTCTTTCCATAAAGAAATATTTCCATTTATTACTCAAGTCTATCCCCTTTCACTCTCATCCTATGTCCCCTTATAGTAGAGCTTGCCTTCAATTGAAAGACACCCTCCTGTGCATTTATTCCACTGAGGTATTTAAAGGTCTCTATCATATCATCCCTATACTGCCTTTCCTCTAAAGCAGGGGTCTCAAACACGCGGCCCGCGACGGCTTCTGCTGCTGCCGTTGCCGAATCGACGGTCAATTAAAAAAAAATAAAAAACTGGCTTCTGCTGCTCTGTCCTGCGGCCCGTTCCCCTCTGCGCGAGAGCCCTGAATGTGTTTCCTCTGCGGCGTGCTTTTCAAGCCGCGAAGGGAGTATTTCCCTCTCGCGAGGCTTGAAAAGTGAATAGGCTTAAGCCGCGCGAGAGGGAAATACTCTCTTCGCGGCTTAAAAAGCATGCCGCAGAGGAAGCACACTCAGGGCTCTCGCGCAGAGGGAAAGGGGCCGCGGGACAGCTGATTTTCTGCTGCAGCAGAAGCCAGGTTGTTTTTATATTTACCGGGGGGGGGGGGTATGACTGGAAATGGGCTATTGGCAGGGGGGGGGTATGACTGGAAATGGGCTATTGGCAGGGGGGGGTATGACTGGAAATGGGCTATTGGCGGGGGGGGGGGGTATGACTGGAAATGGGCTATTGGCGGGGGGGTATGACTGGAAATGGGCTATGGTGGGGGCTAGGACTGGAAATGGGCAGGTGGGGGTTAGGAAGGACTGGAGGTGGGCTGATGGGGGGGAGTTAGGACTGGTAATGAGCTATGGAGGGGCTGACTGAAATGGGGTAATGGGGGTTAGGGCTGGAAGTGGGCTATTGGCAGGGGGGTTATGACTGGTAATGGGCTATGGGGGGTCTAGGACTGGTAATGTGCTGGGGGGGTTGCTAGGACTGGAAATGGGCCGAGTGGAAGGGGGCTTGAACTGCAAATGGCTGATGGGGAGGTGGGCTTGGAATGGAAATGGGCTGTGAGGGGAGGGAGCTAGGATTGGAAATGGGCTGATGGGGGGCTAGGATTGGAAATGGGCTGATGGTGAGGCTAGGATAGGACTGGAAATGGACTGATGCAGGGACTAGAAGGGAGCGGATGCTGGGTGGGGCTGGAACTAGAAGGGAGCTGATGTTGGGGGAGGATTAGAATGGGATGGAGCTGGGAAAGTGAAATGGAGAGGGGAAAAATATTTTGTCTGGGAGAGAAGACAAATCTACAATTGGCCAGGTATTGTGAGAGTAAGTGGGGATTGAGGATGGAGGGGTAAAATTTGAGTGGATGAAATAGGAATGAGGAAAGAGAAAAAGGAGAAAGATTAGTATGTTAAAGCAGATGTAGAGAGAGAATGGAAAAAAAACTAGGAGAGAAGAAAGGGCAAATGGAAGCAGACGATGGAGAGTTAGCAGAAGACATGAAGAAACCAGAAGAAAGTGGCTGGAACAATTGCAACTGAAAAAAATGCACAAAAGGTAGAAAAATCTCTCTTTATTTTGAATTTATTAACTGGAATATGTCAGCTCTGGGAAATGTGCATCATTAATGTTTGCGCTTTGTTTAGTACAAGAGGAAATTAATTTATAGTTTTATTTCTACAGTGTTGTTGTACATTCCAAGTTTGGCTTTTGGGGTTCCCAGTTTAATTATTGTCTTCTTGTTTCTAAATCTTTTAGTCTTTCTTTATCCATACTCATTAAAGAGGCATGTTTACTAAAAGTTAGTGTATGGTAACATTATGCAAATATTTATGCAAATGAGGTCCCTTATGCAAATGAGGCCCCGCGTCTTATGCGGCCCCCGGGTTACTTTACAAGTCCTCATTTGGCCCTCAAAGCAATTTGAGTTTGAGACCCCTGCTCTAAAGCATACATATTAAGATCTTTAAGTCTGTCCTCATATGCTTCATAATGAAGACCACTAACCATTTTAATAGCCACCCTTTGTACAGACTCCAACCTGCTTATATCCTTTTGAAGGTGTGGTCTCCAGAATTGTACACAATACTCCAAATGAGGTTGCACCAGAGATTTATACAGAGGCACTATGACCTCCTATTTTCTGCTGGCCATTCCTCTCCCTAAGCACCCAAGCATCCTCCTAGCTTTCGCTGTGTCCTTTTCTACCTGTTTAGCTAATTTAAGATAGTTGGACACAATTATGGCAAGGTCCTGCTCTTCTTTTGTGGACATAAGTACCTCACCCCCTACACTGTACAGCTCCTTTGAATTTTTGTGTTCTAAATGTATGACCCTGCAACAAATTTCATTTGCCAAATTCTAGACCATTTTTCTTCAAGCTTAGCTAGATCCCTCCTCATGTTATCAACTCCTTCCTGAGTGTCTATTCTAGTGCAGATTTTGGTATCATCCACAAACAAGCAAACCTTACCCGACAGTTCTTCCACAATATCACTAACAAAGATGTAAAAAAGAATTGGACCAAGGACAGATCCTGCAGCCCACCACGAGTGAGCTCCATTTACCTGTACCCTTTGTTGCCTCCCACTCAACCAATTTCTAACCCGATCAGTAACTTTAGGGTCCATCCCTAGGGTGCTCAGTTTGTTTATAAGCCACCTGTGCGGAATGGTGTCAAAGGCTTTATTGAAATCTAAATACACAACATCTAGGGCTCTCCCTCGGTCCAGCCCCTTGAATATTGTGTGTAATTCTGGCTGTCCTATTAAAAAGGATATAGCGGAATTAGAAAAGGTACAGAGAAGAGCCACCAGAATGGTAAAGGGGATGGAAGGATATCCCTATGAGGAGAGGCTTAAAAGGTTAGGGTTCTTCAACCTGGAAAAAAAGACAGCTGAGGGGAGATATGATAGAGGTCTATAAATTAATGAAAGTAATAGAACAGGTAACTGTAAATTGATTGTTTACGCCGTCAAAATATAGAAAGGCTATTGGGATCCATGGCGGTGGCCTTGGAGTTGGTCTCATGGGGGGCAGGCCCATATGAGACTGCTGCAGACAGCTCTGCTTTCATGCTGGTCTCCACAGGTCCATCCTCTATCCAAGAAATTAGTCTGCCCAGCCAAAGTGAAAGCACAGTTGGAATGGTGGTTGCAGTCGGACCGCTTGGCAGCAAAATGCCTCTGGAGTCATCAGAGTGGGTATTGCTTACGACTTACGCGAGTCTCTCCGGTTGGGGAGCGCATCGCAATGGTGCGGTTGCTCAGGGAGTATGGACGGTAGAAGAGAGTCGCTGGTCCATCAACTGCCTCGAAATGAGAGCGGTGTTCTTGGGTCACCAAGCATTCCAGAGGCAACTGCATGGTCTGGCGGTCCGGGTTTGCTCAGACAATGCCATCACAGTAGCTTACATAAACTGTCAGGGGGCATGGGCAATGCAATCTTGGCGGAGGAGATCAAACCTCTACTAGCCTGGGCAGAGAGGAATCTGGTGGATCTCTCGGCAGTTCATGTAGTGGGCAAGGATAATCTCCAAGCAAATTTCCTAAACTGCCACTGGTTGGATCTGGGAGAGTGGCATCTCAATCTGGAGGGGTTCCACAACATCACCCTACATTTTGGGCACACCGATTCTGGACCTGATAGCCACGTTCCACAATGCCAAAGCGAGCGGGTTTTTCAGCAGACACAGAGAACACATGTCTGAGGGGCTCAATGCTCTGGCACAGCGGTAGCCGTGCGACAGTGTTATGGGCGCTTATCGGGCGTTGCCTTTAGCGGATCGAGACACACAAGGGACAGTAATTCTCGTACCACTGGACTGGCTATGCAGGCCCTGATAAGCCGATGTAGTAAGGCTCCTGGCAGCAGCTTATGGACAGAGGGGACCCGTTTCTTCAGGGACCCGTGGTCATGCCTCAAGTGGATCGATTCTCACTTACGGCTTGGCTCTTGAGTAGGCACGGCTGACTCGTCGGGGTTATTCGGAGGCAGTAATAGCCATGCTGCTGAAGGCTCGCAGGCCTTTCACCTCCTTAGCCTACATCCATGTCTGGTGGATAGTTGAGTTATGATGTGAGAGCAGCTTCAGTGCCAGACATTTTGTCATTTTACAGGTTGGACTGGGGAAAGGGCTGGCCTTGAATTCCTGAGTAATGGCTCCCAATAGGCTTAAAAAAATATTAAAAGCAGCAGGGCCAGAATTGAGCCCTGAGGAACCTCAGATGTAAGAGAGTAACTCTTTAAGGATACATCATTTACAGAAACTATAAAAGTCCAAAAGGAGAAATACACTGAGAACCATGTAATAAATCACCATCACCCCAATTTCCTGTAATCTACTGAGCATAATAGCATCATCAATTAGATCAAAAACTGAGCATAAATCCTATTTGATTAAAACATCCTGCCCACGTTCCCAATGACAATGTAGCATCAATAATAGTGCTGTATCGGTGCTATAGCCCTGTTGAAACCCTGATGGTTTGGAATGAAGGACATTATTAGTTTTTTAAAGCCGGTTTCTTAAGTGCCATAAAGTCAGTGCTGACTCCTTGTGACCCAGCAGCCTCTGGGTTTTCTTGGCAAGATATGACCGGAAGTAGATTGCAAGCCTTTTTTTTTTTTTTCTGAGGCAGTGGAGGGTAAAGTGACTTGGCCAAGGTCACAAGGAGTGCCAGTGGGAATCAAACCCTGGGTACTAGGGTGTTGCTCTAAACCAGTGCTTTTCAAACTTTTATCCTGTATGATGACCCTGTTCTGTAACCACTGAAAATTCACGTGACCCCTAATGATGAAATCAAAATAGCAGGTCTCCAGCCTCTGTCCCCTCCCTTCGCTCATCTAAAGCAGAAAGGTAGCAGTGACAGTAGTTGCAATTTCAGCAGCAGTCAGCACAGACTCGGTATGCAGAGTATGCTTACAGACCCCAGTACTCAGTATGGGTTTCCAGTCTAACAGGAGAGGACAATGGCCTATGAATGTTCACTGGCTTACAGGCCACATGCTGACTGGTTGTATTGCCTCACTAGAATATTAAATTCAAGAGCAAACAGCCACACGTGTATGGTATTCAATAAGCTATTTAATATGACAATCAGCTAGACAATATGACAATGACAGCACAACAGTTGATATGACAATAGAACAATGCATCCCCAACTCTGCCATCATCGCAGCCCCTTTATGATCAGCTGGGAGAGCCACAGCGAAGGCTGGAGAAAAGTCTGGGATTCCTCACGCGCTGGCCAGGCGGACATCAGCTCTCTGCCTGTCCTGAATTTTACTAGTTCTTTTTATAGGCTGTAACAAATGTGTCACAGCTGGAGAGCATGACTCCTCACATGAGGTTTTCCCTACAATTATTCTTCACACAATACACCTTTGATAAACAGTAATTTCTGACCAGTCCTTCTCCAGCCTTTGTTTGTTCACTGAGTTAATAAACAATTCTGGTCAGTCATTCCCTACACCTTTGGTCTCGGGGCTAGTAAACAATTGGTTACAACTGGCTCAGCATGATTCCTCACATACGGGATGGTTCAAAAGTTCAATATTCCTTGCTGATTCAAAGAAATGTTTAATTTTGTAATACACTGGTGACTGCCACTACTTAGCATAGGTTACAGTGAAAGTCCAGAGAGAAGGGGAAATGGCTATGTTTTTTTGATCCCGACCCCACCCCCCAAGTTTGGGAACCACTGTTAATCACTAGGTTGTTCTCCACAGAAAGAAACTGGCTAACTATTAGCAAAACTACTTTTTCATCAATTTTTTCTAAAAATTTAAGATTGGATATGGGCTGGTAGTTTAACAGAACCAATAAGTCCAAGTCTTGTTTCTTGAGAAGAGGATGAATGTAACTTTCCTTCCACAAATCTGGAAGAACTCCCTCTATCAAACTTGAGTTTACCAAATTCAGACTTTGAGGTAACAAGTAGGGGGGGCAACTTACTTCCAGAGCCATCTGTGAAGCACTTGGGGAAGAAGTCTACCAGCATGTGTAGTAGAGAGAATTCTAGACAAACCAAACTTTGAAATGGGAGAGAATCTTTCCAGTTGATCCCAAAAATAGGAAGGCTGAAGACGAGTGATATATGGAAACCATAGTATCACATCCATTTAAAATAGTAGACGTTGAAAGCCTAGAATCCAACTTCAGACGATTGGACAAACTCGAAGGTTTTTAGACTACAAAGAGAGCATATTAATCTGGTGTAAACACAATTGAATGTGACTGAAAACCGTTTGAAAACTGAGATATAGCATGAAAAAGATGCTGAGAATGAGAGCTATTAATACATCTTTTAAGCATTTAAATGTCTGTACCATATTCCCCCTGTCCCTGTTATTCTTTAAGGTTATGCATGAGAATTCATCTCTTCAGTGCTTACATGACTGGGGACTGAAATGTTAACATAACACTACTTTTATTATTTTTAATCCATTTGACTCCATGGGGGAAAAAAGATCAGCTATAAACCAGAAAAAATGATATCCTGCTGTACTCTAGCTTCGTTAGCATGCTCGTCAACACGTTGCTCAACAGTGCCACATGGAGTTCTTCTCCTCTACAAATGTCAACTGCATTAATAATGCCGCCAATCCACTTGCTTCTTAGTGGAGTACAGGGGTTGCTGCTCGAGGGGGAAAACTCCTAAAATGCACAACATCCTGAATATTGCAGCATTGGATAGATATAGAACCTGGAGATCACCAAAGTGCCTCTGACCATTCGCTGCCCCTCTCCTACACCAATTTAATCCCTCGGCATTATCAAAACAGAACAATAGTGTGTGTGTTTGTCAGTAGCACACACTGTGAGAACAGTGCATGCTAATAAATACTATCCAAAATTAAAACACTTTTCTCTTTTTTTTAACATTTTATATATATGCATTTTACCAGTATACTACAGTAGAAATCTCTACTTAAAGAAAACATGGGAACTGGGAACAATATACAGCCTGATACAATTATCAATATTATATCAGCCAGGAAAAACATAACTGAAACAAAATGCACCAGACCCAACCCCTAGCCCACAACAAGAGGTAAATCCATAGAGAAGGAAAAAGACAACCAATTGGCTATACTCTGGCTTCCTTTTTCCTTCGTGTATTGTAATCTTTTAACTTGAGGCAGGTTCAGATATCTTCACCGCAGTACCCGAACAGGGGTGAGCATTAAGAAGAAACAAGCTGAGAGGGATATACAAACGCATAAGTATGTAACTGAAATTTTAACAATACATTTACATGAGTACTTTAGAGAAAAAATCATTGCCCAGCTGAGAGACCCTAGGGCACAGAAGGGGAAAGTCCTTCTGTCGCCGTTGAGTCTCCTGCGCCAGATCAGGAAACGCCTGAACCTGTAATCCCTGAAATCCAATTCTGCGCTTCCTGAAAAACATACGCAAAAACCAATCCCTATCCGATGAAAGTGCAAATTGAACTAAACATGTTGCAAGTACAACTTCATCTGTAGTATCCAAGGTTGTGGAAACATCCAACTCAATTTGCTGGAGTGGCAGCACCCCCCACCCCCCAACAACGGGGCTGCTTACCTTGAGGAAGAGTATATTTTAGTACTCGGTGGGTGGGATTCCAGAGGAACTCCTAACACCTCTATCAAATACTTCTTAAATATCTCCTTAGCTGTTACCAACGAAGATTTAGCAAAATTGATAAGACGAAAATTAGATAGTCTTGAAGCATTCTCCAATTGTTCTATCTTCATTCTCAGAAAAGTGTTTATCCTTAATTGTAGCCTCTATGTTACCTTCCATACTTGCCAGTTTCACGGATAAGTTACTATTAAATGCTTGCAGACTCAAAATGTCGTCTGAATTCTTAACACAGTCAGTCAGATTGTGTGGAGACTGGAGCTGTGACTTCATAGACAACTTGAAGTAACAATGCCCTCCACAAGCTGCTTGATAGAACACCAAATGGAATTGACAGTAGCCCGGTCAGGCGGCATCAGAAATACCTCCAAAGTAACACCACCAACGCCTCCTTGCAGCTCATTCATCTCGGTGTGCTCAGCCCTTGAAACGGCACTGCTGATATCCGTTGCCACAGCCACACCACTACTGGCTTGCTCATCCTGCAGGGTTTCCATGCTGGCCCTGCTACTTCCGGGTTCTGGTCCCCCTAGATCAAATGGCTCCACAGCGCTCCAGCTGCCAACCAATCTCCTGGACTCCGGACACACGGTGGGGTTAAAGTGCTTCCCTGGGCACCACACCTCCGGAGGAATCGGGTCATCTCCTGAAGAGGATGCCAAGATTTCTCACTTTAACGTCCCCACAGCTGGGATAATGCTCTCTCTGCTCCCAACGGGCTGCTGCTGCTGCACGGACGAAACAAGAAAATATTTCAAAGGCCCCGATAAAAGTAAACTTGAGGAAGGGGTGCAGCTAGCCGGAGAAGGCTTAACCACCTTCCCCATTTGATAAAACGTGTCAGCAAGTCAAACACTGGCTCCCGCCATCTTGGATTCCCCCTTAAAACACTTCTTAAAAAAATAACAGAAATAATACAAGACACTTTTTTCTTCCAAGGCATCTGAGATTTTATTTGCTCTAATTTTTGTATTTAATTTTCTTTGCTTCATTCTTCAAGCCAAGCCTCCCCCCCCCCCCTTTCCCGCCCCATATCTTTATTCCTCAGACTTTTTTCTTCTTCCTTCCCCTTTCCCCATGATGCTGTTCTATTAACATATAACAGTGGGGCCCTGGCAGTGGCTGTTGCATCTTTCTAGCAAAACTGCCTTGCAGGGCTACTAAGCCTGCTTTTATTTAGTGAGCTTGTGAGGCTGTCAAACACTCAAGACTTCTGGCAATAGTTCAAGCTTGCACTAGCATGAGGATACAGCACTGCTGTGCACTCTGCCACCCATTTTCTTTTATTCCTATCCCTTCCCTCACTTAAGTTTCTTTCCTCTGTCCTTCTCTCCTTGATAGTAGTGTCTTTTTCTCAGGGCTCAGTGGCAGGAAGCTGCCCTGGGTCCCGGCAACAGGGGTTGTTTTCCAGGATTGTCCTGGACAGCTGCAGCTACTTTCCCATTGAATCGTTCTCACAAAGCCACTTAATGCTGCTCATATTTAGCAAGCTTGTATGTGGGACATTTCAAGGCTGAGCTGACTCTTTCATCTGGGCATCACTCCATTCTGTTTCACTCTGAAAAGTGTTATTTCTGGCAAGTCGCTCCTGATGTAAGTTCACAAATTCTGGCTACAGTCTGCAGGACTGTTTGTTTAATGGTATTACTACTGTAGTAGCTTAGAGATCTTGCTCCCTGGAAATTTTCCCAGTATCAGATGGTGATGATACTACACATTTGTTAATGTTTTACTATGTAAATTTATGAAATATTAAAGGAAAGCACCCAGAACCTCAAATTGAAAAAATTATCCTTTCCAACCAACTCCTTAATTTTATGATTGCAGAATGTAAAAGCCATGCTGCGTCAGACCAAGGTCCATCAAGATCTACATCTTGTCTCTGATAGTGGTCAGTCCATGTCTTAAGCATCCAGCAGATCTCAGAAAGTAGATGTGTTTTGTAATCTTTTGCCGCTCTCTACTTTCGTTTACTCTCCGTTTGGTCCTGGGTTCATTTCACAGAGAAAGTAGGGTTAGTAGCACAATAAAAACCAAAACTGGTGTGGCTTGGAAAAAGGTTTTTATATAGAAATAGGCTTATTACATAGGTACAGAACAGAAGTAGAAGGTTGTTATAAAGCTGCTTCAGTGTACTTCAATGCATCTGGGGGGTAAGGAGTGTGTGTTCAATGAATAGGAAGAGAGGGAGAGAAGGGGGTGGTGTAAGGAGTGTCCGATGAAAAAGGAAGGGGGGGTGTAAAGAGAAGTGTGTGTGTCCGATGAATAGGAAGAGAGAGAGAGAAAGGTGGCGGTAAGAAGTGGGTGTTCAATGAGTAGGAAGAGAGAGATATTTTTGTCCTTCTCTGTATTTATAGTGAAGTTCTTCTCCAGCACCTCCCTTTGTCATAATTTGGTCTGTTTGGTCTGATCTCTCCTGATTAGCAAAGAGGGGCTGTTGTCTTGCAAACTAATCTCATCAGGTAAACTACGCTCATTATGTCTGGAGACTGACATCACCAGGGGGTCAGAGCTGCCTGCAATCAAAGGTCTGGGAAAAGCCATGACACCTATGCTAGGCATAATGTCATGCTGATGTATGCTGACATCTCCCACGCCTTTTTTTTTTCTTTTTTTTGTTTTGGGAAATGATGGAAGCAAACCTGTGGTACCTGTCCCAGCTGCCATTACTATATACATGACAGTAGGCAGCTTGTCTAATACCTCCTGTATTAAATACCTTGCTATGTCCAGCAGGTCCCCTGTCCTGCACAGTACTGTCTCTAGTGTTCTAGAGATAAGCATGTCCCATTATGAGTCCAAACCTCGTGTCTTAGGTAGGGCAGCCACTACTGGGTGGGGAAACCCAATATGCCACCTCAATGCCCATCTTAGAGAGAATGAACAGTGCATAAGGGATGCAGGAATTTATGAGGAGGTTAAAGCCAAAAGGTCCCAGGATGCTATGAGTGAGGGTAGGAAGCAATACTAGACTGCAGCTGACTCTGGTATTCCATGTAGTAGGAAATGCCCAATTAGCCAAATTAGCAGGCCAAATGAGCCTGGATGTAGAGGTAGATGTTGGAGAAATTAAGTGTAACTACCTTAAAATGTTGAAGGTATTCTGTAGGACATGCGCTGCAAGGAGATGTACATTTGTTTCATTTTACAACACAGGAAAATTATGATAATGCATAGCAATATTTGTACAGCAGTTAAAATAATAGGGTGAATAAAAACATTAAAGACATGATCAGCAGTAGGTGAGTAACCAAATAACAGTTCCCACACAGACACATGAGCATCTTGTAGCAAGTGTTCAACAGTTTGTCGAATGTGACCATTCTCATAAGTGATGGTGTGATTCACTTCGGTGGCTGTTGTTTTAAGGTGATCAATATAGGCATGGAGTTCTGTAAAGTTGAGCAGTTTATGTAATGTCTCTTCTCCCATGCTAAGTGGTAATGGATGCACAGCATATGAGATAAAGTCTGGAATGTCAATAAAGTCATTGGTAACCAGCGGTGTGGAATAAGTTGTCCCGTTAATGGTGATGGAGACCAGTGGTGTATGACTGCACCAGGTATTGTTTAGTAAATAGTTTGAACTGTACAGCAAAGTGTTCTTAGGAAGGCAAATGAAGCAATTGAAAAAGAAACAAACATTCTTTGTCCTGACAGAAAATATTGTACAAAATCAAGGCAGGAGGACCTAGAAAGTAATGTTCTGGAGGTGCCCTCAATTCTTGTGTCCTTTCTAGAGAAGTGGAAGCTGGTGGCGCCCACTGTACTTGAGTGATGTTTAATGAATAGGACACTGGCTTGTCCTGTACGGAACAGAAACTCAGGATGACCAGATCCTTTCCTTCTGGGAAAGGTGGGGGTATTTCTTGATAGCGATATACCCCACCTGTGGAGTTAGCCCAGCCAATCGTGCATATTCGGATGATAGTTCCTGTAATGAGACTTGGGTAGAAGAGAGCAGATACAAGAACAACAGGAAACTGAGACATAATAAAAGCTAACTCGTTTCACTCTGCTAGGGAGTAAACTAGTGCTCCCCACTTATACTATGCAACAACAGAAATAATGTTTACTACTTATTTACGTAACTATTAGACACATGTCCAGTATATAGGACATATCAACTATACAGCAGAAGTAAATAGTTACCATCCTCAAGCGACTTTTGTTCAGAAAGCAGCTGTCCGTGCTGTCTTCAGATGGTATCTGAAAACAAAGACTGATAAAACACGTATTGCCCATAAGATTTCAACTGGGTGATGTGTTTCCAGTACTGCTGGTTGTTGGGCATTAGGATCTGGTATAGGCTTGGGCCTAAGGTATCAGTAACTAAGTACGGTCCCTCCCACTTTGCAGTTCCAAAGGGGAGGTTTGGTCTAGGTCTCAGAATCATCACTTTACTCCCAACCTTGAGGGGCCTTAAATCGGAACCTTTTGCATGTACCTCCTGCAAATAATCTCTAGCTTTTTCTGTGTTAGCTAGCACAGTGGTCTGAATTTCTTTTAGATGTTCTTGCAGGGATTTCATCCACTCATTGGTAAGAATTACGGTCTGGTCTTCTGGAAGAAAAGGATGCAGCAGATTTTCCCACCGTGGCATTGGCCTTCCCATTAAGGCTTCATAGGGTGCAAAACCTGGGGATTTACAGACATTAGCTCTGATACTCATAAGGGCTAAAGGGAGCACCAGATCCCAATTTTTCCCGGTCAGATTAAGCATAGGGCTGAGGTGGGCCTTAATTGTTTGATTCATTCTTTCTACCTGCCCTGTTGCCTGTGGATGGTACGGAATGTGGAGTTGTTTTATGCCTAGAAAATCAAACAATTCCTTGATCAGCTGAGAAACAAATGCAGGACCATTATCAGAATCAATAGTCTTAGGGATGCCCCAGCGTGTAAAAAATTGCATAGTTAGGATTTTTGTAGTGGTTCGAGGAGTTTGATCTGGGACAGGGAATGCTTCTACCCAATGAGAAAAGGAATCAACAACAGTGAGTAAAAATCTATTTTTCCTAGCTGTTAATGGGAGAGGGCCCACATGATCTATTTGCAATCTCTCAAATGGGCCACGAGAAGGTGCTCTCGTTAACTGTCCCCTTCTCTTTTTAGGTTGCCTCCCAAATGAAGCACAGATTACACAGGAGGAAACATGATCCTGTATATCATGTTTCATTTCTGGCCACCATACCAACCTATAGTCTGCATTTCTTCTGCTTTAGGGTGTCCCATAGGGCCTGCACCATGAACCCAATGCATCGACTCTTTACCTCGAGCTCTGGAGATAGCTATAACCAAGCCTTCCTCTCTTTGCACATAGAATGTCTTTCTCTATAGTGGGTGTGAGAAAGGGTGTGTGCTGGTGTGTGCTGATATAGGTTATCTGGGGCATCCTGCACAAGCCTCCTCAAATTGGAAAGTTCAGGGTCCTTTGTCTGCAGTGCTACGAAGTAATCTGGTGGTATTATCTGATCATAATCTGTGGAACGTGTAGCAATAGCAACCATGCGTGTCTGCTCATACCAGGGCCATATGAGGCCTACATGGCATGCTTCCTTGACTAGTGAGTCTGCTAATGTGTTTCCTTTCACTAAAAGGCCTTTCTTCCTATGTGCCTTCACTTTAATTAAATGTACTCTCTGAAACATTACTCAATTCTTGTGTCATAGTCCACAGTGATGAATTTTTCACCGTGGACCCATCTGTGGATTTTAAATTTATTTGCCAGCCACCAGGGTAACAGGGCAATGGCACTCTTAAAGACAGAATCTAAAATGATTTGTATCTCTGGGTGTGAATCCTGATATTGTTGCATACAAGCCACAAAAGCAGTCAGCTCACAGTACTGTGCTGACGCTGACCCACAGGAATACTGTTTCTGCAGTACCACTTGGTTATTTGGGTCCAATTGTACAATTGCAAAACCTGCTAGTCGCCTGCCTCCTTCACATTGGCTACTACCATCAATATATACTGTAGGAAGAAAAGGTGAAATTTTGTCTAGTTCCAGTTCCCTAAAGATCATGTGATTGGCGGCACTGGGTGAGGACTGACAGTCATGAGGTTGCCCCTCCAGCAAGATTCCAGCCACTTGCACGTTAGGTTCTTTCAACAATTCAAACTTTACATTCTGTGCCTGCAACATGAGAGTCCACTGGACTATTCTCTCAGTCCTAATCTTGCTACATGCTAACTTTCCCTCTACAATGAATTTGAGTGGGGTGTGGTGGCTGCATATGTATGTGGTTTGAGCACCAATGATGTATGTAAATTTCTGCATAGCAGCATAGGAAGCCAGTACATGTTTTTCACAGTTTCCCATTTTGAGTTCAGGAGAAGTGAGAACTCTGGAACAGAAAGCAATAGGGCGATCTACTCCTCCTAGGCGTTGTGTTAGAGCTGCACCTATACTGTTCTCTCCAACTACAGGGTACAGGAAAAAATGTTGTGTGTGATCTGGGTGTGCAAGAACAGGAGCAGAAGTCAAAATGTGCTTTAATTTAGTTACAGCCTCTGTATGTTCTTCCTCCCAAACATAACCTTTACTTTTTAGCAGGGAGTAAAGTGGAGCTGCCACTTCAGCATAGTTGTGCAGGAAGTCACGACAGAAACCTATGAGCCCTAGAAATGACTGGAGTGATTTCTGATCTGTAGGAAGTGGAAGTTTCTGTATCAGCTCTATCCTCTGAGAATCTACAGATTTACCATCCTGGCCAATTGTAACCCCTAAAAAGGAAACCTGTGATTTGCAGAGTTGAGCCTTGGCAGGATTAATTTTAAGACCAGCTTGTAAGAGGGCTTTTAAAACTTCTCTTACATGATTCCAGTGTACAGCTTCATTCTCAGACTGAATCAGAACGTCATCTACATACTGAATTATATTATCTCTGCAAGACAATAGTGATAGGGCTTCCTGCATGTATTTATTGAAGATTGATGGTGAATCTTTATAGCCGTGTGGCAGCACAGTCCATGCATATTGTTTATTCAGCCACTGAAATGCTGTTTTATACTGGCTTTCAAGGGCCAGGGGCAGACTCCAAAACCCATTGGATATGTCTAAAACAGAGAAAAAATTACATTTGGGATTCAGTTTAGAGATCATTTCAGGGTATGAGGCTACTACAGGCACTACAGATTTTGAAACTTGATTCAGGGCACGGAAGTCCATAGTGAGCCTGAAGGAACCCCCAGGTTTAACTATCGGCCAGGCTGGTGAATTGCATGTGGAAGAAATAGGTCTAATCAGACCCCTCTCCTCCACTATCTTCACAATTTTAGTCACTAGTTCTATAGCCTGATGAGGTACTGGGTATTGTTTCTGTGGTGGAGGATCCTCGCCTTCCAACAGTATTTCTGTGTGCATTTTCCCACAATCTAACTTGTCTTGTGCCCAGACTGGAATATCAGCCACCTCTGAGGGAATTACACGCAGATCATACTGCTAAGCTGCCTTGGTGCACTGAGTTGCTAACTGCATGGGAATGACTTCATGCACTAAAGTTTTAGAAGCACTTGAAGTTCCTGAATACTGCCACAATTTAAGATTAGCCATATCCACCACCAAATTTTAACTGGTTGAGAACGTCAATTCCAATTATTTCTTTTGGTGTGTTCGCTATAGTGGAGGCAGTGGTTTCCAACATTTCCTTGTTTTGTTCAATGTGCACAGGGATACCCCATTTAACTGGGATAGCCACACACTTGGAAGCTGTGTCATTAATTCCTTGAAGTTCATAAATTTCCATATTTTCCTGATCTGCAGTGAGAGAAGCTCTGTTTGTAAAACTAATTCCAGCCCCTGTGTCAAATCAAAGCTAGTTTATCCTGACCCCCTATTCTGCTGATAACATTGGGGCGTCCACAAGAGTCCAGTATTAAGGATGTTACAAGCCTTAAACTGTATTCTGGGCCTGTATCTGTTTCATCATCCAGAGGCTCTGGAATCGAGTCCTCTGTTGAGAGAACGGAGGCAGGCTGGGCTAGGAAGACTTGAGACATTTTGATATCTGAACCCAGGAGGTCAGGACATCCCTATGCACTAGCCTTGTGTTTGTCCTGTGGTGCTTGTAAGTCCTGTTTTTAATTTATCTATTTCTACCTGCAGTATGTGTTTGCCCTGTTCCCATTTAATTTTCTCCTTTTCTAATCCATCTGTCTGTGCTTTGAGCTCTTGAAAGGGAATGTAACCTGAGGAATTTCTAAAAGTACCTCTGCCTTGTCCTCTCCAAGGTGTGTGTCCTCTGTATCCTTTATCTGTGTTTTTTGTGTATTGAGAGGATCCCTCAGCTTGCCATTTCCGTGCTTCTGATACTGTTATGACCTGCAAGGGCTGGGTCTTCCAAACATACCCAATTCTGAGCATTAAAATATCAAAAGGGGTTGCTTTAGGTTCTTCAGAAAATAACAGAAGGTGTTTTGTAATCTCAGGGGATAGTAATTCTAATAAAAATGCCTTATGCGTACTCTCCCCATAATCTTCTGCATTGGGCCAGAACTCCTGCTCATTAAGAACTGCTTTTAAAATCCAGGCTCTATATGCAAACTGTTCCAATGTATCATTTGGTAGAGGTGAAATAATTTTAAATACTTGCATTGGGGAACAGTGAAATAGTTTCTCAATACCCCTTTTAACCAACTGGTATGGGTGAGTGAGAGAGCCAAGTTTATAATAGTGTGGCCCCAGAGCCAGATGCATAAGTCTATCAAAGTCTGATTGTTTTCTTCTGTATTTCCCTAGACCCCAGTGAATCAGAATATCAGTGGCCCATTTGCACCATTCATTTACATTAAAAGGCATAGGGCCAGCTTTCTCAACTATCCTTTCAATGTTCCTATCTTTTAATGAGTCCTGCAGCATCACTTTAACTGGTGCTCTGCGTTCGATGCCGGGTCTGAGTCATCTGAATTATCCTCCTGACACAGGTCCTGGTTATTGCTCTGTTCTGGCTGAGATAAACTATTAGGAATTTCTTCCTCTGTGCTGTTTTCCTCTTTATTTTTCCCATTCCTAAGCCCAGCTATACATACATCTGTTTTCTTTTGTTTATAGGGTGTGTCATAGGCAGGGGGGCTGAGGGTGAAATAGTGGTTGGCCAGAGCTTATATTTCTTTTGTCTTTCAGAGGCCAATTCATCCTTAACGTGCCTCAATTCAAGTTTAAGTGCTTCTAATTGCTCACTAACAGTTATAAAGGAATTTGTGGCTTGTATCACCTGAGCACATTGCATGGAGATACAAATTTGTGCCTTCTCTAGGTCTTCAAGATTAGCGACTTCCTCTGATAATGGTTTGCCAATTTTTGCATCAGGTAAAGCACAAATGCCTTTGTCTTTCTTGACTTTTCGGGCCATTTTGACCATACCTTCAGAAACGCCAAATTTCATTGCTGTTTACTTTATTGACCAACTTTTTGGGGCCAAAGTCAACAATTGAACTTTTGTTGACCTATTGGATATATCAGTCTTTGCTTTCATTTCTTTAATAAGCTCAGTGTAATCGCTACATAGACTGCATTCTGCAGATAGAGTAGATTGTTCAACGTTGTCAGCCACTCCAGCAGCAGACATTTTTTTTTTTTTTACCACGTTCTGTGCGCGCTCAATCTTTTGTTTCAAATAGCCAGCTTTGTCTCTACTGCTTATTCTTCATATTTTTAATGGAGAAGTGCCTAAAGCAGTCAAGCTTTGATCAAGGGTGTCCAAGGCATCTGGATCAAAATCATCCGAAGATGAAGATGCTGTGGCTTCAACCATAGAAGCATATTTTGCTTTGCACCTGATGCAAATTTTCTGGCCTGGCTTTACATTCATTTTGGTCACTTTTTTCAAGCCCTCAGACATGGCTAAAGTTACTTTTGATAATCCACTTTTAGTGACGTGATTCTTCTTTTCAAACGGATTGCAACACGACTTTTGGTTCATTTCATATTTGCTGAGATACTGTGCTTGGTGATGCAAGCAGATACTGTCATTGTCTGTAAGGTCAACTTCTGATCGTCGAGTAATAAGCAATTTCTTGCTTGCTGACAAGCAGCTCACAGAATTGAGCCCAGTTTTATTGGAATAAAATGAGCCATGGTGACATTTTGATGACAATTTTTGTCCAACGGTACATTCAGGCATAGGAGGATTGTTATCAAGTGATTCGTCGATGTCCATTTTGAAGTAAATTAATTAGTAAATGTGTGCCAACTAATGCTAATCTGAAAATCTATACGTTAAGCTCACGATATATATGCACTTAACAGTTATTGAGCAACTCCTATGGAAATAAATGAGTTTTAAATGTAACATTTGGATAACGTTAGAACTGCAGGTTGAATTACATGCCTTTGTCAAGCATGGTAATGTCTGCTATGTTTAGCCCTCTTTTCAGGGTATTGTACGCCAGGGTTAGTAAATTAAATCCGCTTTTCTAGAAAGCTTAAAACATGCTCGCTCTTATGAAATTGGTTTCAAAACGATTTTAGAAGATACATTTGTGTAAAAGGAGGTTAAAAATACCTTATTTTTACATTTTTGCAAAAAATCATCAACTTTACACTTAATTTGTAAACTAATGGAGAATGCTAAGAGCATGAAATTATAAATTCAAGAACGTCAGTACATAGAGGTATTATGTGCAAAATTTCATACTTTTTACTTGATTATTTAGGAAGCTGCATAATGTCTAATTTTTAATTTTTTTAGAACGTCAATTTTTTTGGCTGACTTTGCTGCAATATATCTACTTCCGACATATTCAAAAATATTATCATTAGTATCATTAAATAGAGTGCAAAAGGTTGTACAGGATAGTCAAGTTTCATTTTTTATAATAAAATAGCAAAGAAAATATAGGGTCTCAAAGTTGCTGAAATATCAGACTCGTACTGTACAAAGTCAAGGTATGTGATCAGACAAACGACTATATCTCAGAAAGTATTCCACGAGAGAATCTAAAACTTTACCAAAATTAGTTTGAGACACATGGTAGTGTACATACAAAATTTCAGCAAAATCCAAGATGGTCGAGCGGGGCACTTTTTATATACTAGACCACTTGACATAGAATGACCATCTTTCCCCCTTTCTCTACTGCTGTGGATAAATCTACTCCTCCCTGTTTTCTTGGCTTGCAATCTTGGGGGTCATCTTTGCCTCCTCCCTCTCCCTCTCCTTTTCCACGCACATTCAACAGATAACTAATACCTGTTGCTTCTTTCTCTGTAACACTGACAAATTTTGTCCCTTCCTTTCTGAACACACTACTAAGATCCTTATTCATTCTCTAGTCGCCTCTTTTCTAGACTACTGCAATCTCCTCTTTGCTGATCTTCCTCTGAATCTTCTCCCCCCACTTCATTCTGTTCAAAACTCAACTTGCATGGCTAATCTTCCACCAGAGTCACTATGCTCATGGCATCCCTCTTCTCAAGATACTTCATTAGCTCCCTATCCATTTCTAACTTCTACTACCGACCTATGAGTGCCTTCATTTGGCTGCTACTCACTCCCTTTCCTCTTATCTCTCCCTACACTCCTCAGGATCTCCGCTGTTTTGGCAGATCCCTTCTATATGTGTCCTTCTCTTCTCACTGTCAACTCCAGACTTTCACCTTTCAACCTTGCTGCTCCTTATGTCTAGAACAAGCTACCTGAGTCGGTACACCAGGCTCCATCTGTGGGACTGTTCAAATCCAGGCTAAAAATTCACTTCTTTGAGACTGCTTTTGGATCCTGATCCCACCCCCTAGTCTCCTGTTCACTCCTGAGTGTTCCCTCACCATTCCCCTAGATATATCCTAGTCCCCAGCTCTGTTGCCTGTTTTGACAAGATTGTAAGCTCTTATTAGCAGGGACTTTCTCTTACATGTCTCTGTACAGTGCTATATATACCTCGTAGTACTACACAAATGATTAGCAGTAGTAGTAGTATACGCTGGGAGACATTCTAATTATATTAGAAGACGCCTGGTTATAATTGTCTGACCAAGGAAGAAGTTACATGATTATTGATAAAGATTGATGCAGACAAAACATTTGAAAGAGTTGAATGGAGTTTTCTTTCAACAGCTAAAGAGAATAGGGATGTTTTAAGTGGCGTCAAGTCGGTGCTGACTCATGGCGACCCTCTGGATAGTTGTCCTAAACTGTGTTCGGTCGTCAGTAAAGTGGCAAATTGTTGATAGCGTGCAATGTTCCCTCTAATTTTCTGTAGGCTGTGTGCGCATAAAATATCAGCTGTGCAGCTTTTGAAGGAAGGTTACATTTTTGTGCGCCACATAACGACAATTGGAGTTATATACTTTAAAATTTGACTACACGTCAGAATACAGTATGTACACCACATTGATTGCACTAGAAAATATTGTAGAACTTGTGAAAATCGTAAATACACAACAACTTTTAAATTTTAAGACGTCTGTGTTGTTTTCTATCAGAATCAGAACTGTAATGTTTGTGCGCTCTGTTGTAAAGTATGTGCGCTCGCTCGGCGAGGTGTGTGCGCGCGCACACGCGCACAGCTTAGAGGGAACAGTGATAGCGTGGTGTCCATAGCTGCTGTTTTTGTATCCATTCATTGCATTGCTGGCCTTCCTCTTTTGCACTGACTTTCAATCTTGCCAAGTATATCATCTCTCTTCGCATGCAGGTCCAAAGTAGGAAAGTCGAAGTCCTTGTTATCTGAGCTTCTAAAAAAAAGCTTAGGTTTTATCTCCTCTAGGGGATATGTGATTATCCTCCATTAACTGTAATATGGCCTTAGGAAATAAGTGAAGCACCCTAATACAGCTGACATATTTACTCTGTTTTTCCCCTGGAGAGGGGCACAAGACAGACTGTCTGCTGTCTTTGCTTTTTGCACTGATTATAGCGCCTCCAGAGGAATGCATAAGAGTACAAGGGAATATCTGAGTTTTGCAGAAATGTCGAAAAGGGGTATAAAGTGGCTCTTTTCACAGATGTTGTTTTTTATATTAGCTCCAAAAAAGTTCAAATTTTCTGTTTAGATATTTTTAGCAGGCCTTGACATTTTCTTGGAATCTAGGAGCCCGCCACCAAACCTAGGTCACAATGCATCCCCTTCCTCCCAAAAAAACATGTATTGCGGTTATCCTTTTAGGTTTTGGAGTCTGATTTACTAAGACTGTTTTTCCCATTTGCCACCTCTGGATGACTGTAACCCCCTTATGTCTGCCTGCAGGGATCCCATCCCCCCCCCCAAAAGGTGTACCACAGTTTGTTTTTTAGGGCCTGATTTACTAAGACGGTTTGTTTGGGTTTTTTTTCCTTTTTTTTCTATGGGAACAAGCTTAATAAATCCAGTCTCTTACTGTGCCACTACATAGTGCAGCAGAAGACAGTGGCTCCACTCCTCCTCCTCCTTCCTCTATTGCCTCTCCCACCACCTCCACGGACCCTTTGAGCTGCATGTGTGGGGGGGGTGCGGAGGTAGGGTGTTTGGGGGGGGGGAGTACCTGCATGTGAGTCTGAGAGGTACTGGGGCAGGGTACCTGCATATGTGTGGTGGGAGAGGGGTGATGCCTTTTGCACAAATGCAACAGCTTACACTGTTCCCTCCCCCATCCTCCATTGCTTTATCCTTTCCCAGATTCTCTGCCATTTTCAATTTCTTCACCTTTCTGTACAGCAATAACCCTGCCTGTAACCTTCCCCCCCCCCCCCCCCTTTTCTGGCTCCAGAAGCTTTTTTGACACAATTGCAGCCTTTTTAAGCCTTTCTGCCCCTGGGGAGCCCATATCCCACGGGCAGAAGGACTGCAAAAAACTACAATCACAGCTGAGACCGGCTGTCTGCCCACGGGTTCTCATCTCCCATGGGCAGACTCTGCCAATCTCATCTGTGAATTGTGACTTTTTACAGCTCTGCCTGCAGGAAATGGGATCCCCGCAGGCAGACTCTGCTGATCTCAGCTGTGATTGTGGCCTCTTGCAGCAGAGATCTTTTGTGAAACACTACAAGTTACATGTGGGAGCCAGTGCAGATGGAACCTTTTGGCAGGACAGTTCTGACCAAAGTGTAATCTTCTTCTCCCCTGGGTCCTGATTATTTTTAGTATGTTCCAACTGTTTTGACTGATCTAATAGGATAAAGGAGACATTTACATACCTGATTATTTTTCTTTCCTTGAATCCTCTAGGCCAGTTCAGAACCCACCCTGGAAGACTTCTCTTACTGGTTTGAGAGCCTTGCTGCCACTTGTTGCATTGTCAGGATCAATGTCTGACACAGAGCTAAGCGAGCCACATGTTTGCTTATTAACGTTCAATATCTAATAGGCAGTATGATTCACAATAATATAGGACAAGGCTTGACAAATCCCAGGCGCCAGGTCACGATGGTGACTAGCAATTCTCTAGTGCTTGGGATTTTCCTTATCCTGAGTAGAGAAGATGGCTGGCTCCTAAAGCAAAAAATATTTGTCAAGGCCTGATATAGGGGAGGGTGTACCTATCTCGAACTTTTAGAAATGCATTCCTCTGTGGTCTTGATGTTGCTACTGTTGGGTAATCCAGTGTATTTCAAAATAAAATGCTCAAGTTGACCTTATTACAAGTAATATGGAGTGTGGGTTTTTTGTTTTGTTTTGGGGGGGTTGATTTTTTTTGTTTTTGTTTTTAAATCTGGCTTGAACAAATTACATTTTATAATTTTTGCGATACTACTTAATAATCATAAGCATTATGTAGAAATGTAGATGTCTTTTAGAAATCTGTTTCTAAATGGAGCTTGCGAAAGAATGTTTTAAAGGGACTTGTGTTTTGTGTTCTGTCCTAGTTAACTTGCTCAATTAAATTAACTTCTGCATTATTTTCTCTTAATTCTGTAGAGCTTCTCATCTGATCATCTCACTGGTAGAAAAGTATCCAGACCATCTGATCATAAATCTGGATAAGGCAAGTATTTTAAAAAGCAAATAACAATGTATTTGATGCTAAGCATGTATGTCAAATGTTTGTGCTTTGGGTGTTTTTCATTGTATTGTTTTGGAGTCAAAGTGCCCATGGGATCATTTTAAAAAATATATTCATCTGAAAAATGTTTTGCTAAATGCCATACCGCTACATTAAAGCAATCTTCCTTATTTAATGTGGAATGTGATGAAGGATGCTATAATAGTTGAAGTGAGCTGCATGGTCTTTTCTGCCATTGTTTTCCACCTGCTCTATATTCTGTCCATCCACACCACCTGCTCAGTTGAGTTGGCAGTCTTCCTCCAAAGTATTTTATCCTTGTTGCTTAACTACTTCTGTAAACCATTTTGAGAATTCCTCGGTATAAAACACCAAAACATTCAGTTGCTAAGTTACATGTGGATCATAAGAAATTTGGGCCCCCAAATGTCAGATGTAATTTAATGTGGACAATTGCAAAGTGATACACATAGCAAAGAATAACCAACATTTATAGCTGCATGTTGCTAGGTTCCAAATTAAGATTCTCCATCCAGGAAAAAGATGTAATTGTTGTCATAGACAATGTTAATCTTCTGCTTAGTGTGCAGTGGCCAGAAAGACAAACAAAATGTTAAGAATTATTAGGAGGGGAATAGAAAAAACAAAGAAGATCATAATGGCTCTGTATCACTTCATGGTGCAATTGCACCTTGAGTATTGTGCGCAGTTCTGGTCTCTGCATCTCAAAGAGATAGCAGAGTTAGAAAAAATACAGAGGACAGCCCTAAATAAGGAAGGAGTTCCATCCCCATATGAGGAAAGACTAAGGGGTATGTTTACTAAAGGTTAATGCATGTTGTGCTGCAATGGCCCATAGAAATAAATGAGCAGTAGCAGCACTTAACACGCCAACCTTTAGTAAAGTACGTTAAGTAAACATGCCCCTAAGGATAGGGTTCTTTGTCTGGGAGAAGAGTCCACTGAGGAAAGATATAATAAAGGGATGTAAAATGAGGGGAGTGGAATATTCCAAGGGCATGATCACCAACCATCAGAATGTCCTCTCTGCAGAAAGATGACGAAAAGAGGCCTGCAGAATCAAGCTCCAAAGTTGGGCACCCTCCTCGCCTCCGATGCTGTCTCTTTAGCATCGACATCATCAAGAGGCTTCATCTTCCTCCCATGGATCTCAGGTATCAAAACCTAAGTCTTCACCGCCCCCCCCCCCCCAGGGTAGATCTCCTTCTAAGCAGCGAGATGCCTCGGGCATTGCCCTGGAGGGGGACACATCGGCCGAACAACCCCGGCGGGAGGACCTTCCCTCCAAAGCCTTAGCCTCTGGAGAGCTCCTGGTGCCGTGCTCAGGGATCATGACCTGTAATTCCAGTACAGATGCCCAAGCATCGACAAGCTCCGTGGATCAATGTATCCTTTGCCATTGAGCGGCCTCGGTTCCAGTGAGACCCTTACAGGCTGCATTGACTTTCTTGCTGCTTTCCATGCTACCGCCCATGCCAGCCCTCTAATCCGTTTCCGGTACCAAGGTTCTGACTACAGAAATTCCCGGTACTGGCTTCAACCGGTACAGAGTTCATACAGAGTGGGAATACCCTGCCCAACGATACTTCTAGTCTTCGGATTCCGATTCCTTGGACGATGAATCGGTCACTACTCGAGACATGCAAACACTCCCAGAAGACCCGTCTCAGTCTCCACAATGCCACATGTCTCCAGCAGAGGACATATCTTTCCAAGACTTTATTCATGATGTTGCTAGGGGACTGTCCATAACAGTAACATCGGAGAGAGAGCCTAGGGCCGAAGAAGTGGAAATTCTTCAATTCCTAAAGGCTCCAAAGGAAGCGGCTATGCTTCATATCTATTGGATACTTCACGACCTCATGCTTCATATGTGGGAGCCACCTCTTACTATTTCTCCCCATACCCACCGGCTCGATACCATTTACCGGGTACCAGAGTGTCCTGGTTTTCAAAAGACTCAATTACCGCACCATTCTATGGTAGTGGAATTGGCAATGCATTGAATCAAGAGCATGAAGCACATTCCTCTAACCCTCCGGGTAGGGAATTGAGACTTTTCTATGCTTTTGGTCGACATAGCATGGAGGCCTAAAAGCAATCAGCCAGAATCATTTCCTCAAAGAGGTCACTAAGGATTTGGAGTTAATGGCTCCTCTCCCCGATGACAAGAGGGCATATTATCTCACCCTTGTAAAGCATGCTCAGAATGTCTCAAAATTTGTCAATAGAGCAACTTTTGATTGCTTTGAGTGTATCAGCAGAACTACATCCATCTGCATTGGTGCACGCAGGATTGCTTGACTCCAAGCATTGGATCTTGAACAATGGGTTCAAGATAAACTGAGTAATATCCCTTGCACTGATGAAAACCTTTTTTGGCAAGGATTTGTAAGACAAGGCCTCTCGGTTGGAGTCTGAGAACACTACCCTGTATAGGCTCTCTAGATCTACTGCCAACCCAGCTAAAAAGAAGGCAGCAGCAAAGAAAGCCACCTTCAATAAAAAGTAGTAGTATTATCCTTCTTATACCCCTGCTGTTCGGAGTTGGCATCATGCTCCTCAGAAGGGACAGCAACCTCCAAAACATCAAAAGAAGGCTCAGACTCACAAATCTCAACAACCTCAGCAGGCTCAGGCTGCTCCGGATGTTTCACTCCTTTCTAGAGAACATAGCTGTCCTGCCTCTGAAGAATCCCAACCCTATCCACGTTTCCTTCAGACACTGCCATTTTGCTCACAGATGGCATATCATCACCTCTGAGCAGTGGACTTTAATAAATAGTATGGAATGGATACAAACTTCATCTGCGAAGCTTACTCCCTCCGGCTTCACCAAGAGAGTTCATTC
Organism: Ichthyophis bannanicus; assembly: GCA_033557465.1. Taxonomy (NCBI): domain Eukaryota; kingdom Metazoa; phylum Chordata; class Amphibia; order Gymnophiona; family Ichthyophiidae; genus Ichthyophis; species Ichthyophis bannanicus. The sequence continues at coordinate 585,174,962 of CM066035.1, read as the reverse complement.
TCAGCCCCCTCTCACTGCTCTATTACTACAAGAGATCACCTGCAGGGAGCAATAGAGGAGGTTCCAACATTCCAGCAGGAAATGGGATTCTATTCTCCCTACTTTCTTATTCCAAAGAAAATGGGGGGATACAGGCCCATTCTGGACCTCGGGGACCTAAACAAGCATCTCCTACTGGAGAAGTTCAAGATGGCCTCTCTGGGGACCCTTCTTCCCTATCTCCGGAGTCAGGACTGACTGTTCTCTAGATCTAAAGGAAGCATACGCTCGTATTCTTATCCATCCAGAACACAGAAAATTCCTGCACTTCATGTTTCAGGGAAGACACTATCAATACAGAGTCCTACCTTTCGGCCTCGCCTCTGCCCCAAGAGGCTTCACAGAATGCATAACCATAGTAGCTGCATTTCTAAGGACTCTAGGGATATTTGTCTTCCCTTACTTATATGACTAGCTCATAAGAGCAAGCACCTCTCAAGAGGCCATGTCCCTGTCACGCACCATGCAGGTGTTACAACACTTGGGATTTGTCATAAATCTTCCAAAGTCCCGACTCGTCTCTTAAACTCTAGAGTTCATAGGGGCCCTCTTAAATACTCAACAGTCAAGGGCATTTCTGCTCCAACTCCATTGCACTTGTCTCAATCAGTTGGCATCTCAAGCATTTCTCAATAATTAACTTACTGCTTGAGAAATGCTACAACTTCTGGGCCATATGGCATCAACGGTGCATGTAGTTCCATATGCCCATCTACACATGCGCACAGCCCAATGGACACTAGCATCCCAATGGTCTCAAGCCTCAGGTTACCTAAGGGACAAGATAAGTCTCTACCCTTTTGGTCTCATCTCTCTAGTGGTGGTGGCCCCCAGGAAATCTCCTTGTAGTGTCACCTTTTCAGATGCCTGCACATAAATGTATCCTGATGACAGATGCATCCAAACTGGGCTGGGAAGCCCATCTGGGATCTCTCTCCACTCAAGGGTTCTGGTCTCAGCAGGAGTCACAACTCCACATAAATCTTTTGGAGTTCAGAGCCATTCTCAATGCTCTGTGTTGCAGGACCATCTTCGTTGCCTCAGAGTCCTAGTCCAAACCGGCAATCAAGTGGCCATTTCTACATGAACAAGCAGGGCAGCACAGGGTCTTGGACCCTGTGCAGCGAGGCTCCATATCTCTGGTCCTTTTGCCATACATCATCACATTCACCTCCAAATGGTGTATCTCCCAGGCAAGCACAATGTATTAGCGAACAGATTAAGTTGAATCCTCCTCCCCCACGAGTGGTCTTTTCATGTAGACACAGTTTCCTACATTTTTCAGATCTGGGGGACTCCAGAGATATACTTTTTCACAAGTCCTCAGATTGCCAAGCTCCCTCGCTTCTGTACCAGAGCTTCTGTGTCGGACAACCAACAGGTGGATGCTTTTCACCTCCACTGGGGACACAGCTTCCTATATGCCTTCCCTCCCATTCCCCTAATTCCCAAGACTCTTTTCAAACTCCAGGCAGACAGGGGTTTCATGATACTCATAGCCCCATGCTGGCCACATCAACCATGGTACCCTCTCCTACGTCTCTCAGGCTCAATCCATAGATCTCGGATCTGCTCCAGATCTGCACTCTCGGGGACGCTGCTCCATCCCAATCCGGAGTCTCTCCATCTCAGAGAATGGCTGCTGAAGGCATAACCTTCCAGGGTATTGACCTTCCACAGGAGGTTAAGGACATCCTCTTAGCTTCTAGAAAGCCATCCACCAGATGGTCCTATGCTTTCAAGTGGCGTAGGTTTTCTATCTGGTGTTCTCAGAAGAATCTTAATCCCTTCTCAGTTCCGATGGAGGCGCTTCTTGAATACCTCCTCCACCTATCTTCTTCTGGACTCAAGACCAATTCGATAAGAGTACATCTAAGTGCAGTTGCAGCCTCTCACGTACCCTTAGATGGCCAACCAATCTCCTCTCAACCGCTCGTACCATGCTTTGAAGGGTCTTCTATTAACCAAGCCTCCCATTAAGCCACCACCAGTGGCATAGGACCTCAATGTTGTTCTAGGGCAGCTTCTCAAGCCGCTTTTTGAACCTCTAGCTACTACGTCACTTAAATTTCTCACATGGAAGGTCAACTTCCTTATTGCCTCACTTTAGCAAGGCGCATTAGTGAGCTCCAGGCCTTAGTGGGTGACACACAGTTCCACCACGATAAGGTAGTCCTTAGGACTCATCCTCACTTCATGCCAAAGGTGGTCGCGCCCTTCCATTTGAGCCAGTCAGTCTACCTCCCTGGGTTTTTCCCTAGACCATATGCTTCTAGAGCAGAAGCAACCCTCCATACTCTGGATTGTAAACATGCCTTAGCTTTTTATCTTCAGAGGACTCGAGAGCACCGAAAGCTTCTCATCTGTTCATCTCCTTTGACTCTAGTCAGCTTGAGTTGCCAGTCTCCAAATGTACTCTCTCCAAGTGGATAGCAGACTGCATCACTTTTGCTTGAGAAGGCAGGACTCTCCCTCGAGGGTCATGTCACTGCCCATAATGTTCGAGCCATGGTTACCTTGATGGCAAATCTACGATCTGTAGCTGTTGGCGAGATCTGCAAAGCAGCAACTTGGTCTTCAGTCCATACTTTTGCTGCTCACTACTGTCTGGACAAGGACTCCCGCCGGGATGCCATGTTTGGCCAGGTTGTTCTCCAGCATCTCTTTCAGACTTAGAACAACTTCTGCCCTCCTTCCCGGATTTCAATACCAGACATCCATGGAGGATACATGACCTCTTTAGGCATACCTGGGGCAAACCACAGCCAATTCTGAGGTCATCTCTCTGGCATCTTCTAGCTAGGGAATCCCATATGTGAAGACTACATGCCTGCTTATTCCTGAAGATAGTATAACAGGTGATCTCCAGTAACAGCAGGAATTTAGTCTTCACAACCCACCCTCCTCCCTTAGGAGTTGTAGGTCTTCTTTTCTTTCTCTCATCTACAAACTCAACTGAGGAGGGAGAGCTGGAAAGGTGGGAAGGCAGCTACACAGGTGCAGTGGGATGCTACCAAAAGCTTTCCCTATTGGACACTAGGGAGTGTTCCCACGCGGGCTCCGTTGGTACCAACGTCACCCATAAGCGAAGACTAAATTCCTGCTGTTCCCGGAGATCACCTGTTACAGGTGAGTAACTACATTCTATGGACATTTGAGCTAGTATGGCAATTATGATGATAAGGCTGGAGAAAACTGATGTCTATAAGCTACTAAAGGAAAACGGGACTGATGTAGTGGTTGATATGGAAGGACAGACTAGATAGGCCATGTGGTCTTTTTCTGTCGTCATGTTTCTATGTAAAGTATAACGTTTTTCTGTTTTTATCTTTGAAGCTTGATTATTGTGCCAGTCTAAAAAATCTTGAAGGAATTTCTGAGAAGCCAAATTACAAGTTCATACAGGTACGATTTTTTTTTCTATAATAATTTAGTAAATGCAAAATATTTGTCAACTGATGTACTTGCCTGTAAGGAACTCTGTTCAAGAAAATATACAGAGCCTGCTTGAATGGGGGGAGGTCTCATTCCTGATTCAGAAAATGTGGTTCTTGTCTCTTTACAAAATTTGAATTTGATTTATAATTCCATCATCTCCTGGAGTGCTACAGAAGGTGGAATTAGGTCTCCATCTATGCTCTAGTATTGGAGATTACCAGTGGAGACCACAAGTTATCAAAGTCCCTGTTCAATGTTCACTACCAAGTTTAAGATACAATGTAAACTGCTTTGACTGAAATGATAAAGCGACATAAAAAAACCTGTTAAATAAGTACGTCTGATCTTTTTTGATGGTTTCAGTCAATGTACTTGCCGAGATGGAGCGATACATAGTTTAGGACAGCTATCCAGAGAATCGGTGCAAGTCGGACCAGACTCAATGGCACTCAACAACAACTCCTCTGCTGACAGAATAGAAATTCCAGCACGTTGTGAAAGGCTCTTTTTGCTGGACAGGCAATTGCCACTGATTAGAATAGCAAATTCATAGATTTAAATTTAAACCATTATCACTTGATTTATCTGGTGACTGTTTCTCCACATAAAATCATTTTCAATCTAGTATAGTATTTTTTTTTCTTTTTATTCTTAATTTAAAATGGACTCTTAAACATCTTTTAAAGAAACTTTTACCATAGCATTAACTAGAAGAGAAACTTATTTAGGTAGCGGTAGTCAAACCTACCCATACTAGTGCAAACTGTGCAGTTCCTTAGCGTTCCTCCAGTTCAGTCCTCTACCTCTGGGTTGTCAATCTCTTCCTGCAGCTAGGAGACTGGTTTGTCAGAATGATGACATCACGGGATATAGCCTGCTGCCCTTCCATCTGCATCCCAGTGTAACCAGTCTCCTTTGCAGCAGGAGGAGTTTGACGAGCCTTAAGGAGAGGCTCTTAGAGGAGTTGTGGATAAGGAGCATGGCTAATTGAGTGTAGTTAAAGGGGTTTGCTTAGTTAGTGTATACCACTTTAAAAAAAAAAAAAAAAAAAGAATCTCGGTGGGACAGCATTGGGCTACAGCCTTCTTGCTTCCTGCCTGTGGCACTGCGGCAGTGTTCTTTCTGGTGGGGGGGGGGGTCCTTTGGCTCAGTTTGCCGTACCCCTCCTTCCTCTGCTTGGCCCAGGAGTCTCACCCCCCGGACACTACGGGGGTGAGCCTTTCTAGTCTGCCGGTGTCCCGGTGCTGCTGTCGGGCGGTCTCTTCACCTCTGACTGTCTTGTAGAGCCCGGGGGAATCGCCGCGTTCCGAGCAGTGCTGAGCAGACCTGACCGGTAAGTGTTTCGCCGGTATCAGGCTGCCGTTCTTCGGTCCCGCCACGTTTTCGCGACAGGACTCCTTCGTCGCTGTGCTTGGCGCCTTTTTCTTCGCGGCTGTTGCCTGCGGCGGCCATTTTCAAAGCCGCGCGGCAGCCGCGTGGCAGAGCATCCCCTCCCGTTTTCAGCAACGGAGGGTTGCTGCCTGCTTTGGGGTTTATTTAATTTGGTTTATTTAATTTGGTTTAGTTCTTTCAGTTCTTTTAGTTATTTTACTTATTTTTATTGATTTCTTCTTCAGTCCTCTGTCGTCGGTCCTCTGGCTTACCGGGGGGTGGAGAGGGCTGCGGGGGTTTTCGCTTCCTTCTGGGCAGATAGTTCACCAACATCTTTAACGTTAAAAAAAAAAAAAAAAAAAAAAAATCAAAGGGAACCCTTCTACAAAGTGTTTCAGCCTTTGGGCTATTAGGGGGTTCGCATGGCTACCCGGCCTCTATGCCTGGTCTGTGGGTCCCGCAGGGGCCCGGTCACTGAAACGGGAGTGTGCCGGGGCTGCGTGGCTCTTTCCTCAGAGGTGGAACTTCAGATGGCGCCTCCTGAGTCTCAGGATGCGCAAGGGGCGACTGCGGAGTCGCCGGCCGAGTCCCTGCCGATCTTAGGGCAGGAGTCCGATGCAGAGCCGCTGCCGGGGCCCTCCGGGGTCTCCGCAGCTCCGCCGTCAGCGGACATCTCGGAGTTCAGTCCCGAGTTTGTACTTCTTCTCCATCAGGCCTTTTGTCTGCGCCAGCAGGGCAAGCGGACGCGCTCTGTTTCCCCTGTGGCTCAGCCTGCGCAGTTGCCAGCGGAAGGGGCGGCGTTCGTGGAGCCGCCGGTTCCAAAGCGTGCGCGACTTGCAGACCCGACGGACAGTGCCTGGCTGGAATCCGCGGATCCGGACTGGGATCCTGCAGAGGGGTCTCAGGACCTGGAGGAAGGCGAGATCCTGGAGCACGAAGAGCAAACAAAGGTTGTCAGAGTATTCCGCAGAGAGGAATTGCCTGCCTTGATTTCGGAGGCTTTGCAGATGTTGCATTTGGCACCCCCTCCAGCTGTGGAGGACGAATTGGAGGATCCGGTCATTCAGGCGGTACGACAGACTCAGGTGGTGTTTCCACTACACCGGGTGGTCGAACGGATGATTCAGGACGAGTGGGACAAGCCGGAGGCGGGCCTCCGGGGCGTCCGTGCCATGAGCAGGTTATATCCTCTGGCGGACTCGGCTAGGGATCGTTTTCGGACACCGCGCCTAGATGCCCTGGTAGGGGCTGTCACCAAACGGACCACCATCCCGGTGGAGGGCAGTGCGGCCTTGAAAGATCCCCAAGACCGTAAAGTGGACGGTCTGCTCAAGCAGGTGTTTGAGGCGGATTCTCTTTCGCTCCAAGCCTCTATTTGCGGGGCCTGGGTGGCCAGGGCATGCTTGCGCTGGGCCCAACGGTTGCGCCAATCACCGCATGTTGATCTCGAGGAGATCAAAGAGCTGGATCGTATGGAGTCGGGTGCGGCCTATCTGGCTGATGTTCATTATGATTATGATTTGATTCGAGCGCTGGCCAACAGCACGGGTTCCGTAGTGGCTGCCCGTCGCTCGTTGTGGCTGCGTAATTGGGCCGCGGATGGCCCTTCTAAATCCCGTCTCGGTAAGCTTCCCTTTAAGGGGGGTTTACTGTTTGGGGAAGACTTGGAGAAGTTGGTAAAGGACCTCGGTGAGTCTAAAGGGGGCCGTCTGCCCGAGGACAAGCCCAAGCAGCCTAAGTCTGCGGCGAGCGGTCGGGGATCCTTTCGGGACTTCAGAAGGTTCCGTTCCCCGCGACCAGTTGGCTCCCAGAGGGGGAGATTCCCCTCGAGGGGTCAGGGGTTTCGAGGCTTCCGGGGAGCGAGTCGAGGATTCTCCTCTCTCCCGGCGCCCGCGGCCCGAAAGCCCCAATGAAGCGAGGCGGGTCCCGGCGGTGGAGCCACCCATTGGAGGTCGGCTGCGGGAGTTTCTACCTGCCTGGACCCTCATCACCTCGGATCAGTGGGTGTTGGAAATCATCCAACACGGTTATGCCTTGGAGTTGGCCCGGCCCGTGCGAGACGCCTTTGTCCTGTCACCCTGTCGGGGTCCCGCGAAGGTGGCGGCAGTTCGCGAGACTCTGGACAGGCTCCTTCGTCTGGGAGCCGTCGTGGAGGTTCCCAAGGCCGATTACGGATTGGGTCGCTATTCCATCTATTTCGTGGTGCCAAAAAAGGGCGGACAATTGCGACCTATTCTAGACCTGAAAGGGGTCAACCGGTGCTTGCGGGTGCCGCATTTTCGGAGGAAACCTTGCGGTCCGTCATCGTGGCCGTACGCCGAGGAGAGTTCTTGACGTCGCTAGACCTCTCGGAAGCGTACTTGCACATTCCAATTCGAGAGGCTCACCAGCGCTTTCTGCGGTTTGCCCTGCCCTGGGGCCACTACCAGTTTCGGGCCCTGCCGTTCGGCTTGGCGACGGCGCCTCGGACTTTCACCAAAATAATGGTTGTGGTCGCGGCGGCGTTGCGCAAGGAAGGCATCCTGGTCCATCCATACCTGGACGATTGGCTGATTCGCGCCAAGTCGGCGGCGGAAAGCCTCCGAGTGACGGACAGGGTGGTGCGTTTCTTACAGGATCTGGGTTGGGTGGTCAACCCGGTCAAGAGTCGGTTAGTGCCCACTCAGGTTCTCGAATATCTGGGGGTCCGCTTCGATACGCTCCAGGGTCTAGTGCTTCTGCCGGACCACCGGGCCGAGGGGTTGCGGGCCCTGGTGCAACAGTTCCTGTCGGGGTCGGCTCCTTCGGCATGGGATTATCTCCGAGTGCTGGGCACAATGGCGGCGACGCTGGAGGCGGTACCTTGGGCACGGTTTCATATGCGACCTCTCCAACGAGCGCTCCTTCGTCGTTGGTCGCATCAAAAGCATTCGCTGAGTGCCCAGCTTCCTTGTCCGGAACCGGCTCGGAAGTCCCTTCAGTGGTGGCTTTGTCCCTCGTCGTTAGCGAGGGGCTTGTCGCTGGATCAGCCGGAGTGGCTGCCTTTGCTGACGGACGCCAGCCTGGTGGGCTGGGGGGCTCACTGCGAGGGTCACTTTGCGCAGGGGGTTTGGTCCCCTCTGGAGGCCTCGTGGACGATCAATCGTCTGGAACTTCGCGCAGTGTTTCGGGCCCTTCAGGCGTTCGAGGCCTTGGTGCGCGACAATGCCGTAAGGGTTCTCTCCGACAACTCGGCGACGGTCGCGTATATAAATCGCCAGGGCGGCACCGGCAGTGCAGCGATGGAGGCGGAGGCCGACCGGCTCTTCGAGTGGGTCGAGATCCGCTTGACTGCGCTTTCAGCGGCGCACATCGCCGGCAAGGACAATGTCACCGCGGACTTCCTCAGCAGAGTCCACGTGGATGCCGGGGAGTGGGAACTCCATCCCGCGGTCTTTCGGCAGATAGTCAGGCGCTGGGGAATGCCGGTCATGGATCTTATGGCGACCTTCCAGTCGGCAAAGGTCGGTCGATTCTTCAGCAGAAGGCGCGAACGGATGTCGGAGGGCATCGACGCCCTCCTTCGCCGGTGGCCGGAAGAGGGCCTCCTCTATGTCTTCCCGCCCTGGGCCCTGATCGGCCGGGTGGTTCAGAAGATCGGGGCACATGCAGGACGGGTGTTGTTGGTGGCTCCCGACTGGCCCCGGCGTCCCTGGTACGCAGACATGCTTCGCTTGCTGGACGGGGTGCCGTGGCGGCTGCCGGCCAGATCGGACCTGTTGCTTCAAGGGCCCCTGTTCATGCCGCAGGTGGATCGGTTCTCGCTTACGGTTTGGCCATTGAAAGGGCTAAGCTCTTGAAGAAGGGCTATTCTTCGGCGGTGGTTTCTACCCTGCTGCGGGCGCGTAAACACTCCACGTCCTTGGCGTATGTGCGGGTCTGGCGTGTATTTGAGGATTGGTGTTCCCAGCGTCGGGTTCGGCCGAACTCGGCCTCCATTTTGACAAGGGGCTTGCTGCCAGTTCCTTGCGGGTTCAGTTGGCAGCTTTGTCCTGTTATCGGGGCAAGATCAATGGCCGCCCGTTAGGTTCTCATCCCGACATGCGTCGTTTTCTCACGGCGGTGGTCCGACTGCGTCCGGTGCGCAGGGTGACTGTTCCCCCGTGGGATCTGAATCTGGTGCTCACGGCGCTGGCCGAGTCGCCCTTTGAGCCCTTGCGTCGGGCGTCTCTGAAAGATCTCACGCTCAAGACGGTGTTTCTGGTGGCCATTTGTTCCGCGCGACGGATTTCGGAACTGCAGGCGCTGTCTTGCCGTGAACCCTACCTTTCTTTTTCCCGGGAACGAGTGATTTTGCGTCCGGTTCCGTCCTTTCTTCCTAAGGTGGTGTCCCCTTTCCATCTGAATCAGGTGGTTTGCTTGCCTGTTCTAGAGGATTTGGGGGGCGGTTCCGCGGATCGGGGTCTTCGGCGGCTCGATGTGAAGAGGGCTCTACGTCAGTATTTGAAGGCCACAGAGTCCTTCCGCAAGTCAGAGCGACTGTTTGTTCTCTTCGGCGGTATTCGTCGTGGCGAGGCGGCGGCTAAGGCGTCTATCGCCCGCTGGCTCAAGGAAGCCATTGCTTCCGCGTATTTGCTCCGGGGGCGCGCGGTCCCGGTGGGTTTGAGAGCGCATTCCACTCGAGCGCAAGCGTCCTCTTGGGCGGAGCACTGTTTGGTCCCTCCGGGGGACATTTGTAGGGCGGCGACTTGGTCGTCTCTGCATACGTTCAGTAAGCACTACCGGTTGGATGTGGCGGCGGCTTCGGATGCTCGTTTCGGATCGGCCGTGTTGTCGGCCGGCTGGAAGGGTCCCTCCCATTAATTACTGCTCTGGTACTTCCCAGAGGTAGAGGACTGAACTGGAGGAACGCTAAGGAAATGATAATTACACTTACCTGGTAATTGTAGTTCCTTTAGTGACGACAGTTCAGTCCTCCTTCCCGCCCGGATATTTTTTGCAGTTTCGGCTTTAGTGTCGCACAGAAGAGAGTTTCAGGTGAGTCTGTTTTCATTACTAGCTCTTATTCGGGGGCTCCCCCTATGTCAGAGCAGGAGGTAAGAAGGCCTGCCCGTGGGGGGGTGGAAATCCATGCTAGTACCATTGTATTGCTGTTTGGCTACTTATTGATTGCTCCTTTAAGTCTGCTTTGTTATAGTTTACACTGGGATGCAGATGGAAGGGCAGCAGGCTATATCCCGTGATGTCATCATTCTGACAAACCAGTCTCCTAGCTGCAGGAAGAGATTGACAACCCAGAGGTAGAGGACTGAACTGTCGTCACTAAAGGAACTACAATTACCAGGTAAGTGTAATTATCATGTATTTTTCCAGATCATACTGCTAGACCAGTCCAGACAACAGTATTCCAGGAAAGGAAATTAACGGTAAGTGAAATTTCTCCTTAATTCACAGTGTTTGCACCAGTGATCAAGCCAAAGATCTACACTGGCTTTTACCACTTTCTGTCTGTGGGGACAATGCTTCGTACATTAGCCCTTTTAGGGGATTACTTACTAATGGTGCACACTACTAGTATTCTATAAAGACATACAGGTATCATCCTATCAAAATAACATAAATGACCTGTTAAAAATTGCCTTTTGCAAGTAATTTTCTAAAAGCCATTTCCATGAGATAGCAGTGCATTACCCATAGAAATGGTCTTCTACAAAACTGGCCACCCTCTATAGAGGTAAATTCATGCATAGTGATGTTTCACATATGCATACTTTTACCATTATGGTGGGACATGTTCTTGGGGGTGGGATTTGGAACTGTGCATATATTTTAGGGAAAGGTTTTGGGGGATTTTTTGTTTCATTTTTGGCATTTGTCCCCAATTTTTGGACTTTCCCCTTGCATAAACAACGCATATTGACAGTATTAGCACGAGCTATTAGTATATGACTTTGTTAGTGAGCAGAGTCCCCTCTGATTAGCGCTTCTACTATAACTTCTCGTATTTATTGGTATCAAGGAGATACTGCTTTCATTTTATTTGGTATTTGTGTTCTTAAAGAAAAGCAGCAAGAATTTATAAACATTTTAAACTTACCAATGTAAGTAGGTTTCCTAACTTTTAAAGCATTTATACAGTGTTGCACCCAGAAACTGAGTTTGTTCTATAATTTTAAAATGGCCATAAGATATTTGGGTCAGAGCTGGAATGGTGATATAGTTGGCCCCCAAGCTTCCTAACTGAAAATTTTCAAAATCCAAAAGCTACCTTTTTGTTGGCTTAACTTTTTTGATTTTGCTATTTTTCTCTGATAATGGGAGTGCCTTTTGTCAATTTTTCTTGTGTTTTCCTGCTATTTTGTTGGCAGATGAAGTTGTGGGAACCAGCAATTTAAATTTTGCTAATGCAGCAAAATGTAGTACACATTGTAGCAATGCCATGTTTGGAATATCCTAGAAATCCCTTGACAATGGTATCTCTAAAGTGGTTATATTGCTCCAAGAAGTCTGCAGCTTTGTCACTGTCTTGGTGGCTTTAGTTAGTATTCCATATTGTTTGCTGTCTGTTAGCTCACGATACAAAAAGCCTTTGCCTGTCCTGTAGTGCCCAAATTACGGATGAGGTTTTGTATCACAGTCCTGAATTATATTTTTGCTCATCTGGTATTTGTTACAGTATTTATATTGCCTTTTTTCTATTAAAAATAGAAAAAAATACTTCCTGTTAGAAAAGTAGCCACTGGGAAAATCAGTTGGTTGACATGCCCATGAGATAATGGAGGACAAAATGGCTCCATCCAGCCCAGTAAATTTGTGGCACTGCTGTGCCAGCTCTCATCAGAACCAGTGATGTCACGTGAAAGTTCTATTTTCTGTCTCCATCTAGTGTTTGGGGACGGGGGGCATAACCCATTTGTCTGGTCTGGACTAGTCTAGCAGGATTCCATGAAAGGAAATGATCAGATCAGTAAAATGTTCTCTTTTCTCTCAAGTCATTACTGTTTTATATTATGCAGCAGTTCCTTATACCATGCGTTATGTTTTTTTAAAAAAAGTGCTCTAAATGATTAGAAAGCTACAAAGAAATGACTTTATTCTCAGACTGGTGGTATTAAGACCGACTGATTCATTAGCTCATGCATCACTATTTTATAAACCTTTTCATGCATAAAATGCCTGTATAAAATTAGGTCATACCTAAAAGCTCACATCCATGTAAGTAGATGCGTATTTGTAAAATTCATATTTTAGAAAAGCACACATTTTACATGATAAAACTTACACCTGTTCCCAAGTAGTCATAAATATCTAAGCCTTCAATGTAGGCATGAATTTCTGCAGGCATTGTGCTAGTATTTTCTTGTACAAATTAACCTAAGTGACCTATTATAGAATTACCCACTGAAGGCAATTTTAAAAGCCATTTCTATGAGATAAGTCTTTATAAAACTGACTGCCAAAATAAGGCAGACTAGACTGCCTCTACAGTCCAAAAGGACTTCCAATCTCTGGGAGAAAAACTCAAGTCCATTGTTAACACTGTAGCATTCTCAGAAGTTCTACCTGTTCTAGGTAAGGGGGCAAAAAGGCTAAATCACATTAACAGCTTTAATACATGGCTCCAGACCTGGTGCAAACGAGAAGGATTCAGATTTATTGGCGACTGGGAAAACACATGGACCAACAAGAAACTGTACTGATGGACTACACCTCTGTCGCAGGGAAAAGAATCCTACATGAAAAATTCAGGCAGTATGCCGATTTGCATTTAAACTAGAAGAAGGGGGCGACCGACGGGGAAGGTCAAGTTCTGGACGTCACCCCCTGCAAAAGCAGAATAACAGAAGCAACCACACTTTTAAACAACACATCCAAAAGCAACTGGGAAGAAGTGGGTATGCAAAAAAACCACAAGCCAGTTAAATGCTGGAAAGCAATGAGCACAAATGCTCGTAGATTAGCCAACAAACTTCCGGACCTGAAAGCCCTAATGGTGGAAAAGGACTTGGACATTGTGGCCATTACAGAAACATGGTTTAATGAATCGCATGATTGGGATATAGCCATACCTGGCTATAATCTATTCAGAAGAGACAGAGAAAATGGAAAAGGGGGAGGAGAGTAGCCTTGTATGTCAAAACCAATATTAAAGCTACTGAAATGCAGGGTGCATGGGGAAAAGAAGCGCTCTGGATCGTGTTGGAAAGAGGAGATGGCACTGTCATCCATACTGCTGTAATCTACAGACCTCTGACTCAATGAAGAGAGAGAACAAATTGATTATAGATATTGCCAAGATAGCAACAAAGGGGGAAGCAATCATATTGGGTGACTTTAATCTACCCGATGTGGATTGGATTACTCCTTCTGCAAATCTGGAAAGAAGCAAAAAAATTGTGGACGCTCTCCAAGATGCGTTACTTAGATAAATGCTGATGGAACCAACCAGGGAAAGCTCAACGCTGGATTTGGTGCTCACCAACAGTGATAGCATGTCAGATGTCTGGGTGAGTGCCCCTGTGAGCAACAATGATCATCACACGGTGTGGCTTGAGATAAAAGCCAAGGTGCAGTCCAATCATAGCAAGCTCAAAGTCCGAAACTTCAAAAACACTGACTTCAACAAAATGGCCAAGTACCTAAAGGAGGAGCTGACAGGGTGGAAGGGAATAAGGGAAGTGGAATTGCAATGGGCTAAACTAAAAGATGCAATAAAAGGGGCAACAGATAAATATGTAAGAAAAGTAAATAAAAACAAGAGGAGAAGGAAACCTATTTGGTTCGCCAAAGAAGTGGCTGCTCAAATAAGGGCAAAAAACACAGCTTTTGCAAAATTCAAAAGCTTGTAAACAGAAGAACACAGAAATGATTACAGGACCAAACTCAAGGAGACAAAAAGAGAAATAAGGATAGCAAAATCAAAGGCAGAGGAAAAGATGGCTAAAGATGTTAAGTGTGGCGACAGCTTTCTTCAGGTATATTTGGGAAAGGAAGAAGATCAGAGGTGGAATTGCAGGGCTCAGAAGTGCTGGGAACGCACTCGGTGAAAGTGACATTGAAAAAGTGAAATTGCTAAACAAATACTTCTGCTCTGTTTTTACTAAAGAAAATCCTGGAGAAGGATCATCTGTGACTCCCAAATATAAAAATGGGAATGAAGGAGATACCACACCATTCGTAGAGGATGAGGTGTTAGAATAACTTAGAAAACTGAAAGTGGACAAGGCCATGGGACCGGATGGGATACATCCCAGGATACTGAAAGAGCTCAGAGAGATTCTTGCAGGGCCGTTAAAGGATGTTTTCAACAGATCCTTGGAAACAGGAGAGGTTCCTCAGGACTGGAGAATGTCTGACTTCGTACCTCCTACACAAAAGTGGTGACAGGGGAGAAGTGTCAAACTACAGGCCCGTGAGCCTTACCTCGGTGGTGGGAAAGGTAATGGAGACACTCCTGAAAGAGCGGATAGTGAACTTTCTCAAAACCAGAGGGTTACAGGATCCGAGGCAACATGGTTTTTCCAAGGGACGATCTTGCCAGACAAATCTGATTGAGTTCTTTGACTGGGTGACCAGAGAACTGGATCAAGGACACGCGATGGATGTCATCTACCTGGATTTCAGCAAAGCCTTTGATACTGTCCCTCATAGGAAGCTTATCAATAAACTCAATAGTTTGGGGATGGGTCCCAAGGTGGTAAACTAGATCAGAAATTGGTTGACTGACAGACGACAGAAGGTGATGGTAAATGAAGCTCAATCGGATGACAGGAAGGTGATTAGCGGGGTGCCGCAGGGTTCGGTCCTGGGCCTGGCACTGTTCAATGTATTTGTGAGTGATATTGCTGAAGGACTGAATGGAAAAGTCTGTCTTTTTGCAGATGACACAAAAATTTGCAACAGAGTGGACTCCCCTGAGGGAGTGCTGAACATGAGGAGGGATCTGCAAAAGCTGGAGGAATGGTCTGTTGCTTGACAATTGAGATTTAATACGAAGAAGTGCAGTATCATGCACTTGGGTAGCAGAAATCCAAAGGAAATGTACACGATGGGGGGGGCGAGAGGTTGGTGTGCACGGAGCAGGAGAAAGACCTCAGTGTGATTATTTTGTAGATCTCAAGGTGGCAAAACAGTGTGACAAGGCGGTGGCAAAAGCCAGGAGGATGTTGGGCTGCATTCGAAGAGGAATTACCAGCAGAAAGGAAGGGGTAGTAGTGCCACTGTACAAGTCTCTGGTGAGGCCTTACTTGGAATACTTTGTTCAGTTTTGGAGACCGTATCTTGCAAAAGATATAAAAAGAATGGAAGCTGTTCAGAGGAAGGCGACTAAAATGATTTGGAGCCTGCGTCAAAAGCCTTATGAGGGGAGACTTGAAGACCTAAATATGTACACTTTGGAGGAGAGGAGGGATAGGGGAGATATGATTCAGACCTTTAAATACTTAGAGAAATAATGAACAAACAAACCTCTTCCAGAGATGGGGAAGCTGTAAAACTAGAGGGCAAGACATGAAGCTGCAAGGTGGTAAATTGAAAGGCAATGTCAGGAAATACATTTTTACTGAAAGGGTGGTGGATGCTTGGAATGCCCTCCCGATGGAGGTGGTGGGGGCAAACAAAGTGACGGAATTCAAAGTGGCCTGGGACAGACACAGTGGATCACTTTACAGCAACAAGATTAAATCAAAATAAACTGAACCAACTAATTTCTCAACAAATAGGGGTGTCCTACATGGAGCAATGGGGGAGGAGCGGTGGGTTCACCTCTAAACAAACAAAGAAACAAAGATATGGGGAGGGGTGCACCTACTCCCTAAAAGACATGGGAAGGGGTGCACCTACTACTGCCATATTGCTGGGCAGACTAGATGGACCATGCTGGTCTTTATCTGCCGTCATTTACTATACTATGACTCTGGTGAAAAACTTAAAACATCAAAACAAATCACCAGAAGACACTTTTTTCAATCTTTTTTCAGTACAGTTGTATATGCCAATTAATTAAAACAAGGGGAAAAGGCCTTAAAGATGCCCCTCTTTTTATTTATAAGTCATACAGCTCGCTAACAGGTATCCTCAATTAGGCTTTAGGGACTCTTCCTCTGAGGTCACAAAACCCCCTTACCTGAATATTTATTTTAAAAAATATTTTCTTGTAATTCACTAATTTATTATTAAAACATCTTCAACTTATTTTGAAGCATCTTCCAGAAAACACTGAAGCCTTTATATTGAGTCCAAATTATACATATGCAAAAATGCAATGTGTGCCTTCGAGTCAGTCCTGACTCCTGAAGCCATTTGGATATTGTTGATACACTCCTGATGCAGCTTGTTAGCGAAATGCAGCCATAAGAACATAAGATATGCCATACTGGGTCAGACCAAGGTCCATCAAGCCCAGTATCCTGTTTCCAACAGTGGCCAATCTAGGTCATAAGTACCTAGCAGTTTCCCCAAAAGACACAGGTTCCACAATGCTTGTACTATGTCAAGCATTGATATCCTGGGTCCCTTCTTAATAATGGTTTATGGACCTTTCCTCCAGGAACTTGTCCAAACCTTTTTTAAACCCAGCTACACTAACAGTCTTTACTACATCCTCCGGTAACAAATTCCAGAGTTTGATTACACATTGAGTGAAAAAATATTTTCTTTTATTAGTCTTAAATAGTTTACCCTGTAGCTTCATTGCATGTCCCCTAGTCTTTCTATATTCTGATAACTTAAACAATCGATCTACGTTTGCCCGTTCCACTCCGTTCATTAATTTATAGACTTCTATCGTATCTCCCCTCAGCCGTCTCTTTTCCAGGTTAAAGAGCCCTAACCTTTTTAGCCTTTCTTCATAAGAGTATCCTTCCATCCCCTTTACCATTTTGGTGGCTCTTCTCTGAACCTTTTCTAATAACACTATATCCTTTTTAAGATACGGTGATGGCCATGTTGAATGTGACATTGTTGGCTGGAAGATGCTTCAAGATTAGTTGAAGATGTTTTAATAATAAATTAGTGAATTACAAGAATTCTTTTTATAAATATTCAGTAAGGAGGTTTTATGACATGTGAGGAAGAGTCCCTGAAGCCTAATTGAGACTAGTTCAGTGGTTCTCAACCCAGTCCTCTGGGACCCCCAGGCCAGTCAAGTTTTCAGAATATCCACAATGAATATGCATGAGAGAGATCTGCATACAGTAGAAGCAGTGCATGCAGATCTATCTCATGCTTATTCATTGTGGATATCCTGAAAACCCAACTGGACTAGGCATCCCAGAGGACTTGGTTGAGAACCACTGCTCTAGTTGATGAGCTGTGTGGCTTATGTTTAAAAAAGGGACATCACTGGCCATGCCAGAAACTATGCGTACTGCTGGAATTACCGTACTCCCAAAGGAGGGGAAAGATTTAACGCTATGTGGCTCATACCGGCCTATCTCCCTGTTGGGGACGGACTTCAAAATTTATACTAAGGTATTGGCCAATCGGCTTTTGCCTCATCTACCATATCTGGTGCATGAGAACCAGGCTGGCTTTATACCGGGGCGGCACACCTCTGACAATATTAGGAAAGTGATGAATGCTTTGTGGGGAGGGAAGAGGGGGAAACAGCAGATGTTGTTCTTAACAATAGATGCCGAGAAAGCCTTTGACCGGGTGGCCTGGCCCTTTCTTTTTAAGGTATTAGAGAAAATGGGGATAGGAGGGAACTATTTGAGGTGGGTTCAAGCAATTTATACCTAACCGCGGGCGAGGATTCGCATTACTGGGGAATATACGGCGGCTTTCGAGTTGAGGAGGGGGACGAGGCAAGGGTGCCCCTTATCACCCATTCTGTTTGTTTTATCGATGGAACCCTTAGCCCAATGGGTACGGGAATGTGGGGAGGTGAGGGGGGTGCGATGGTGGGATTTGGAAAGTAAGGTGGCTCTCTTCGCAGATGATTTGCTGTTTATGGTAACTGAGCCACAGCAGTCGCTCCAAGCCCTCTATGATCTTTTAGTAAAATTTGGGGAATATTCAGGGTTTAAAATTAATGCGACTAAGTCCCAGATATTGAATGTCTCGGTTCCGGAGGAAACCGTGCTCATTTTAAAGGAACGGTTGCCATTTAAATGGGCTAGGCATAGCATTACTTATCTGGGCATTAAAGTGACGGCGAGGGAGGAGGACCTGTTCGAGGCTAACTATGGGGCCATGGATAAACGGGTGCGGAGGGACCTGGAAAGCTGGGGGAGTAAGGGGCTATCATGGTATGGCCGGTTGTCGGCAGTGAAAATTACGATATTACCTAAATGGCTGTATCTATTTACGGTGTTGCCAATTGGGGTGCCTAAGGGGTGCCTAAACGGTGCCTATCGCAATGGCAACGGGTGATTGTGAAATATGTGGGGGGGGTGAGGAAAAATAGAATAGCTGGGCGCATTTTGACACGCCGGAAGGATAGCGGGGGCTTGGCGCTTCCAGATCTGGGGAAATATTGGGAGGCAGCAAGACTGAGTGCATGTGTGGACTGGTGTGGGGATGAGAAGAAAGAATGGGTGTGGATGGAGTCTGCGGAGATGCGGGAGGGTCAGTTAGATGATTTGATGTGGTTGCCAAGGGAGGGAAATAGAGGTTTTAAAGGGCAGAACCCCTTTGTGCAATTAACCTTGAAGGTGTGGAATAAGTGGAAGCATGTGTGGCTGGGGAGGGAGGGGTTATCGCGACTGATACCAATTTGGGGAAATCCGGCCTTTCCCCCGGGGGTGGGGGGTTCGGTCTTTAAGCTTTGGGCACGGAAAGGGTTGGAGCGGGTAGGGCAATTATTAGAGGGGAGGGTGCTGAAAGGCTTCGCAGCAGTGCAGAAGCAATACTGGTTGGAGGATACCGAAGTTTTTCGGTATCAACAACTGGCCCACTATATCCGCCATAAGATAATTCTGGGGTTGCAGGGGGACCCTACTGAGGTGGAGCAGATGTTTCTGGGGGGGTGGCGGAAGGGGGTGGTGACTAAATTTTATGCCATGATGCAGGAGGGTGGGGGTAAGGAATCATATCAGAGGAGGTGGGAGGTGGACTTGGGTGTTGAGTGGGGGGAGGATACCTGGAAGCAAATCTACCGATCTCGCTATAAAGGCCTGCTGGCGGTCTCTTTAATTGAAAATAATTATAAGATTTTGTATAGGTGGCATTTGACACCAGTGAGGTTAAACCAGATGTATCCTACTACCACTGCTCAGTGCTGGAGGGAATGTGGGGAAAGGGGCACATATATACATATTTGGTGGACTTGTAAACTGATTCAGGGAGTGTGGGAGGAGGTGTTCCGCCAGTTGGGCCGGATTTTGGAGAAGGAGATACTGCCCTCACCGGCTTTGGCGCTCCTTGGAGGGAGGGTGGAAGAGCTTAATCGGTGGGAGGGGGACTTTTTGAACTTTGGGTGTACTGCTTTGAGGGTACTGATTGCAAAGAAGTGGAAACTGGTGGGGGTTCCTACTTTGGAGGAGTTCTGGAGCTCCCTCGACCACCTATACTTGATGAGTAAACTTACGGCCATGAAAAAAGAAAATAGGCAAAAGTTTATGCAGGTGTGGGGAAGGTATACTACCTGGAAGTCTACGCAATAATATTGTTTCTTACTTGAATACTAATGCTGTTTGGTGAGGGTGGGGGGGGGGGTTGGGGGGGTTTATTAACAAAATACTATGTTAGTTGCTTGATGTGTTAGGATGCATATATTGATATGTGGTGAGCGAAGTACATGGTGGCTTACGAGGTTGTTATGTTTTGTTGGTGTGAAATAAAAATAAAATTTAAAAAAAAAAAAGGGACATCACTGAGATCTTTTCCTCGTGCTTTAATTGGAATTTTCAGCTGTATTGAAAAAGATTGAGAAAATTTTTTTTCTGGTGATTTTTGATGTTCTCTTAGAAAATTGACCACCCTATATGAAAGTAAGTTTATGCATAGTGCTATTTTGCATGTATTTTAGCATTGTAGTGGGAGGTGTTCATGAGAGTAGAGTTTGGGAACAGTGTGCGTATATTTTAGGGATATGCACAGGAAAACATTTTTTGGTTCGTTTGGCCTGTTGTCCCCAGTTTTTGGACTTTTTTTTCCACATTATTTTCATTTATAAAGAAACAAAGTTAACTTTCTTATACACACTAATTGACAACTTGATTTAGCGCCCACTAAATTTAAGACACAATAGCAAACCAAATGTGCAGTAATTATTATTTTATTTATTTATTTTAGCAATAAATCGAGAACCAGGGAAGCTTGAGTTCGAATTCTGCTTCTCCCACTGATAATGCTTGTGATTTTGGGCATGTTACTTCATTCTCGAGTGCAACGCTTCCCAAACTGGGTCGCGGCATCCCCCCCCCCCCTTACCCCACCCAAATAGGGTCACAGCTGCCTGCAAATTTCCAGGTAGGATAAAGCTGACTGGCTGCTCCCTAATTGGTAGCAATCTCATTGCCCTCCCACCCCACCTGCATCAATGAGCAGGCTAAGTATGGATATGAAGTCCCTGGACCTTGTCTAGCCTGAGCCTGTGCATAAGGTTAGCCTCAGCTGTGCCCTGCTCCCTTGCAGACTTCCTGTTTCTTGGGAGCAGGATATAGATAAAACTGAGCCTTCCATGCAGGTGTAAGCTTGGGCTCATGTTCCTGCGCTTCATATCTGTATCATGAATGCTGATGCTGCAGGTTCAGTGGATAGGGGGGCATGATGCAGTTAGCTATGGCCTGACCAAATATACATGAGAGAGATTTATATATAATGGAGGTAGTAGGCATGCAGATATCTCATGAATATTCATTGT
This sequence comes from Ichthyophis bannanicus, assembly GCA_033557465.1. NCBI lineage: Eukaryota > Metazoa > Chordata > Amphibia > Gymnophiona > Ichthyophiidae > Ichthyophis > Ichthyophis bannanicus. Next base: position 585,154,348 of record CM066035.1, on the reverse strand, counting down.
GGATATCCCGAAAAATCAATTGGCTGGTGGTACCCCCAGAACAGGTTTGAGAACCACTGCCCTAGTTCAACCTTGGCCAAGGAATGGTTCTGTTGTATGTTTCCTCTGTCTATATAGAGTGCCATCAGGATCCAGTAGTTCTGGTGGTGCAGAATTGGCCAAAGAGACCATAGTATGCGGATCTGATGCTGCTCCAGCAAGGCCCACTCTCCTTTGCCTCCCATCAGTCTGGAGGCTCTTGAGGCAGCAAGGCCGGTCCTGTTAGACCATCCAGCTCCCTTCTTACTTACGACACGTAGTGCGTACGGCTATTCTGCTATGGTTTCCATGCTTCTGAAAGCAAAAAGACTCCACTTGAGTACTGATGTCATGAGTATTAAGTCCCCTAATGTTGCAGACTTATTGGCTCTTCTTCCTTCACGATGAATTTGACAAGGGCCTCTCCTTCAGTTCACTGAGGGTTCAGGTGGTGGCCTTGTCTTGTATTTAGAGGGGAGGGGGGGTTCTGTGGCCTCGCACCCTGCATGGAATTTAAACACTTGCATCCTCCCCTGTGATCGGTTGTTCCTTTTTGGTTCTTCAGGTCTTGATGGATGAACTGTTTGAGTCATTGAGGAGGGCTACGCTCAAGGATTTTCCCCTTAAGATTTTTTTTTTTTTTATTTTGGTCACTGTCTGCTCGGCGAGACGTATTTTGAAGTTGCAGGCCTTAACATGCTGAGATCCCTATCTGGCATTTTCAGATGAGGTTGTGTATTTACAGCTCCTTCCTTCCTTCTTGCTCAAAATGGTGTCTTTCCATGTCAATCTGGTGGTCGGTCTGCCTTCATTCCTGAAAGATGATTGTCAGAAAGAATAATAAGGACCTTCACTTGGCATACGTTAAGAGGGTGTTTCTTGAGTACCTGAAGATCCCTAACGCTTTCCGAAAGTTGGGCAGACTTTTTGTCCTTTTTTGCACGTTCATGTAAGGGCAAAGCGACCATGGTCTACCATAGGCCAAGGCTATTGTCTCTTTTATCCAGTGGCCTATCTGTTACAGAACAGGCTGGTCCCAGAGGGTTTGCATGCAGATTTCACACAGTCTCAGCCTTCCTCCTTTGCGGAATGTAGCTCTTTCATAGACTTTGTCAGGTGGCAGCATGGTCATTGCTTTCCACCTTTTATCAAGCATTACCACTTGGATGGCCTCACTTGGGCAGCCACTGCTTTCGGTGCAGATGTTTTGAAGGCTGCTATATCTTCTGCCTAGTAGTAGCATAGGGTTTGGTATGTGCTGCTTGTCTGGACTGGTCTAGCAGGATGATATGAGAGGTGACATTTATCTAGTAAGTAAATGTCCTGCCTTGAGCCTTGCTAGGCCAGTCTAGGAACCACTCCTATGATCTGTTTTGATATGCTGCTAATTTCTGTAGTTTGGCCCTGCAGCTATATTCCTTTTGGCAGACCATCTATCCGAAGGATGTTCTGTATGTAGTTATGGTCCTTGGACTGCTGGTCCATGTTACCCTCATTGAGGCTGTGTGCAGTTGGGGGTCTTGACCATGGCTTGCATATGAATACTGGAGAGGTATGCCCCTAGCTGCCTCAAATATGGTTGCAGGGTAAGGTCATAAACCTATAGAGTTGGTGTGTGGGTTGTTTTTTTTTTTTTTGTCTCCACCTCTACTCGCAAGCCACTTTTCTGGACTGGTCTAGCAGGACTCAAGGAAAGGACACTTTCTAGTAAGTAAAATGTCATCTGAATGTTATACTGCGATATGACCTTGACTGATGTTTCAGGCAGATCCTTCCCCCTCCCCTCCCACATGACTTTGTTGTTGTTAAGTGCCGTCGAGTCGCATGACTTTAGGGATCTCGATTCATCAAGCTGCAGTAACTGATATACATCGAAGCTATATATAGCTAGTAATAATTTAGGAGTGACTGTGTTCTTTTCTAACTGGAAGATGGTTGAGCATAATTTTATAATTCCTGCTGCTTTTTAGTAGTACTCATTAGGAATGTGCTTTCATTTAAAACTGAAGAGATGATCTCGGCAGAACAAGAAATGAAATTGTTTCCCATCAGTAACGTGCAATAGCATGATTGTGAAAGAGTGCATGCTCTTGAAGATAAGGGATGGGAAAGAAAAACAAAACGGACGTTTTTGGCCTATACACTCCTAGTTCTCATTGACGGCACCAATTTGTAGCATGTAAGCAGAAATGTTACCATCAAAATTTCAAACTCTTATTACTTCAGCCATCTTTCTGTTTTTGTGTATATTTTAAATTCCTACTTGTAAAATGGCTGTTTTATGGTACAGTTTTTTTGTGATTTGAAACTTTTCATTGCTTCATAAGATTTTTTTTTTTTTAATGTAGGGAGATATATGTGATTCCCACTTCATAAAACATCTCTTTGAAACTGAGAAAATAGATATTGTTCTGCATTTTGCTGCACAAACCCATGTAGGTAAGCACTGTTGCATGCTATCTGAGTAATTCATCTTAATAAACAGGTAGACAAAGGTGAGTCGGTTGATATAGTGTATCTGGACTTTCAGAAAGCCCTTGACAAGGTCCCTCATCAGAGACTTTTGGCAAAACAAAGTCATGGGATAAGAGGCAGTGTACTATTGTGGATCAGGAACTGGTTAAAAGATAGAAAGCAGAGGGTAGGGCTAAATGGCCAATTTTCCCAATGGAGAAAGGTGAATAGTAGAGTACCCCAGAGATCTGTGCTGGATCCGCTGCTTTTTAATATATTCATAAATGATCTGGAAATGGGAATAATGAGTGAGGTTATCAAATTTGCAGATGACACAAAATTATTCAAAGTTGTTAAAACCTATGAGGATTGTGGAAAATTGCAAGAGGATCTTGATAAATTGGAAGACTGGGCATCCAAATGGCAGATGAAATTTAATGTGTACAGGTGTAAAGTTATGCACCTAGGAAAGAAAAACCCAAACTATGGTTACACGATGCAAGGTTCCACATTAGGAACCACCACCCAGGAAAAAGATTTAGGCATCATTGTGGATAACATGTTAAAAACCCTCTGCCCAGTGTGCAGCGGCGGTCAAGAGAGCAAATTAGAATGCTAGGTATCATAAGGAAAGGAATGGAAAATAAAACAAAGGATATTATAATGCCTCTATCATTCCATGGTGCGTCGGCACCTTGAATATTGTGTGCAGTTCTGGTTGCCATATCTTAAAAAGGATATAGCGTTATTAGAAAAGGTACAGAGAAAAGCCTCCAAAATGGTAAAGGGGATGGAAGGATACCCCTATGAAGAGAAGCTAAAAGGGCTCTTCAACCTGGAAAAGAGACAGCTGAGGGGAGATATGATAGAGGTCTATAAATGATTGAATGTAGTAGAACGGGTAAACATAGATCGATTGTTTACGTCATCAGAATATAGAAAGAGTAGGGGACATGCAATGAAGCTACACAGAGTAACCTATTTAAGACTAATAAGAGAAAATATTTTTTCACTCAATGTGTAATCAAACTCTGGAATTTGTTACAAGAGGATGTAGTAAAAGCTGTTAGCATAGCTGGGTTTAAAAAAGGTTTGGAGAAGTTCCTGGAGGAAAGGTCCATAAATTATTAAAAGGGACCCAGGATATCACTGTTTGACCCAATACAAGCATTGAGGAACCTGTGTCTTTTGGGGAAACTGCTAGGTACTTATGACCTAGATTGGCCACTGTTGGAAACAGGAGAAGGACCTTGGTCTGACCCAGTATGGCATATCTTAAGTTCTTATGTTAATGTTTCAGGAAACATTTCAAACCCTCAGAATTTTATCTCTTGTTGTTCTTAGTGGCTGTTGCTTAATATGTTGCTACAATTTGACAGAGTACTGATCTGCCAACATCTGGCATTTTAGATGTTCCACAGCTAAGGCAGTAAAGGACACTAGGCTTTGCTGGTTAGCTCAGTTTTGCGCAGAAGAGTAATATGCGCAAGCTAGCTAAGCAAAGCCTTGAGCAGACTGCAGCACATAGCACTTTTAAACTCCATGGTAATTAAGCAAAAAGCTATTCCTAATCGTCCCTCTGTTATCGCAATCACTGTGAAAAGCTCTTATTCAATCACTCACCCACAGAAGGAAAACTCTCAGACAGGCTGGAATGCAAACAGGAACTTTTAATGTGCACACAGGATCAGACAGAGATACCAGCAACCTCCACAAGAGTCTGAGCCCCGAGGGACGGCCTACAATGCCTTATATACAGTACAGTTTTAAACTCATTCTACAATCCCATTTGCCACAGGTATTTCCTGCCCACCAATCAGCAGCCCCTGGGGAGGTACCTGGGTGACCTGTCCAAACCGGTATGCTCTGGTCTGTTGGTTTCTGGGCTAGGGGATACTGTGCTCAGACCTGGAGTGGGGGGAAGGGTGCCTACTGAAATCTCAATGCCTTTCTCTTAGCAGGCTGATTACCTCATGGCTTGCGGGGGAAGGTCAGGCTGATCAGAGCCTCATGGCTTGCCGCATGGCTGGGGGGAAGGGCTACCTACAGCTAAACCTCATGACTGCCTCATTCCCCCCTTTTTAAGTGAGACCTCAACCGCTAGAGGCGGTTGAGGGCTGTATTTGGGACAGGGCCATGACAGTGGTAACCACATTGCGTTCTACCAGGGTGTCAAGGGTGGAAACAACCTGTAAGGAAAAAGGCACCTGGTTAAAATGTACGGTACAGCAATGGGACAAGTTAAAGTAGAGAGTTACGTATACAAAGGTCTGTCATGTTCAGAGCAGTTTGGGCAAGTAATACTGCTGTGTTAGTAGTCTCTGCACTTGTTTGAAAGCAAGTCCATATCAGCTAAGGCACCTTTTCTCAGTCTGATCCCGGTTCCAGGAAAGGTGTCTGTAAATCAGTCTCTCCGGTGGTCCAGAGTTCGTCGGCAGTCTGTTAGAATCCCGTACTGGGCAGAAGTGTCAAAGCGCAGGGGCTGGTTTGGAACTGTGACAGAAGTCCAGGCTGGAACAATTTCTGGTGCAGCGGCCTTGACATGAGAGTGATGGATCCTCGGAGCAACTTCAGCCACCTTGACAGCCGTGGGGGGGTCCGCAGAACGGTATACGGGTCTCGCCACTGGGGGGTCAGCAGATCCTGCTTCCACTCCTTGATCCATTATCACTGGAGGTTCCTTTGCTGGTAGGAAATATTCCATTATGCCCTTGACTGATCTCCACATGTTTACAGATCAGACAAGTGCACGCGCGTGTTCTGTAATTCTGACAAGTTTTAGAATCACACCAATTTTTTTTTTCTGTGAGAATTTGTCATCAATTTATCCCCCTTTGCCTCTGCATGCCTGGCCAGGACACACAGAGGAAAAGTAAGGCAAAAAAGCATCTGGAAGTACCACATGGTTAGTGCGGGGTTTTTTCCAAAGCTCATCAGTATGCAAGGTGCACCCAGCCTGTCTCCAGGTGCCTACCTACAATCTTTGAGTATTGTGGTGGGGCCTAGATGACCTCCCAAATTGAAGATACTGGAGACGGCACAGTTGAATAAAATGCTCATCATTTTTATATTCACCAGCCAGATACATCACTTCACATCATTAAATTGCCTTCACCAGTTTACTGTCCATCAGAGTCCTTCCACATCATTAATTACCTTCATCAGTTTATTGTCCATCAGAGTCCTTCCACATCATTAATTACCTTCATCAGTTTATTGTCCATCAGAGTCCTTCCTCTTAATATACCACTTTATCCCTCACAACACTTTCCACCAACTACATACATAGGTCCTTCAATTTTTCTTTTTCTATACCATACTAATGTATCCTTAACTGGCAAGGCTGCTAAAACAATTGTTAGAAACGTAGTATTGTTGTAAACAGTGTCCATTTCCCACTAACTTAATTGGTGCAGTTCTAGATTGGCATGGGTGCTCATTCTAAATAGCGACTGTCTAAACAATCTTCAATATAAAACTATACATCAATTCCAATAGAAAGAAATATGGCTCCTAACATGACAGCCACATATCTCTCATGTATGACTAGAGTCTATTGTATACCTGGTTCGCAGTGAGAGTACTGTAGGAAACTTAAAAAATACTTGGACTGATCTTGAAAATGCAGTGTCCACAAGGATTTATGCAAGCTATCCATTAATTATGGTGTCAAAAGAGATCCTCTTGAGGTGAGAGACTAAGAGGGTACAAGGCATTGGTGGTTGGGCCTCATGGCGATACTCCTTCTGGTTCTTCTTGGCCTGCAAGGCATTTGTGAATAGGCCTCATGGCAATACTTCCTCGGGTTCTTCTTGGCCTATTCCCCCCTGCCTATTCATGTCTCTTCAGAGGCATAAATGTACAAGGTTCATGTTTTCTCAGGCCTTGTGGGTCCTCGAGGAGTCTTAGAGCAGTCAGAGTTCCGGTGGCCCAGATCATCACACTTGGAGTAGCACGTTTTATTGCCTTTTTCCTAGGCTGTCGTCTCACCTTCTGCCCCTCTCTCTCTCTCTCATTCAGTTTCTCAAAGCTCTCCTGGATGATTGCTGACAAGTAAGATTTAGTTTTATCCAATCAACTCAAGTTAATGTTATCATTATATTTGTAAATAATTTTTTTTTTTTTTTTTACAAATATTTCCATATTTTCTGGGAAACACAGTTCCATCTTTCCACTAAATTTGCTCTATATACTTGGGAACAAAGCGATTTCAGATCAGCCCTTTTCCAAAATTTAATATTTACTCATCTTATTGCTGTGTATACTGGACCTCTACATAATGTACTCCTACCAGTATATTTGGTAACAAAGTATAAATGTGTAAACTAAAAAGATTTGTATCTCACAGTGCTATAATATATTGTGCTCCTGAACTCTGGACACCAACATGTAAAATTCAAATACAGCAGGACAGGTGAATTTATTCTAAATAGCACCTATGATGTTACTGTCCTGTTCATCATTCATCAGCACAGAGCTTAACAAGGCAAAGTGATTACCTTGTATCTTATAGTTCAAAACAGGCATGAAACTGATACTTTATAAGAAGGTTGGTGGATATCTGGAATGCAATATCATTGTAGTATCAGAAATATGAATACAGTTGATCAAGGCAGTTTAATGTACCAAGCAGGAAAGAACGCAATCATCAGCACAGCATTTATTGTCTGCAGAATAAACTGCCAAAGATGGCATATCATGCAGAAGTATTACTTGCTTAAGTTTGTATGTGCAGTCAAAACCAAATATATGTACCAGAGATAAAATCCAGGCTTTAAAGGACAAGTAAAAAAATCTTCATTTCTTCATGATCTTATAAGGATTTTTCTTCAGCCTTTGTTTGCTTCCAGCAGACATTTGAGGATGCTCAAAGGAGGCACCTCATGGTTCTAGAAGCTCAAAACTCTACAATTAAAATTGATGACAAGAGGATTGTTTGCAGGCTAGGTGTGGCTAGGTGAATTGGGGTTCTTTGTCCTCTAGGAGAAAGACTCCTAGGTGATTTTTTTTTTTTTTTGTCCTCTCTAATGGGCCTCCATTCATCTGCTAGAAGAAGGAACTCCTCCCAGTATCTTTCTATAGCTATGCAAACTATTTCAGCAGTTCCAACTATCCCCCAGTCACCGCTGAGAGGTGTGACCAAAACACCTGGTTCCCTGACCACTGATCATGCATGAAACATAGCAATGAAACTGGATATGCATCAAACAAAGCAATTGTCTTCCTTCACTGCTATACCAGTACTACAGTCCACACACAGCAAACCCCACCCCCCTTTCCAAACTGTCCCCTTCCCTGAAATCAGTAGACCTGGTGTTTTTCACTGTTTGGGGACACAGGGGCGACTCGTCAATAACTTCACCTTTTACTGATAGAGTATCAAAATAAATCCTGAAATATAAAGACCTAATGTCTGGACAAAAACTTTCTTTCCCTAATGTCACAACTAAACACAGAGACACTCTAACAAACACAGAGCCACTAGCAATTTTTACATAACAGCACATTAACTATATGGGCCAGCCATGAATCTATATAGGGAGAACTGGTCCGGATGCTCCTTCACTATAATTTAGCCTCCAGACCCCATGCTCTAATCACAATTCACAAATCACAATGTTCAGTGTAAATTTTCTAATCTCACTTCTGGGAATACAATATACAATATAATCCAGGTAACAGGCAGAGTTTGGTTGCACAAAACACACAGGACCACAAAGGGAAAAAGAAAGAGGGAAAACAGAGACGTCTCAGCAGCGAATACTCATACACTCTCTTTCCTCAGTAGCAGCTGTTCAAATACATTACACACACTCTCTCTAGCTGTATCATAGGATTTAACTTTTACCATGAGGATATTAGAAATATGAGAAATATAGCTAGCTATTTTCTAATGTCCACTAGATGGAGCTCCAGGATCACTTTAACCATAAGGATAAAAATACAGCTAGCTTTTAAATGACCACTAGATGGAGCTCCAGGTTCACTCCAGGGCCCCTCAATACCTCTGCGCAGAGAAATACACGTGGTGTCCACTAGATCAGTGCAGAGAAACGCACGTGGTGTCCACAAGATGGCTGCTACCTCCTCGTGCTCTTCCACACCGGTTCACCCTCAGCTTTACAGATGGGAAAAGGGGAAGTGATGGACTTCCAAGCGATCGACTTAATAAAAAAACAAAAAGGTTAGCATTTTATTTATTTATTTATCTTTTGGTTTAAAGGCAGGAAACCCAGCGGGGACTCAGTGGTGCATCGGGACAGCAGGGAAAGGCATAAAATTCAGCGGGGGCAGCAGGGGATCACGGCGGGGGCTCAAAGCAGCACCAGAGCAGCACCGGGATGCAGGGGACCACAGCGGGGGCTCAGGGGAGCATCGGGACAGTACCGGGAGGCAGAGGATCTCAGCGGGGGCTCAGGGGAGCATCAGGACAGTACCGGGAGGCAGAGGATCTCAGTGGGGGCTCAGGGGAGCATCGGGACAGTACCGGGAGGCAGAGGATCTCAGCGGGGGCTCAGGGGAGCATCGGGACAGCAGGGAAAGGCAGAAAATTCAGCGGGGGCTCAGCGCAGCACCGGAACAGTACCGGGAGGCAGAGGACCTCAGCGGGGGCTCAGGGGAGCACCGGAACAGTACCGGGAGGCAGAGGATCAGAAACTTAACGTTGGGAACAGAACAGCACGTGGGGGAAACAGAAATTTAACATTGGGAACAGAGCTGCACAATTAACAGTGGGAACACAACGACAGCATGGGGGAGCAGAAATTCTTAGCTTATCAAGTGCTATAGTTTGGTTACTTTTTTTTTTTTCTTTCGGCAGCGCTTTTAAAAGATCTCAGATTACTGCAGTTCAGATGCTGCAGTTATTCAGATTTTACCGGTATTCAGATACAGGACGAGCAATGGCTTCAGGGCCACTAAGGCCCCTACTAGGACTGCTCGTGCAGTTGATCAGGCTGCTACAGGTTCCCAGAAATTACCAGGACTCACAGATAGAGTACAGAACTAGCCCCAAACAGTAAGGTAGCAGTACTCACCAGAACTCTGATCAGACAGGAAGTTTGGATGCCAGTCTATCCAGCTGGTTTTTCAATCGGGGATTCAACCGCAGGGACCGGCTGTCCAGACAAATCAAGGTGTCCTTCCGAGCACAAAGTGGCCCGGGGGCGCCAAGGACCGTTAATCACCTGGAGGGGCCGGTCCCTGGCTGGTGGAGGCCCCGATCCTGCAAAAAGCAGTAGTCTTCCCACCGTGGGTGTGATGAGAGAGGCTTTTTTAAATTTAATTTAAAAGGGTCCCATCTGGGTTGCCAAAATGTTATCGCAATCACTGTGAAAAGCTCTTATTCAATCACTCACCCACAGAAGGAAAACTCTCAGACAGGCTGGAATGCAAACAGGAACTTTTAATGTGCACACAGGATCAGACAGAGATACCAGCAACCTCCACAAGAGTCTGAGCCCCGAGGGACGGCCTACAATGCCTTATATACAGTACAGTTTTAAACTCATTCTACAATCCCATTTGCCACAGGTATTTCCTGCCCACCAATCAGCAGCCCCTGGGGAGGTACCTGGGTGACCTGTCCAAACCGGTATGCTCTGGTCTGTTGGTTTCTGGGCTAGGGGATACTGTGCTCAGACCTGGAGTGGGGGGAAGGGTGCCTACTGAAATCTCAATGCCTTTCTCTTAGCAGGCTGATTACCTCATGGCTTGCGGGGGAAGGGTCAGGCTGATCAGAGCCTCATGGCTTGCCGCATGGCTGGGGGGAAGGGCTACCTACAGCTAAACCTCATGACTGCCTCACCTCCAGTCTAGTCAAGTATGTGTGGGCTGTTAGCCTCCACCAGCAGCTGGGAGCTGAGCATGTCAGATTTCTGATGTCATAGTACAAGAGGTCCCCTCCATGGGCTCCAGAGATCAGTATCTCGGTTCCCAGCAGCTGGGAGAGCTTCCCTGTGGCTGAACGTCACTTGAAAGATTTCTTTTATTTAAAAAAAAAATTTTTTTTGAAGAAAGGAATAGAAGGCTGCAGGATAATAGCAGAGGCTGAACAGCTATCAGGAGCTTTTTGTCTGGACAATTTCCTATGTGAAACCATTTAATGGTGGGGGCTGGCAGGGTCTGACTCTTAACCAGGTCAGGTACAGCCCAGAGGTCAAATACCTGGTGGTCCAGATCCCTTTCTCCCCCCAGCTGGGCTGTGCAGCATTCCTCTGAGGGGGCTCTGCTGACTTTCTTAATTTCCTTCCTTCAATTCAGCCCTTGATGTTTATTTGTAGTTCTGCCTTTAATATGAAAGTGAAACCAGAGGGTGGACCCAAGGGTAATTTCAGTGCCTCAGCAAGTTGAACAACCAGTGGTTTTAGTGCTGTGGGGAGGATGCCTTTTAGTTCAGAGCACCGGATCAGTAAGTAACTTTCTTTTGTTCTCTCCTTCGTGCCATTGGGGTCTTTTTCAGCACGTGCTTTTCTCCCGCATGTTACAGGCTCCCTCTTGCTCTGCTGTATGGCGGGGGAGCCGTGATTTGCTTGCTGAGGGTTTTTGCAGGGGTTGTGTTAGGCAGGAAAAGTTTGCCCGTGAGTGTTTTACTGTCTAAGGCATGGATTCTGCTTCTGAGGTGTCAGGACAGTATTCCTCTCAATCAGGGACTACTGCGGTTTTGGCAGGAACCACTGCAGTTTCCTCTCCAGCGGCCATTTCACCGCAGCAAGCAAAGAAATGCCATAAAAAGCAGAAGCATCGGCACCAGCATCAGCACTTATTCTGCAGCATTCTCTGGATGTTTTGTTCCTAACAGAAACCTGGCTCAGGGAGGGGGAGGAGCCTCTCTTGAACCGTTGTCTTTCCCCCGGGCTTCTCCTCCCTATTGGTGTCCTGTCGAGGCAGGAGTGGTGGGGGGGTTTGCGGTGATTTTCCGTTCCTCTCTCCCTCTGCTTGAGATCCTTCCTCTCCCTTTCTCCTACCCAGAAACTCTCTTGCTTCGTTTAGGGACCTCGACCCCTGTTTACATCCTTCTTCTCTATGCTCCGCCTGCCTTGCCCTCCTCTTTATGGGACTCTGTTCTTTCCACCTTGTCCAAGGCCTCTCTTATGTACCAACATCTTATCATCCTCGGTGATTTCAATGTCCATTTCGAGACTCTCTTCTTTCTCTGCTCTCTGACCTTCTCCTACAGCAATTTGTTCAGGTCCCTACACACTCGGCTGGCCACACGTTGGATCTTGTCATCTCTCGGCAGTCCTCGTCCTTTGTTCCCTCTTCTTTCTCTGCTCTGTACCTTCCCTGGTCCGATCACTTCTCTCTTCCTCTCTGTTCCCTTTCCTCCTCCTCCTCCTCCTCCTTCAGCCTCCCTTCCCTCAGCTCGCCCTGTTCATCGTATCACTCCTGACGCACTTCTTCAGTTCCCTTCCTCAGATAAGCTTTTTCCCGCTGACTTTCCCTCGCTCCCAGTGAACCTCCAGGCACAGTGCTGGGATACCACGCTTTCTTCTGCTTTGGATCAGGTTGCCCCACTGCGACTTCCGTCTTCCACTCGGCACCGCCCTAGCGCTCCCTGGTTTCATCCGGGTCTTCTGATCCACCGTTCCTACCTCCGTCGGGCCATTCGCCTTTGGCATAAGTGCCCCTCCTCAGCCACACTATCGCATTTCTGCTACTGTCACACACACTATTGCACCCTTCTCAATTCCGCCAAGCAGGAACACTACTCTAAGCTTATATCCTCCTCAGCAAACTCCACACGGCATCTGTACTGCATTCTTCATTCTCTTTCGGCCCCATATGTTCCTTCTACTTCTAGGCCCATGGCCCTTCCTCTCCCTTCTTCTGATGACCCTGCACCTTCTGTACTGGCTTCTCACTTTACCTCTAAAGTTCAATCTATTCGACAACTTTTTCCTGCCTGCCCTCCACCTCTTTTCCCCCCCCCTCCTGTCCCTTCTCTATCCTCTCCTCTGTCCCCAACCTTAGGCATCCAGCCCCTCTCCCATCGCTGGTCCTCTTTCCAACCCGTTACTCTCCCAGAATTAACAAGGGTCCTCACCACCACCCGGAAAACTACATGTCCTTCTGATCCCATCCCTTCGCAGTGGCTTTCCGAGCCTTCACTGGCTCTGTCCCCCCTGATTCTTTCTATTTTCAACACTAGCTTACTGTCTGGCATCTTCCCCTCTCATTGGAAGCACACCCTTATCCGTCCCCTTTTGAAAAAAGTCTCTCTAGATCCCTCGGTACCCTCAAACTGGCACCCCATTTCTAATTTGCCCTTTCTTTCTAAGCTTCTTGAGAGACTGGTCTTCTCTCAGCTTTCTGCGCACCTTGAGGCTTCCTTGGTTCTTCACCCCCGCCAATCTGTTTTTTGTCCTGGTCACAGCACTGAATCTATCCTTATTTCTTTTCTCAACGAGTTACATGTTGCTCATGATCAAGGTTCTATATCTTTAGCCGTTTCACTCGATCTCTCCGCTGCCTTTGATGTCGTCGACCTCCGTACTCTTCTTTCACGTCTTAGTGCTATCGGTCTGTCTGGCTCAGTTCTTCACTGGTTCCACTCTTTTCTCTTTAATCGGTCTTTCTCGGTTCTCTCCGGCACTGACTCTTCTTCCCCAAAGCCTCTTCACTGCGGTGTTCCTCAGGATTCAGTGCTAGCACCTCTGTTTAACATTTTCTTAGCTCCCCTCTCTCTGCTTATTCAGCAACACATTATCTCGGCGTATTATTACGCAGATGATATTATTCTTCTTTATCACACTGACTCACTTGCTCCCGATATTGGTCCCCTCAACGTCTGTCTTTCCTCTGTTTCTTCCTGGCTCTCAGATAATTACCTACATGTCAATTTATCGAAAACTGCGGCCATCTGGTTCACTGCTGGTGTTCCTGTCCCCTCTCTTGCTCCACTTTTTTCAGCCATTCCCATCCCTCTTGTTACCTCACTCCGCTACCTCGGTGTTACCCTTGACTCCGCTCTGTTCTTCAGAGATCACGTTTCCTTTGTTGTTCAACGTTCTTTCTGCACCCTTCGGCAACTCCGTGCAGTTCGTCCTTTCCTATCTCCTTCCTCTTTAACCACCTTGCTCCTCTCTCTTGTCACTTCACGTTTGGATTATTGTAATGCTTCTTTGGCTGGTCTTCCCCTTACCCAACTTCGTAGGCTTCAGTTAGTTCACAACACTGCTGCTCGTCTCTTGACCCACACCTCCCAGTCTGCTCATATCACCCCTCTTCTTATCTGGTTGCATTGGCTACCTATCCCTTTCCGTATTCAGTATAAGATCCTCATTTTTGTACACAGATCACTCCATACCGGTATTCCAGTTTACCTATCTGATCTAGTCCACTTTCACTGCCCTCCAAGAATCCTCAGATCAATCCATGCCAACCGATTATTATTTCTTCCTCCATCCCAGGCTCGCCTTGAGTCCACACGCTCCTCCGCCTTCTTCTTTCTCGGTCCTCGTCTTTGGAACTCCTTGCCACCCGCCCTTCGTTTGGAACTTTCCTTCCCCACCTTTAAAGCAAAACTCAAAACTCATCTTTTTTGCACAGCCTTTGACCTTCCTCACCCCTCCCCTTCCTTCTCTACCCTCCTTGGCTGATACACATGAGTACTTATTCCTCTTGTTGCTATTGTTGCCTACTGTCCCTTCCCTCTAATGCTGTCCCTTTCCTGTCAATGAATGGCGTTCCTTTTCTGTTTCCTCTTTTCTCAGCAGTATTCCCTTTGTTTTATTGTAAATCGCCATATGCTTCGGTTCCGGCGGTATATTAAGTTTTAAATTAAGATAAAGACCAGAGACAGCTCTGGCTACTGTTTCTGGGCAAGCTGATGAGTTTTTCCCTGGAGTTTATTTTAGCCTTGCATAAAACCTTCTTGATAAAAAGGACACTTGGGGCACAAAGTTCCAAACCATTTGAGTCAGAGAATTTGCCTAACACCCTGCAGGAGGCCTCTCTTGCGGCTGAGGTTCCCTGGCTAAAAAAACTGCTTGAGGAGGATTCTTAGTTTATTTATTTAATTTATTTATTTAACATCTTTTATATACCGCGCTATTTGTTATCAGTGCGGTTTACATTCAACAAAGTTTGCTCAATTCAGTCGAAACTGTTTTGCGCTTACATTGTAACAGGGGATAAAACTTGGAGCAAATACAGGGTAACTATATACAATTGACATTGAACATAATATAAGAGCTTGGCTGGTTAAGTCATGACATATTCATGGGCAGTGTTATTAATTCTGTCCCATTTGTCTATGTAGTGTATGAGGAGTTTGTGGGGGTTGGGGGAGTTAAACGGTGCGGGGTGAGTGCTTGTGAGACGTGGAGGAGGAAGATGTGGTGTTTGATTGCCTTCCGGAACTGAATGAGGTCTTTGATCGATCTTATTTCAGGTGGGAGGTCATTCCAGCATTTTGGGGCATAGAAGGTGAAGGCTCTTTTTCTGGTAGTTTGGGTGCACTTTATGGAGTCTTTAGGGATGATTAACGTGCTGTCTGTTACTGTCCTCCTAGTTCTGTTGTTCGGGATAGGGGTAAGGAGGTCGCTGAGTGTCGTGGGGGCTAGGTTATTGATGATCTTGAAAGTAATGAGTAGAATTTTATATGTTATCCTGCAATATATCAGTAGCCAGTGGAGCTCCTTAAGTATCGGAGTGATGTGGTCCATTCTGGTTAGACCGCAGAGAACGCGGGCAGCAGCGTTCATCGCGAGTTGAAGTGGGTTGAGGGTGTTCTTGGGGAGGCCATGTAGGATTACGTTTGCATAGTCGAAGTGTGGTAATATGAGGGCCTGGAATATGGTTCGGAAATCATCAGGGGGTAGCATGGGTCTGAGGTGCCTTAGTGTTCTGATTTTATTGTATATGGTCCTGGTTGTGTTTCTTATGTGCTCTTTAAAATCGAGATGCTGGTCCAGTGTAATCCCTAGGTAATGTATGTCGAGTTTACTTGGGAGCTCTGCATCTCTTACTTCTAGAGTGGATGGCGGGGAGAACATTTTGTTCCTTGAGACGAACAGGACTTCGGTTTTATTGAAGTTGATGTGGAGATTCTGGGTTAGTAGCCAGTCTGTGATTGCGTTGAAGCAATTGACAAGGTTGGTGAAGTCTGGGTGCTTGACTTTGAAAGGTGTAAACAGCAGGACATCATCCGCGTAAATTAGAGTAGAGATATTGTAGGAGCGGATGATTTCACATATCGGCTGCATGTAGATGTTGAATAGCAGCGCAGATAGGGAGGAGCCTTGTGGAACACCTTGTTTTTGGTGGAAAGGTATAGATGTGTTGGGCCCGACCCGGACATGTTGCCAACGATCCATTAGGTAAGACCTACACCACTCCCAGGCGAGGCCGCGGATTCCCTTCTCATGGAGACGGGTGAGGAGTTGATTGTGATTAATGGAGACGAAGGCGGCAGCGATGTCGAGGAAGATGAGAGCGAAGCCATTCTCGACGTTGTCTATTCCTCTGTTCAAAGTATTGGTTAGGGTGGCAAGAAGTGTTTCTACTCCATGAGATTCTCTAAATCCATGCTGGCAGGGGTCAAGAGGGGCCGCTATGTCTGTGTGTTGCTGGATCTGTCTTTGCACAACCTTCTCAATTATTTTGGTTAACAGAGGTATACTCGAGATTGGTCGATAAGATTCAGGCTTCAGTGGGTCAAGTCTGATATTCTTCAGGAGTGGTCTTATTGATGTTTGTTTGAGGATTGAGGGGAATGAGCCAGTTGCGAAGGATAGTCCATTGATCACTAGAATTGGACTAAGCTCAACGCGCAGGGTTCTGACCCAGTATGCTGGGCAGGGATCATTTGGAGCTTTGGTGGTGTTGATTATGATGATGAGGTCTTGGATGTTTTTCTCGGCTGGGGGGGTAAATTTTGTGATTGGTGGTTGTAAGGTGAGAGTATGGTAGGTTGTGGATTCTGGAGTTTTGTCAGACTTGGGGGTCTTGGATTGGAGGTAGTCTGCATATGACTGGGGGGGTATTGGATCATGATGGGTAGGGGATGGTTCCTTAATTAGGGATTTTGTTAGGCTAAAAAGATCTCTGGGTTTGTTAAGTGAGCGGAGTAGGAGCTTGGCACGGTATGCACTCATTCTGGCATATATTGTTTCACGGTAGGACTTCAGGTGTTCAAGATATGTTGAATTGTCAGTTGGGAAGCGGGAGCATTTCCATTTCTTTTCGTGCCTCCTGAAAGTGCGAAGAGATGCCCGGAGTTCTGCTGTGAACCATGGAGCTGATTGTCTCTTACTTTTACATCTTTTGGGGGTAACTGGATTGTCTATGGCTGGTAGTTGGGCGAATGCTTTCAATGTGGTGTTCCAACTGGTGATTGCTTCATCCAGGTTATGAGATGGATGTTTGAGAGTTGGAAGAGCGTGTTTAGTGAACTCTTCTATGTCAAGAGGTCTGAAATGTGTAATCTTCTTAGATTCTATTTTAACGTCGTTGGGTGGAATTTGAGCTAGATGCGAGGGGATTTGGAATGGGATTAGTTTATGGTCCGACCAGGGGACAGGGGTGATGGAGATGTTGAAGTTGAACTTGCAATTTACAGCAGAGTGAGGAGCGAAGATTAGGTCTAGAGGGTTTCCTTTGTGGTGGGTGGGGGCAATCACTAGTTGTTCAAAACCGAGTGAGTGCATTGCTTCCATGAAGGAGTCAGCGTGGTTGGGTTGCAGGGATGATAAATTGAAGTCTCCAAGTAACCAGTTGGGGTTCCGTGGGTTTGAAGGGTTGCAGGCTAGGTCGATGAAGGTAGAGATGTCCTCTGGAGGGGAGGAGGGGGCTCTATATATGAGGTTTATAGTGTTATATTTGTTGGCAATGGTGACAATGTCTGTGTGCGTGGTGCTCTTTGAGGAGAGCAATTGATGTTTTAGCTCTGTTTTTGTAAGGATAAAGACTTCTCCACCTCTACGGTTGGTTCTATGACAGGTATGAATGGAGAAATTGGGTGGGATAAGTTGGTTCATGAGGGCTGTGTCAGTATCTGTGAGCCATGATTCTGTCACCATGAGGAGATCTAAGTCATGGACGGCTATAAGGTCAGAGATGACAGGCCATTTCTTGCGA
Organism: Ichthyophis bannanicus; assembly: GCA_033557465.1. NCBI lineage: Eukaryota > Metazoa > Chordata > Amphibia > Gymnophiona > Ichthyophiidae > Ichthyophis > Ichthyophis bannanicus. The sequence goes on along the minus strand of CM066035.1, from coordinate 585,136,795 downwards.
ACAGAGCATGAGTTTGAGGGCACATTTCAAGAAGTGTTGCGTTTTTGGTGAGGCTGCTTTAGTGTTCACTGGATGATTGAGGGCGATGTACAGTAGGTGTGATTGTCGAGAATGGAATGGGTGTCCGGTGGCAGAGTGGTAGGGGTTACCATGATTTTTCTTGCCCAGATGAGGTAGGGTGAGGATGTGGCTATGTCCATTTGAGAGGGCGATGGTGTTTTGCTAGGAGGTATAAGATGGAGAGGGTAAGTATTGGGAGGGCCATGGTGGTCTGGTTGATGTCGAGTCGGTCTTATGGTGTGGATGAGGTGAATCTGCCTGGTGTGAATAAGCTAACGAGTTTGGATAAAATGGTATGAACACTTAGAATAATGGTACAGTGGAAACAGGGTGGGAAAACATCAACAATAAGAATAGAGTAGCATAAGTTAGATATATTCGTAACATAAATTTGTAACAGTATAGCAAGAGCTGTTGTATATTTTGAATGTAAGGAAAACTACCGGTTGTTTTAGAATCTTAGGTAACAATGTATTTAATCTGTAGCAATGTAAAAAGAGCTGCTTACGTTTGGAGCTGTTGTAGGTGCTCCGGCATGCTCGATCATCGGCAGGAGAACAGATGCAGTGCCAGGGTGTTTCTCGATGTTCTGGCAGTCTAATCCAGCGCAGGCTGTTCTACCTAGCAGGAGGGCGATCTCTGAGACATTGTCTATGTCTGAAGAGATGTGTGCACAAATGATACTTTCAAGCAATAGATGCACACTTCGTTTTAGCGGCTTAGTCCAGTGTGAACGGCGGTGTGATCATGTGCAGGCTGCACTATCCCGATAAGAATAGGGATCTCTGGGCCAAGGTTGTGAATGCAGTTGTGTGCTCTCGATGGTGATCTCAATGTGCCTTAGGCCACATGCAGGTTTCCGATATCTTGAGAGTCTTCTAGAGCAGTGTATCAATGGAGTGAAGAGTCTGAAGTTCAGAGGATTGGTATAACCCCGGCTTTTAGCGCCCCACCTAAGGGCCACACCAAAGGGCCCTCTGGCGAGGCCCTCAGGTGCGGGTGCGCCTGTTGGCGCGCTCTTTTAAAGCACCAGGGACTGCCCCGATTGGGCAGCCGCTTCAGCTGGAGGCGGTCCGGAGAGTGGAGAGGCTCGATCCCTCCAGGGAGAGCTCGCGGCAGTGAAGAAGGGCTGCTGAATGCTGGCGCGCTCTTTTAAAGCACCAGGGACTGCCCCGATTGGGCAGCCACTTCAGCTGGAGGCGGTCCGAAGAGTGGAGAGGCTTGATCCCTCCAGGGAGAGCTCGCGGCAGTGAAGAAGGATTGGCCCAGGATTCACCTGTCTGTTCACTGAGGATCCTCTGGAAGGGCCAGCAGAACTCTGGGGGGAGACAGTGGCTCCTGACCAGGAGGGAGGTGAGATTCCTCAAGGGGAGGATCCCAATGTAGTCAGAGCTTTTCACAAGGAGGAACTGGCTGCGCTGATTGCACTTACCATTATTCCGGTTCCTTCAGTAATAGAAGAGCCCCTGGAGGACCCCCTTCTGTAGGGATTTAAGTTCTTACAAATTACTTTTACCTTTCCCGTGCAAAGGGTCATCAAGAGAATGATAGAAGCAGAATGGGATGTGCCAGAGGCTGGCCTTAGAGAGGCTGAGACCATGAACCATCTGTACTAGATTCCTCAAGAGTCAAAAGATCTGTTCTTTGTTGTCCTTCCAGTGCAGTCCCGACCTGTGGGTAGTCATGCCTCACTAGCAGCTTGGAGACTAAGCATGTCAACTTTAATGACATCAGCATAGCTGTCACCTCCCACCATCCTCTAGTATCTTAGTTTCCAAACAGCTGGAGAGGCATGTTTCTACTAACAGGAACTCGCTGAAGGGACAACTAAGGCAGGCAGGCTGATTATCCTGGTAGATTTTGGACTCTGGCTCAAGGGTTGATTGGCTGGCCCTTTAAGCAAAACTTTGTTGTGGAGGACACTAATAAAAATTTGTTTAAAATGTATTTATTTATTTAAGGCAGTTGCTGATCAGAGCAACAAAGCAGGCAGTAAAAGCCCCTCACTGGGAAAGAACTGCTCGTTTTCCTTCTGCACTAATTACTTGCAGGGCTCCCGAACCCTTTTGTGGGTGGGGAGCCGCTAGCGTAGCTGGGGTCTGTCACTCTTGCCATCCTCAAAACTCCCAACTATGCTGAAGCTGCAGTGATGAATCTGAATGTCATAGCAGAAGACCTTTGCAGCTTCAGTGGATCAGACAGAAGGAGCTTTTGTTTCTCCAGGACCAAGCAGGAAGTCAGTCCTCACATATGGGTGACGTTGGTGCCGACGGAGCCCTCGCGGAGCAATTTCCCCAGCTTTCAAAGAAAGCCTTTGGGAATTGCAGGGTGCATGCGCGGTCCCCTTCCCGCCCAAGGGTGCCATCTTGCTCAGTCGTCTTTTTTCCGTGGAGCCCTACCGACGCTGTTTGTGATCGCCGCTGAAAAAGTTGATTTTATTTTCTATTCTTTTCTCGGTTCGACGCCGGATCCTTTTCCCACCCGGACCCGATACGCCGGTATCAAGTCCATTCTTTATTTTTTTCGGTTTTTGTCCTTCGTGACTCGCGTTCGCGCCATTTTCTTTTTTCACTGGCAGCCCTGTCTTTTGACCTCGCAGGGGCCCTTTTTCCGCCCATGGCTGCAAGCGGGTTTAAGAAGAGTGATCGGTGTAAGAAACTTATGTCTCTTACTGACACACACGACTGCTGCCTCCGCTGCCTCGGACCCGATCATGACCCAATGATCTGTGGTCCGTGTGGCAAAATGTCCTCAAAAGCGTTGAGGAGTCGGCAGCATCAAAAAAGAACGAATCTTCTCTGACTCCGCGTCCGGCCGGGCCCGGACCTCGTCAGAGGCTTCGACGTCCCGGGACTCCGGTCCTGAGCATCATCGGAGTTCCTCTGAGCGGAGGTCTCCTGCCCGGGAACATCACAGGAAGAAGAAACCCGCGAGGGCGGCGTCGGTGGACGCTCCTGGTTCCTCGAGGGCCAGGTCGCATAGCCCCGATTGCCGTCCCGGGACCTCGGAGTCGGAGAGGCCTTCGAAACATCCTCGTCTCGAAATGGAGTCTCCTGGACACGTGAGTACTGTAGTCCTCGTGGACTTGCCTCCGAAGGAGCCAACGTCGGGCCCAATGCCGTCGGGGGCTGCTGGGTCTCCTGAGCTCGGACTCAGGTTGACGGCCTTGGAGAGCAGTTTTGCTGCCTTCATGGACCAGCAGCGGGCATTGATCGCTGGCCTCGCCGGTGCATCTGCCCCGACCACCGGGACGTCGACGTCCAAGTCGACCCCGGAGACCGAGCCGATCCTCGAGTCCATGGGAGCTCGAGTCGATCCTCGGTCACGGTCTCCCTCGGCTTCCCGTTCGGGACCGAGGTCGTTGACGCCGGCCTTGGCGTCGGGGCGGAGGGCATCGGTGCCCGCCCGACCAGAGCCGCTCGATTCCTCCTCCGAGGAGTCGGCCTGGGAGACGGAGGACGAAGAGTCACCAGGTACTTTTCGGACTTGGTGCGTCCCTTCGGACTCGCCCGAGTCCGAGCCTCGGAGACGGTCCCCCACCGGAGGACACCCGGTTCTTGGACTTCGTGCGGGATATGGCCAAGGCCTTGGCATTCCCCACAGATCCCAAGGAGGAGCCTCGAGCCGAAGAGCTCGATGCCCTCCCAGTATGACTCTCCCCCGAACGAGGCCTTTACTGTACCGGTTCCTCCGATGCTGGAGCAGCTTCTCTTCCGCATGTGGGAGAGCCCGGCGTCAGCGCCGGTGTTAAGCAAGCGGGTCGATTCCATTTATCGAGTCCGCAAGAGCCCCGGGTTCCAAAAGGCACAACTACCTCACCATTCCATGGTGGTGGAATCGGCCATGCATCGACTCGAGAGTCAGAAGATGCACTCCTCGGTGCCTCCCGGACGGGAGGCCCGGAACCTGGATGCCCTCGGTAGGAAGTGCTTCCAAGGCTCTATGCTTGCTTGTCGAGTCCAGACCTACCAGCTCTACATGGGCATGTATCTCCGAGACCTGGCAAAGGAGATTGCCGGGTTCTCTGCTGGTCTCTCCAAGGAACCTTTGCAGAGGTTCCAGGCCTTGTCCACTGGTATTCGGGAGTGCTCGAAGTTTATCTCTCGAGCAGCCTATGATGGCTTTGAAGCATCGGCTCGGGTAGCCGGAGCTGGCATCGGTGCCCGCCGACAGGCTTGGCTTCAGTCATCCGACCTCGAGCCATGGGTACAGGACAAGTTGGTCGATGTCCCCTGCAGAGGTGAAAACCTCTTTGGCAAACCCATGGCTGAAAAGGCTGCACAGATCGAGACCGAGACTCTGACCAGGACTCGGCTGTCCAGGAAAACCTCTGCCCCTTCTCAGAAGAAGAAGGGCTCGGGGAAAAAAGCCCTTTTACCCGAGGAAGGCGGCTGCCTATAAACACTACCCTCATTATCAGGCCTCAGCAGCTCCCCAACAGGGTCAGCAGGCCAAGGGACGGGGTAATGGGTCCTGTAGGCAGCAGGCCCCCAAGTCCACAACACCGGCCCCGGCTCAGCAGGGTGGGGGTTTTTGACTCCATCAGCATAGCCTCTTCCCCTCCGCTGGTTTCTCTCAGCACAGGAGGCCGGCTGGTCCACTTTGCCCACAGGTGGTCAGCCATCACATCAGATACCTGGGTGCTTCATATAGTTCAAAAAGGCTATCTTCTACACTTTCACCAGGTACCTCCCTCCTACTTTCCAGGAGAGCCTCCAAGACACCCTCTGCACAGGGACTTACTCCTTCAGGAGTTGGCAAGTCGTCTTCAGGAACAGGCTGTGGAACCGGTGCCCCACCACCTGAGAGGTCACGGCTTCTATTCCAGGTACTTTCTGATACCCAAAAGAACAGGAGGCCTCAGACCCATCCTGGACTTGCGAAACCTCAACAAGTTCCTGGCAAGGGAAAAGTTCAAGATGCTTACCCTTGGAATCCTGCTGCCCTACCTCCAGCAGGGAGACTGGCTATGCTCCTTGGATCTGAAGGATGCCTATACTCGCATCCTTATTCATCCAGACAACAGACAATATCTAAGGTTTGGTGTGGGAGGAAATCATTACCAGTACAGAGTACTGCCCTTTGGCCTATCCTCTGCCCCCAGGGTATTCACCAAATGCCTAGCAGTGGTGGCGGCCTATCTAAGACTTCAAGGCCTTTTTGTGTTTCCATACCTGGACGACTGGCTCATCAGAGCCCAGTCTTCCCAAGAGGCCACTCAGGCCACTCATCGCACTGTGACTCTACTCCAGCACTTGGGATTTGTCATAAACTTTGCAAAGTCCACTTTGCTCCCCTCTCAAAATCTCGAATTCATAGGCGCCAGGTTGAACACACTTCAGGCGCGGGCCTTCCTGCCTCTGGACAGGGCCCAAAGGCTCATGGATCTCACCATCCACTTTCACAACAATTCCCTGGTCTCTGCCAGGCAATTTCTGAGACTGCTCGGCCATATGGCTTCCACGGTCCATGTGACCTCCAATGCCCGCCTGAACATGCGACCTGCTCAGTGGTGCCTTCGCACTCAATGGCATCAGGCCACGGGGAGCCTGGCGGACTCAGTACAGATATCCGATCTGCTGGTCTCATCTCTGCGGTGGTGGCTTCATCTACCAAACTTGGTGCGGGGGGTGGATTTTCAATCTCCTCCCCCTTCTCAGGTACTGACAACCAATGCTTCTCTCCTGGGTTGGGGAGCACATTGCCAAGGGACATGTACTCAAGACCTCTGGACTCCTTGGGAGTCTGCTCAACAGATAAACTTCCTGGAGCTCAGAGCCATCCGCCTAGCTCTGAGAGCCTTCTCCCACCTCGCTTCTCACCAGTCTGTGCTGGTCCAGACAGACAATCAAGTCGCAATGTTCTTCGTGAACAAACAAGGAGGCACAGGCTCCTTCTTTCTCTGTCAGGAGGCACAAAAACTCTGCTCTTTGGCCGTCCTTCACGGCATCCTCCTCAAAGCTATCTATCTCCCAGGTCAAGAAAATTACCTGGCCGACAAGCTGAGCAGGATCCTCCAACCTCACGAGTGGAGATTGGATCCGTTGGTGGTTCAGCGGATCTTTCTCAAGTGGGGCCTCCCCACCATGGATCTATTTGCCAGTCCTCTGAACCGGCAACTTCCCAGATTCTGCTCTCGACAACCGCATCCTCTCAGAGTAGCGGCGGATGCTTTTCTGATTCCATGGTCCACAGGCCTCTTGTATGCCTTTCCTCCCATGCCACTGGTGTCTCGGACGCTCTTCAAGGTTCTCAGAGACAGAGCCTCCATGATCCTAGTGGCTCCCCGGTGGCCGAGACAGCCCTGGTTCCCGCTTCTGATGCAGCTGGCGGTGGGCACTCCTCTTCCTCTGGGGTTTCAACCCGATCTCCTGTCACAGGATCAGGGGACTCTCCTGCACCCCAACCTCCGGTCCCTTCATCTGATGGCCTGGCTGCTGAAAGGGTAGTCCTTGCTCCCCTCCTGCTGCCTCGTGAGGTGGAAGAGGTCGTCTTGGCCTCCAGGCGGCCCTCCACCCGGAAGTCCTACGCTCTTAAGTGGCGTAGGTTCTCCGTGTGGTGTGCTCAGCAGTCTGAGAATCCCTTCTCCTGCTTGGTGGCAGTGGTCTTGCAATATTTGCTTTACCTCTCCAATCTGGGCCTTAAGTCCAACTCTGTAAGGGTCCACCTCAGTGCTCTCTCTGCGCATCACGCACCGGTGGATGGCAGGCCTCTTTCCAACCACCCTTTGGCTCGTTTTCTCCGAGGCCTCTTTCTCCTTAAGCCTCCTTTGCGCCCACCAGCCCCTGAATGGGATCTGAATGTGGTCTTGCAGCGGATTACCTGTCCGCCCTTTGAACCTATGGCTACCTGCCCTCTTCGTTTTCTTTCCTGGAAAACCTTGGTTTTGGTAGCCCTTACCTCTGCTAGGCGCGTTAGTGAACTGCAGGCCCTAGTGTCTGATCCTCCTTACACTAGGTTCTACAGGAATAGGGTAGTCTTACGGACTCACCCTAAGTTTCTTCCAAAAGTGGTTTCTCCTTTTCATCTCAACCAGGTGGTGGTTCTTCCGACCTTCTTTCCCAGGCCGCACTCCAGCCGGGCTGAGATGGTCCTGCATACCCTGGACTGTAGGGGGGCCTTATCCTTCTACCTTGACCGTACGCGGGAGCATAGGAGGGCTGTTCAGCTCTTCGTTTCTTTTGACCCCAATAAGTTGGGGCTACCTGTCTCCAAGCGTACTTTGTTCATATGGGTTGCTGACTGTATCGCTTGGGCTTATGGGGCAGCCAGCCTCTCCTTGGAGGGTCGTGTCACGGCTCATCGTGTCAGGGTGAAGGCTGCGTCAGTGGCTCATCTCCGCTCTGTTCCATTGGCAGACATCTGCCGGGCCGCTACTTGGTCTTCAAGCCAGACTTTTGCGGCCCATTACTGCCTGGAGAGGGAGTCCCGCAGGGACAGTGCTTTCGGTCAGGCAGTCCTCCATAATCTCTTTGAGGTTTAGGCAACTCCTACCCTCCGGCCCTGGTGTTGGGCTACCGGTCGGGGGCGTTTTCAGAGAAGATTCCTTCCTTCTGTGCTACTGAGCTAGAGGGAGCTCATTTTTCCACTTGAGATCTCCGGTAGCCTTAAGCTAGGGAGTCCCATATGTGAGGACTGACTTCCTGCTTGGTCCTGGAGAAAGAGTAGTTACTCACCTGTAACAGGTGTTCTCCAAGAGCAGCAGGAATCAGTCCTCACAACCCTCCCTCCTCCCCTTGGAGTTGCAGTCCTCTCATTTCGTTTTTGCTAATTTTTTTGCTGTCTTTTAGCTATGTCATCAGACTGAGCAAGATGGCACCCTTGGGCGGGAAGGGGACCGCGCATGCGCACTGCAATTCCCAAAGGCTTTCTTTGAAAGCTGGGGAAATTGCTCCGCGAGGGCTCCGTCGGCGCTGACGTCACCCATATGTGAGGACTGATTCCTTCTGCTCCTGGAGAACACCTGTTACAGGTGAGTAACTACTCTTTCTGGTATTTTGGGGCCTTCTGGAGCCGCAGGTTGGTAGCTACATTTTCGGGGAGACAGCAGACAGTCTGTGTCCATGTGGTGCTGGGAGGACCTCTTCCTGCTCAGTGCACGAACCGGTGCCATTTTGTCCTTGCCACATTTTTATTTTTGCAAGGAAGGGAAATTCTCTGGGAGTGGTTTCAGATGCTATGGGGCCTTCCTTCACGTTTTGTTTTGTTTTTCAGAGAAGACCGGCTATGTGTTTCTCTCTCATTTTAAAATATTGAAAAAAAAAAACCCTTCAGTTACCTTTATTGTTTCTTTGAAATATTGATTACAGCACGGCCAGGGTTGGCAGCCACTGTTTCAATGTAGTACTGCTTGGGGGACGCAGCATACCTTCCAAACCAGCATGCCTGGCATATGGGTCTTGAAGGCTCTGTCTCAGCCACAGGTTTTTGCTACAGCTGTGAGGCAAAATCCCATTCAGTTGAAGAGGGACCCCGGGAGGAGAAATTGGACGGAGGAGGGAGCTTCAGGAGTTTTTGGGGGGAGGGGGTCTCTTAGCCTGCAGATGGCGGGGGCTGCCTCCAGGGTGGGGGATGCAGAGACCTTGACCCCCCTCCTGTGCTGCAACCAAATAACAGGGAGTTCAGGCCATCCAGAGCCTCATTTTCTAAGGATTTTTGTCTGAGGATGACTTCGGAGGGGAATTTACTCCAGAATTTATCTTCCTCATGTATAAGGCCTTTTGCATGAGACAGTAGGAGAAAGAGGGTCCCAGGAGAGAGCTAAGAAAATAGGTTTGCCTGCTGCCCTCTCCAGCAGCAGGGCAGAGGGAGAAACTCATCCAGTTGTCTCCAGCTAGAACCGGGAACCCTTGGGAGATGTAGGGTCTGTGCACTCAGAGGAGATGGAGGACCCAGAAGCGGAGACAGACACATGAGTTTCTAGATGAAATAAATAACTGCTTCTTGGAGCAGCTGGTTCATGAACCGACCAGAGGGGAAGCAGTTGTGGACCTAGTCCTTAGTGAAACACAAGATCTTGTGCAAGAGATAAGGGTGTTAGGGCCACTTGGCAATAGTGATCATAGCATGATCGTGTTTGATTTAATAAATGAAGGAAGGGCGGTAAGGAAATCCACAGTACTACCTTTTAACTTTCAAAAGGGAGAGTATGATAAAATGAGGAAAATAGTTAAGAAAAAACTAAAAGGAGCAGTTGCAAAGGTTAAAGATTTACATCAAGCTTGGGTATTGTTTGATAAGGCGGTATAAAAATATCATTAAATAAATAAATAAATCTTGGAAGCCCAGACCAGCTGTATTCCACGCTTTAAGAAAAGTGGAAGGAAGTCCAAAAAACTGCCAGCATGGTTTAAAGGTAAGGTCAGAGAGGCTGCTGTTGCCAAAAAAAGCATCTTTCAGGAAATGGAAAAAAGAGCCAAATGATAAAAACTGGAAACAATGCAAATGCTGGCAAGTTAGATGCAAGGCATTGATAAGGCAGGAAAAGAGAGAATTTGAGAAGAAGGTGGCTGTGGAAGCAAAAATGCATAATAAAACCTTTTTCAACTACATTAGTAGCAAAAAACCCGTGAGAGTCAGTTGGACCATTAGATGATAGAGGGGTAAAAGGGACACTAAGAGGGGACAAAGCCATAGCGGAGAGACTGAATGAATTCTTTGCATCTGTCTTTACTGAGGATGATGTAGGAATGTTATCCATGACAAATGGTATTTAAAGGCAATGCCACAAAGAATTGAAAGAAATATCGATACACCGGGAAGATGTATTACAACTATTTGATAAACTGAAGAGTAATAAATCACCTGGACCGGATGGTATACGAGGTGTGACAAAAAAGAAACGAGACTGTGGCAGCCACAACCATGACTCAATGCCAATTGGCTAACCGCTTATGTCACTGTGTTGTGCAACATCTCGCCACTATCCTAAATATTTTTCATCTCTCTCACTCTGTGTTTTTTTTTCAGGTTTTTTTTTGTAGCACACTGCTCCATCACTTTGTCACACAACTGGAGGTGTCGGAAATATGGAGCAAAGAATCAACTTAAAATTTCTGGTTAAGTTGGAGAAGGGCCCAACTGAGTGTCTCCAACTTCTCCAAAAGGCTTATGGAGAAGATGCAATGTCAAGGCCGTGAGTCTTAGAGTGGCACAAACGCTTCAAGACTGACCATGAGGAGGTGGAGGATGACCCCAAGTCAGGACAGCCTTCCACGACAAAGACGGCTGAGAACATTGACAGAGTGAACCAGCTGGTGCGGAGTTATCACAGATTGATGGTGCAGATGATAGCTGAGGAGCTCAGCCTGAACAGGGAGTCAGTGCAGACCATCTTGGTGCAGGAGCTGGGGATGTGGAAGGTGTGCGTCAAGGTGGTGCCCAAGCTTTTATCGGACGACCAGAAGGAGCACCGGGTCAATGTTTGTCGAGACTGGCTAGAGAAGACTGTAGAAGATCCAGAGTTTGTTGGCCAAGTCATCACAGGAGATGAGACTTTGGTCTTCCAGTACGACCCTGAAAGCAAGAGACAGAACCTGCAATGGAAGACTCGACTGTCACCCAGACCCAAGAAGGTGCGCATGTCCAAATCAAGGATCAAGGTCATGCTGATTGCATTCTTCGAGTGAGTTTGTGCCTGAGGGTCAGACAGTCAACCAGCACTTCTACCAGCAGGACCTCAATCGCCTCCATGACCGGGTTTGGCGCAGCAGGCAGTCTTTGTGGAGAGACAAGTCGTGGCTGCTCCACCATGACAACATGCCTGCACACACCACGCTCGGTGTGAGGCAGTTCTTGGCCAACAAACAGATCACAGCTTTCAACTACCCTCCTTATTCCCCAGATCTCGCACCATGCAACCTTTGGCCTTTCCCCAGGCGGAAGACTGTGCTCAAAGGAACTCATTTCGCCTCTATAGAAGAGATCAAGGCCACTGTGACGAGGAAACTGAGGGACCTCAAGGAGGGGAGGACTTTACCGAGTGCTTCCGTACGTGGCAGAAGCGAATACAGAAGTGCATTAACTCTGGGGGGGGGGGGGATTACTTTGAGGGGGACAATGCGTAATTTCTCTGTATATTTTGTAATAAAACATTTATGGGACAGTCTCGTTTCTTTTTTGTCACACCTCGTACATCCAAGGGTGTTGAAAGAACTGAAAAATGAGATTGCATACCTACTATTAGTAATCTGTGAACTATCATTAAAATCATCTGTAATACTTGAAGATTTGAGGGTGGCCAATGTAAAGCCAATATTTAAAATGTGTTCCAGGGGTGATCCAGGAAGCTACAGACGGGTGAGCCTGACGTCAGTACTGGGAAAAATGGTAGAAACCATCATAAAGAACAAAATTACTGAACATGTACTATAGATAATTATGGCTTAATGGGAGACAGCCAACATGGCTTTAGCTAAGAAAGGTCTTGTTTTACTAATCTGTTATGTTTTTTTGAAGGTGTGAATAAACAGGTAGACAATGGTGAGTCGGTTGATATAGTGTATCTGGACTTTCAGAAAGCCTTTGACAAGGTCCCTCATCAGAGACCTTTGGCAAAACTTCAAAGTCATGGGATAAGAGGCAGTGTAATATTGTGGATCAGGAATTGGTTAAAAGATAAAAAGCAGAGGGTAGGGCTAAATGGCCAATTTTCCCAGTGGAAAAAGATGAATAGTGGAGTACCCCAGAGATCTGTGCTGGATTTGCTGCTTTTTGACATATTCATAAATGATCTGGAAATGGGAATAATGAGTGAGGTTATCAAATTTGCAGATGAGACAAAATTATTCAAAGTTGTTAAAAACCCCTGTGGATTGTGGAAAATTGCAAGAGGATCTTGATAAATTGGAAGACTGGGCATCCAAATGGCAGATGAAATTTAATGTGTACAGGTGCAAAGTTATGCACCTAGGAAAGAAAAACCCAAACTATAGTTACATGATGCAAGGTTCCACATTAGGCACCACCACCCAGGAAAAAGATTTAGGCATCATTGTGGATAACATGTTAAAAACCCTCTGCCCAGTGTGCAGTGGCAGCCAAGAGAGCAAATAGAATGCTAGGTATCATAAGGAAAGGAATGGATAATAAAATGAAAGATATTATAATGCCTCTGTATCGGTGCGACCGCACTTTGAATATTGTGTGCAATTCTGGTCACCGTATCTTTAAAAAGATATAGCATTATTAGAAAAGGTAAGAGAAGAGCCATCAAAATGGTAAAGGGGATGGAAGGATACCCCTATGAAGAGAAGCTAAAAAGGTTTGGACTCTTCAACCTGGAAAAGAGACGGCTGAGGGGAGATATGATAGAGGTCTATAAATTAATGAATGGAGTAGAACGGGTAAATGTAGATCGATTCTTTACACCATCAAAATATAGAAAGACTAGGGGACATACAATGAAGCTACAGGGTAACCTTTTTAAGACTAATAAGAGAAAATATTTTATCACTCAACGTGTAATCAAACTCTGGAATTTGCTATTGGAGTATGTAGTAAAAGCTGTTAGTGTAGCCAGGTTTAAAAAATGTTTGGGCAAGTTCCTGAAGGAAAGGTCCATAAAACATTGTTAAAGTGGACCCGGGATATCCACTGCTTGCCCCAGTACAAGCATTGTAGAACCTGTTTCTTTTGGAGTAACTGCTAGGTACTTGTGACCTAGACTGGTCGCTGTTGGGAATAGGATACTGGGCTTGATTGACCTTGGTCTTACCCAGTATGGTATATCTTATGTTCTTACAGATTTTCTCAGTCGGCACCGGCTAGACCCAGGAGAATGGGAACTAAACGCAGCAGTATTTCACAAGATTACCTGCTGGTGGGGCATACTGATCATGGATTTTATGGCATCCACCTCCAGTGCCAAGGTGAGCAGATTCTTCAGCAGACATCGGGAATCCATGTCTGAGGGCTTCAATGCTCTGGCACAGAGGTAGCCAACAGAGGTTTCCTGTTCCTTCCATGGCCCCTAATAGGCCATCTCCTTCAATGCATAGAATCCCATCCTGGAAGAGTGATTCTCATTGCTTTGGACTGGTTCCGAAGGCCGTGGTATGCCAACCTCTGTAGGCTGTTGATATAGAGTCTGTGCCATCTGCCGAACAGAATCAGTCCATTTTCGCAGGGTCCTGTTGCCTCAAGTGTGTCGATTCTTGCTTATGGCTTGGCTCTTGAAAGGGTGGGTCTGAAGCGGATGGGCTACTTGGTGGCAGTGGTAGCTTGCTCTTGAAAGTCCATAAGCATCCTTGGCTTATGTCGGAGTCTGGAGAGTGTTTGAGAGCTGATGTGAGGACTATGGTCTCCAGGCTGTTTTGGCCTCTCTTCCAAATGTTTTGACCTTCTTACAAGCCAGGCTGACAAGGGGTTAGCTTTCAATTCCCTTAGGGTCCAGGTGGTGGCTATTTCATGTTACCATGGGCATGTACAGGGGTTCTTGCTGACGGCTCATCCCGACGTGGGGCAGTGAAGCAAGTACGGCTGTCTTTGCTGGCTATTGGCTCTTACTGGGTCATCCTTTGAGCCTTTCTCTAGGGCTTCTCTGAAGGACCTTACCTTGAAGGCTGTTTACCTGGTGGCCCTTCTGGTCTTTACTGGTTTGCAGGATATCGAAGAGGATTGTCAGCTGCACTGTCTAGACCTATGCAGAATATTGCATCTATCTTAAGAGAACCGAGTCCTTCTGTACGTCCAAACATCTTTGTTTTTGTTTGGGGGGCCGCATAAGGGTAAAGCGGCTTCCAAGGCCTCGATTGCCCAGTGGGTTAAGGAGGCAGTCACCTCTGCCTATGTACTAAAGAGTAGGCCAGTCCCAGCTGCTCTGAAGGCACATTCAGCAAGGTCTCAATCAGCCTCCTGGGCGGAATTTGTTCTCGTTCCTCCAGCTGACATCTGTAGAGCAGCTACTTGGCCATCCTTGTATACCTTTTACATGTCATTACCTTCTGGATGTGCAAGCTTCCATTGATGCGCGTTCTGGGGCTTCGGTTCTCCAAGCTGGAAATGTGGGTCCCTTACAACATTAGTACTACTCTGGTACTTCCCACACGTACTGGACTGGAGAGACGATAAGGAAGGCTAAATTAGATCTTACCTGCTAATTGTCTTTCCTTGAGTCCATTCAGTCCAGTCCCTGTGAGAATGTATTTTCAGTCCTTAGGAGCACTGGATGAGTCAAGCTGTTGTCCCGTGAGGGCTTCCTTAAGAAGAACATGATGCTATGGCATCCTCTTGGACATTTCTTTAAAACATGGCAAGTATGACCCCCGACTTCTTGCCATATTCTCGCCTTATAAAAAGTTTGAGAAGTTTTTCTTCTCTGATACATATGTTTGGGGAGCCTTGGTTTTTGCACTTGGATATTGCCCATGTTTGAAACCTTACTATGCTCTCTCGGAGTCTGCTTTGTCAATAGGATACTGATCTCTGGAGCCTATAGAGGGGGCACTTGTACTATGACATCAGAAATCTGACATGCTCAGTTCTCAGCTGCTGGTGGAGGCTGATAACCCACACATACTGGACTGAACAGGATGGCCTCAAGGAAAGACAGCAGGTAAGGTCTAATTTTGCCTTCTGCGAATGTTGCAACAGTTGAGCTCAAGACCAGAACGCTGAGTTCAATGCTGAGTTTTAATGCAAGTTCTGACAAGGCCTGCATTCAGTACTGGTGAAGAATATTATGCCCTTTTTTGTTTTATCTTAAGTGTATAGCACTCCCAATGTTTTTCTGATTTTGCTGAAAGGGGTGCTGAAAATCATTAGGGGAGGTGTACAGAAACAGGCACATGTGCTAGAATAATATATTTGGTGCATAACTAATATTTTGTGCAGAATTTTTCTGTTCAGTGATATTGATATTCTGAGCAGAAACGCTGCACAGAATAATAATGCTATTTCTGTGCCAGATATAGGTATTACTAGCGCAACCCCTGTATATGTATGACTGGCATGCTCACCTTGCTTAGCACAGACTTTGTGCATAACTTATTTGCATGCTGTTTTGCTCAACAAGGATGTAAACAAACTTCTGTATTTTTTGTAATTTAATATTTATAAATTTCAAACAATTATACAAGTTACAGCACTTGCACAGAAAATAGGGATTGCCTGAGTAATAAACATTTATTCATATTCCAAAGGAAAATAATTACAGAGGTTTTTGTGGTATTTCAATTCACATTAGGAAACTGCACTGAGCCTGAGCCTAGAGTTTCTGCATCAATCTACTGCATCCCTTGACTGGCCAACTCCAGTTTGGAGTAAACTGAATTAGTGGCTTTTATAATACTTTTGAAAGTGCCTTCTGATCAGTCATTTAACCTCTTAAATCTTGGTGAACAAGAATACTGCTGTGCCAATTATAAATTTAATGTAAATGTTAATTTAAAAAATGAAGCCTTTTTATTGGACTAACAATGGGGTTTTTTAACTAGCTATTGGGAACTAAAACTCTCTTGGTAAGACAGTATGTGCAAAAGTTGGCAATACTAGAAAATATGTGAACTATTAAAGCATACCAGTGGTGGCCTTGAAGGGGGAAAAAGTGGAGAACAGGTTGAGATGAATGAATGGGTGAGCAGAACATGATAAAGCAAGTGAGTTTTTGTGTTGTGAGAAGACCTAACAAAAATTTTGGTTCTCTCTTGTTAGTTTCAAATTATCTGATCTGTTCTCCATAGTCACTGCCTCATTTTCCTCTGGCACCTTCCCATCCTGTTGGAAGGAAGCCACTATCCTTCCTATTTTGAAACCTGGCTTTTCGGACCCTCTTGATACCCCTCAGTTATGGCCTGTCTCCCTTCTATCCTTTCTTTCTAAAGTTGTGGAGCAATTGATGGCTCAGCAGCTCCAGGATTTTCTTCTTCACTTTGGTGCCTTTCACTCAGCCCAGACTGGTTTCCATCCTCACCTGTCCACAGAGCACTCCCTTCTGGCTATTTCTGACTTTCTTCACACAGCTCTTGTTTCTCTTGATCTGACTGTGGCTTTTGATCTTGTTAACCATTCTCTCCTTCTTGCTCAACTTTCTTCCATTGGTATTACGGGTTTAGCTTCTATCTGCACGATCATATCTTCTAGGTCTCATGGTCCTCTTGGCCTCCCAGCTTCTTTATTGTGTTGTCCCTCAGGATGTTCTTTCTTTGGCCCTATTATCTTTAATGTATTCCTTGCCCCCCTGGAATTCCTGATTTAGTCCCTCAATGGTTTTCTTTGTCTATGCTGATGTTCTCCAGGAACAAGCAGAAAGTCAATCCTCACATATGGGTGAGGCCAACGGAGCCCTGCGGAAGCATCTCCCCAGCTTTCAAAGAAAGCCTTTGGGAGATGCCACCATGCATGGGTTCCCCTTCCCGCCCCAGGGTGCCATCTTAACCCAGTCTCCCTTTTTCCGCGAAGTTCTTCAGAAGTACTATCTTCTTTCCCCAGAAAAAGTTGATTTTTCTCATACATTAAGTGCATTTTCCTTCTCCGGTTAGCACCAGTCCCATTCCCGCCTCCAAGCCCTGTCGCCTTGGCGTCTAGTCTCGGAACAATTTGTAGGGTTTTTTCTCCAGCGTGGTTTTGTGCCTTTTCTAACCGCTGTCCGCATCAAGGGCCTTCAACTTCACAGGGGTCCTTTTTGCTCCAGTGGCCAGTGGGTTCAAAAAGTGTGATCGGTGCTCAAAGAATATGTCCCTAACTGATACACTCTGAGTCGCATAAAGCCCCCGTGGCGCCTGATCGGGTCTGCGGACACTCAGACAAGGGTTCTCTGGAGCAATAGCACAAGAAGAATAAGAAATCCTCGAGGATCTCATCCTGGGACTTGGACTCGCACGGCAAGTCCCGTGCAAGGTCCAAAAGGCCCCGGAGGGCATCTAAAGAGATGGGAGAGAAGCTGCCAATAGGGGGGCTTCTATTTATTTTGCCCATCGGTGGCCTGCCATCACCACAGATACCCAGGTACTTCAAGTTGTCAGAGAAGGCTACCTCCTTCACCTGGACCAAACGCCTCCCCCTTTCTTTCCAGAAGAGCTCTCTTGGACTCCCCTGCACCAGGCCCTGCTACTGTGGGAATTCACAGGCCTTCTCAGAACAGGGCCATGGAGCCGGTACCCCACCACCTTAGAGGGAAGGGGTTCTACCCCAGGTACTTTATGGTTAATGTATTTGTGAGTGATATTGCTGAAGAACTGAATGAAAAAGTCTGTATTTTTGCAGATGACATGAAAATTTGCAAGAGTGGACTCCCCCAAGGGAGTGGATAACATGAGGAAAGATCTACAAAAGCTGGAAGAATGGTCTAATGCTTGGCAGTTGAGATTTAATGTGAAGAAGTGCAGTGTCATACACTTCGGAAGCAGAAATCCAAGGGAATTGTATGCGATAGGGGGAGAGAAGTTGGTGTTCACGGACCAGAAGGACCTCGGAGTGATTGTTTCTGAGGATTTATTTATTTATTTATTTAACTGCATTTATATCCCGCTTTTCACCGGGTCAAAGCGGTGTAACATATAACATAGGGGGGGGGGGGCAATTTTTTCAGGGAGGGGCCATCACCAAGGGGCAACAATTAATGATTTAAGTAGACATGGACATGTATACGGTCATGTAGATAGGGTGGTATTTCTGTTCAGAGATGTTCACGGAATAGGATTGTCTTGAGCTGTTTCTTGAATGATGTGATGTCAGCGTTGTTCCTGATGTGGTTTGGTAGAGAGTTCCAGAGGGATGGAGCATAAAGTTCGAAGGCTCTGTTGCAGGTCCGTTGTGTGGATTTGGTTCTTTTGTGGGGGACGACGATAGAGTTATTGGAGGAGTGTCTGGTTGATCTGTTGTGGGATGGGCGAGGCAATAGGGAGTGGAGTGAGGTGTTCCGTGTTTGGTGGATAGTTTTGTGGATGAGTAGGATAGCTTTGTACTTGATTCTTGCTTGTATTGGAAGGAAGTGGAGGTCTCTTAGGATTGGGGTGATGTGGTCCCGTTTTTTTGCATTCTGAATAATCCTTGCTGTAGTATTTAAGGCAGTTCGGAGGGGGTTGGTGTGTGAGGCAGGAAGTCCATGATAGATTATGTTGCAGAAATCCAGATGAGGGAGTGTCACAGGGAGGGAGGATCTCAAGGTGGCGAAACAGTGTGACAAGGTGGTGGCAAAAGCCAGAAGGATGCTGAGTTGCATACTGAGAGGAATTACCAGCAGAAAGGAAGAGGTACTAATGCCACTGTACAAGTCTCTGGTGAGGCCTCACTTGGAATATCGTGTTCAGTTTTGGAGACCGTATCTCGCAAAGGATATAAAAAGACTGGAAGCTGTTCAGAGGAAAGCAACCAAAATGATTTAGAGCCTGCATCAGAAGATGTATGAGAAAGACACGGGAGATATGATTCAGACCTTTAAATACTTAGAATATTAATGAACAAACAAACCTCTTCCAAAGATTGGGAAGCTGTAAAACTAGAGGGCATAATATGAAGCTGCAAGGGGGCAAACTGAAAGGCAATGTCAAGAAATACTTTTTCACTGAAAGGGTGGTGAATGCTTGAAATGCCTTCCCGATGGAAGTGGTGGGGCAAATATAGTGACAGAATTCAAAATGGCATGGGACAGACACAGTGGATGCCTTTATAGCAACAGGATAAAATCAAAATAAACATAACTATCTCTTATATCTCAACAAATAGGGGTGAGCTACACGGAGCGATGGGTATACCCCCTAAACAAAGGCATGGGGAGGTGTGACCTACACGGAGCAGCAGGTGCACCTACTCTTGCCGCCTTGCTAGGGAGACTAGATGGACCATACTGGTCTTTATCTGCTGTCATATAGTATGTTACTATGTCCCAAAAAGAACAGGAGGCCTAAGTCCCATTCTGGACTTAAGTAATCTGAACAAGTTCCTGGTGCGGGAGAAGTTCAAAATGCTCTCCTTAGTAACATTGTTGCTATCTTCAGCAGGGAGATTGGCTATGCTCCTTGGACCTAAAGGATGCTTATACCCACATTCATCCCAGTCACAGGTAGTACCTGAGGTTCATAATCGTGGGTGACCTCTACCAGTACAGGATACTACCCTTCAGCCTAGCCTCCACACCAAGTCTTCACCAAATGCCTGGCAGTGGTGGCTGCCTACCTCTGTCTCCAAGGAGCCTTCATCTTCCCATACCTGGATGGCTGGCTTGTGAGAGGGGACACAGCCACTGAGGTGCAACAGGCCATGACCCACACCATCAAGGCCCTGAAGTATTTAGGGATTCATGATAAACCACCCCAAATCTCACCTCACTCCAACACAGGATCTGGAGTTCATAGAAACTCGTCTGGACATTCTCCAGGCCAGGGCCTTACTCCCCCTGGACAAGGCAGATCGCCTCAGGGCCCTGGCCACCAAGGTGCAGCGCCATCACACACTCGGTGCGGTCCATGCTCCACCTACTAGGCCACATGGCATCCATTGTCTATGTGGTCCTCAATGCCCATCTCCACATGTGAGCAGTTCAGTGGTGCCTCCACTCACAGTGGACACAAGCCACAGGCAGTTTCCAGGACAGGGTCTCAGTATCCCGTCAATTAGCAGAGTCACTCAACTGGTGGCAGGGTGCACAGCATCTGCAGAAGGGCTTGCCCTTCCAGCCCCCAAACGCCCAGAAGGTCCTCACCACAAACATGCCCCTACTGGGCTGGGATCCCCACTGCAAGGAACTGCATACACAGAGCAGCTGGTCCCTAGCAGAGAGCCAGCAACAGATCAACCTGCTGGAGCTCAAGGCCATTTTTCTGGCCATCAAAGCCTTCTACCACTGCCTGCAGGATCGGTCGGTGCTAGTCCAAACAGACAACCAGATCGCGATGTTCTACCTGAACAAGCAGGGGGGCACAGGATCTCAACGCCTCTGCCAAGAGTCAGTAGCCCTCTGCTCATACGCAGTTGGTCAGGGGATGCTTCTTAGGGCAGTATACCTTCTGAGTACTGTTCCCTCTAAGCTGTGCGCGTGTGCGCGCGCACACACACCTCGCCGAGCGAGCGCACATACTTTACAACAGAGCGCACAAAAATTACAGCTCTGATTCTGACAGAAAACAACACAGACGTCTTAAAATTTAAAAGTTATGATTGTAATTACTAGAAATTTCCCGCTTCATTTAGTAATCGTCTATTTTCATTTAATTTGATTAAAATCAGTGTGGTGTACATACTGTATTCTGATGTGTAGTCAAATTTTAAAGTATATAACTCCAAGTGTCGTTATGTGGCGCACAAAAATTTAACCTTCCTTCAAAAGCTGCACACAGCTGATATTTTATGCGCACACAGCCTACAGAAAATTAGAGGGAACATTGCTTCTGAGTCAGAACAATGTCCTAGCGGACAGACTGAACAGGGTCCTCCAGCCACACGAATGGCATCTAAACCCCAAGGTGGCAAAACAGCTGTTTTGACTTTGGGGAAACCTGAGTCTGAACCTCTTTGCCAGCCCAGCCAATATTCTCCAGGGACAGCAGGAATCAGTCCTCGCAACCCACCCTCTTCCCCTTAGAGTTGCTGTACATTGTTTGCCATCTCCTTTTGTCAGCTCTAGCTATGTCATCTGACTGAGTAAGAAGGCACCCTTTAGACGAAAAGGGGACCACACATGCGTAGTATCATCTCCCAGAGGCTTTCTTTGAAAGCTGGGAGATGCTTCCTTGGGGCTTCATTGGCATTGACGTCACCCATATGTGAGGTCTGATTCCTCCTGTCCCTGGAGAACACCTGTTACAGGTGAGTAACTATGTTATAGCCAACCTTTCCTTCCCTTCCACCTTGGTGATCCCTCAGATTTCCCAAAAACATGACGCTGTTGCAGACTGGCTCACCAGTCGGGGCTAAAGCTCAACACAAGCAAAGCTGTAACTATGTTTTTCTTTAATGCTCTTTCTCTCTCGCTTCCTCTTCCTCCCTCCATTCATGGGGCTCCTCTCCCTTACCATGACACTATTAAGATTCTTGGTGATTCCTTTGACTCCCAGTTCTTCTTTTCGCATCACATTTCTTCCATTGTTCAGTGCTGTTTCTTCATTCTCCGCCAAATTTTTTCCATTCAGAAGCTGCTTGATTTTGTTGTCCACTTGTCAGCTTTTTCTTTCGCTGGTAATCTCTCATCTTGATTTTGCCAACTCTTTATTCTCTGGCCTCACCATCTATCAGATCCATCACTTACAACTATTTCAGAACACTGCCATAAAACGTTTCCCCAGTCCCTGTAAATATGACCATGTGACTCCCCTTTTTTCATTGAACATTGACTTCTGGTTGTCTACCGTATTCGATTCAAACTCCTCATTCTCATGCATCAGATTCTTCATTCTGGCAATCCCCCTTTTCTGTCACAATTCCTAGTTCCATATGCCCCTCAGCATATTCTTGTCTCAGCTTCTCGGCATCTTCTGGTTGTCCCCTGCTTCTGGCTCATTCGCTCTTCCACTGCTCACTCTTCTTTTTGGGTGGCCGCCCCTACCCAATGGAACTCCCTCCCCTTGGTCCTGCCTTATCTGCTTTCTTTCACCTGTCTCACATCGCAACTGAAACCCCAATTGCTTTCTCTTGGCCTTCTTTTCCTCTGCCTCTCCTTGACTCTCGCTCACCCCCATTGCCCGCCTTTGGTTGTCTTCCATTGGCTGGTCAGGGTACAGCACCAATCCCTGATTAGCCCTTGTCTGTTTACTACCCCCCCCCCCCCCTCCTTTCTTTTCTATTTTTGTTAGCAGAACATTTCTAGACTTGTAACCTAGGCCCTCCTTCACTCATCTAGCCTGTCATCCTGTCGTTTTGTCTCATTGTCTCTCCTGCTTTTGTTTTAGATTTTGTTATTGCCCGCCTAGCTGCCTTTGTCCTTTTAGGCAGTATATCAAATAAACGTTAACTGTATTTTGCATTCAAAAGTTTTTATGTTGCTGGGTTGTGTTAAAAGTTCACTCTTTATTTTCCTGCTCATAATTATTGATGCAGTGCTCTGGTTCTGAAAAGTGCTTCCCCACAGAGCTGTCACCTTCGTCTGTCATGAGGCAGTGTCTCCAAATGAGTTAGGTTTAAGCATAAATTGATAGTAATTAATCTCATTCCTAAACCAGAGTATGTGGCGCATGTTCTCAGTCTCTCGGATTTGCTGCTAATGCTCCTTCTGGGTTCATAAGATGTTCCATGTGCATGGAAATTCCTCTTAAATTTTCTATACACCTGATAATCAAGCCTGTGGCAGCCAACATGGTGGGAAATATTACTGTATCTTTCTCCCACATGTTGTTGACCTGACTGCATTTCTTGGTACTTAGGCCATATGGTGTCTTTGTGCAGTCATGTTTCTATCCAGTCTGCCCTTCCATATCAATTATAGTCCCTTTTTTTTCCTTTAGAGATCGTATGTGTGTGTCCCATGCTTTCTTGACTTCAAATACTGTCCTCTCTTCTACTACCTCCACTGGGAGACTATTTCATGCATCTACCACTCTTTCCGTAAATAAATATTTCTACATATTACTCTCAAGTCTATCCCTTTTCACTCTCATCTTATGTCCCCTCATTGCAGAGCTTATTTTCAATTGAAAGAGGCTCTCCTCCTGCATTTATGCCACAGAGGTATTAAAATGCCTGTATCATTTCTCCTGTATCCTGCCTTTCCGCTAAAAATATACATACTGAGATCTTTAAGTCCCCATATGATTTATAACAAAGATCACTGACCATCTTGGTAGTCACTATCTGCACAGACTCCATCCTGTTTATATCCTTTTGAAGGTGTGGTCTCCATAATTACACACAAGACTCCAAATAAGGTCTCACCAAAGACTTAATGCCTCTGTATATACCTCCTCCTTCCTCCTGGCCATTCCTTCCCTATGCACCCAAGCATTCTCCTGGCTTTCACCATCACCTTTTCTACCTGTTTAGCCACCTTAAGGTCATCAGAAACAGTCATGCCCAGGTCCTTCTCTTCTTTTGTGGACAGAAGTACTTCACCCCATACTGTATTGCTCCCTTGGATTTTTACAGCCCAAATGCATGACCCTGCATTTTTTTAAGCATTAAATCTCAGCTGCCAAATTCTCAACCATTCTTCAAGCTTAGTTAGATTCCTCATGTTATCTACTCTTTCTAAGGTGTCTATTGTAGATTTTGGTATCATTCGCAAAGAAGCAAACCTTACCCAACAGCCCTTCTGCAATTTCACTAACAAAAAATGTCAAAAAGAATCGTACCAAGGACATATCCCTGCAGCACACCACTGGTAACCACCTTCTCGGAGTGAGCTCCATTTACCTGTATCCTTGGTCACCACCCAGTCAGTCACTTCAGGGTCCATCCCTAGGGTGCTCAATAAGTTGCCTATGCAGAACGGTGTCAGAGGCTTTACTGAAATCTCCAAGTATGCCACATCTAGGGCTCTCAAATAGTTCTAATTATGGTCTATTTTAATGAACGTAAAATATCAACATGTGTAAAGTCCATACGTTCAAAGAATCAAAAATTGTAAAAAGCTTCTTTTTTATTTGTTTTTTTCAATGCTTTTAAAAAATATATATACAGCCCAGGTTTTCTTCTCTAGTATCTTATCTCAAGGAAAATTTATTTAAAGGAAGAATCCCCGAGTGGACTAATTCAATACAAAATATGTTTAAAACAAGGGTCTCGACGCTCAGCTTCGGCGCCTTAATGGCGTTTCAGAAATTTTCTTCAGGAGACCTTTATCAGATATTTATGCTGCCCACGTTCTCTCTCTTTCTTTCTGATACGAGATGCGCGGCGTTTTTTCGTATCAGAAAGAAAGAGAGAGAACGTGGGCAGCATAAATATCTGATAAAGGTCTCCTGAAGAAAATTTCTGAAACGCCATTAAGGCGCCGAAGCTGAGCGTCGAGACCCTTGTTTTAAACATATTTTGTATTGAATTAGTCCACTCGGGGATTCTTCCTTTAAATAAATTTTCCTTGAGATAAGATACTAGAGAAGAAAACCTGGGCTGTATATATATTTTTTAAAAGCATTGAAAAAAACAAATAAAAAAGAAGCTTTTTACAATTTTTGATTCTTTGAACGTATGGACTTTACACATGTTGACATCTAGGGCTCTGACTTGGTCCAATTCAGTCAAAGGAATTAATCAGATTTGTCTAACAAGACCTGCCTCTAGTAAATCCATGCTGCCTCAGATCTTGCAATCCATTGGACTCCGGAAACCTCACTGTCTGTTTCAGCAGCGTTTCCATTTAATGTGCTCGCCACAGAGGTCAACCTAACTAGCCTGTACTTCTCAACCTTATCCTTGCTTCCACATTTGTGTAAAGGGACCACATATGCCTTTCTCTGGTCTTCTGGGACCACTCCAGACACTAAAGAAGCATTGAAAAGGTCAGACCGTGCAGCTGCTAGATCTTCCCCAGATTCTTTCAGTACTCTGGGATATATCCCATCTGGCCTCATCGCTTTGTCTACTTTTAGTTTAGCTAGTTCCTCACATTCTTCTGAAAATTGTTCAAGATCCCTTTCACTGCTGTTTCTATTTGTGAGTGTTTTCTGAGGTTCTACTTTTGGCCCTTCATCTGTAAACATAGAACAAAAAGTATTTGTTAAACAATTCCTATTTATCCTTATCAGCTTCTACATATTCCTTCCCTTCACCTTTTAACCTGACAATACCACTTTTGCACTTCCTTCTCTCACTAACATATCTGAAATTTCTTGTCCTGTATTATTGCATTGGTTATTTCTTTTTCTTTTTGTATCTTTTTGCTTTCCTGACTACTTTCCTAGCTTCTTTAAGTTTTTGCAGATATTGATGTTTGTCTTCCTTTCTGTGATCTCTTGTATGGTTACCCTCTTTTCTTCACCTTTACAGCTACTTTTGAAAACCATAGTAGCCTCACTTTTTTTTTCCTTTTACATTTATTTACCTTTCTAACACAAAGTTTTGTTGCCCTTAAGATATCCCTTTCAGTTTTGCCCATTGCTTTTCTACATCCCCTAGCTGTTCCATACCACTAATGACCCCTTGAAGTATTGCACCATATTGGCAACGTTAGATTTCCTAAAGTCTAAGACCCTTGCTTTTGAATAGACTTTATCAGCCCTATCCTAATACTGAACCACACCATCTGGGGATCACTGGTTGCAAGATGATCTCCCCCTATAACATCAGAAACACTTGTTCTGCAAATTGTTGCTTCCTTTCCCATTTGTACAGGTAGATTCTTGCTCATTTCTTCTGCTCGTCTGAATGTTTTTCCGAGTTTAATGATGGAATTGGATTCTGAACGCTTACTTTGATACTTCAGTACTTATGTATTTGGGCCTTTTTGACGCTGTTAAATAGGCTTGGAGGCCTATGATGGTGCTCTATATGTATAATCTATTTCTTTCAAGCCCATTCCTCCCTTTGGCTCTCAGAATGTCAAGTCTCAGTATTCACTTATTTTTCAAATCTATGTCATTGGCATGCAAGTTTTTCAAAATACTTGAGGGATCAGTCAACAATTCCAGAGCTATAGATGAGTATTGGGATTTTCTCCATGAACAAGCAGGAAGTCAGCCCTTACATATGGGTGATACCTGCGCTGACTGAACCCACGCAGAGCATTTCCACAGCTTTCAAAGAAAGCCTTTGGGATATGCTGCCACGCATGCATGGTCCCCTTCCTGCCCAGGTGTGCCATCTTGCTCAGTCGTCTCTTTATTTTTTTTTTCCTGCGGAGCCCAATGGACGTCCGTCCAATTTCCCCAGAAAAAATCCTTGCTATATCCTTAAGAATTAGCTGTTACTAATTTGCGTACCAGTTCCTCTTCCCACCTTGAGCCTCTGTCAGGCCCGGCGCTGTTCTCGGCTCTTTTCCTCATTTTTGAATGTTGCTTGCCTTGACTGGCATTCACACCCTTTTTCGCCCAGGGGTTGTCGATCCCGGCCGTGTGTTTCCCACCATGTCCCCCAGTGGATTCAAAAAATGTGATGGCTGCAGTCAAACCATGTCTGTCACCGATACCCATGACTGCTGCTTACGCTGCCTGGGACCCGGACCATGATAGCACCTCCTGTGATCTGTGCCAGGCCATGATGGCTAAAACCAATTAAAAGAAGTCGGAGTTGCAGGAGAAACTGTTCCCAAGGTCTGACTCGGCTCTGGCCTCCCCGACACAGAGCTCCAAGCCTAGCACTTCCCGTGAGGCCCAAGCATCCTCGGAGTCCCGCGCTGGCAGCTTCTCCGAGAAAACCTCTGACCCTGAGCAAAAGAAGAAAAAATCCTCAATCTGTCGAGGTCCTACCGTAGAAACCCGGTAAGACTGCTCAAAGGGACTTGGGCAACTCAGAGAAGCGTCCCACCAAGGTTTTCTCAAAAAGGATTCCTCAGCCGGCGGAGACTGTGCAAGGTTCCTCGAAACCATAGTCCTCATTGAGGACGCACTCAGAGTGTCAGCGCTGGACCCGAGATCCTCGGTGTTTGCGCCAAAAGCTGCAGAGCCTTCTGGCTTGGAAACCAGAATGGCAGCCATGGAGCTGAACATTACTGCTATTCTGGCCATGCAACAGGCAATGATGTCTGGTTCGTCCACATCATCTGCCCCGACGACCGGGCCTCCGACTGCAGGGGAGTCCCTCCTAGTAGTCAAGCCAAGGTCCTAGCACCACCAGTCTCGGGTAAGTTCTCGGTTGAGGTCCCAGTCCCATTCCTTGGGCGTCCAGTCCTCCTTGGCCAGTTTCCAAGACTTGGACCCCAGGTCCCCGGGAGGCCCCCAGCCCTTCGATGCAGGCCTCTAGGGAAGGAGTCACAAGACCTTGGACTCGTCATCCTCCCTCGAGTGGGAGACCGATGACAAGGCCTCCCCAGATACCAGATAGCACAGAGACATCCCTTCAGACCCGGCACCATTCTCTTCCAGAGGACGTAGTCTTCCACTACTTTGTCAGAGATATGGCTAGAGCACTCTCAGTGCAAACCAAGTTGGAGGAGGACCCATGCACCGAAGAACTGGAGATTCTCCAGTTGGAGTCTCCACCTAAGGAAACTCTCACTCTGCTGGTGCAGCCGATCCTCGAGCAGCTACTGTTGCGAATGTGGGAGACCCCAGCTTTGGTACCAGTGGTCAGCTGATGCCTCAACGCCATATACCACATCGGGAAGGGGCTGAGGTTCCACAAGCCCCAACTCCCACATAACGCCATGATTGTTGAGTCAACCATGCAAAAGCTCAAGAGCCAGAAGACTTACTCTTCTGTCCCTCCTGGAAGGGCTGCTAGAGCCTCGACGCCTTTGGGCGCAAGTGCTTCCGGGGCTGAATGCTGGGGTGTGGAATCCAGCCTTATGAGCTATACATAGGCATGTACCTGAAGGCCCTGACCCCAGAGTTGTCCAGGTTTTCAGTGGGGCTGGCCAGGGAACCTCTCCAATGGTTCCAAGCTCTGGCCTCCAGGATCAAGGATCACTTGAAATTCCTCTCCCAAGCAGCCTACGATGGATTTGAGTCAGCAGCTTGTGTAGCAGCGGCCGTCATCGGGGCTTAATGCCAAGCCT
The DNA here is from genome assembly GCA_033557465.1 of Ichthyophis bannanicus. Classification (NCBI taxonomy): domain Eukaryota; kingdom Metazoa; phylum Chordata; class Amphibia; order Gymnophiona; family Ichthyophiidae; genus Ichthyophis; species Ichthyophis bannanicus. The sequence goes on along the minus strand of CM066035.1, from coordinate 585,109,218 downwards.
GGCTACAGTCATCGGACCTCAAGCATTGGGTCCAGGACAAGCTGCTCAATGTCTCCTGAACTGGAGACAACGTCGCGACCGAGAGAGAAGCAGAAGTGGTGACCCACCAGAGACTCTCAAAGACTTCTTCCTTTCCCTGCAAGAAGGGGAGGGGGGGCGAGGAAGGCCCTTGTTCCAAGGGAAAAAGGGGCACTTCCAACAGAGTCACCGCTACCAGTCTTGGGCCAGCAACAAGGCTCTTGCCCTAAGAGGCAGAGACAGGGAGCTCAGAAGCCCAAGGCTCAGAATCTCCAGGCACTGGTTTTAGCACAACCAGGGAGGAGCTTTTGACTCCCTTGACAGGGCCTCCCCTCTTCCGGGAGACTTTCACCAACCCACAGAGGGCCGCCTGGCACTCCTTACCCACAGGTGGGCTGAGGTCACCTCAGACCAGTGTGTGTGTGCTGCAGATGGTAAAGGAGGGCCACCTCCTCTGCTTACAACAGATACACCACCCAAGTTCTTTCCAGGGCAGCCAGTGTGACCTCTCCTTTACCAGACCCTTCTGCTCTCAGAGCTCGCAGGTCTTCTCAGGGGTTGTGCAGTGAGTCACTTTTGATACGCTTGGAGGGATACCTGGCAGTATCATTTGTTCTGACATGGAATAGCAACATTGGGTAATAGTCAGTGGGCTTGATGAGTCTCGGCAAACTCTCCGTAACATCTTGGATTTTGGCACCAAGCAGACAGCATACCACTCTGGACATCAAGTCTGGTCGGCAGATGGACGCCTCAGTACCCCTCAGAAGAGTCACCAACCACCACTGCCCTTCGCTTCCTTGTGATCACTGATTCTCCAACTTTGGGGTACTTGAGCTCTGGTTCTTCCCTTTCCAAGTATGCTTTCACCTCCTCCACTTCCAGGGCTGCATAATGGTTCTTCAATTCAAGGGCTGGAGAAGTTGGATTGGTGATTCTGCAGGCCCTGGTGACTTGTGTCCAACCTTTGTCATTCTGTAGGCACCCATCTTCTCCTCTGCTGGAGAGCTTGGTTGCTGCAAGAAGCATCTCATCAATTTAACCCCATTATCCAAGTTGATATTCCTGTTCTATGTAAAACCAAACAATTTGTGTTTAGGTTGTTTTTGTTATACTGTAAACCGCGCTGATACCGAATAGTGCGGTATATAAGCAACTGTAATAAATAAATAAAATAAATAAATAAAATCAATGTACTTCTCACTGTCTTGAATGCTCCTCAGCCTCGCCACCTCCTCTCTGAGTTCCTCCACTTGTTTTATAAGAATATAAGATATGCCATACTGGGTCAGTCTAAGGTCCATTAAGCCCAGTATCCTGTTTCAAACAGTGATCAGTCTAGGTCATACGTACCTAGCAGTTTTCTGAGAGCTTCAGCATGCAGGCACCCTGCACATGGAACCGGTCCTTCACCTGGCATTGGGACCTCTGTCTGGACAGAGGCAGAAGCTGTAACGGGGGCAACAGCTTTAGTGATACGATTTTTCCCAGCCATTGTTCTGTTCGTGGAGCTTAGGTATCTGTTACAGCAAAAGAGAGAGATCTACAAAAGTACCAGCTGGTTTCCCAGCTGTCCTTTCAAAGAAAAAGCAGTTAAATCTCTTTTTAATTATATTCAAAATGTGCTGTTCCAAGTCCCTGTGTTTTGTTAATTGGGGAGGTGCCCTATAAAGCAGGACTGCTCACTAGGGGTGGGTGGGAATTCGGGGGGGGGGGGCGGGTAGAGAGGGAACTAACACCTGATTAGGTGTCAGTAGCTCCAAAGAGCTGAGAAAGTTACCAAAGCAGAGTTTTAAACCTACCCCACTAAAGAAAATAGTTCTCCATTTAAACTAAAGCACCAAAAAGAATGTAACTTTCTTTTAAAAAGTCTTTTTTAATAATGTATGGACCTTTCCTCCAGAAACTTGTCCAAACCTTTTTTAAACCCAGCTACACTAACGGCTTTTACTACATTGTCCAGTAATGAATTCCAGAGTTTGACTACACGTTGAGTGAAAAAATATTTTCTCTTATTAGTTTTTAAATGGGTTACATTGTAGCTTCATTGCGTGTCCTCTAGTCTTCCTACTTTTTGATGGCATAAACAACATATCTATATTAACCCATACCATGCCATTCATTAATTTATAGACTTCTATCATATCTCCCCTCAGCCTTCTCTTTTCCAAATTAAAGAGCCCTAACCTTTTAAGCCTTTCCTCATAGGGGTATTTTCCATCCCCTTTACCATTTTGGTGGCTCTTCTCTGTACCTTTTCTAAATCTGCTATATCCTTTTTAAAATACGGAGACCAGAATTGTACACAATATTCAAGGTGCGGTCGAACCATGGAATGATACCAGAGGTATTATAATATCTTTGGTTTTATTCTTCATTCCTTTCCTTATGATTCCTAGCATTCTATTAGCTTTCTTGACCGCCACTGCACACTGAGCGGAGGGTTTCAACATATTATCCACGATGGTGCATAAATCTTTTTCCTGGGTGGTGGTTTCTAAGGTGGTATCTTGCATCATGTAACCAAAGTTTGGGTTGTTCTTTCCAAGGTACATAACTTTGCACTTGTCCACATTTAAATTTCATCTGCCATTTGGATGTCCAGTCTTCCAATTTGTCAAAGTCCTCTTGCAATTTTTCACAATCCTCTTGGGTTTTAATAATGTTGAATAATTTTGTGTCATCTGCAGATTTGATCACCTCATTCATTTATTCCCATTTCCAGGTCATTTATGAATATGTTAAAAAGCAGCAAGCCCAGCACAGATCCCTGGGATACTCCACTATTTACTTTTCTCCATTGAGAAAATTAGCCATTTAGCCCTACTGTCTGCTTTCTATCTTTTAACCAGTTTCTGATCCACAATAGTACATTTCCTCTAATCCCATGACTTTTTAATTTTGCCACGAGTCTCTCATGAGGGACCTCGTCAAAGGCTTTCTGAAAATCCAGATACACTATATCAACTGGCTCACCTTTGTCTACCTTCAAAAAAAAAAGATTAGTAAGATAAGATTCTTTCTTGACTAAATCCATGTTGGCTGTCTCCCATTAAACCATGACTATATACATGATCAGTAATTTTATTCTTTATGATGGTTTCTACCATTTTGCCAGTACTGATGTCAGACTCAGGTCTGTAGTTTCCCAGATCACCCCTGGAACCCTTTTTAAATATAATGGTGTTACATTGGCCATTCTCTAATCTTCAGGTACTACAGTTGATTTTAATGATAGTTCACAGATTACTAATAAGTCTGCAATCTCCTATTTCAGTTCTTTTGATACCCTTGGGACGTATACCATCTGGTCCAGGTGATTTGGTACTTTTCAGTTTATCAAATAGTTGTAATACATCTTCACAGTTTATCATTATTTCTTTCAATTCTTCCACTACATCACCTTTATATACCATTTCAGGCACGAGTAAATTCCCTACATCTCCTTCGGTAGAGACCGAAGCAAAGAATTCATTCTGTTTCTCCGCTATGGCCTTGTCTTCACTTAGCGCCACTTTTATTCCTCTATCATCCAATGGTCCAACTGACTGTCTCAGTTTTTTGCTGCAAATGTACTTGAAAAAGGTTTTATTATGAATTTTTGCTTCCTCGATGAGCTTTTTTTCAAATTCTCTCTTTGCCTGCCTTATCAATGCTTTGCATGTAACTTGGCAATGCTTTTGTTTCCTGTTTTCGTCATTTGGCTCCTTTTTCCATTTCCTGAAAGATGCTTTTTTGGCTGCAACAGACATTCTGGCCTTGCCTTTAAACCATGCTGGCAGTTTTTTGGCCTTCCTTACACTCTTCTTAGTGTGAAATACATCTGTTCTGGGCTTCCAAGATAGTATTTTTAAACAGTGCCCACATTTATGCAAATCTTTAGCCTTTGCAGTTGCTCCTTTTAGTCTTTTGTTAACTATTTTCCTCATTTTATCATAGTCTAACTTTTGAAAGTTAAATGGTAGTACTGTGGATTTCCTTGCTGTCCTTCTTTCAGTTTATTAAATCAAATGTGATCATGTTATGATCACTAGTGCAAAATGGACCCAACACACTTATCTCTTGCACCAGATCCTGCATGCCACTAAGGACTAAGTCCAGAATAGCTTTCCCTCTTGTCGGCTCATGAACTAGCTGTTCCAAGAAGCAGTCATTTATTCTAGAAACTTTATCTCCCTAGAATGTCCTGCTGTGATCCTGACCCGGTTGATACCCAGGTAATTGAAATCACCCATTATTACTGTGCTGTAAATACTGTTAGCTTCCCTGTTTTCTTTGAGCATTTCATTAGCCATCTGTTCATTCTGGCCAGGTAGTAGGTAGTACACCCCCACTGCCATCACCTTCCCCTGTTTACATGGAATTTCTATCCATAGAGATTCTACAGCATATTTTGTTTCCTGAAAAACTTTAATCCTATGTGACTCAATCTTCTCTCTAACATAGAGCGCAACCCCTCCACCAATTTGGTCTCCTCTATCATTGTGATATAATTTGTACCCAGGTATCACAGTGTTCCTTTGGTTGTCCTCCTTCCACCAGGTCTCTGAGTTACCAATCATATCTAACCTCTCATTTAGAGCTATATATTCTAAGTCTCCCATCTTATTTTTTAGACTTCTAGCATTTGCATACAAGTATTTAAGAGGTGGTATTTTATTCATATTAACAATCAGGTTATCACTGACAAGGGTAATTTTGAATCTTTCAGCTCTGTACTTAATGGCATCTGGGTAACTTTTATCTTTATTGGAACCTCTCTGTTTGGATGTCCTAACTCCCTTGTTTTGTTAGTATCCTTCAAGGATTCATTCTTTCGAACCATGCGCCCTTTGACGACTGTCGGCTTTCCCCTACTATCTAGTTTAAAAACTGCTCTATCTCCTTTTTAAATGTTAATGCCAGCAGCCTGGCTCCTTCCCGGTTAAGGTGGAGCCCATTCCTTCAGAAGAGCCCCTCTCTTCCCCAGAAAGTTACCCAGTTCCTAACAAATCCAAAACCCTCTTCTTTGCACCATTATCTTATCCATACATTGAGACTCTGGAGCTCTACCTGCCTTTTGAGCCCTGTGCATGACATGGAAAGCATTTCAGAGAATGCTACCCTGGAAGTTCTGGATTTCAACTTCCTACCTAAAAGCCTAAATTTGGCCTCCAGAATCTCCCTCCCACATTTTCCTATGTTATTGGTACCAACATGTACCAAGACAGCAGACTCCTCCCCAGCGCTATCTTAAACCTTTTTTCTATGTGGCACGTGAGGTCTGCTACCTTTGCACTGGGCACGCTTGTTACCAAGAGATCCTCACATCCACCAGCCACCCAGCTATCTACATGCTTAATTATTGAATCACCTACTATAACAACCATCCTAATCTTTCCCTCATGGGCACATGGCCCTGGAGAAACCTCCTTGGTGAAAGAGGGTGTTGCATCTCCTGGTGGACAGGTCCTAGCTACACGATCACTTCCTGTCTCACCAAGGTGATGCACTCCTTTCACGAGACCTCTCTTCTCCATGGCAGCTGAGAGATTCAGACAGGAGATGGTGCTTCATTACTACGTACCTGTAGTTCTCGTCTATGTACCTCTCTGACTTCTTTGTCTTCCAAGTTAGCTACTCTAGCCTCCAGAAATCGTACTCATTTCCTGAGGGCATAGAGCTCCTTGCACCTAGTGCACACGTAAGACCTCTCACCAACTGGAAGAAAATCGTACATGCGACACTCAATACAAAAGACTGGATAAACCCCCATCTCTCTGCTGGACTGCTGTCTGCATCTTAGTTTTAAAGTTTTGTTTAGTTATTTAAATTGTTTTTAGTTGCTAGGGATACTTGTACTAATACAACTATACAAATAATAAGTTTAAGGGATCTTGTTCACCTCAAGATTAATTACTTTCAGGGCCTTAACTCATCTATTCTTGGTGAGGATAATCAGCCAAACTAGAAGGGAATGTGAATATCACTCCACCTTTAATAGGTGTAAGACTCTACAAAGCTAGGATTATGCCTGGGTGAGTGGGAGTCTGGGTGGGCAGGAGGGAACTAAGTAAAGGCTGGCTTGCTTGATGCATAGGTCCCAGACTTGCTGTTTTAAGGTAATATGTGATTTATTTCCTGGGTGATTCACAAAGTCCTTGCTTTGATAGAGAGAGTCTTTTAAAATGCCTCTTTGATCTGTCACTTGGCTTTAGCACCTATTTAAAATAATTTCACAGGTCTTTTGCCCCCTATTTAGAAGGCCTCTTTGTAAAGGTCTCTAGAAACAATTTTTTGCTCAAAGAATACTGACCCTGTTTTCATGTTATGCTAAGTTATACTCTGATTTGATTTAAATTAAAGCTCCTTGCTGATACTAGGTCCTGACTATTACATTTAAACTAGAAGCTCTCTGCTGGGTTTTAAACTTAAACTGAAAGCTACCTGCTGAGTTTTTAATTTAAACTAAAAGCTCTTTGCTGATACTAGGCGCTGACTGTTTTAACAAATACACGAGATTTTAACTTACATAGATTTATCAGCTTTAATCTAAAGAATTTCCAGAAGTAAATACTTACAATTGCAGATCTCTCTCCAGAATTTGCAGTCCCTCTTTGTAGTCCTTCAAGACTGTGATGGCTGTACTTCGTGCGTTAGCAGTGCGAGTGGGTGTGCCTGTACTGTGCGGTTACCATGGGTGTTTGACAGTGCGCAGTAGTCGCATCCTTTTGCAGACATTGTGGATGCAGCTAACGCTACCTCTATAGCTGATGATAGCTGTATGAATGACGCTGTCCCGCTGTGATCCCTAAATTTTTATCACGTTAGACTTCTGGGGAAATGCTCCGAACAAAACGCACAGCGTTTGCCATTACCACGTTGCTTATGCAACTAACACCCAGCATTTTGCTGCAATAGCCTACCGCTGTTCAGTAAACATACTGCATAGAGTTCAAAAATGAGCCAGATTGGACCAGCGTTTCCAGAGAAGTAGCCGCCGCCACCCCCACCCCACCAAAAAAAAAGAAAGCAAGCCCAATGCATTTCTTTGTGAGAATTTCAATTTCTATAGCATTGAAATCTACATATAGTCAGGAGTTCTTCCTTTCAAACTCCTCCCTATTATCTATTCCCTCGCAACTGCCCTACCAACCCGCCAAATGACCCCCTCCCTAGAAGAAAATATTGCCACACAAATGCCTCACCACCTTGGAAACTGTCCCCGCCCAACAAAAAATCTCCTCTATTGCAACTGCCCCACCTATCTACAAACTGCACCTACCACTGAAAAAAATAACACTCCCTCAGAACTGCCCCAGCTACCCCTCCCCCAAGACACAACACATGCATAGCACGTAGGACACACAACAGACACAAGAGAACCACACCTCCATTCCGTCCCTTTGGTCCAGGCCAGACTCCTGGGTTGTGCACCAGTTCCAGCAGATGGAGTTTGAGCCTCTGACACTTTTGTGATGTCACCACATGAGGAGAGAACAACGCCCCTAGGTCAGTACAGCTCAGTCTCCAGCAGGTAGAAGGAGCTCAGTGCAGTTGCCTGCACTGGAGGATTGATTGGCTTTAAAAATGCTATTTGGTTTTGCAGATCAGTTTGGAAAAAAATCAAGTTTAGATGGATTGGAGCTCGCCAGACTTTCTGCTGCAGCAGCAGTTAAACCCCTCTTGGGGCGTGCACACCGTTCAGTCGACTCGTCACCCTCTGTGAGGGAAAGGGGTGTTGTCCCATTCAGTCAAGCTTCCCGTGCCCAACGGTAGTGCTCAAGAGTGGCAGATTTGCAGTCCTCAGGTAGGAGTCTAAATGGGGTTAGTTCTCTGGGGACTGGGCTAATCGGCGCACGCCTAGCAGTCTCACCAATTGGGAGCAAGTCCACAGTTTGGGAGGAAAAGTATTCAGGCCTTCCCAATGCTGAATTCGGTTTATGTGGTTCGTGGTGCAGTCTGCTCTCGGGCTCAGGTGTTTGCTTTGGCTGCGAGTCAGAGGACAGCGCCGTCAGACTTCGGGGAGTGGATCTAGTGGCAGGAAGCTCTCCAGAGCAGGCTCCTTTGCAAGACAGCAGGGAATCATTGTTCTTTGCAGTGGTTCCCACTTTATCGGCAGGAACCACAGCCATTTTGAGTGCCTCGACTCTAGCAGTGGCACATGATGGGGAAAGGAGGGATTCGGTTAACATGCTTCTTCAGAAGCCTGCAAAGCCTGTTGAAGGGTAGCAGAAGAAGGATGCCATGGCGAAAGAGTCGAGGGAGGAACACCTCTCTCTAGAATTTGTGCTATTAATGCACATAGCATTTTGCCTGAAACAGGGCAAGAATAGTGCCATTAGGAAAGCTGCTGCCCCTCCCTGGTTGGTTTGTGAACCCTCCATGAGCGCTATGGGAGCAGGCTCAACTGAAGAAGCACAGGACTTGGCTCAGGAGGAGCTGCTCTTGGACCGGGCTCAGTGGATCCTGATTCAGATTCCAGTTCATCTGGGGCAGACTTGGAGAGGCCCTTTGGCTTACAGCCTCCTGGTGGGGCAGCGGATCTGGAGGAAACTGAGGGTTCCTTAGGGGAAAGATCTCTCCATCGTGTGAGTATTTCAGCAGGAGGACCTGCTGCTGTTCATCATGCAGGCGCTGGCCACGTTGAACATTTTGCAGCCATCCCAGGAGCCAGAGGTGCCTTTGGAGGATCCTGTGCTCCAAGGGATCAGGCGGTCAGAAACGGATGGAGCTTGAGCTGGAGGTGCCCAAAGCGGGGTTGAGGGGAGGATGTGTGGTGGTGCATCTTTATCACATTCTAGCGGAGGAAGAAGACCTGCTAAAGGTTCCCAAGGTGGACGCTCTGGTGGAAGCCAGGACCAAGAAGACTACTATCCCAGTTGAGGGCGGTGCAGCCCTCAAGGATGCATAGGACAAAAAGTTGGAGACATTGTTGAAGCAGGCTTTTGAGGTTAATGCCTTGGCGCTCCAAGCTTCAGTGTGCAGAGCGTATGTGGCAAGGGCCTGCATGCATTGGTCTCAGTCTCTTGGGCATGCAGACTCCAGCAGATGTGGCCAGATACGCTTCAGCAGTATATCAAGCGACGAAATAAAGATTGGAGTCAGTGCATATTTTGCAGATGCCTTTTATGACCGCCAGAGATCCCCCTTCAAAGGCATGGCATCTGTTGTAGTGGAGTGTCTCTCTCTTTTTCTGACTCCACAATTTGTTGACAGATTAATCCTCAAAGGCACGTCTCAGTCGGCTTCTCTTTAAGGGGAAGCTACTTTTCAGGGAGGCATTGGTAAAACTTGTCAAGGAACTTGGGGAAACATAAGATATGCCATACTGGGTCAGACCAAAGTCCATCAAGCCCAGTATCCTGTTTCCAACAGTGGCCAATCTAGGTCATACGTACCTAGCAGGTTCCTCAAAAGACACAGGTTCCACAATGTTTGTATTGGGTCAAGCAGTAATATCCCAGGTCCCTTTTTAATAATGGTTTATGGACCTTTCCTCCAGGAACTTCTCCAAAACCTTTTTAAACCCAGCTACACTAACAGCTTTTACTACATCCTTGGGTAACAAATTCCAGAGTTTGATTACACGTTGAGTGAAAAAATATCTTCTCTTATTTGTCTTGAATAGTTTACCCTGTAGCTTCAATGCATGTCCCCTAGTCTTCCTATATTCTGATGACGTAAACAATCGATCTACGTTTACCCGTTCCACTCCGTTCATTAATTTATAGACTTACATCATATCTCCCCTCAGCCATCTTTTTTTTTCCAGGTTAAAGAGCCCTACCCTTTTTAGCCTTCCTTCATAGATGTATTCTTCCATCCCCTTTACCATTTTGGCGGCTCTTCTTTGAACCTTTTCTAATAACGCTATATTTATTTTATTTTTATTTTATTTACATTCCTTTATATACCGCGCTATTCTGCATCAGTGCGGTTTACATTGAACAAACTGAAATTACATTGAACAGGGCATTATAACTTGGAAATAACTATTTTACAGGGAACATGGGCTATGGAGGGTTAAGTGGCTTGCCCAAGACCTACAAGGAGCACCTGTAGGACTAGAAACCCCAGTCCTTCTGGCCCAAGGTTGCTGTCCTCTAATGGGATTTGAACTCCTGACCTTACGGCCTGAAGTACCTTGCCCCCAACCACTAGGCCACTCCTTTTTAAGATACGGCGACCAGAATTGCACTCAATATTCAAGGTGCAGTCACACCATGGAACGATACAGAGGCATTATAATATCTTTTGTTTTATTTTCCATTCCTTTTCTTATGATACCTAGCATTCTATTTGCTCTCTTGGCCGCCGCTGCACACTGGGCAGAGGGTTTTTAACATGTTATCCACAATGATGCCTAAATCTTTTTCCTGGGTGGTGGTTCCTAATGTGTGGAGCCTTGCATCGTGTAACCATAGTTTGGGTTGTCCTTCCCTAGGTGCATAACTTTGCACTTGTCCACATTAAATTTCATCTGCCATTTGGATGCCCAGTCGTCCAATTTATCAAGATCCTCTTGCAATTTTCCACAATCCTCATGGGTTTTAACAACTTTAAATAATTTTGTCTCATCTACAAATTTGATAACCTCACTCGTTCCCTTTTCCAGGTCATTAATGAATATATCAAAAAGCAGCGTACCCAGCACAGATCCTTGGGGTACACCACTATCACCTTTCTCCATTGGGAAAATTAGCCATTTAGCCCTACCATCTGCTTTCTATCTTTTAACCAGTTCCTGATCCACAATAGTACACTGTCTCCTATCCCATGACTCTTTAGTTTTGCCAGTGCTTGTGCTGTTTCCAGTTTTCGTCATTTGTCTCTTTTTTTCCATTTCATGAAAGATGCTGTTTTGGCAATAACAGCCTCTCTGACCTCACCTTTAAACCATGCTGCCAGTTTTTTGGACTTCCTTCCACTTTTCTTAAAGTGTGGAATACAGCTGGTCTGGGCTTCCAAGATAGTATTTTTAAACAACACCTAAGCTTGATGTGAGTCTTTAACCTTTGCAACTGCTCCTTTTAGTTTTTTCTTAACTGTTTTCTTCATTTTTTCATAGTCTCCCTTTCGAAAGTTAAAAGGTAGTACTGTGGATTTCCTTACCATCCCTCCTCCACTAATTAAATCAAACGCGATCATGCTATGATCACTATTGCCAAGTGGCCCCCAACACCCTTATTTCTTGCACCAGATCTGGTGTTCCACTAAGGACTAGGTCCAATATGGCTTCCCCTCTGGTTGGTTCATGAACCAGCTGCTCCAAGAAGCAGTCATTTGTCATCTAGGAACTTTATCTCCCTAGCATGTTCTGCTGTGACACTGACCCAGTCGATACCGGGGTAATTGAAATCACCCATTATTATTACTGTGCTGTAACGTTTGTTAGCTTCCTTGATTTCTTTGAGCATTTCATCATCCATTTGTTCATTCCGGCCAGGCGGTCGATAGTACACCCCCACTGCCATCGCCTTCCCCTTTTTACATGGAATTTCAATCCATAAAGATTCTACAGCAAATTTTGTTTCCTGCAAAACTTTAATCTGCAAAACTGGCTCTTATCACAGAATCTGCGAATAAACTTCAAGAAAACTGAAGTCCTTTTCGTAACCAGGAATAAGAAATTCTCTCCCCCCCCACAACATTGAAGGTGAGAGATGTGGAACTACCGTGTAAATCATCGATTCGCTACCTGGGAGTCACCATAGATCAAGAACTGACCTTCAAAGATCACATAAAGCAGACTGTCAAATCTATCTACAATAAAATAAGAACGCTGAAACACTTAAGACCTCTACTTGCCCCTAATGATTTCAGAACAATCTTCCAATCCCTTGTGACACCACATTTTGATTACGCCAGCGTCATCCTGCATGGTCTGCCCAAGAGCACCCTCAACCCACTTCAATTGGCGATGAACTCAGCAGCCCGCATCCTATGCTGTACTTCCAGAAGAGACCACATCACTCCCATACTAACGGAGCTTCATTGGCTACCCCTACAAGCCAGGATCACCTACAAAGCACTATTGCTTTCCTTTAAAGCAATCAATCAGATAGCCCCACCTTCCCTCTCTTCACTTCTTACCAACACCCCTACGAACATGCTAAGAAGATCAGCAGCCGCTAATACCCTTGCTATACCAAAAGAGTACACTAAATGTGTAACCAAGCAACCAGAGATAGGGCCTTCACTTTATTTGCTCCAACCTGCTGGAGCAATCTCCCTCCGCATATCCGATCAATAAAGGACCTCTCCCAATTTAGAAAGGTCCTGAAACACTACCTATTCTGTCTTCACCTTCTAGGCACTAACCCTACGTCCCCTCCCCCCCATCTCTCAAATCACCCGCACAGCCTCTGACACCCCAACAACATAGCCCTGATAGAACACCAATCAGACCCTCTGCACACCCAAAGGTCCATAGACCTCAAAGTTTCTACACCATGATTTTCAATGCGTTATATGAACTGTAAATTGTCCACAGGTGAAATCTCCGTTTGTATATAGTATGTATATAGTTTCCCCTGTTACTTCCAAGTTACCGACCCTGTTGTAATGTAAGCAAAAGATTGTTCTAATGCGAAAATTTGTTATCTGTGAACCTCGCTGATACCAAAGAGCGCGGTATATAAGAATTGTAAATAAATAAATAAATAATCCTTTCTGACTCAATGCCCTCTCTAACACAGAGCGCAACCCCTCCACCAATTTGATCAGCTCTATCATTACGATATAGTTTGTACTCGGGTATCACAGTGTCCCACTGGTTGTCCTCCTTCCACCATGTCTCTGAGATTCCAATCATATCTAACCTCTCATTTAGTGCTATATATTCTAACTCTCCCATCTTATTTTTTAGACTTCTATCATTTGCATACAAGCATTTTAGAGACTGTATTTTATTCATATTAATCTGGCTTTTGGTAGGCATGGGTAATTTGGAATCTTTAAGCTCTGTCTGCTCCATGCTCAAGGGCATTTGGGCTACTTTACTCTTTTTTGGAACCTCTCTGCTTTTGGTAGTATCCTTCAAGGATGCATTGTTCCGAACCATGTGCTCTTGGGCGACTGTCGGCTTTCCCCTATTATCTAATTTAAAAGCTGCTCTATCTCCTTTTTAAAGTTAATGCCAGCAGCCTGGTTCCATCCCAGTTAAGGTGAAGCTCATCCCTTCGGAAGAGCCCCCTCCTTTCCTCAGAATGTTCCCCAGTTCCTAACAAATCCAAAACACTCATCCTTGCACCATCGTCTCATCCACGCATTGAGACTCTGGAGCTCTGCCTGCCTTTTGGGTCCTGCGTGTCGAACGGGAAGCATTTTGGAGAAAGTTACCCTGGAAGTTCTGGATTTCAACTTCCTACCTAAAAGCCTAAATTTAGCCTCCAAAATCTCCCTACCACATTTTCCTATGTCATTGGTACCAATATGTACCAAGACAGCAGACTCCTCCCCAGCACTATCTAAGACCTTGTCTAGGTGGCGCGTGAGGTCCGCTACCTTCGCACCAGGCAGGCAAGTTACCAGGCGATCCTCACGTCCATCAGCCACCCGGCTTGGCTTCCAGAGGATAAGCTGAAGAGCAGTAAGGCTCATCCTCGGCTAAAATTTACTTTTATTTGAAGTCCTCGGAACCTCCGTAGGTCTAAAGCGAGTCGGTTTGCCCCTTTATCCATGAGTTCATTACCCTGCTCAGGGGCAGTCCTTTTGCAGGGGTGGCCGGGGCTTCTACTCCAGCACCACTGCTGGTCCTAAGAAATCCCAATGAGATGCAGGAACTCGGGTAAAGTTGATTCCAGTGGGCAGCAGACTGCGTTGCTTTTACTCCTCTTCGGTCCAATTCACGTCTGACCATCGAGTCCTTGGGGTCATTCGCGAGGGCTGTGTGCTGAAATTCATGTGACCTCTGGCGGATGCTTTCCTCAAATCACTTTGCAGAGCTCCGGACAAGCTGTAGGCCATCAGGGATACTTTGCAGCCTCTCCTGAGTCTCTAGGCGATTGTCCTGGTGGCCACCAATCGATTAGGTACTGGTCAATACTCCATTTACTTTATGGTTCCCAAAAAAGAAAGATCATTTTGGCCCATTCTCGATCTCAAAAAGGTCAATAGGGCGTTGTGCATGCCACATCTCTGAATGGAGGCGCTGTGCTCTGTGATCCTTGTGATGCAGTAGATAGAGTATCTTATGGCACTGGATTTAACAGAAGTGTACTTGCATGTGCCAGTTGGACCAGAGCATTAGCGTATCCTGCACTTTGCAGTGCCATTGGGTCATTTCCAGTTTTAGACCCTGCCATTCGGTCTCGCCACTTCACCTCGCACATTTACCAAAATTATGGTGATCATGGCAGCAGAGTTAGGGCAGAGTTGGTGCACCCCTATGTGGATGACTGATATGGCCAAAGTCAGCTGAAGAGAGTGCCATCCGAACATGCTGGGTGCTGGAGATGCTTTGCAATCTCAGTTGGGTGATCAGCCTGGGCAAGAACAATCTGGACAGGTTGACTCTGTCACAAGACCCTTCTATACTTGAGAGCACACTTCAGTGGGGCACTGGGTCGAGTGTATCTCCCGTTGGACCGGGCCCAGCAGATTCAGCAGTAGATTCGGCACCTCCAGGTCCTGGGGTCAATGGTGGCGACTCTGAATTTGGTTCCTTGGGCACGAGCATATATGAGGCCTTTGCAGATATCTCTATCTCGCTTGTCTTCTCAGGTTTATCTGCTGTCCAGGAAATTACCTTGTCTGCTGGAGGTTCACACCAGCCTTCAGTGGTGGCTAGTTCCTACGAACCTTCTGGCAGGGATGACCTTTGGAGGCTCTGGTATAGACAGCAGTGACAACAGATGCCGGCCTTTCAGGCTGGGTTGCGCATTGTCTTTCCCAGGTGGTACAAAGACAGTGGTCGTCCAAGCAGCAGCATTGGTCCATCGAACGTCTGGCGATGCGGGTGGTGTTTCTGGTACTCCAAACCTTTCAGCCACTCATCTGGCAGAAGGCTTTTGCGATTGTTCTTGGACAGTGCCACAGCGGTGGCCTACATCTACTACCAGGGAGGCACAGGAAGTGTGGTGCTGGTGGAGGTGATTGTACTGCTTCTTCAGTGGGCAGAGCAACATCTCCTGGCACTGTTGGCAGCACATGTAGCAGGGAAAGACAACATCTGGACGGATTTTCTCAGTCATCAGAGGTTGAATCCCGGGGAGTGGTCCTTGGAGGACTCGATCTTTCATGCCATCACGTGAAGATGGGGGACACCTGTCATGGATCTCATGGCATCCACAGTGAATTCCAAGGCCCCTTGTTTCTTCAGTTGATGCCGGAAAATGATGTCAAAGGTTCTCGATGCCCTGACGCAAGCCTGGCCAGCGGAGGGCCTTATGATGTGTTTCCACCATGGCCGCTCATAGGCGGCTTGATTCAGAAGACAGAGGCGCATCACGGCTTGGAGATTCTGGTGGCCCCGGATTGGCTGTGATAGTCCTGATATGCCGACTTGACTCTGCTGTTGGTGGCGGGGCCCTGTCATCTACCGATGAGGGCTGATCTTCTCACGCAGTGTCTTATCCACGTGCCTCAGGTGGATCGATTCTTGTTTACGGCCTGGTTCTTGAAAGGACACGGTTAAGGAAGAGAAGTTATTCTTTGCAGGTTGTTTTGACATTGCTGCAAACGTGGAAAAGTTCTTCTTCGCTCTCATAATGTGCGAGTGTGGCAAGTCTTTGAGGACCCAGGGATTCCGTGCCCTCTCAACATCTCTTCCGCAGAACTTAGTATTTCTTCAGGACAGAGTGGAAAAGGATCTGGCTCTCAACTCCTTGCGGGTGCAAGGCGGCTCTCTGGCCACTCACCTGGATGTGGCTCTGTTCTTGCAGGCAGTGAAGCATCTTCATCCTCCGGTGCACCACCTTCATCTTCCATTGCACTTGGTAGTTCTGGCATGGGACCTTAATCTGGGACTGTCTGCATTAGCAGAGGCTCCCTTTGAGCCGCTGACAGCAGCAACCCTCAAGGATCTCTTATGGTGGTGGTTTTGGTGACAATTTGCTCTGCTAGACACGTTTCAGAACTTCAAGCACTCTCTCTTGTCAGGAGCTGTTTCTCTTGTTAGGTAAGGAAAAGATGACATTGCATATGGTGCCCTCCTTGCCCAAGGTGGTTTCTACTTTTCATGTGAACCAGGTGGTGGTCTTACCAGCAATCCCAGATTTGATGGTCCAGCAGTTGCAAAAGTTGAATATCTGCAGAGCACTCAAGTGCTACCTGCGACAGACAGAAGATTTCCATAAATCGGTTCGACTCTTCATCCTCTATGGCTGCTCGAGGCGGGGGGGAGGCTGTCTCTAAGGCCTCCATTTCTAGCTAGATGAAAGACCATTGTGTCAGCGTACCTTCTGCGTAAGTGTCAGTAACTGTTTGGCCTGCGAGCTCAATCAACTAGAGCGCAAGAATCTTCTTGGGCCAAGTTCAGTCTCCTGCTGTTGGCGAGATCTGCAAAGCGGCCACTTGGTCCTCATTGCACACCTTTCTTCGCCATTATCGCTTGGATGTACAGGTGCGGGAGGATGCACAGTTCAAGGCACGGGTGTTATAGGCCGGCCTCGCAGGTTCCTCGCTTCCTTGAATACTGCTCTGTTACATCCCAGGAGCCTGTCCCTCCGGCCCAAGCTAATCTAGAAGCTGAAATTAGACCTTAACTGTTAATTTTCTTTCCATGAGTCCCTCAAGTCCAGGCCAGAACCTGCCCTTTAAGTAGTGAATTGGCGAGGCTGCCTGGGAGTTCTGGTGTATGGGCAATGCCGGTGGCCCTGTGGGGCATCAGTTGGCACTGGCAGTATGGTGTTCCCTGTTAGGGGATTAGTTGCTAGCGGATTGTTCGTATCCGTTTGGTTCTGTAAGTAGTTCTTGTTTTGGTTTGACTGTTCTGCTTTGCCATATGGTACTGACCTGGGGGGGTGGTTCTCTCCTCCTTATGTGATGACAGAGACTGTCACTGGAACTGGTGCATAACTCAGGGGTCTAGCCTGGACCGGAGTGATTTGTGGAAAGAAAATTAGCAGGTTAGGTCTAATTTCACCATGCAGACAGAGGGATTGCTAATAATTTCCTTACAGTGATGTACTGCATTTTAAATTATTCACTTGTATGGTTTCATTTTCCTTGCTGTTGTTTTTACTGTGAAAGCTACTGGCAGAATTGTACTGCTTTCTTATTAGTTGCTATATGTATTAGCAGCCAGTATCTGTAGCCATGGGCTGGACTAGATTGACACTGGCAAACTAGGAACATAGCTATGGTCCAGAGTTTAGGGAGGGGTATTTGTAAGATGTCAATTCTAACCTCTTGAGTTCAGAGCACAACTGTTGGCTTTTTTCAGGTTTCTACTGATTTTTTACATGAAGTCTAGAAGCTAGAAGTATTACTAATGTCTGGCCTTTCTTTATAGAGTTTAGAGAACTGCAAATAGAGATTTTAATCTCTCTCCCCCTCCCCTCCCCCATCCCCATGTGAGTGAACCTGCCCTTCCTACTTTCAGGTAGCTAATTGTAGAGACTGTGGGTAGGAATCCAGCCAGTGGGAAGGCCGTGGGAGCGTAGCACTAGACTACTCTAGTCACAGAAAGGAAGGAGGTGAGTTGGGGAAAGTTCTGTGCTGTACAAGCGTCCACGTGTGGTGGGAAATGGAAGACAAATGAAGCCTCCATAACTCCCCCCTTCCCCCCCCCCAAAAAAAAATGCCCCAGAACATTTATGTAGAAGTTTATTCCAACAGCTACAGCATACTAACACTGATTCACAGTAACACAGTGATTAGAGAATTGTACCTGTCAAACAGCCCTCTCTTCTCATCTCCTGTTCCAATCAGACACACAGTGAAACAGATAGATAGTATATGTGTGTGTGCTTGTGTATTTTATATCTAACATCTTGTTAGTTAAGTGGATAGAATGTGTAGCGCTTGTTAGTTATCCTCTCTCATGCTGTATCGTGCTCTGTCCAAGACTGAAAATCTGCAGTAATCTGCCTCTGCAAGAGAAGAATGACCAAACTTGTTATCCATGGTGACACAAAAGCTCTATTATAAAAACTGAGTTGCTTAGGTGAGTTGGAGAACAGTGCCATCTACCTGCTCTGCCACCAAAATGATCTGTTTCCCTATTTAACTTGCTGAGAGAGAGAGCTGCTGCTCTGAACTGGAGCGGTGAGGTCAGAAGACCTTTGAGTGGAGAGGTGTGCGAGTTCCATCCCTTGACACTGACGTCTGTGGCAACACAAGCTCTGTATAAAAACTGAGCAGCTTAGGCAGATTCCAGCTACGGGGAAGGCAATTGGAAAACAATAAGAACACTACTGCTTTGGGAAACCCGTACCAAGGCTAGGGAGGGTAAGCTTACAGTGGGAGTGTAATTAAGTGCTGGTGTGTGTGTTTGTCCTCTCTCAACCTTTAAAATAACACATCCTATAAAAAAAAGTCAGTTGGGGACTGGGGAGGGGATTAAGAGGCAGAGGAGGTGGTGTATTATGACGTTAGAAAAAGAGGTAGGTTTATGGCAGAGAGAAGTGGGAAGAGATGAGAAGAACTGTGCTATGTTCACTCGTGAATGCCTGGTCAGCAAGCCATAAGTGGCATATTCTACGTCAGGGGTCTCAAACTCAAATTGCTTTGAGGGCCAAATGAGGACTTGTAAAGTAACCCGTGGGCTGCATCGTCAGAACTTTTCTTTACAATGGAAAAAAGTCAATATAATAAGAACATAGTGCTGACTCATAGTGCCCAGAGGGGGAGTTTACCTTGTGTTCTCTTCAGTCACCCACCGGATGTCTCGCGTCTCTGCCGGATGGATCAGCTTCCCGCTCGGGCCATGTGGAACGCAGGACCCCTCATGCGTTCCATCTCCTCGTGGTAATGGCCGCAGCCATCCAGGGACCGGAAATCATGCTCAGGCAGCCAAATCTCAGGGCCAGAACATCAGCAAGAGCTCCTCATTCACCTTTGAACATGTCAGCTTCTCCTGCATTCAATCTGCACTCGGTAGCACTTTTTTTTAATACAGGTGAGTTTCGCTGTTAAACCGGGCTCTCTGATTCGCTAGTAAACACTCCTCCTTCAATCAGCTGGGTCATAATCGCGGTCGGAGGAGTGCTCCGCCCCCTGCATGCATGGCTTAATGTTAATCAACGGCGAGAGGAAAATAAATAAATAAAATGTCAATTTTTTTATCATCCCAAAATGTGTCGCGGGCCACATGTTTGAGACCCCTGTTTTACGTGATTTAATTGTGGGTAGAGGATTGAACTTTTTATTCTTAATGGATCTGGTTTTCAGAAAGGGGAGTTTGTTGCTCTGTCCAGATAATTATAGGGGGTGTGAGGTAGCCTGGTGGGGCGTCGGGGGGGGGGGGGGCTGTAGGGCACCATAAGCAGTGTTTAACTCAGTGGTGGTGGGAGGCTCCAGATGGGTGTGAGGGTATTTTGGTGGGGTTAAAGGGAGAGTCTCATATTGGTTTCTTGCTGCTGTATTGTCCCCTCGGAATGGACTCTGAAACAATGGCTGGAGAGGTGGGGGATAAAATTGCAGAAACAAGTTTAGAATTGATTGTGTTGAGAGAGTTTAATATTAATGCGGGAGGGACGTGTAGTCTTTAAAAATGAAATTAAATGAAATGATGTACTATCAGCTGGTGGTGGGTGCTACACATATGAAAAGTAATGCTTTGTATTTGATCTCTGATTCAGAGAAGATGGTGGGACAAATTAATTTTAGTGGAGAAAAGCAAGAGAGTCCCAATGTCGGATCATCATGTGATACTTTTTCAAGTTCTACTGGAAGGAGTATGGTAGGGGTAGGTGACTGGAGGTATCTAAGTGGTGTAGGGCGAGAAAGCAGTGATTAGTCAAAGAATGGGGTGAGAGGATAGGATGGAGTATCAGTTGAGGGACTGGAAGATGATGCTGCAGGAAGCACTGGATGAGGTAGCATCTTTGAAATTGATAGCAATTAGAGAGGAAAAGATGAAGAATTGGGTGTGGCTCTTTTTTCCTTACTGGAGGTAAAAATAGAACTGAAACGCTTAGTGATGATGGAGGAAATCGGAGAGTAGAACAGATAAAGATGGAAGAAGAATGAAAGCTAATGAATATCAGAGAGATTCAAGAAATGGAATAGAGTGTGTATTCAGCTAGGGTAAAGGCCAGTAAATAGGCCAAAGAAGTTGTTTAAGAACGTGAAACAGTTACTGGGGTAAGAGCACTAAGGCCGAGTGAAGGGAGTGGGAAAGGTCGATGTGGAAGTGGCTGAAAATTTTGTAGAGAAAGTGGAGAAATTGTGGTTGGAAAGGGAAGGGACTAGATCGGGGAAAGCAGGAGGAGGCAGAATTTGTTTTCCATTGCTACAGTTTGGTTGTAGTGCTCATACCCTATGAGATTGCAGGAGCATCTCATTAGGCAACACAGAAGTTTTTATATGAATATAGCTTATATTTTATTTCAGCTCTTAAATAAGCTGCAGAAATATTTCCCTTTACACAAATAAGGAATAAGCTATACCTAAAAAAGGCACAATCTCTTCACCTTCCTTCTCCCCACCCTCCCCCCCCAAAAAAACCCCCAAAGAATTATATATCTTTATTTATTAAGCTTGATATACCACCCTTCACATTCACAGCAGGGCGGTTTACAATAAAATCAAGTAAAGAAGGGAGGGGAGGGGAGGGGAAGGGAACGCTGTAAGTGATAGGAAAGCATGTGACGCTCATACTTGGGATGTGGATAGAAACAGAAATCGAATAAGTGGAAGATTAAGAGTCAAGTAGTGTAGGTAGGTCAAAAGCTTTTGATTTGTGATTTTAATTTGACATAGGAAACTTAAAATCTGAAGTCGGGAGGTAGAGCATTCCAAAGAAAGTAAAAGGCAGTATGATGGTTGGCTTGAGTAACAGATGGGAGGTGGAGGTGATTAACATGGATAGAGCAGGGAACCCAGTGTGGCAAATGCTGAATAATCAGGTTTGAGAGAGAGAGGCGTGCCAGTATAAAGTGCCTTGTTTACGTGGGTGAGGAGTTTGTACTGGATATTGAGGGCCACTGAAAGTGAACACGAAGCGGAAGCAAGTATTTTGACGACTGTATTTTGGATGAACTGTAGGTGCTGCAGTTTGTGATGTGGGAGACCAGAGAGAACAACATTGCAGTAGTCTAAGTGAGGCGTGATTAGTGCTAGAAGTAAGGTGCTCAGGGAAGAGGGAGAAAGGAACAGTTGAATGGCCCGGATCTGATGGAGCGAATAGAAGGAACAATGGATGACAACACTAATTTGATCATCAGAGGTCAGCGAAGAATAGAGAATAGAACCTAGGTAACGAAGTGAGGATACCAGAGGGATAGGAGTACTCTGAAGCATTGGGGAAAATCGGGGACAGGGACCTAGAACCAGTGAACCAAATGGCAGAAGTTTTATCAGTTTTATCTTTTGATTGACAGGGCATTCTATGACTTGGGAGATTTGACTAAATACTGTATTTCAATCGAGCCCTGCACCAACTAACTCTGGTTTATTAAATGCTCTGTTACTGGTGTGTGTAGGACCGTGATTTGCTTAAAGTGACAACTTTTTTTTTTCCTCTTTTCGTTATATCCAAGATCCATTTACTAAAGTGTTCAATTGAGTACTTTGTTCTTTAGAGATTGGGGGAAGTGTGATAATTGGGAAGTGTAATGATGTTTTTGGCAAATTTTGGATAAATTAATTAGTTTTGTAAATCTGTGGTGTTTTCAAAATTATTCAGCTTCATGTAATTGGTCTAACAGCATCGTCCCTGATGCAGGACTGTGCAAAAATGATAATCTTTAAATTATGCAGTCCCAGTTCTGACCATCAGCATGTTTTCAAGCAATGTTTGCACTGAGGAAAGCCATATTGTTTAAATATGTTGACTATGACAATTTGAGGCACTTTATGAAGGAGAGCATGTGGCCCCTTTGTCTATATTGTAGTCTGACCTGTTGACTGTCCTGACTGTAGCTGCCTATCATGTTGTGTGTTTTATTAATTTGGAGAACTAGCTTTATTAAAAAGCATGAACTGAATATACCAATGTTGAAGTTTCTGTATTCAAACATAATTTATTCATTCCTTATTAAGGGACATAAAACTTAGCTATTCACAGGGTAATTTTCCATTTATCTCCAGGAACAAGCAGGAATGTAGTCTTCACATATGGGTATCATCGGTACCGACGGAGCCTGCACGGGAACGCTCCCCAACGTCCAATTAGAAAGCTTTTGGGAGCATCCCACAGCACCTGCATGCTGCCTTCACGCCTTTCCCAACTGCCTCTCTCCAGTTCTTCATTTTCCGCGGAGCCAGCAGGTAATTTTTCCTGTCACCGCAGAAATTATCCCATATTTTTCATTCTTTTTTTGTGGTAGCATCTGCCTTCCTCGACGCTATACCGGTACCGCCTGTTCTTTCTTTCTTTAAAAAAAAAAAATTCTAATCTTTTCTCTGGATTTTCCAGCCTCTTTTCTCTCGGATGCCATTTTTGGGCACTAGGCCCAATTTTTCCTCAACATGGAAAAACCCGCTTCGGGTTTTAAAAAGTGTTCAAAGTGTGGCGGTACCATCTCCGTCACCGACACTCACGAGTGGTGCCTCAAATGTTTAGGTCCTGACCATTCAATCTCGGAGTGTGTTGCCTGTGGGATGATGTCGAAGAGGGTTCGGCAGAACCGAGCTGCTAAGCTTAGCACCCTTTTTCCCTCCGATGCAGCATCCATGGCATCGATGTCTTCTAGGGCTTCGTCTTCCTCCCATAGATCTCAGGTAACCAAACATAAATCTGGCCGGTCCTCAAAGGGTAGATCTCCTTCCAAGCATCGAGATGCCTCTGGCGTTGCCCTTGAGGGACTTGTACCGGCAAAATTGCCCCGGCGGGAGGCTTCTGCTTCCAAAGCACTACCAGGGCTCCAGGATGTTCTCGAGGCCTCAACCTCGGCAGAACTACTGGTGCCATGTTCTGGGGTACCGGCCGCTTCGTCCGGTACCGACACCCAGGCATCGTCAGCGTCAATTGACCAGAGATTCCTGGCTATTGAATGCAGTCTTGCGGCTCTCCTTGTGGCATCGGTGCCTTCAGGACCGCTTCAAACGGTTCAATCGGTACCGGTACCGACAGCATCGACATTGGCGAATGTGCTTCCAACACCGAGTCATGCTATCCCTCCGGTACCGACTTCAATCGGTACCAGTATCGTGCTTTACAAGAGCACCCGGACAGAAGATATTTTGAATCCTCCGATGATTCTGAGGACTCTGACAGCTCTGTTGATGCCGGAGTACTTCTCTCTGAGGGGCCTTCTTTTCCTAAACGTAGGATGTCTCCTCCAGAGGATATATCCTTTCAGGATTTCATCAGGGAGGTGGCTAGAGGTCTTTCCATAACAGTGGCTCCTGAAACAGAGCCCAGAGCAAAGGAGTTGGAGATTTTACAATATCCTAAAGCTCCCAAGGAAGCGGCTACTTTGCCTATTCATGAGATCTTGCATGATCTCATGTTAAGAATGTGGGAAACGCCACTTACCACCTCTCCTCATTCCCGTAGGCTGGATACCATGTATCAAGTGCCTCCTTGTCCTGGATTTCAAAAAGCTCAGTTGCCACACCACTCCATTGTGGTGGAGTCAGGTATGAGAAGGATCAAGAGTGCAAAAAGACATGCATCTAATCCTCCAGGACGTGAATGTAGGACTCTTGATGCCTTTGGGCGTCGAACATTCCAGGCCTCTATGCTTTCTGCCAGGGTTAGTTCCTACATCTTATATATGGGAATGTTCCTTAAAGAGGTCACAGGAGATCTAGAGCTTATGAACCCTCTTCTTCCTGATGATAAAAGGCAGGATTATCTTACACTTGTCAAACATGCCCAGGATGTTTCCAAGTTTGTTAATCGTGCAGCTTTTGACTGCTTTGAGTGCATAAGCAGAACCTCTGCCATTGCCATAGGTGCTCGTAGGATTGCCTGGCTCCAGGCATCTGACTTAGAACTCTGGGTACAGGACAAACTGGGGAATATCCCTTGTACAGGCGAAAATCTCTTTGGCAAAAATTGGCAAGAGAAAGCTAATGAGCTGGATGCTGATAGCACCACTTTGGATAGACTATCCAAGGCTACAGCTGATCCTGCAAGGAGGAAATCCTGCAAGAAACCATTCTTCTCTAAAAAGAAGAGGTTTTACCCCTCCTATACCCAGCAGCTGCATTCTGCAGGTCAGTCCGCCCGAAAGGGACAACAGCCCCCAAAGCAAAGGAAATCAAAGACTGCTAAGCCTCAACCGGCCCAGCAGACTCAGGGTCGCCACAGGGGCTTTGACTCCCATCTAGAGAACTTGGCCTTTCTGGCCCTGAACGGGCCAGAGCCTTCCACCATCCCAGGAAGGTTATGTCATTTTGCCCCCAGATGGGGGCAGATAACAGCAGAAGAATGGACTCTTTCCATTGTAAGAGAGGGGTACAAGCTTCATTTCTTCAACATGCCCCCTCCTACAGTGGTAAAACAGTTCAATTCTCAGGCTTCTCTCAACACTCATTTGAGTCAAGAGGTCAATTTACTTCTTGCCCATGGGGCAATAGAACACGTACCCATTTCCCAACAGGGTACAGGGTTTTACTCCCCTTATTTCCTTATTCCAAAGAAAACAGGGGGACACAGACCCGTTTTAGACCTCAGATAACTGAACAAATTCCTGTTCAAAGAGAAATTCAAGATGATTTCTCTGGGAACTCTGCTGCCATACCTTCAGAGTCAGGATTGGCTTTGTTCTCTAGATCTCAAGGATGCGTACACTCATGTTCTCATCCATCCAACTCACCGAAGGTTCCTTCGTTTTCTTTTTCAAGGAAAGCACTACCAATACAGGGTGCTTCCTTTTGGCCTGGCCTCAGCACCAAGGGTGTTTACGAAATGCATGGCTGTAGTGGCAGCATTTTTCTGCACTCTAGGAATATTCGTCTTCCCCTACTTAGACGACTGGCTCATTCGAGCCCCATCAGAGTCAGAGGCCAGAATTTCCCTAACTTGCACAATGCGTATCCTTCAATATTTGGGCCTGGTCATAAACATCCCAAAATGCAGCCTAACTCCCACTCAGTCTCTAGAGTTTATAGGAGCTCTGCTGGATACCAGAAAAGCAAGAGCCTATCTTCCACAGGCCCACTGCCTTTGCATTGTGCAGTTAGCCTCCCAGGCAGTGTTAAAAACGCATCTCAATGCTCGGGAAATGTTGCAACTACTAGGCCACATGGCATCTACCGTGCACGTGGTTCCCTATGCTCGCCTCCATATGTGAGCAGCCCAATGGACTCTATCCACTCAGTGGAATCGGGCATCAGGCTGCCTTTCAGACAAAATAACAAACACAAGTCGCCTTATTTTGTCTCTACAATGGTGGCAGTCAACCCAAAACCTGTTGGTGGGGTCCCCTTTCCAGCAACCTCTACCCCAGGTCACTCTAACAACAGACACCTCACAGGTGGGTTGGGGAGCTCACCTGCAAGACTTCTCTACCCAAGGCACCTGGACTCCACAGGAGACCCACTTACATATCAATCTCCTAGAACTCGGAGCAATCTTCCTTGCTCTTCGAGTGTTCCATACCCAGCTCAGCTACAAGACAGTCCTAATTCAAACGGACAATCAAGTAGCTATGTTCTATCTGAACAAGCAGGGAGGAACAGGCTCTCTGTCACTTTGCAACGAAGCTTTGTGACTATGGGCCCTCGCCAGAGAGCATCAGATTCATCTCCTTGCGGTGTATCTGCCAGGCATTCAAAACTCTTGAGCAGACAGACTCAGTCGAGTTCTGCTTCCACACGAATGGTCTCTCCATGCAGACCAGGTAGCAAAAATTTTTCAAATTTGGGGAACTCCGGACATAGACATCTTTGCAAGTCCGTTGAATGCCAAACTTCCCCAGTTCTGTTCCAGAATTCCGGCTCAGGGTTCTCAGGCCAGGGATGATTTCCTCCTCCATTGTGATCAGGACTTCCTATATGCCTTTCCACCCATTCCCCTAATTCCCAAGACCCTATTCAAGCTTCAGAGAGACAAGGGCCACATGATTCTCATAGCTCCACATTGACCAAGGCAGGTGTGGTTCCCTCTGCTCCTGCATCTCTCTCAAGCTCCATCTCTGGAGTTAGGGTCTGCTCCAGATCTCCTGTCTCAGGAGGACAGGATGTTGTGGCATCCCAATCCCCACTCTCTGCATCTCAGGGCCTGGTTGCTGAGAGCCTAGACCTTCATGGTCTTAACCTTTCTCAACAAGTAAGGGATGTCCTTTGTGCTTTCAGGAAACCTTCCACAAGACGTTCTTATGCTTTCAAGTGGAGAAGGTTTTCCATATGGTGTTCGCAAAAGGGTCTTCACCCCTCTGCGATACCTCTGGAATCATTACTGGAATATCTCCTTCATTTATCTAATGCAGGACTTAGCACTTAAATGGACTCTTACTGAGTTAGTCTTATTTCAGCTTCTTTAAAGCCTTTAAATGGTCAACCTATTTCCTCTCATCCTCTCATAGCGAGATTTATGAGGGGCCTTCTTTTAACTAAGCCTCCCTTAAGGCCACCTCCAGTGGCATGGGACCTGAATCTGGTTCTGGGGCAGCTCATGAAGCTGCCTTTTGAACCTTTAGCTACTACCTCCTTGAAATTCCTTTCCTGGAAAGTTATCTTTCTCATTGCAGTCACATCAATGAATTGCAAGAATTAGTTGCTGATCCTCCTTACACGAGGTTCCATCATGATAAGGTAGTCCTTGGACTCATCCACACTTTATGCCAAAGGTGGTCTCAACTTTTCATTTAAACCAGGCGGTTTACCTGCCTGTATTTTTTCCAAGGCCTCATGCTTCAAATGCAGAAAGGAATCTTACATAAGAACATAAGATATGCCATACTGGGTCAGACCAAGGTCCATCAAGCCCAGCATTCTGTTTCCAACAGTGGCCAATCTAGGTCATACGTACCTAGCAGTTTCCCCAAGGGACACAGGTTTCACAATGCTTGTACTGGTTCAAGCATTGATATCCTGGGTCCCTTCTTAATAATGGTTTATGGACCTTTCCTCCAGGAACTTGTCCAAACCTTTTTTAAACCCAGCTACACTAACAGACTTTACTACATCCTCCGGTAACAAATTCCAGAGTTTGATTACACATTGAGTGAAAAAATATTTTCTTTTATTAGTCTTAAACAGTTTACCCTGTAGCTTCATTGCATGTCCCCTAGTCTTTCCATATTCTGATAAGGTAAACAATCGATCTACGTTTACCCGTTCCACTCTGTTCATTAATTTATAGACTTCTATCATATCTCCCCTCAGCCGTCTCTTCTCCAGGCTAAAGAGCCCCAACCTTTTTAGCCTTTCTTCATAGGAGTAGCCTTCCATCCCCTTTACCATTTTGGTGGCTCTTCTCTGAACCTTTTCTAAAATCGCTATATCCTTTTTAAGATACGGCGACCAGAATTGCACACAATATTCAAGGTGCGGTCTCACCATGGAACGATATAGAGGCATTATAATATCTTTTGTTTTATTTTCCATTCCTTTCCTTATCATACCTAGCATTCTATTTGCTCTCTTGGCCGCCGCTGCACACTGGGCCGAGGGTTTTAACAAGGTATCCACAATGACGCCTAAATCTTTTTCCTGGGTGGTGGTTCCTAATGTGGAACCTTGCATCGTGTAACCATAGTTTGGGTTGTTCTTCCCTAGGTGCATAACCTTGCACTTCTCCACATTAAATTTCATCTGCCATTTTGATGCCCAGTCTTCCAATTTATCAAGATCCTCTTGCAATTTTCCACAATCCTCCTGGGTTTTAACAACTTTAAATAGTTTTGTGTCATCTGCAAATTTGATAACCTCACTTGTTGTTCCACTTTCCAGGTCATTTATGAATATGTCAAAAAGCAGCGGACCCAGCACAGATCCCTGGGGTACACCACTATTCACCTTTCTCCATTGGGAAAATTGGCCATTTAGCCCTACCCTCTGCTTTCTATCTTTTAACCAGTTCCTGATCCACAGTAGTACACTGCCTCCTATCCCATGACTCTTTAGTTTTGCCAAAAGTCTCTCATGAGGGACTTTGTCAAAGGCTTTCTGAAAGTCCAGATACACAATATCAACCGACTCACCTTTGTCCACCTGTTTATTCACTCCTTCAAAAAAACATAACAGATTAGTAAGACAAGATCTTCCTTGTCTAAAGCCATGTTGGCTGTCTCCCATTAGGTCGTGACTATCTACATGCTGAGTAATTTTATTCTTTATGATGGTTTCTACCATTTTTCCCCGGTACTGATGTCAGGCTCACTGGTCTGTAGTTTCCCGCATCACCCCTCGAACCCTTTTTAAAAATTGGTGTTACATTGGCGATCCTCCAATCCTCAGGTATTAGAGATGATTTTAATGATAGTTCACAGATTACTGATAGCAGGTCTGCAATCTCAAATTTCAGTTCTTTCAACACCCTTGGATGTATACCATCCGGCCCAGGTGATTTGCTACTCTTCAGTTTATCTAATAGTTGTAAGACATCTTCCCGATGTATCGATATTTCCTTCAATTCTTCCACACCTTTAAATACCACTTCAGTCATGGGTAACATCCCTACATCTTCCTCAGTAAAGACCGAAGCAAAGAATTCATTCAGTCTCTCCGCTATCGCCTTGTCGCCTCTTAGTGCTCCTTTAACCCCTTTATCATCTAATGGTCCAACTGACTCTCTCACAGGTTTTTTGCTACGAATGTACTTGAAAAGGTCTTTATTTCGCGTTTTTGCTTCCGCAGCAAGCTTCTTCTCAAATTCTCTCTTTGCCTGCCTTATCAATTTATTTATTTATTTATTTATTTATTTTATTTAACGGTCTTTTCTATACCGCCCCTTCCAGAGATCAGGGGCGGTTTACATTGAACTTTAAACAGAACAATTGTATACTTCTGTATACATTTACAAGGAACATTATGCTTTAACTATATACAGGTGTGCTTACAGGGAACATATTTTGAACATATTTTGAACAACATTTTGAACATATTTTGAACATTAACTATAACAGAGCTTTTCAAACTATTTACAAGTTATATACATGGAGCGCATCTTAGTTAGTTACAGTGGTGAAATAGTCAACTGTTTGAGTGGTTCATTAGCGTGTTGTGAGGGGTTAGAGAAATTTTCTGTGTTAGTCATTTGTTCTGTCTTGGGTACAGTGTATGTGTTTCTGTGATTGTATTGGTGAGGTTCTTTGTTGGTAGGGGATTTCAAAGTGTTTTGTAAAGAGGTAGGTTTTTAATTCTTTTTTGAATTGGTGAAGGTCTTTTATCATGCGTAGTGTTAATGGTATTTCATTCCAGAGGGTGGGGCAGCGAAGGAGAAAGCCCTGTCACTTGTTGTCGCTTTAGTTTTTCTAAAATTTGTTTTTATATTGAGGGAGTGGGTTGCGTTCTGTCTGCGTGATCTAGTATCTGATGGGGGGTGTATTAGGGTGGATAGTTGTGATGGGGAGATGTTGTTGACGATTTTGAATGTAGTTAGGAGGATTTTGTATTTTATTCGGCTGTTTATAGGGAGCCAGTGTAAGTCTAGGAGAATTGGGGTGACATGGTCTGTTAGATTAGCTTTAGTGACCATCTTGGCGCATATGTTTTGGGCTCTTTGGAGATGGTATATGCTTTTTACTGGAAGTCCATTTAGGAGACTATTACAATAGTCGAAGTGGGGGGTTATGAGTGTATTGACTACAGATCTAAAGTCATCGGTGTTGAGTAGGGGTCTCAGATGTTGTATTGTCTTGAGTTTATAAAATATGGTTTTTACTGTGTGTTTTATGTGTGGAATCATGGAGAGTGAGTGGTCTAAGATTATTCCAAGGTATTTTACCTCCTTTTTAACAGGTATAGGTGTATTATTTATTGTGATTGTATTGGGGTATATGTAGTCAGTGTCTGATTTCCTCGTTATGAACATTGCCTCTGTTTTTTTGAGGTTAATGCTTAGGTGGTTGTCTTCAAGCCATTTAGTAGTCTCGTTCATACATTGGAGTAGGCTATCATATTTGGGATTGTTAGGGTTTATGGGGGTGGCAAGCATGATATCATCTGCGTATATGAAATGGTTAATTTTGTGCTTCTTAAATATGTTTGTAATGGGCTGGAGGTATAAATTGAAGAGGAGGGCTGAGAGGGCTGATCCTTGGGGGATGCCTTGACCTTGTGGGAAAGTTTCGGATGTGTCTTTACCTAATTGTATCCGTATTAACCTGTTTGAGATGTATGATTTGAACCATTCAAGGACTGTCCCTCCTATTTTTAGGTATTCTAGTCTGTTAATGAGGGTATTATGATTGATGCTATCGAATGCAGCAGACAGATCTATGAAGAGGAGAAGGAAGCCTTTGTTGTTGTCATTGGTGCCTCTGATGAGTAAATCTGTTAGGGCGATTAGGAGGGTTTCAACTCCGTGGAAGGGTCGGAAGCCAAATTGATGCTCTTATTAAAAAAGGGCTGCTACACAGTACCTTGTCCTGTGCCGCTGAGGTAAGCTATATTCTGATTTGATTTAAATTATAGCTCTTTGCTGCTACTAGGCTCTAACCTATTAAGAAATTTAAACTACAAGCTCTCTGCTGGATTCTAAATTTAACCAGAAAGCTTTCTTCTGTGTTTTAATTTGAAACTAAAAGTACTTTGCTGATGCTAGGCCCTGAGTGACTATGAAATTTAAACTACAGCTGTCTACTGGGTATGAAAGGTAACCAGAAAGTTCTCTTCTGTGTTTTAAATTGAATCTTAAACTGTTGCTACTAGGCCCTGACTGATTTAACAAAAAAATAGTGGGTTCACAGATTGATTAGCTTTAAAAGAAAAAAAATTCCTTTCAGAAAAATTCCCAGAAGTATATACTCACAATTTCAGATTTCTCTCCAGAAGTAACAGCCCCCCTTTCTAGTCCTTCTAGTTCTTCATACTTTGGACTGTAAAAGAGCACTTGCCTTTTACTTACAGAGGACACAGCAACATAGAAAGTCCTCCCAACTCTTTGTTGCTTTCGATCCTTCTCATTTGGGACTTCCAGTCTCCAAGAGAACATTGTCCAACTGGATTGCACAGTGTATTTCTTTTGCCTATCAGAGTAAGAACCTATCTCCAGGAGCAAGCAGGAATGAGTCTCCACATATGGGTACGTCGGTACCGACGGAGTCTGCGCGGGAACACTCCCCAGAGTCCAATCAGAACACTTTTGGAAGCATCCCAACACGCCTGTGTGCTGCCTTCCCGCCTTTCCCAACTGCCTCTCCTCAGTTTTCGTTTTTCCGCGGAGCCGGCAGGACATTCTCCTGTCACCGCAGAAAATTCTTCTTTTATTTTTTGGTTTTCTTGTGGTCGCGTCTGCCTTCCCTGACGCCACCGGTACCGCCGGTGTTTCTTTTCTTTTTTCTTGTAATTTTTCCTTTTTAAGGAATAATTTTTTCCTTGTTAGTGCCTGACTTTTTTTCGGCCTGCTAGGCCTACTCACTTTCCTTCATGGAAGCGCCAGCCACTATCCCTAAGAAATGTTCAAACTGTGGCGGTACAGAATTGATTTTAGACACTCATAATTGGTGTCTACCCTGCTTGGGTCCTGACCACTATCCGCTGGAGTGTCTCTCCTGCAACAGTATAGTCGGAAGAAGTCTTCAGCATCGAGTTCACCTCGATACGCAGTCCCCATTCAACTTCAGGGCACCGACCACCCTTTCTTCTTCGCAGGATCAGGTAAGCCAAAAACAGTCTAAGACTAGCCAGTCCTCGAGTGGTAGATCTCATGCACAGCATAGAGATGCCTCTGGCCTTGCCCTCAAGGACACATTGGCTTTAAAACCCCGGTGGGAGTCTTCGGCCTCCAAATCCTTAATGGGGTTTCAGGTTGTTCCTGAGGTTCACCCCTCTCCGAACATACATGAGCCATGCTCGGTGGTGGCATCCGCTTCGAGCGGTACCGATACCCTGGCATCGGCAATGGTGTTGGATGAAGCATTCCTCACCAAAGATCGTAGTCTGGCGCCCTCGGTTCCTTTGGGCCCGTTAGAGACGCTGCAGACCGATCTTCCAGTATCGGTATTGATCCCGGTACCGGTACTGGTACCGATGTCGGTACCCTCCAGATGTGCATCGATAGACTCGCTTCTTTCGATGCCGAGTCTGGAGTCGATCTCCAGTCTGGATGACTGGGTACCGACTCGCCTTGGTACCGACACCGGACGGTACCGAAGGCACGGTTCAGATGATCCATGTCGGGCACTCTCGGTTTCTTTGGTACCGTTAGAGCTGTCACCGACTGGTCTTCATGTATCGGTATCGGATACGGTACCGGAGTCGGTACCGGTATAGACATTAGCATCGCTGTCAGTACCTTCCATGCTTATTTCAACAGGCTCGCTTCCCTCGGTACCAAGTTTGGAATCGATCCCTAGCATGGACGATGCACTACCGACTGCTTGTGGTCCCGACCTCCTCCGGTACCGGCGACCATCCTGTAAGGACAGTCCGATGCTCCACCCCTTAGGGTCTTCTATTCCAATGAATTTGGATAGATCCCTGGGTGCCAATGCTAGTTCTTCAACAGATCTAGCCTATACTCCTCTTTATAGAGGACTTCCCTCTGGGGATTTTTCTTTTCAAGCATTCCTGCTTGATATGGCAAAGTCACTTGCCATTTCTATACCTGGTCAAGTCCCTTCACCAGGGGATCCACAACCTATACAGATCCCCTGCAATCCAAAGGAGGTCATTATGTTTCCTTTGCATCAGACCTTGCAGGATCTCCTATTTAGAACGTGGGAAACTCCTTTAATGGTATCCCCACCTTCTAGGGCAACTGATCTTCTATACAAGGTGCCCCCTTCTCCAGGTTTTCAAAAGCCTCAACTCCCTCATCATTCTCTGGTTGTAGAATCAGCAATGAGGCGTGTTAAGAGTACTAAGAAGCACTCTTCTTATCCGCCAGGTTGTGAGGCTAAGACTTTAGATGCCTTTGGACGTCAAACTTTCCAGGCATCCATGCTTTCAGCAAGAATCCTTTCATATATTTTCTATATGGGATTATCTCTTGAGGAGATCACAAAAGATTTATTACTTTTGATCCCTTTCCTCCCAAGAGCCTAAAAGAGCAGATTTTTCTATGCTAGTCAATCATGCTCAAAATATTTCTAAGTTCCTGACTCGTGCTTCCCTAGACTCTTTCGAGTCTGTTAGCAGAACTTCTGCTATAGCCATAGGAGCACGACGTAGAGCCTGGCTCCAAGCTTCAGACTTGGACAAATCTGTACAAGATATACTGACACACCAACTCAGAACTCCCAAAACCACAATTAGATAACCCCACACAGTCCCCTCACACACACACAAAATTCTTGATAAAAATGGAAATAAATTCCACCACCTACACATGATTCACGATTATTCTGTAAACCATTATATAGAACCACTTGTAAATAACTTATGTAAATAGTTTGGACAGTTTTTTACATCTACCATTATTTGTAAAAAGTTAGAAAGTTACTCTGTTTCAATGTAATATATACAGAAGTACACATAATTTGTTAGTCTATTCCATGTAAAAAGTTAGAAAGTTTTCTGTTCAATGTAATGTATACAGAAGTATACATAATTTGTTCCATGTAAACCGCCCTTGATCACTGGAAGGGGCGGTATAGAATAAATAAATAAATAAATAAATAAATGCTCCTTGCACTGGAGGAAATCTCTTTAATAAGGAGACTTTACTCCAAGCTGCTCAGTTTACCACTGACACTATTGCTCTCAGAGGCTTGTCTACGCCTTCCTCTATCCCAGTTTGTAGAAAGTCTACTACTAAGCTTTGTTCCCCTAATGGGAGAAGGTTTTATCCATCTTCTACCCATCATACAGATGTTTCTAGGCAGGGGAATCACCCAGCCAGGCTCAGGAAACCACAACCTCAATGGGTTCAGCAAACCCAGCAGCTGCAAGGTTGCTGATAAACTCTTCCCTGAATCCTTTTTATCTCTTGAGGTTTAGATCCTGTAGTTTGCTTCTTACCTCTACAAACATCTACATCGGTTCCATCCTAAAATGTACATATGTCCCTCTCAAGGACACATCCTAACTATTAGCTCAATGAGCTTCTTGAGATGATTATGCTTTACAGGTACTACAGTTACTCCTCGTTCTCTGAACTACACAGAGGAGTAACAGCTGTCAATAAGGTCACCATCCCTTACCTTTGACTTTTCTCCTGTATCAGCATCTCTCTTACTACTTATTAAGGATTTCCTCCACAATAAGTCGTCTTTTCAACTCTGCCACTCTTTCCAGGACATTTGGTCTGTAAGAGTGATACCACTTTACTGAGGGCTTTTCCTTAAGCCCCTAACAGTTTCTTTCAGAGTTGTCTCCCCCTTGCATTCTTATTTTTTCCTGGCAGCTTCTCAGACAGTAGCGGAGTCTTACCTCTCCTACTTCTGTCTGTATTTCTTTCCCAACCTTGGGACCTTCTGCTGCCCTATCAATAGTTAGAACTGAAGGAGCTCTTACTGCTTAGACCACTAACTTGCTGTCCAAGCAGCTAGGGCTTGTTCTCCAATTTCAATGGTTTCTGGCCTTGCCACTAAGTCCCAGACGGTTTAAGAACCTTTTCTGGCTATTGTTGCAGACCTTACCTTCTCTCCTTAGCCTCCCCAATTCTTGGGCTTGGCAAAGTAGTTCATGCTGCCTACGGGCTCTTCAACATCACGTTTTGTTCTGTTAACCTGCAACATGCTCTCTGCATCTCTACACTATTGGGGCCTTGTTAGAGAGCACATAATGTCAGATGGTTAGGAAGGGTTTTACCTAGTCAGGCTTACTGGATTCTCCTTGCCCTTACCATTTCCATTAAAGGCTTCTTAAATAAAGGTCACGGGCCTTTAATTAAGAGAAGACCTAAAGAATTATCCGATTCCCTGGTTTGCTTCACATCTCCAGGGGACCCCTTCACTAGAGATGGTTTGTTTGTTTTTTCAGTATAGACCATCCCTGTCTGTTTTTTTCCTTCCATCCTCAATTCTTCATGGCGTGATCCATGTTGAGCACAGGAATGCACCATACCCCTGTTTACCCTCATTGAGGGTAAATATGGTATTTTTATGGCATCTTTCTCTCCAGCTACCTGCTGGAGTTATGGAAGGATTCAGACTCACTGTCTGCAGATTTAAAACATCCTCTGCATTTTCCAGGTAGCTCTCCATTCCTGGTTTTTCAGGGGCAAGAGTTCTTAGAGGACTCTAGACTTCTCTTGCCAATGAGAGAACGCCCTGCACTTCCTACCTTTAATCAGGAAGTAGGTATTCTCTGAATATCTTCTCAAGCACGTACTTCCCTTCTTGTTGTTAGATAAATCTTCTCCACATACCCTATGTGCGGACATGGGTATGTATACATATATGTTACATGTATATGGACATCTGTACGTCTATGCCCATATCTATATCTATATTGTCAGACGGCTGCCTGGGTGAGAATGTTCACAGTCTTGGCAAGTGCATATATCAATATGATTTGCAAGGGATTGTGGGCAATGCAGTTCATTCACACCAGACACAGCTGCTCACAATAATTAGTTGTGCTTGATGGTAAAGCCAATAAGATATTTATTTATGGGGCTATTTCTCCCAACACAGATATACTTGGTAGCACATAAATCAGGTTACTTGCTTTCAGTGTTAAACTTGGAAAAACAAAATCAGGAAAACAACATTTGAACTTGTCAGGCAATCAAAGCAAAAGAATAAAGACCTGGTTGGTAACAAACTGGTCTTTTCTGTAGGCTTTAGCTAATATTCTCTTAGCAATGTATCAAACAACAAACAAGATCCACAAATAAAGGAAAAACTGTTCTTTTCAGGTTAACTTCTTATATCTTCCCACATAGATTCAGAAGTGATTCTCTCAGAGCTCACAAGCAATTAGGTAAGGCTCAATTGCTAGCAGTTACCCAGCTGAAACCCCTTAGCTGGCTTGCTTTCTACTGCGTGGCTAAACATCCTACTCAGGAGCTTTTCTGAGTAGATTAAAGAACAAGTTTGTATTTCTTTGTGATGGTTGCTGTATTTTATAGCAGAAAATCACCAAAGGAGTTTAGACAGAGAGCAATCCATGTAAACACATCTTTCATCTGCTATCTCTCCCTCTTCTTCAACAATCATGGGTTCAATATCATGGATTGGCACAGATGAATTTCTCAATGGAGCACTTTCAGGAGAATACTTGTTTCCCTGCTGTCTTTCAAGGTTATAGCTAGGGCATAGATCAGTGTTCATACCTGAGCTTCCATTGCTGTTAGAGTTCCTCTCTATATAGCCTGGCCAGTATGTAGTCCAGTTCCTATGTCCAGCCTTCCAATCCAGATCCCTGGACACTGGATCTCTCTTCACATACCTTCTGGCACGGGTCTTAGGGTCCCTTCCATGTGCAGCCGTCTCCCTCACAGGTACCGTCTGGAGATTCCTAGCTCTGCAGCACCATTCCTCTGGCTTTCCCCAGTCCAATGGTGTATGCTGGCCCTTGGAAGGCCTCCCAGTATACGTACTGCTCCGGACTCTTCTAGACCTCTCAAAGGCTTTTCTCTTCTTTCTTCCAAAGGGTTTCTTGCCCTCTCTGTCCGCTCTGGCTTCTGCTTCTGATGATCCTTCAGATGAAACTGAGGATAATTCTGAGGATGAGGATAATTCTCTGTAGAATAAACTCTACCTTTATTCTGCTTAGATGAGTGCTCCTCCCTAACACAGCGCAGCTGTGCTGAATCAGGCCCTGCCCTTTGAGATGAGTGCTTAGGGATTACCTCATAGCCCTCCTGATTGAACACACGTTTCCCCACTTCAGCTCCTCTAATGGCTGTTGGAAACCTGGTGCATTCTGGGACTGGTAGTCTTTTATGGGAAAATTCTGTTTTCTTATTTCTACCAGAACTGACAGGTTGCTTGTTCAGAGTCACTTCACCTTTTCTATAGCTCCTTCCTGAGCTATGATAAGCTTCCTTATCACAATATACATATGTGATGTATATATCTCTATTTACCTCTCTATAGATATGTATTACAATATATGATAGTGGGTAGGTATATGTCTATTTACTCTTTCTGTCTGTCTACCTAAATATATATATATATATATATATATATATGTTGTTGTTAAGTGCCGTCGAGTCTGAGTCGACTCATGGCGACCCTCTGGATAGCTATCCTAAATTGTGTTCGGTCTTCAGTCAGGCGGCTCATTGTTGACAGACTGTTACCCGTAGCTGCTGTTATTGTATCGATCCATCTCATTGCTGGCCTTCCTCTTTTGCGTTGACCTTCTATCTTGCCAAGCACAATGTCTTTCTCTAATGATCTCTCTCTTCGCATGATGTGTCCAAAGTATGAAAGTCGAAGTCTTGTCATCTGAGCTTCTAAAGAAAGCTTAGGTTTGATCTCCTCTAGTACCAACTGGTTTGTTCTTCGGGCAGTCCATGGTATACACAGTATTCGCTGCCAGCACCATAATTCAAAGGCATCAGTTTTCTTCCTGTCTATCTTTTTCACTGTCCAGCTTTCACATCCATATGATGTTATTGAAAATACCATGGCTTGAACAAGTCGAATCTTTGTATGGAGAGAGACATCTCTGCTCTTGAGAATCTTATCTAGGTCTTTCATAGCCATTCTGCCAAGAGCAATGCGTCGTCTGATTTCTTGACTGCTTGTTGCTTCTTTATTGATAGTTGATCCAAGTAGGTTAAAGTTGTTCACAATTTCAATTTCTTCTCCTTCAACGATGAACCTGTTGATTATGCCAGTTGTCATGATCTTTGTCTTCTTTACATTAAGGTGCAGGCCCATTTTGAGACTGTTCTTTGATTGTGAGAAGCAAATGTTTCAGATCATCTTCACTTTCAGCCAGTAATGTGGTATCATCAGCATAGCGAAGGTTGTTGATGAGTCTTCTACCAATCTTCACACCTCTGTTGTCTTCATACAATCCTGCTTCTCTGATGTTTTGTTCTGCATATAAATTAAACAGGTAGGGGGAAAGTATGCAGCCTTGTCTTACACCTTTGCTTATTTTAAACCATTCTGTTTCTCCTTGTTCCGTTCGAACTGTTGCTTCTTGATCAATGTACAGATTGCGCAAGAGAACGATCAGGTGTTCTGGTATACCCATGCTTCTTAATGTGGCCCAGAGTTTCTCATGGTTTACACAGTCAAAAGCCTTGCTATAGTCGATAAAGCACAAATAGATATCCTTTTGGTATTCTTTAGTCTTTTCAAGGATCCATCTCACATCCGCAATGATGTCTCTCGTTCCTCGCCCTTTCCTGAACCCTGCTTGCACTTCAGGTAGTTCTTGATCCAGGTATGGTTGTAGTCTCTTTTGAATAATCTTCAGTAGAATCTTGCTGGCATGTGGGATCAGAGCGATTGTGCGATAATTTTCACAGTCAGTTGGATCACCTTTCTTTAGTATTGGTATAAACACAGATCTTTTCCAGTCAGTTGGCCATGATGCTGTCTTCCATATTTCTTGGCAGAGCCTTGTGAGTACGGTAACAGCTGCATCAGATTGCTGCAATACCTCTATGGGAATGCTATCATTGCCTGGTGCTTTGTTCTTTGATAAGGCTTTCAATGCTACTTCAACTTCTTCTTTCATCACCAATGGTTCCCGATCATAAGGTACAGGTTGAAACGGCTGTTGGTCCACTTGATCTTTATCATATAAAAACTCTGTATATTCCTTCCACCTTTTCTTGATCTTCTCAGCATCATTCAACATAGAACCTTGAGCATCTTGTAACATTCCAATTCGAGGCTGGAACTTTTTCTTTAACTCTCATAGCTTTAGGAAAGCCGATCTTGTTCTTCCTCTAACAGTTTCTGCTTCTATTTCCTTGCAAGTGTCATTGTAGTACTTTTCCTTGTCCTGTCTTGCTGCACGTTGGAAATCTCTGTTGAGTTCTGCGATTGTCTTTCTTTCTCCTCTGGCTTTAGCTTCTTTGCGTTTCTGGGCAATTTTCAGAGTTTCTTCAGTCATCCATTTTGGCCGTTTTGCTTTTTCACCTTTTGTAGAAACTTCTCGCTTTCTTCCAACACAGCCTTCTTGATGTCATTCCATAACTCTTCCGGAGCTCTGTCATTTGTATCTAAAGCAGCAAATCGATTTTGCAGGCAGTCTTTAAATTCCAGTGGTATATTCTCAAGGTCATATTTTGCTGCATTCATGAGTGGTTTGCTCTTTTTCAACTTTATCTTGAGTTTGCATACCAGTAGTTGATGATCTGTACCACAGTCAGCTCCAGGTTTTGTCTTTGTTGATGTTACAGAGCTTTTCCATCGTTGACTTCCACATATGTAGTCAATTTGATTTTTATATAATCCATTCGGTGAAGTCCATGTGTACAGTCGCCGCTTGTGTTGCTGGAAGAAGGTGTTTGAAATGAATAGATCATTGGTCTTGCAGAATTCTATCAGTCTTTCTCCACCTTCATTTCTGTTGCCAAGTCCATATTTTGCAACTACTTTGCCTTCTTCTTTGTTGCCAACTTTTGCATTCCAGTCACCCATGACTATCAGGATATCCTGTTTGCATGTTCTGTCAATTTCAGCTTGTACTTGTTCATAGAACTCTTCAATTTCATTCTCTTCTGCAGCTGTTGTTGGGGCATATACTTGAATTATAGTTGTGTTGATAGGCAATCCTCGTAGACGAATAGAGATTAAGCGTTCGCTGACTGCATTGTATTTCATTACAGTTCTTGCAAGTTTCTTCTTTATTATAAATGCAACACCATTTCTTCTTTGTCTTTCATTTCCAGCATAGTAGACCATGTGATCATCTGATGCAAAGTGCCCCATGCCAGTCCATTTCAGTTCGCTGATACCCAACAGATCAAGTTGTACACGTTCCATTTCATTCTTGACCACCTCCAACTTTCCTTGGTTCATGCTTCGTACGTTCCATGTTCCAATGTGTAAGACATCTTTACAGCTTCTGACTCTCATTTCATGCGCAGCTACATCAGCAGTCAGACTTCCCAAGGGCTTTGATCCAACCACATCATAAATGCTGGCTTTACTCTGAAAAGTCTTCAGCTCTTCCCCAGTAGCTAGTTGAGTGCCTTCTGACCTGGGGGTCTCATCTTCCAGCACCATAGCACAATTTGTTTTATTGTAACTATCCATTGGGTTTTCATGGCAAGATACAGAAGTAAATTGCCGGGCCTTTCTTCCACGCAGTTTAAGTTTGGTGTTGTTGCCGTTGTCACAAAAATGTGATCCTCCGCCGTCAACACTGTCCCATTCTGCTGCTGCCCAGATGGGTGGTTTGTCTTGGTCTGGCACCTCAGCTGAGACCTGTCCATCTTGGGAGACCCTACCAGTAGTTAAACTACCGATAGTTTAGCTCTCAGTATCACTGATGCACGCAAGCTTTCACAGCATGACAAGCTGCAAACCAAGTGAGAGTGTGTGTGTCTGTCCCTTTCCATGTTGTCCCAGCATACGTAGGGTTCTCCATGATCAACCACTTCCTGTGGCAATTCAGGAGTTTTTTTACCATGACCTTCAGTTTGGCTACACCTGAAGCCCTTCACGTACTTTCCTTTTCCATTACGGGGGATTTTTTCTGAATCTTCAGAAAATGGGAGGCTACAATGCCTCCTAACTCCTATCCTTCTTGTTATCGGATATGGAGATCTTGGAAGCTCCCTCTCCTATAAGAGCTAGGTCTCTTAAGGTCAAAGGAGTTTTCAGTTTTATCCAATGGAGACTTCCGTGTTTTCCGCTAAGTCCTACCTCATTGAACTACCCCAGTTCCACTGGTATTGTTTCTCTCACCCTAAGGGTTCTACCTCAGCCTGTTTTTTGCACAGTTGTTTACCTCTTCTTACATTGAGGTACCCCCTGGGGATATTCTGTTGGTTCATATTCACAAATCCTCATGAACCTCCATATACCCCTCTACAATGCCACCAGGTGAGGTCCATATTGGTTTATTGCTCTTCAATGTTACCACTAAATATCACCTGCACAGACCCTATCTAGGCATCCTGTTTGGTCCAGCTGTTCCACAGCACATCTTTTTAGCTCAACTCCTACCCTCCATCCCTGGAATGCCTGGGGGTTCGGTAGATTAGCATGGCTCTCAAACTCGCAACATGCTGGGACTCCTCCAGGCATCTTAGCTTGGGAGTCCCCATATGTGAAGACTCATTCCTGCTTGTTCCTGGAGATAGCACAGTTACTTACCTGTAACAGGTGATCTCTGGGAACAGCAGGAATAAGTCTTCACAACCCACCCACCTCCCCTAGGAGTTGCATTTCTCTATCTCTGTCTTTCCCTTTCTTGCTCTCTCTCTTTGCCTCAGCTTTAAAACTTAACTGAGGAGAGGCAGTTGGGAAAGGCGGGAAGGCAGCACGCAGGCGTGTTGGGATGCTTCCAAAAGCGTTCTGATTGGACACTGGGGAGCGTTCCCGCGCAGACTCCGTCGGTACCGACATACCCATATGTGAAGACTTATTCCTGCTGTTCCCAGAGATCACCTGTTACAGGTTAGTAACTGTGCTTTCTCTGGAAGGCCATGTCACAGCTCAGAATGTGAGAGCCTTGGCAGCCTCAATGGCTCATCTACACTCTGTGTCTATTGACGACATCTGTCGAGCAGCTACTTGGGCCTCAGTTCATACCTTCACAACCCATTACTGCTTAGACAAGGACTCCCGCCGGGGTGCCTTGTTTGGTCAGGTTGTTCTACAGCACCCAGGGCCGGATTTACCTTGAGTGAGGCCCTACGCCAACAAAAATTGTGGGCCCCCAGAAAAAATAAAAACGAGATCAACTTACCAAAACAGAAATGGCAATAGATATATAGAATTGCCTGACATAAAGAGGCAATAGGGACAAAATCAGCATCGGAATTCAAGAAATACATTAAAAAAGACATATTCCAGTTAATAAATTCAAAATAAAAAAGTATTTTTCTACCTTCTGTTTGGGCATTTTTTCAGTTGCAATTGCTCCAGTCACTTTCTTCTGGTTTCTTCGTGTCTTCTGCTAGCTATCCATTTGTCCTTTCTTCTCTTTTAGATGATTTCCATTCTCTCTCTATTTCTGCTTTAACATACTGATTGTTTCCCTTTTGCTCTTTCCCCCAATTCTTTCCTTATTCCTTTATCATCCATTTAAATTTCACCCTTCCATTTTCAAGCCCCTCTTACTCTCCCAATACCCAGCCCATCATAGACTTTTCTTCCACACAAAATATTTTTCCCCTCTCCATTCTCATTCCCCATCCATTCTAGTCCTCCCCCAAAATCAGTTCCCTTATAGTTCTAGACCCACCCAGCATCCACTCCCTTCTAGTCCCATTCTCCCATGCCCCACATCAGCCCATTTCCAGTCCTATTCTAGCTCTTTATCCGCCCATTTCCAGTGCTAGCCTTCACATCACAGGCCATTTCCAGTCCTAGCCCCCCCCCATCACAGCCTATTTCCAGTCCTAGCCCCCACCATCACATCCCATTTGCAGTCTGAGTCCCCCTGCACCATCACAGCCCATTTGCAGTCCTAGTTCCCCCCCCCCACCATCACAGCCCATTTGCAGTCCAAGTTACCCCCCCCCCACCATCACAGCCCATTTGCAGTCCAAGTTACCCCCCCCCCACCATCACAGCCCATTTGCAGTCCAAGTTACCCCCCCCCCCACCATCACAGCCCATTTGCAGTCCAAGTTACCCCCCCCCCCCCATAGCCCTTTTCCGGTCCAGGTCTCCCCCCCCATCACAACCCATTTCCAGTCCATGTCCCCCCCCCCCCCATAGCCCTTTTCCGGTCCAGGTCCCCCTCCCCATCACACCCCATTTCCAGTCCATGGTCCCCCCCCCCCCCAATAGCCCTTTTACAGTTCAGGTCCCCCCCATCACAGCCCATTTCTTTCCGGTCCAGGTCCCCCTCCCCATCACAACCCATTTCCAGTCCATGTCCCCCCCCCCCATAGCCCTTTTACAGTTCAGGTCCCCCCCATCACAGCCCATTTCTTTCCAGTCCAAGTGCCCCCCCCCCCCCATAGCCCTTTTCCTGTCCATGTCCCCCCCCCCTTCACAACCCATTTCCAGTCCAAGTCCCCCCCCCTTCCATAGCCCTTTTCAGGTCCAGGTCCCTCCCCCCATCACAACCCATTTCCAGTCCAATTCCCCCCCCCCCCATACCCCTTTTCCATTTCAGGTCCCCCCCATCACAGCCCATTTCTTTCCAGTCCAAGTCCCCCCCCCCCCTCTAGCCCTTTTCCGGTCCAGGTCCCCCCCCAATCACAGCCCATGCAGTCCTTGGCCCCCCCGACCAGCACCGCGGCTGTCTGCGAGGCTTCAGAGGGAGCCGGGTAAGCTCGCGCGAGGCCCCGGCTCCCTCTGTACAGCCGCCAGCGTGAAGAGCCTTTTCCTTCACGCTGGCGGCTGTATCTGTGAAGCCGCGAATGCTGGGAAAGGTTAAAGGGCATTGCCTTTAACCTTTCCCAGCAATCGCGGCTTTACAGATACAGCCACCAGCGTGAAGGAAAAGGCTCTTCACGCTGGCGGCTGTACAGAGGGAGCCGGGGCCTCGCGCAAGCTTACCCGGCTCCCTCTGAAGCCCTGCGGTGTGTGGGCCGGCCCCGGGTGGGCCCTTGCCAGCTGTGGGCCCTGCGCCATGGCGTATAGGTACATCCGGCCCTGACAGCACCTGTTCCATACTTAATCAACTCCTACCCACCTTTCCCCGTAGGATGCCAGAGATCCATAGGGGGGAAGTGGAGCCCTTTCACAGGGGCACACAACTTCTGGGGTTTCTCCCTGACATCTGCAGCTAGGGAGTCCCCATATGTGAAGACTACATTCCTGCTTGTTCCTGGAGATAGCATAGTTACTCACCTGTAACAGGTGATCTCCGGGAACAGCAGGAATTTAGTCTTCACAACCCACCCACCTCCCCTAGGGGTTGTTTCTCTCTTTTCTTTCTTTTCCTCTCTCTCTCTTTGTCTCAGCTTTAAAACTCAACTGGAGAGAGGCAGTTGGGAAAGGCGGGAAGGCAGCACGCAGGCGCTGTGGGATGCTCCCAGAAGCTTTCTAATTGGATGCTGGGGAGCGTTCCCGCGCAGGCTCCGTCGGTACCGACAATACCCATATGTTAAGACTAAATTCCTGCTGTTCCCGGAGATCACCTGTTACAGGTGAGTAACTATGTTTTATCTCCAGTAAGGAATTGTCAAGATCAAATTAACAGGATAGGTACTTCTGACATTGTGCTATCTTTTTTTCTGGAAGCTGCCTCTTGTTAGTCTTGCTTATTTTTAATACCTTTGCAGTATCCATCTGTTGAGGCACCCTTAAGTTGAATGCTCAGCCTGAAAGCGGTGTTTAAATAGCCCTGCTCTACCTAAATTTTAAATTTAACTTAACCTCTTTAGTTTGTTCTCCCTTGCTCTCTAATAACTGCTCTGTTTTAAGTGTAATTTTTTTAATGTTTTTTATTCAGACCTCTCATTCTGGCATTCCTTCAAATTCATGTATGTGAATGCCTTTGGCACACGTGTCCTGGTTAGCGCTGCCTATGAAGCCAAAGTGGAGAAGTTTGTTTACATTAGCACAGATGAAGTCTATGGGGGCAGTCTTGATGAGGTGAGCTACTGCCTTGCCTTTTGGCATAAAGGATAATATAGCCATTGAAGGTGTAAGT
The DNA here is from genome assembly GCA_033557465.1 of Ichthyophis bannanicus. Lineage (NCBI taxonomy): Eukaryota > Metazoa > Chordata > Amphibia > Gymnophiona > Ichthyophiidae > Ichthyophis > Ichthyophis bannanicus. Next base: position 585,064,407 of record CM066035.1, on the reverse strand, counting down.
ATCAGAGTAAAACATTGTGGGAAGAGCGTAAACTTAAGGTAAACCTGATCCTATTGAAATCAACATATGCATAGTGCACAATTCTTCTTGGATCATCATGATTTTTTTTCAATATCTGTAACTTTATCTTTTTGTTATGCATTGTTGCAACCCACTGTGAGCTACCACTGCAGTAATGGTGGAATGTAAATGTAATTTATATAGTTATGACAGGATTTGAAGCACCGTGACTTCTAGCCAAAAGTTTTTTATTGTTCGTAATTGTAACAAAAGCCCATCACTTAATGTTGCTCTACAATTTGTTTTGCTCTTCAGTAGAGCTGTTTAAATAAAGCAAGCTACAGGATTTAAATAACACATGAGAAGTTATGCATGAAATAAGTGGTTTGGAGAAAGCTCATCTCATGAAAGTTTGAACTATTGGATAAAGACTATCTACTCCAACCAATAGAGAGGTCAGATATTCCTCAGTGGGATTTATAATTGAATTCCAATACCTTTGGAACCTTGCAAGATTCTTACATAGAAAAAATAACTATTGTTCAAACAAATAACTGTCTATAGCATTGTCAAGGTAGCTGTCCTGTGTATAGTATGACAACTTTTTTTATCTGAACTTCACTGCCATTATTGCCCCTTTCAGCCTCTGTACCATTAAAGTAAAGAGAAATGTTCCACACTACCAAGAGTTGCAAGCAGTGACTAGTATGAGCTGCAAAAACAGGGATTTCAGTAGGGATGTGCTTTCGTTTGGAATGAAAGCTGTGATCTCAGTGAAAGAGGAAATGACAGTTGTTGTTTCCTGGTTTCTGTCAATAGTGTGCGTTATTACACAATAGCACACGTTATTACACAATAGCACACACTATTTGCACATGTGCAAAGAGTGCAACTCTTGGCAAAAAAAAAGATTATACAAGATGAAGAAAAACTAAAATAAAAAATGAGCCTTTTTTTGGCCTGCACACCCTTGCGTTTCAGTGGAAGCTCGAGTCTAGATGGTACATACAAGTGTGGTGGTACATATTTTTATAGAACTTGGATTTGTATGTTTTGTGTTTTGAAACCTTGTTTCTGCTATATAATGTTTGGCATGCATATTTTGTTAGGAATTTGATGAGACTTCACCCAAGCAGCCAACAAATCCATATGCATCATCCAAAGCGTCTGCTGAATGCTTTGTGCAATCCTATTGGGAGAAATTTAAGGTGAGTTGTACACAGGCTTTAGAAGCTACACCAAGTCTTGTATGCTCTGACAGCCATATTTTTTTTTCAGTGTGCATATGCTAAGAGAAGCTACGTATGCTCTCATGTCTAAGGAAAATCAGCCCCCATGTGCCATATGTTTGTACATATCAAAGAGTAGAACCTGGTTCTCCTTTTCAGTGTGCTTATATATCAAAGGAGTGCTTTTGTTCTCAGTGCGATGCGATGCAATGCAATTTGTGTCTTCGAGTCAGTGCTAACTCTTGGCGACCCAGCAGCTCCTGGGTTTTCTTGGTAGTGTGACCAGAAGTAGATTGCCAGTCCTTTCTTCCGAGGCAATGGAGGGTTAAGTGACTTGCCCAAGGTCACAAGGAGTGCTAGTGGGAATCGAACCCTTTTCTCTTGGTTACCAAGCCAGTACTCTAATCACTAGGCTACTCTTCCGCTCTCAGTACCAAACTAATCGGAGGCAGAATATTGGATCTATCAAACCATAAAGCAAATGCATAGTAAGGGTGACTGAGATCATAAATCATGTTCAGAGCTTCCTACAAAGCATCTCTAATATTCACCAAAATTGTGACACGTTTTGGGGAAAATATAAAGTGCTTATATACAAATTATTCAACTAACCTTTCAAGTACTGATTAATATCTAAAATAGTTGAATTCAAGATGCAAAAATTTAGTTGCCAACTTGCTACTGAAAGTCAGACCAGAAAGTCAGTTGCAGGTGGCGCCATCCCGAATGGACCATGGGAAGCTGGAGGAAGCACTTCTCTTAAGCACTACTGTCGTCATCACCCATTGCTGCTGTTAATGTGAGCTCTGATAACAAACAATGTTTTCGCATCAGTACATAGTACGTGTGTGTGTGTATATATATATATATCTCCATTAGGACCCAATCAACTCTTAGTAACAGTTTCAAACCTCAACATGTCCCTTCTGCCCCCCTCTTAATTAGTCTCTTGATTACACTAACTTCCCCCCTCTCCTCCCCTCCCCCTCTTGGGAATTGTGCTTGCAGATGAGTCCATAGCCACTTATATTGTGACCACTGAGGTGTGTGATTATATGTGCCAGCATACGCATGCTATTCACCCATTGGGAGGACAGCTTATCCCCCCACCCAGTTCCTTATCATTCCTCCAGTTTAGTCCTCCACCTCTGGGCTCACTGGGGAAGTAGTTAGGAAATAGCTTGACAAGCGCTAATCGTGGTTTTAATTTGGTTTGCTTTTGGTTTTACTTTGGTTTTCCTTTGGTTTAATTGTGATGCAACTTCTCTTGTAAGTTATTGCTTATTAGTTGTAAGTGGCTTCCTTTGGGGTAATCGCCTTAAAGTTAGTCTCATCCCTTTTACTTTTTAATTACTTTTTGCTTACTTTTTAATTACTTTCTAATGTTAATATTTCTGCCCTTACTGACCTGTTATCTGGGATTTTTAGTTTAATTACTTTAGCTTATTTGGGGAGCGTCCTGTTTAAAATGGGCATTCCTGATCATGTCCCCAGTCTAGTCCCGGAACCTCTGGGGTTGCCTATCTCATCCAGCAGCTTGGAGACTGAGAAACTCCCACTTTTGTGACATCAGCAGTATAACTCTCCGGTGTCCGCCTCCCGCCATCAGTTACCTCAGTCTCCAAGCAGCTGGATAGATAGGAGCCCAGAGGTCCGGGCTCACTTGAGAAACAATTGAGAATTTTAGTTAGTGTTCTTTTGGTTCCTGGGGGCTTAAAATTGCAGGGCTGTTTGTCGGGGTTTGGAGGACTGTGCCTTTAAATCTTGTCTCAGTCCAGCCCCCCTTTTTTTTTTCTTTGTTTCTTCTTTAACTTTCTTTGATTTTTTTTTTTCTGCTGACTTGTTCTTTCCCTCCCCCCCCCTCACTCTTCCATTTCTTTTCGTTACCTTGGGGAGTTGAAGAGAGAGGGTCCCGCTTTGCCCCGATGCCGTTGCCCTGAGTTCAGCGGTATCTGTGAGCAGCGCGGAAGAGCCCGATTGTGGGAGAGCTCAGATCTGAGCGCAGCCGACGCTGCGCAGAAGGCCTTGCCTGCTGGTGCGTCTGGCGACTCTTCCCTCTGCACGGAGCTGCCACCCTGCTTGGGCAGCACAGTGTGAAATCGGGTCCGGAGTCGTCGAGTGCTCCCGGATCTGGCTGCCGGCGGAATTCTCGCAGTGGAGTTCATAGCTCTTTCTGAAGTTGTGCGAGGTAAGCGCTGCCCTCTCTAGTCTTATTGAAAACCTAGGCAGGTATGAACCACTCACGATTTCTTAATTATTCCATATATTTCTTTATTGATCCATAATTGATAAGGGAGGCCTCCCTTGTCAATTATGGATCAATAAAGAAATATATGGAATAATTAAGAAATCGTGAGTGGTTCATACCTGCCTACGTTTTCTCTACTGGTTCCTCTGTCTGCGAGGCAGTGTGCTGTTTTTTCTTGGTGCTCCCTAGTCTTATTGCCTCAGCGTGTTTTTGGCACGCTTTTGGAGAGGTAGGCCCTGCCGCGTGGTAGCGGCGTGGCGGGCCCTCTGGCCCAAGGGGGAAGACGTTTCCTGATATTTTAGGGTCTGTTTAAATCCTTAGTTTATAGACTATTAAAAAAAAAGAAAAGAAAAGAAAAGAAACGGGGCGTTTTAGCGATATTCTTTACCTTTGGTAGTTTTCTCTTTAAGAGAGTGTGGGGTAGTTCTTTCCCTCCCCAGACCGGTTGGGCTTAGTTTTTTAGCGGCTCTCTTCAGCGGAAAAGTCTTACAAGAGGCCGCGGAGGTGTTTTTCTTCTCACAATGCCCTCCAAGCCTTTATGCATGGTGTGCGGCTCTTGGAAGAGCGCTAGCACCGGGGTCTGCCAGGCCTGTATTGGGGGATCTACGGAGCTGAGACAGGCCCAGGAACAGCTCGAGGGGGCCCCGGGGCCAGTGTTAGATGCCCCGGCCTCGTTGGGGTCTACGGTGGCTCAGCCTGAGCCGGTGGCAGGGCCTTCCTCCAGTTCAGGTGCTCCCCCCTCTCAGGCGTCATTGCCTACAGAACTGTCGTCCATTTTTTCCCAGCAGTTTGTGGCTTTACTTCAGCAAACTGTGTTTGGGAACTCTTTGCAACAGTAGCTGCCCAAAGATATCAGTGGAGCTAGAAAGTGCTCTGCGTCCCCTCAGGATGAGTCTTCTCTGGGCGGAGGCAAGAAAGCCCGCATGGAAGGAGAGTCCTGGGAGCAGTCCGGAGCTTCTGTGGACCCACTGTCGGATGAGGAGGGCCACAGTACGGCATTTGATGAGGAGCTGGAAGAAGGGGAGATTTCGGAGAGAGAAGATCAATCCAGAGTGGTGAGAGTCTTCCGGAGAGATGAGCTCCCAGCGCTCATTGTAGAGACGCTGAAGGCACTAAATATGCCGGTCCCGGGGGCTGCAGAGGATGAATCTCTAGAAGATCCTTTGTTGCAGGTTTTCAGAAAGACTCAAAGGGCCTTCCCGGTTCACAGAGTTTTCCAGGAGATGATTCAGGAAGAGTGGAATGTCCCGGAGGCGCCGCTGAAGGGCTCCAGAGTTATGGGGCGGTTGTATCCATTAGTGGATAAAGATAAAGTCACCTAAGGTGGACGCGGCAGTCTCGGCTGTGACTAAGAAAACGATTATCCCGGTAGAAGGTAGTACGGCCCTCAAGGATGGGCAGGATAGGAAGCTGGATGTCTTGTTAAGGCAGGTGTTCGATGTTAATGCCATATCGCTGCAGGCGGCTATTTGTGGAGCGTGGGTGGCCAGAGCCTGTCTTCGGTGGGCGCAGCAGGTGCAGGAAGGACAGCCGAGTCCACTGGCGGGAGAGGCTGCCCGTTTGGAGTCAGGGGCGGCCTATCTGGTGGACATACATTATGATCTTATGAGAGGTCTGTCAAAAAGTATGGCTTCAGCTGTAGCTGCGCATCGGTATTTGTGGCTCCGCAGTTGGGCGGCGGACAGTTCTTCGAAATCTAGACTAAGTAAGCTGCCCTTTAAGGGTCGTCTACTTTTCGGCGAAGATTTGGAGAAGTTGGTTAAGGACCTAAGCGAATCTAAAGGAGGGAGATTGCCAGAGGATAAACCTAAAGGGTCCCGCGGTGCTCCGGGAGGTAGAGGTCAGTTGCGGGAGTTTCGCCGCTTTCGCTCCCCAAGGTTCGCTCAGGGTCAGCAGGGGCGTTTCACCAGTAAAAAACCAGGGATTTCGAGGATTTCAGGGAGCAGGACGGGGTTTCGGTCCCTCGTCCTCTTCCTCGAATAGCTTCAAAAAGTCGCAATGAGATGAGGAGGACCCAGGTCCCTCTACATTCCGTGGGGGGGGGGGCGTCTGCAGGAGTTTTATCCTGCCTGGGTCCAAATCACCTCAGATCAGTGGGTGCTGGAAGTCATCCGGGAGGGCTATGCTCTGGAGTTCTTGCGCCAAGTAAGAGACGCCTTTGTTCGGTCTCCCGGCAGGTCAGTTGCAAAACGCGGGGCGCTGCGGGTGACCGTGCAAAAGTTGCTAGATCTCAAGGCCATCGCCCCTGTGCCCTCAGACCAATGTGGCTGCGGTCGTTACTCTATCTACTTTGTCGTCCCGAAAAAAGATGGCGGAAGTCGTCCGATCCTGGATCTCAAGGGAGTCAACCGTTGTCTGCGGGTGTCGCATTTTCACATGGAAACTCTGCGCTCCATTATAGTGGCCGTGCAGCGCGGAGAGTTTCTTACGTCTCTGGACCTCTCGGAAGCATACCTTCATATCCCTATAAGGTCGGACCATTACAAGTTTCTCCGGTTCGCAGTGCCATTCGGGCATTATTAGTTCCAAGCGTTGCCCTTCGGTCTGGCCACGGCTCCGAGGGTCTTCACCAAGGTCATGGTTGTAGTAGCGGCAGCACTTTGCAAGGAGGGTATCCTAGTGCACCCTTATCTGGGCGATTGGCTCATTCGGGCAAAGTCTCAAGCCGAGAGCGAGAGAGTGACGACCAGAGTGGTGACGTTTTTGGAGAGCCTGGGGTGGATAGTCAATGTGGCAAAGTCACCTGCAACCTTCCCAGAACCTGGAATATCTAGGAGCTCGCTTCGACACCCAGAGGGGGAAAGTGTTTCTCACAGCAGAGCGAGCTCAGGCCCTGCGCCAGCTAGTGGGCAGGTTCCTGCAGTTCAGGGCTCCCTCGGCATGGCATTACCTGCAGTTGTTGGGCACCATGGTGGCGTCGATCGAGACGGTTCCGTGGGCCCGAGCTCATATGAGACCATTGCAAAGGGCATTGCTGCACCGCTAGTCACATCAGTTGGACCCCCTAGCCCGAAAACTGGTCTGCCCGGAGGAGGCACGGCAGGCCCTGCACTGGTGGTTGCTTCCCGAGTCCTTGCAGCGGGGGAAATCCTTGGAGTCTCCGGACTGGGTGGCAGTGATGACAGATGCCAGCTTGTTGGGATGGGGGGCCCATTGCCAGGGCAGCTTTGTACAAGGCCGCTAGAGTGCTCCGAAGAGAGAGAATGGCCGATCAACAGGCTGGAGTTAAGAGCGGTGTTCCTGACTTTGCAGGGGTTCCACTCCTCCCTCGTAGGAAGGTCGGTCCGCGTATTGTCAGACAATGCGACGGCGGTGGCCTATGTCAACAGGCAAGGGGACACCAGCAGCGCATCTCTGGAGACTGAAGCCGCAGCCCTGTGTGCCTGGGCAGAAGCAAATCTCTCCGACTTGTCGGCGGCTCATGTAGCAGGAGTGGACAATGTGGAAGCCGATTATCTCAGCAGGGTGCGGGTGGACCCGGGAGAATGGGTCCTGCATCCCGAAGTCTACGACATGATTGTTCGCAGATGGGGGGTCCCGGTCATGGATCTGATGGCAACCTTCGAGTCCGCAAAGGCCAGTCGCTTCTTCAGCAGGCGTCGGGAAAGAATGTCGGAGGTTCTGGACGCCCTTATGCAGGGTTGGCCTGTGGGTCAGCTCCTGTATGTTTTTCCCCCGTGGGTCCTGATAGGAAGGGTCCTGCAAAGGGTAGAGAGTTTCCGAGGTCATGTAATTCTGATAGCGCCGGATTGGCCGACACGGTACGGGGATCTGGTGCGGCTGCTAGTGGCACAGCCCTGGCGGCTTCCTTGCAGAGCGGATCTTCTTTCCCAGGGTCCTCTCCTCATGCCACACGTGGCTCGGTTCTTGCTTACAGCTTGGCTCTTGAAAGGGCTCGGTTGAGGTCCCGGGGGTACTCGCCGGCAGTCATTGCTAAGTTATTGAAGTCAAGGAAGCGTTCTACGTCCCTGGCGTATGTGAGTGTGGAGAATTTTTGAAGCGTGGTGCAGGGATAGGAAGTGTGAGGCCCTGAAGGCCTCTGTTCCTCAGATCTTGGATTTTTTGCAGGATGGTTTTGACAAGGATCTGGCGGCAGCCTCGTTGCGGGTTCAGGTAGCGGCCTTGTCCTGTTACAGGGGCAGTCTAGCGGGTCGGTCGCTTGCGGTCCAGCGAGATGTGAAACGTTTTTTGCGGGCAGTAGCACTTGTTCGGCCTCCTTCTCGGCATATTTTTCCTAAATGGCACCTTCCCTTCGTGCTGGACGCTTTGGAGCGGGAGCCGTTCGAACCGTTGGCGAGGGCTTCTCTCAAGGACCTTACCCTGAAGACTGTATTTTTGGTGGCGGTCTGCTCGGCGCGTCGGGTGTCAGAGCTCCAGGTGCTGTCCTGTAGGGAGCCCTATCTCTCCTTCTTTGCAGCCAAAGTCGTTCTATGACCGGTTACGGCCTTTTTGCCTAAGGTAGTCTCGTCTTTCCACCTGAACCAAGAAATTGTGTTACCGTTTTTTTCTGGGGAGATTCCAGGTTCTTCCTCTGGGAAGCTGCATCTGCTGGATGTGCGGAGAGCGTTAAAGAAGTATCTTGCGGCACAGAGTCTTTTCGAAAATCCGACCGGCTGTTTGTGCTGTTTGCGGGGCCGAGAAAGGGGGATGCGGCGTCTAAGGCTTCCATCGCTCAGTGGATCAGAGAAGCCATTGTGTCGGCTTATGTGCTGAAAGGACGGGTAGTGCCGGAGGGTTTGATGGCGCATTCCACTAGGGCTCAGGCTGCGTCCTGGGCAGAGCTTCGATTGGTGCCACCGGTTGAGATTTGTAAGGCGGCAACGTGGTCATCCTTGAACTCCTTTGTGTGGCATTATCGTCTCGATGTTCAAATGGGAGAAGCAGCCTCTTTTGGTAGAGCAGTCCTTCAGGCTGGTTTGCCGGGACCCTCCCGTTCTTGAATTTCTTACTACTCTGGTACTGACCCAGAGGTTCCGGGACTAGACTGGGGACACGATCAGGAAGGTGAAATTAGACTTACCTGCTAATTGTTGTTCCTGGAGTGGAACCAGTCTAGTCCCGTATCCCTCCCAGCGTGCACAGGCAAACAGAAGCCTGAAGTATCTCTGTGGATTACAGGTAGGACATATTTTTGTTTACTTTTCACGAAGGTCTGTTAGATTGCAGAAATATATCATAATAGAAAAATGATTATAGGAGGGATGGGTTCCACCGTTTTTCTTCGGTTGGGTCTTCCTCTCTCCCTTTTCTTTCTGAGGTGGGCTTGGCCTGTTCAAGGTTTTAGTCAAGGTGTTGAGGGGGTGTTTCTTGTTCTCCTCTACGTAGTTCTAATGTTGCTAAGTTAAATGCTTACTTGTTTCTCTGGTGAATCTGCTTTGTCAATAGGATACTGATGGCGGGAGGCGGACACCGGAGAGTTATACTGGTGATGTCACAAAAGTGGGAGTTTCTCAGTCTCCAAGCTGCTGGATGAGATAGGCAACCCCAGAGGTTCCAGGACTAGACTGGTTCCACTCCAGGAACAACAATTAGCAGGTAAGTTTAATTTCACCTTCCCGCCTATTTTCTTTGTCCGTTAGGGGGTGCAGCATCAGCGGCCGCCAGCTTCAGGCAATTACTGTTGTTTTCCCCAGACGTTGGGGGTCGGCTCTCCCCTCCTGGACCATACGGAGGGGAGTCCGACAGAAGACGAGAGGAGCGCCGCTCACGCTGCCTCAAGTTGTTCGGGGCTGCGGAATGAGCTGAAGGAGCGCCATGCCCGGTCCCTCCGACGCACGCTGCTCACGCTAGAGTCGAGCAGCGTGACGCTTAATGAACGGCAATTCCGTCTACATTTGAAGAAGCTGGGGAGTCAGTTGAATCAGCAGAGGATCTGCCAGGCCTGTGAGGCGATGCCTTACTGGGGTGGGTTAAGCGGTGAAGGCTGTTTTGAGCGCGAAACGGGGCAGCACGGGCTCGGAGTCATTTCCACGTTCTGCGGCTTCCAGACAGCACCGGCGATCAGCTCATCGTTCATGCTGAGGAGCGGGCATACTGAGGTTTGGTGTTCATATGCCATATTTTTGAAGTCATGATTTCACGGTGTGATTCGGAGTTGAGGGAAAAAAAAAAGCGGGAAATGCGAAGAGATGTGATGATTAGTTAACTCTTTATTTCCTAACTCTTATGGCCTGTTATGAAATGATGTGTTTCTCATCTGCCTTCTTTTATTGCTTTATTTTCTTGCGTTGCTGAATACAAAGATACTCTTTAGTAAGAGCTCTATAGTCCGAAATTCCGTGATTTCACGGGAGCAGGTTTATGAATTAAAAAAAAAAAAAAAGGCCGCTATTCGCCTGGGGTAGACGAGTTCTTCAAAGGTGTCATTCTGGGACAGGGTGCTGTACTCGCTCCTGAGATTTGGCACACGTATCATAAGGTAGATGAGTTTCAGAATGGCCTGTCCTAATGTCTTTGGCCACCAGAGGGCAGCGAGTAAGTCAATAGTGCCTTTCTGTGACCAAGTATAGACAGCAAGCCTCAGAATAATATCTGCAAGGCAGAAAAACGGGGCTTAGCGCTAGACAAGCAACTGTCCTATTCTGCTAGTCGAGAGTATGGGCCCAAGAATTAAAACCCTTATCTTGTGTATTGTTTTATGAAAAAAAAAAAAGGAAAACAGTCTGGTTGAGGTTTGACCTTCCAGGGTATATATTCTAAGCTTCAGCATATCTGCTTTGCTTAAATGTTTCCAAATTCATTTGGATTTATTTGGTGGTTAGAAGGACAGGTATGTACCTCCCTCTAGCTATTCCCTTCTCCTTGGCTATTCATTGCGCTGTCAGCCTCCGTGCTGAAGAGTTCCTGGAGACCTTATGGCATTGGTCATTCATTAGGTTAGCTCAAGTTATGTTGGTGGAATGCTTTGCAATGTTACATTACATGATCCCTTTCAGTTAAGGGGTCTGGATTTATAGGGTATGTTCTGTTGCTTAGATGGAACATGTTCTGAAGACTGGCAGCAAAGGAGTTAAGTTCAGTCCCATCCGACATTATTCTTTTGGTTTAAAAAAATAAAAAGGATGCTGTAGGTTCCTATAGGTTGGGTCCCGCTCAGGAACACAGGACATCAGTTCTGACAATTGTTTTGCTGCTCACGGGTCTCGGGGTCAAGCTTTTCAGTTGCCCTAGGCCAGAAGTGGGGAATGACCAACTGCAAGGTATGTCTCTTAGGTTCAGGTCCAAAACCGCTAGGGATATTGAATGGAAACATAATGGAGTAATCTTGCCTTCACAAGATACTCTCAGTTTAACTAGAGCTCCTTGGGCTCCTTGCAGTCAGCGGTAGCCTCTCACGTTGGTAGCTGTCTGATGACCATGGGAACATGGATCTTCAGCAGTGCTCGGGGGGGGGCGCCGCTGTTGGCTCTAGCTAGTTGGTTGGGTAGCAACGGGGCAGAAATCGCAATTCAGAGGAGCGGGTCCCAGTAGGGAGCAAACCGATAGGCGGGATACTTCGGAGTTCTTCTGCCTGCCTGGACCCACATTACGGCAGGTCAGTAGGTATTAGGGATAAGTTGCGATGCTTAGGCGCTGGAATTCGCGAAGTCTGTCCGAGAGTCATTGGTGGCGTCTCCCTGCAAGGGACAGAGGGAAACCTTAGCGTTCTGTCGCACCTTAAAACGACTGTTACAAATCTGAGGCCACGCTAGTGCCAATTCATGAATACAGCAGGACTAGCTCCTCCACCTGTTTCTATGGTGCCAGAGCAGGACAGCTCGCATCGCCATTTCTTGGGCCTAGGAGGAGTGCACAGTTGTCTCTGCGGGTCTCCTTTCAGGTTCGAAATGTTGCGGTTCGCTATGGGGGGGACTGCAACAGGGGGAGCACTTGCCGTCGCGCGATCTGACTGAAACGGATTTACACATCCCGTTCACAGTAGCCCACTAAAGTGTTACGTGTCGGTCTTCCTTGGGGATACTATTAGTTCCCAGCGTTGCCATTCGGGCTGGCAAAGGCACCGCACACTCACCAAGTTATTGGGGGTGGGTGTGGTAGAGTTTCGAAGGGAAGTATTTCGGGTATGTCCCTATTTCGACGTTTGGCTCATTCGAGCGAGATCCAAAGCCGATACTGTCAGCGGGGCAGCCGCTTTTCAGGAGCTTGGATATATAGAGATGCGGTTCGACACGCGGACAGGGACGGTGTTCTGCCGGAGTGTGGAGTTCCAGCCCTTCGACATCTGGTACGCAGGTGCAGAGCCAGGTCCGCGCCCTCGCGGTGGAGTTTCCGGCGCGTGCTGGGACAGATGACGGTAACCCTGAAATTGGTGCCAGGGGCCTGTTCTCATATGCGACTATGGCAGTGGACTCTACTTCACTTCTGGTCGTCTCAGGATGTCTCGCTGAACAAACGACTTTCCTGTCCTCTCGGGGTCAGGTGTGTTCTCTATGGTGGTGGCTACTTCCGGTATTAGTGAAGGCAGGAATGCCTCTAGACTGGCCGGAGTGGCTCCCATCGCTGACGGACGCGAGCCTCGTAAGATTGGGGGCACTTTGTGGAGAGCTTTTGGCGCAAGGTGTTTGCTCGGTTTAAGAGAGCGGCTGCTCAGGCGGCCGGCTGGAGCTGAGAGCGGTGGATCTGGTGCTGCACACATTCGAAGCGGCGGTGACAGTTCGGGTCAACCGTGAACGTAGCCTACATCTTTTGACAGGATGTTGCAGGAAGGGCGGCCATGGAGGAAGAAGCGGAGGCGTGGTTCGCTTGGGTAGAAATGCGACGGCCAGCATATCAGCATTGCACCTAGCAGGGTAGGATGTCGCTGATGGCAACCTTTCTCAGCACGGTTCAAGTAGATGTCAAAAAAAAAAAGGGGGGGACTTGCATCCGGAGATGTTAGCGCAAGTAGTTTGCATGCCGGGGGCCGCCGGTCATGTTCTTCATGGCGACCCTTCGGTCAACAAAGCGAATCTTTGCTTCAGCAGACAGCGAGAGCAAATGTCGGGGAGGAGCGACGCGCTGGGGCAGTGTTGAATGGCGTCTGGTCTTCTCTGTGTTCCCGTCAGGGGTGCTCGTAGTTCGAGTGGTTCAGCGTAGCAAGGCTCATCGGAGGAGAGTGTTACGAATGGCTCCGGGCGGGCCAGACAGCTGTGGTTCGCCGAGCTCATACGCGGAGCCGTGAAAGCTGACTGCGGCAGAAATCCTGTTTCTACCAGGTCTGCTTTGGCGGCCTCGGGTGGTTCGATTCTCGCTTACGGTCTGGCCGTTGAAAGGGCCAGACATGTGGTCGCTTATGGTTCATGTTTGCGGATTGCTGCTCGCGGGAGTAATTGCAGACGGTGGCTAGTGTCTTGAGAGTTAAGTTTTCAGCGTTGTCCTTCTAGGGAGGCAAGGTGCAAGGTCTGCCTCTCGGGATCCATGCAGAGGTGTCACATGTTTTGAGAGCGGTAACCTGACTGTGGTCCTCACGTGGAATCGTAGGTCCCCCGTGGGGTCTCAAATTGCTTGTGGCGGCGTTGACTAAGGAACCTTTTGTGCCCTTTCTCAAGGCGTCACTTAGGTCTTTGACTTTGAAGACGGTAATTTATTGTGATAACCAGATGGTCGGCGAGCCGGATTGCGGGACGGCAGGTGCTGTCTCGTGGAGAACCATCCTTGTCCTTTTCTTGGGAAAAGCGGAGTGTTGCAGCTAGTACCATCCATTTTACCTAAGGTGGTGCCTCGGTTTCAACTCGCTCGGGCGGGGTTTCTGCCAGTGTTACGATCGCTGCGAGAACCGCGTCTGGCCGGGAGTCTCACCGTTTAGCCATTGAAGGGGTGCTGCGGCAGTACTTGTATTTTTCGGAGACTTACTGCACTTTGGACCGTCTGTTTGTGGTGTTCGGAGTTCCTTGCAATGGCGCAGGGGTAGCGAAGGCGTCCATTTCTAGATGGATTAAAGAAGCGACGGGTGCAGCAGATCTGCTGCAGGGCCGGTCGGCGTTAACGGGGTTATGAACGCATGTTCCATAGCGCAAGCAATTTCTCGAGCAGAGTACACTTTAGTTCCGCCAGGCCCTGGGATAGAGAAAGGGGCTCCCTTGATATGGGATGCTTGCTGAAGTGGGGAGGGGGCCTCCTGGTCCGCTGTTTGTTCTTTCAGTAAGCGCTACCGTCGGGAAGTCTTAGCGGCAAATGATAACTTTTTCGGATCGGCGGTATTCCATGCCGACTGGAAGGGTCCCTCCCAATAATTACTGCTCTGTTACATCCCAGAGGTGGAGGACTAAACTGGAGGAACGATAAGGAAATAGAAATTATACTTACCTAGTAATTGTCGTTCCTTGAGTGACGACAGTTTAGTCCTCATTCCCGCCCAGGGGTGTGATTTCTTCAGAGTTTATTTTCAGGCGGAGTGGAGCATCAATTTCAAGGAGTGGAGAGATCCTTTCAGATTCTGGATCGCAGTGAGTTATCCCTCTCTGATCCGTTTCTTCCTCCTCTCTTATTTAAGTGAGGGGGTGTATAGGAAACGTGATTGCAAGGGAGGTGTGAACGTAAAGTAAAAATGTCTGTGTGTGTATGACTATTAAGGGTGAAAAAAATAATTCCTCAGGTTGAGGAATGGATAGTTTATTTAAAGTTATGGTATGGCTACTTATTTGTTGTTTCTTTGAGTTTGCTTTGTCAATAGGACACTGGGGGCTGATGGGAGATACCAGCAGGCTATATCCAGTGATGTCACGACTTTGACATGCCCAGTCTCCAAGCTGCAGGAGGAGGTGCACAACCCAGAGGTGGAGGACTAAACTGTCGTCACTCAAGGAACGACAATTACCAGGTAAGTGTAAGTTCTATTTCTGTAATATCACTCATTTAACTGCCCATATGCCCAACTGGATGAATTTGCTCTCCGCCTTTCTGACCTTTTAGTTTCGTAGTGGGCCCTCATCCCCCAACATCAGTAGCCCATAAGACCATTCTATATGCTTTCATATAATGTCCCCCAGCCCATCCAGCACTCATCTCCTTAGTCCTGCTAATTTGGGGCATTTGAGGAACATGTGACTAAATGTTTCTGCCCGGGTTCGCACTTTTCACATTGGTCCGAACTCCACATTCCCTTCTCCGCTCCCTTTGCTCTGGTTAAATAGCAGCAATGCAGGACTTGATATTCCCTATACCGAGCACTGCAGGTTACCTTTGCTATGTCCTGGAAATGCTTCTCGAGGTGCTCTATGTGCATGGCATCTGCAACATCTGCAGCCCATGTCTCTGCAAGAGCCTCCCAGGTACTTCGCATCTAACATATTCCATAGTGGTTTCTGCCAAGTGGACAGTATGTTCCACTATGGGGCCAGGCTTCGCGGATCCTCTTCTGCTGTGATGTCTTTCATTCCCACAGGTGACGCCTGCTCCATTCGTAGATACCGGTAATGGTGCAGACCAAGCAGCTCCCTCAACCTTTCAAAAACTGGGAATGATCCCTCTCCCCACTTCAGCAAGCGTCCCATATCAAGGGAGCCCCTTTCTCTATCCCAGGGCCTGTAGGAAAAATCTCCCACCCCCAGTTTGAATCTTGGATTGTCCTGGATTTGTATAAAGGGTGTTACCTTCCAGCTAGTTTGACCCCTCGCCACCCACCACTGCCACACCCTGAGAAAGGAGTCGATAAAGATTCCGTATTCTTTGGCCAGCAAAAGTGATCTGAGGTAGTGGATTGTGTTCACTAAGCAGTATGGCTGACACCAATGGTCCAGTAGGCCCCCATGAGCATAATGTATGCTACTAATGGCCTTCTTGGCCCACTGCATCAGAGGGCTACATTATAGACCCTTAAGTCTGGGAGTTCTACTCCTCCTCGGGTCACTGGCAAGATCAACTTGGCATACCCAATGCGGGCTTGCCAACCACATCATAGAAAAGAACGAAGTATGCCCTACAGCTGCTCCACCTCCCTCTGACTAATCCACAATGGCAGCATTTGGAGTTGGTACAGGAGTTTAGGGAAAATAGCAATTTTAACTAACGCCACATAGCCAAATAGTGACAAGGGAAGATCCCGTCATTTTTCACACAGATGTTTCAGTTGTTGTAGCTTGTCTTGTATATTTTTCTGGTAAAGCTTACGAGGATCTCGGTGCAGATGCCCAGATATTTGAGGAGTGCTGTTGATCACTGGAAGAACTACGGTCCTGCCGGTGCCCTCCTCCCCCTTTCCCCAGCAGCCGTGCTTCTGACTTGTCTACGTTGATTCAGAGACCTGAAAAACTTCCAAACTAGTGCAAAAGATCCATCAGCCGTTTGAGCACTCTGAGTAGTATGAGATGCTAACAAGCATGTCATCCGCGAAGAGGCTGAATGTACATACTTGGGGCCCCCACTCAGACCCCAGATATTTCTTCCATCTCCTGTAGTTTTGCTGCAAAATGCTCCAGCGTTAGTATAAACAGTAGTGGAGATAAAGGGCATCCTTGCCTGGTGGTCCTGTGCAACTCAAACTCCTCAGATAAGCCCCCATTAACCATCACCTGAGCCCTTGGGCGATGATATGGGGCTTGTATCTCCTGAACAAAATGCTCTCCCAGGCTGTATCTTGGTAGAACCCAAAATAGATAATAGATAGTCCCATGCTACCCTCTCAAACACCTTTTCGGCGTCTACGCTCACCACTGCCACTTCTTTGCCCTTAGGTCAGCTTTCTCTGAACATCGTCAGTGCTCGAACTATATGGCTCACCGCGCTGCATCCCTTCACAAACCCCATCTAGTCTGGGTGGACTAGGCTGGGGACCACCTTACCCAGCCTTTGAGCCAGTGCCCCTGCCAAGATCTTAAAGTCTTGATTCAGCAGCAAGATGAGTCGGTATGCCTCTGCTCTTTCCAAGTCCTTACCCAGTTTGAGGAGCAAAAACCATCACCACTCAAATTGCCTCTTGCTCAAATTCTCCCCTCGCACAGGCTGACTCGTCCATATCCCTTAATGCCGAAGCCACTGCCTCTCCTAACATCTGATAGAACTCTGGCCCTTGGACCTTTGCCAGCTGTGTAAGTGCTTGATGCTAGCTAATATTTCCCCAGTTGTTAGCAGTCTATCCAGCATGGTGCGCTTGGCCTTTCTTAGCTGTGGTAGGTTCAAAGATTGGAAGAACATCTCCCTCGTCGGTTCATCTGGGGGCTCTACTCAGAGAGACTGGGAAAATTCTACAAATTTCTGGGTGATCGCCTTTGTACTGAGGGTCAGGATGCTGTTTGAGCATCTAAGCCTCGTCACTGTGAGCCTAGCTTTGGTGGGACGAAAAGGGTTGGCTAGCAGCTTTCCAGATTTATCACCCCATTGGTGAAGTTTATATTTGTAAAGGTGGATGCTCTGTAGGGAGAGAGGAGGCACTATGGATTAAACTAGAAAGAGGGAAAGAGAAATCTATTTGCATTGGCGTGATATACAGACCTCCCTCACAGGAGGAAGAGGTGGACGGAGAGTTAATTGAAGGCATACACAACATTGCCAGGAAAGGTGAAGTGCTACTGATAAGGGATTTCAATATGCCAGATTTTGATTGGCACATTCCTGCTGCAGTATCATCTAGAAATAAGGAGATCCTGGATACTCTACAGGGAGAACTATTCATGCAGCTGGTGACAGAACCCACACATGAAGAGGCCATACTGGACTTGGTGCTTACCAATGGTGAAAGTGTTTCTGATGTTATAGTGGGAGATCATTTTGCATCCAGTGATCACCAGATGGTATGGTTCAGTAATAGGACTAGGGCTGATAAAATCGATTCAAAAGCGAGAGTCTTAGACTTTAGGAAAACTAACTTTGCCAAAATGGGCCAATACCTCCGGGAGTCGTTAGCAGGATGGGAACAACTGGGGGATGTAGAAAAACAGTGGGCAAAACTGAAAGGGGATATTTTAAGGGCAACCAACTCTTTTGTTAAAATGGTAAGTAAAGGGAAAAGGAAAAGGAGACTGCTATGGCTTTCGAAAGAAATAGCTGAAAAGGTGAAGAAAAAGGGAGGCCTTCATGAAATCCAAGAGATCACAGAGAGAGGAAGGCAGGCATCTATATTTGGAAAAACATAGAGAAGCTAGCAAAGTAGTCAGGAAAGCAAAGATTCAAAAAGAGGAGGAAATGGGCAGTTCAATAAAAGGGGTGGGGGATAAGACATATCTCCAGGAACAAGCAGGAATGTAGTCTTCACATATGGGTATCGTCGGTACCGACGGAGCCTGCGCGGGAACACTCCCCAGCGCCAATAGGAAAGCTTTTGGGAGCATCCCACAGTGCTTGCGTGCTGCCTTCCCGCCTTTCCCAATTGTCCCTCTCCAGTTCTTCGTTTTTCACAGAGCCGACAGGTCGTACATTCTGTCAACGCAGAAAAAATTCCCTTCTTATTCTTCTTTTTTGTGGTCGCGTCTGCCTTCCCTCGACGCTACATCGGTACCGCCGGTGGTTCTTTCTTTCTTTTTCAAAAAAAAAAAAAAAAACTTTTTCTGGAGTCTTTTCCATTAATTTTCTCCTCAGGTGCCATATGCCATTTTGGGCACTAGGCCCAACTTTTTCCTTCAAAATGGAAAAACCCACTTCGGGTTTTTAAAAGTGTTCTAAGTGTGGCAGTACCATCTCCGTCACCGACACCCATGAGTGGTGCCTCAAATGTTTAGGTCCTGACCACTCTATTTCAGAGTGTGTTGCCTGTGAGATGATGTTGAAAAGGGGCCGGCAAAACCGAGCTGCTAAACTTAGCACCCTTTTTCCCTCTGAGGCAGCCTCCGTGGCATCGATGTCTTCCAGGGCTTCGTCTTCCTCCCATGGATCTCAGGTAACTAAACATAAATCTAGTCGCTCCTCAAAGGGTAGATCTCCTTCTAAAAATCGAGATGCCTCTGGCATTGTCCTTGAGGGACTTTCACCGGCAAAATTGCCCCAGCGGGAGGCTTCGGCTTCCAAAGCACTAACGGGGCTCCAGGATGTTCTCGAGGCTTCAACCTCGGCAGAACTACTGGTGCCATGCTCTGGGGTGCCGGCCGCTTCATCCGGCACCGATACCCAAGCATTGGCAGCGTCGATAGACCAGAGATTCTTGGCTATTGAACGCAGTCTGGCGGCTCTTCTCATAGCCTCAGTGCCCCTGAAACTGCTTCAGACAATTCAACTGGTACCGGCACCAACTGCATCGACATCAGCAGGTATTCTACTGGGACCGAGTCATGTGTCTCCATCCAGCATTGACAAGTTGGTACCGGACCACTCCGATGCTGACTTCGACCGGTACCGGTACCATGCCTTGCACGATCACCCGGATCGGAGATACTTCGAATCCTCAGATGAGTCTGAAAACTCTGAAAGCTCTGCCGATACCAGAGTACTTCTTCCCGAGGATTCCTCTTCTCCTCAGCGTAGGATGTCTCCACCAGAGGATATGTCCTTTCAGGATTTTATCCAAGATGTGGCCTGAGGTCTTTCCATCACAGTGGCTCCTGAAAAAGAGCCTAGGGCAAAGGAATTAGAAATCCTACAATACCCTAAAGCTTCCAAGGAGGCAGCTACTTTACCTATTCATGAGATCTTGCATGATCTTATGTTAAGGATTTGGGAAACACCTCTAAGCACATCTCCTCACTCTCGAAGACTCGACACCATGTATCGAGTTCCTCCTTGTCCTGGGTTTCAGAAGACTCAATTACCACACCATTCCATGGTGGTGGAATCATCCATGAGACGGATAAAGAGTGCAAAAAGGCATGCATCTAATCCTCCAGGACGTGAGTGTAGGACTCTTGACGCCTTTAGACGTCGATCCTTCCAGGCTTCCATGCTTTCTGCTAGGATCAGTTCCTTTATCTTGTATATGGGAATGTTCCTTAAAGAGGTCAAAGTAGATTTAGAGCTTATGAGCCCTCTGCTTCCTAATTATAAAAGGCAAGATTCTCACTCTTGTCAGATATGCTCAGGATGTTTCCAAGTTTGTGAATCGTGCAGCTTTTGACTGCTTTGAATGCATAAGCAGAACCTCTGCCATTGCCATAGGTGCACGTAGGATTGCCTGGCTGCAGGCATCTGACTTGGAAATTTGGGTACAGGACAAACTAGGGAATATACCTTGCACAGGATAGAATCTCTTTGGCAAGAATTGGCAGGAAAAAGCTAATGAGATAGATTGTTTAAATCTACAGCTGATCCTGCGAGGAAAAGATCCTCTAAGAAACCATTCTTCAGTAAGAAGAAAACATTTTATCCCTCCTATACCCAGCAAGGGGCATCGTTTAGGTCAGTCTGCCCTAAAGGGACAGCAGCAACAGCATAGGCAAAGAAAGACAAAAGCAGCTAAGCCTCATCCGGCTCAGCAGACTCAGCCTCCACAGGGGCTTTGACTCCTATCTACAGAACTTTGCCTTCCTGGCCCAGAACCCTCCACCATCCCAGGAAGGTTGTGTCATTTTGCCCCCAGATGGGGTCAAATAACAGCAGAAAATTGGACTCTATCTGTTGTAAGAGAGGGGTACAAGCTTCATTTCCTCAGCTTGCCCCCTCCTACAGTGGTAAGACAGTTCAATTCTCAGACCTCTCTCAACGACCGGTTAGGTCAAGAGGGTCACTATGCTCCTTGCTCAAGGGGAAATAGAAGAGGTATCCATTCCCCAACGGGGTACAGGGTTTTACTTCCCCTATTTCCTTATTCCAAAGAAAACAGGAGGACACAGACCTATTTTAGACCTCGAGAATTGAACAAATTCCTATTCAAAGAGAAGTTCAAAATGATTTCTCTAGGAACTCTGCTGCCATACCTTCAGAGTCAGGATTGGCTTTGTTCTCTAGATCTCAAGGATGCGTACACTCATGTTTTCATCCATCCAACTCACCAAAGGTTTCTTCGCTTTCTGTTTCAAGGGAAGCACTACCAATACAGGGTTCTTCCTTTTTGGCCTGGCCTCTGAACCAAGGGTGTTCACAAAATGCATGGCTGTGGTGGCAGCATATCCCCGCACCCTGGGAATATTCGTCTTCCCTTACTTAGACGACTGGCTCATTCGAGCCCCTTCAGAGCCAGAGGCCAGCGTTGCTCTCTCTTGCACAATGCGCATCCTTCAGTATTTGGGACTTGTCATAAACTTCCCAAAATCCAACCTTGCTCCCACTCAATCCCCAGAGTTTATAGGAGCTCTGCTGGATACCAGACAGACAAGGGCCTTCCTTCCACAGCCCCGCTGCCTTAGCATTGTGCAGTTAGCTTCCCAAGCAGTGCTAAAACCTCACCTCACTGCTCGGGAAATGTTACAGTAGTTAGGCCACATGGCATCCACCGTGTATGTGGTTCCTTATGCTCGCCTCCATATGAGGGCAGCCCAGTGGACTTTATCCATTCAGTGGATTCAGGCGTCAGGATGCCTGTCAGACAAAATAGCAAACTCAGATCGCCTTATTCTGTCCCTCCAGTGGTGGCAGTCACCCCAAAACCTTTTGGTGGGGTCTCCTTTTCAGCAACCCCCACCCCAAGCCACTCTAACAACAGATGCTTCACAGGTGGGATGGGGAGCCCACTTGCAAGGCCTCTCTACCCAGGGTACCTGGACTCCACAGTAGGCCTATCTACACATCAATGTCCTGGAGCTCAGAGCAATCTTCCTTGCTCTTCGAGTATTCCACACCCAGCTCAGCTACAAGACAGTCCTGGTTCAAACAGACCATCAAATAGCCATGTTCTATGTGAAGAAGCAGGGTGGAACAGGCGCTCTGTCGCTCTGCAACGAAGCTTTGTGACTATGGGCCCTCGCCAGAGAGCATCAGATTCATCTCCTTGCGGTGTATCTTCCAAGCATTCAAAACTCTTGGGCAGACAGACTTAGTCGAGTTCTGCTTCCACACGAATGGTCTCTCCATGCAGACCAGGTGGCCAAAATTTTTCAAATTTGGGGAACCCCGTAAATAGACCTCTTTGCAAGTCCGCTGAATGCCAAACTTCCCCGGTTCTGTTCCAGAATTCCGGCTCAGGGTTGTCAGGCCAGGGATGCTTTCCTCCTCCATTGGGGTCAGGACTTCCTGTATGCCTTTCCACCCATTTCCCAAAACCCTGTTCAAGTAGATGAAATTTCCATATCCACGTTATTAGTTTCCTTTGCCATTTCTTCTGATAGAGATTGGTTACTCAAATTATTTTTTTAAAAAAGGGCTAGTCTGTTTTTGGTTAAGAGAATTTCAATCTTCCCTGATGTGTCAAGAGAAACGCAGAAGCGACAGAAAGCTTTTCTCCTTTTAAGATCTGGGTGATTCAGATGGGGGCTTCATTTCTGTTAAAGTTTCCATGTAGATGTATAGTACAATATCGTTCACAGAAATTTGTGTTTTTTCAACCTGGGGAATTATCCTCTTTCATTACTTCCCATTCTCCAGGACCAAGCAGGAAGTCAGTCCTCACTTATGGGTGACGTCGGCGCCGACGGAGCCCTCGCGGAGCAATTTTCCCCAGCTTTCAAAGAAAGCCTTTGGGAATTGCAGCGCGCATGCGCGGTAGTCTTCCCGCCCGAAGGTGCCATCTTAGCCAGTCTTCTTTTTCCGCGGAGCCCTACAGACGTCCCCGTCTTGTCCCCGTGTAAAAGTTGATTTTCCTCTGTATTTTTCCTTTTTTCTTTCGGTTCGACGCCGGTCGTTTTCCCGCCCGGACTCGCGACGCCGGTCTCGAGTCCTCTAACGGTTTTTCGGTTTTTCTGACTTAGTCAGCTTTCGTTTTCGTTTTTTTCCCTGGCAGCCCGGTCCTTTGACCTCGCAGGGGCCCTTTTTCCCCCGATGGCTGCCAGTGGCTTTAAGCGGTGTGGTCGGTGTGACCGAAATATGTCACTCACCGACTCACACGACCTTTGCCTCCGCTGCCTGGGCCCAGATCACGAGGAACTGATCTGTGGGCCCTGCAGCAAACTGTCCTCGAAGGCGTTGAGAAGTCGGCGGCATCAGCGCGAAAGAATCTTCGCTGACCCCAGCCGTACCCGGACCTCGTCGGAGGCCTCACTGTCGAAAGGCTCCAGTTCGGACCGTCGACGGAGCTCCTCCGACCGGGGTTCTCCCTCCGGGGACCATCGACGGAAGGAAAAACCCGCGAGGGCGGCGTCGGTGGACGCTCCTGGCTCCGCGAGGGCCAGGTCGCATAGCCCCGACAGCCGCCCCGGGTCCTTGGAGAAGGAACACCTCCCGAAGCGACCTCGCCTGGAGTCGGAGATGCCTGCCCGGGTAAGTCCTGTTGTCCTTCTGGACTCGCCTCCGCGTCAGCCGACGTCGGGCCCGACGCCGTCGGGGCCCGAGTCGGGGGCTGCTGGGTCGCCTGAGCTCGGACTCAGGTTGACGGCCTTGGAGAGCAGATTGTCTGCCTTCATGGACCAGCAGCGGGCACTGCTCGCTGGCTTCGCTGGCGTCGCTGCCCCGACCGCCGGGACGTCGACGTCCAAGTCGACCCCGGAGACCGAGCCGATCCTCGAGTCGATGAGAACTCGAGTCGATCCTCGGTCGAGGTCGCCCTCGGCCTCCCGTTCGGGACCGAGGTCGCCGACGCCGACTCCCTCGGCGTCGGGGCGGCTGGCGCCGCACCCTGCCCGAGCCGACCCCACCGAGTCCTCGTCGGAGTCGGTCTGGGAGTCTGAGGAGGAAGAGTCACCTGATTCTTTCCGGACTCGGTGTGTCCCATCGGACTCTCCGGAGTCCGAGCCTCGGAAGCAGTCCCCCCCGGAGGATGCCCGGTTCTCGGATTTCGTTAGGGATATGGCCAAGGCTTTGGCCTTCCCTGCGGACCCCGAGGAGGAGCCTCGAGCCGAAGAGCTCGACGCCCTCCAGTATGACTCTCCCGCGAGGGAGCACTTTACTGTGCCGGTTCCTCCTATGCTGGAACGACTACTCTTCCGCATGTGGGAGAGTCCGGCCTCCTCGCCGGTCCTGAGCAAGCGGGTCGATTCTATCTATCGAGTCCGCAAGAGCCCTGGCTTTCAAAAGGCGCAGTTGCCACACCATTCCATGGTAGTGGAATCGGCCATGCATCGTCTTAAGAGCCAGAAGATGCACTCCTCGGTGCCTCCTGGAAGGGAGGCCCGTAACCTGGATGGCCTTGGCAAAAAGTGCTTCCAGGGCTCTATGCTCGCCTGTCGTGTCCAGACTTACCAGCTCTACATGGGCATGTATCTCAGGGATCTGGCTAAAGAGCTAGCCGGCTTCTCCGCTGGTTTGTCCGAGGAACCCTTGCGGAGGTTCCTAGCCTTGTCCACAGGTATTCGGGAATGCTCAAAGTTCATGTCCCGAGCAGCCTATGATGGCTTTGAAGCCTCGGCTCGAGTGGCCGCAGCCGGCATCGGTGCCCGCCGACAGGCTTGGCTTCAGTCGTCCGACCTTGAGCCCTGGGTACAGGACAAGTTGGTCGATGTCCCCTGCCGAGGCGAAAACCTCTTTGGCAAGCCCATGGCGGAAAAGGCTGCACAAATTGAGACTGAGACTCTCACCAGGACCAGGCTTTCTAGGAAGACCTCCGCCCCTTCCCAGAAAAAGAAGGGCTCGGGAAAAAAGACCTTTTACCCGAGGAAGGCGGCTGCCTACAAACAATACCCCCATTATCAGGCCCCTGCAGCTCCCCAACAGGGCCAGCAGGCCAAGGGACGGGGTAACGGGTCCCGTAGGCAGCAAGCCCCCAAGCCTGCGCCACCAGCCCCTGCTCAGCAGGGTGGGGGTTTTTGACTCGCTCAGCATAGCCTCTCCCCCCCCGCTGGTTCCCCCCAGCACCGGAGGCCGGCTGGTTCACTTCGCCGACAGGTGGTCCAGCATCACCGCAGATGCCTGGGTGCTTCAGGTCGTGCGAGAGGGCTACCTTCTCCACTTCCATCAGGTCCCTCCCTCCTATTTTCCGGGAGAGCCTCCGCGCCCCCCTCTGCACAGGGAGTTGCTCCTTCAGGAGTTAGCAGGTCTTCTGCAGGATCAGGCGGTGGAACCGGTGCCACACCACCTGAGAGGTCAGGGCTTCTATTCAAGGTATTTTCTGATACCAAAGAGAACAGGAGGCCTCCGACCCATCCTGGACTTGCGCAACCTCAACAAGTTCCTTGTGCGGGAGAAGTTCAAAATGCTTACCCTTGGAATCCTTCTGCCCTACCTCCAGCAGGGAGATTGGCTATGCTCCTTGGATCTAAAGGATGCTTACACGCACATCCTCATCCACCCAAGCCACCGCCCATACCTAAGGTTTGTGGTGGCAGGAAATCATTACCAGTACAGAGTACTGCCCTTCGGCCTGTCCTCCGCACCGCGAGTCTTCACAAAATGTCTCGCGGTCGTGGCGGCCCATCTCCGGCTTCACGGCCTCTATGTTTTTCCGTACCTCGACGACTGGCTCATCAGAGCAGCATCCGCTCAGGAGGTCACCACCGCCACGTGCCGCACGGTGACTCTGCTGCAGCACTTGGGCTTTGTCATCAACTTCGCAAAGTCCACTTTGCTCCCCTCACAGGATCTCGAGTTCATCGGCGCAAGGCTGCACACCCCTCAGGCGCGAGCGTTCCTACCGCTCGACAGGGCTCAGCGGCTCATGGACCTAGCCGACCGCTTTCGCAGCCAGCCCCTGGTCTCCGCCAGGCGCTTCCTGAGACTGCTCGGCCATATGGCTTCCACCGTCCATGTGACCCCCAATGCCCGCCTGAATATGCGGCCTGCTCAGTGGTGTCTCCGCCAGCAGTGGCGACAGGCCACGGGCGGCCTAGCAGACCTGGTGCGCGTCTCCGAGCCGCTGGTCTCGTCTATCCGGTGGTGGCTCCGGCAGCCGAACCTGGTATTGGGAATGCCTTTCCAGTCACCTCAGCCGACCCGGGTGCTGACCACCGATGCATCCCTCCTGGGCTGGGGAGCCCATTGCCAAGAGGCACGTACTCAGGGCCTCTGGACCAAGTGGGAGTCTGCTCAGCAGATCAACTTCCTGGAGCTCAGGGCGATCCGCCTAGCTCTCAAGGCCTTCTCCCACCTGACCTCCCAACAGTCCGTCCTTGTCCAGACGGACAATCAAGTTGCCATGTTCTACGTGAACAAGCAGGGGGCACGGGCTCCTTCCTCCTCTGCCGGGAGGCACAGAAGCTCTGCTCTTGGGCCGTCGGTCACGGCATTCTCCTCAAGGCAGTTTATCTCCCGGGCCAAGAAAATTGCCTGGCGGACAAACTCAGCAGGGTCCTCCAGCCGCACGAGTGGCGTCTGGACCCCTTGATCGTTCAGAAGCTCTTCCTCAGGTGGGGCCTCCCCACAGTGGATCTCTTTGCCAGTCCTCACAACCGGCAGCTTCCTCGCTTCTGCTCTCGTCAGCCTCACCCCCTTCGGGTGGCGGCGGACGCCTTTCTGATCTCATGGTCGGGGAGCCTTCTGTACGCTTTCCCTCCCATCCCGTTAGTCTCCCGGACCCTTTTCAAGGTTCTCCGAGACAAAGCTTTCGTGATCCTGGTGGCCCCTCGCTGGCCCAGGCAGCCGTGGTTTCCGCTCTTGCTGCAACTGGCGGTGGAGGATCCAATCCCTCTGGGGGTGCAACCGGATCTCCTCACCCAGGATCAGGGGTCCCTACTGCACCCCAACCTCAGGTCTCTCAACCTCATGGCCTGGCTGCTGAGAGGGTAGTCCTTGCTCCTCTCCTCTTGCCGGCAGAGGTGGAGGAGGTCGTCTTGGCTTCGCGACGGCCTTCTACCCGCAAATGCTACGCCCTTAAATGGCGTCGCTTTGCAGTCTGGTGTACCCAACAGTCTCAGGATCCCTTCTCCTGCCCGGTGTCGGTGATCTTACAGTACTTGCTACACCTCTCTAATCTGGGACTTAAGTCCAACTCCGTCAAAGTTCACCTCAGTGCTCTTTCCGCACATCATGTGCCGGTGGACGGCAGACCTCTCTCCAACGACCCTCTCGTAGCGAGGTTTCTCCGAGGTCTCCTACTACTTAAACCACCTCTGCGCCCGCCAGCGCCGGACTGGGACCTGAATGTGGTTTTACAGCGGATCACCTGTCCGCCTTTTGAACCTATGGCTACCTGCTCTCTCCGTTTTCTGTCTTGGAAAACGCTGTTCTTGATAGCCCTCACTTCCGCTAGGCGCGTAAGTGAATTACAGGCCCTCGTGTCTGATCCCCCCTACACTCGGTTCTACAAGAATAGGGTAGTCCTACGGACTCACCCAAAGTTTCTGCCTAAAGTGGTCTCCCCTTTTCACTTGAATCAGGAGGTGGTACTTCCAACCTTCTTTCCCAGACCACACTCCAGCCGAGCTGAGACGGTCCTCCATACCCTGGACTGTAGAAGGGCGTTGAACTTCTACCTTGACCGTACGCGGGAGCACCGTAAAGCTGCGCAGCTTTTTGTGTCCTTTGACCCCAATAAATTGGGGCTCCCGGTCTCCAAGCGTACTCTGTCCATCTGGGTTGCGGACTGTATCTCTTGGGCTTATGGGGCAGCCGGACTCGCCTTAGAAAGTCGAGTCACGGCTCATTGCGTTCGGGCAAAGGCCACGTCAGTGGCTTACCTCCGCTCTGTTCCGCTGGCAGACATCTGCCGGGCCGCTACTTGGTCTTCGAGCCAGACTTTTGCGGTCCATTACTGTCTCGGGAGGGAGTCCCGTAGGGACAGTGCTTTCGGACAGGCAGTCCTCCGTAATCTCTTTGAGGTCTGAGCAACTCCTACCCTCCATCCCGGATGTGGGCTACCGGTGGGTGATAATTCAGCGAAGATTCTTTCCTTCTGTGCTGCTGAGCTAGAGGGAGCTCATTTTTGTGCTTAGGGTCTCCGGTAGCCTTGAGCTTGGGAGTCCCATAAGTGAGGACTGACTTCCTGCTTGGTCCTGGAGAAAGCGTAGTTACTCACCTGTAACAGGTGTTCTCCAGGAGCAGCAGGAATCAGTCCTCACTACCCTCCCTCCTCCCCTTGGAGTTGCAATCGTCTGCTTATGTTCTTTTTGCAAATTTTTATGCTGTCTTTTTAGCTATGTCATCTGACTGGCTAAGATGGCACCTTCGGGCGGGAAGACTACCGCGCATGCGCGCTGCAATTCCCAAAGGCTTTCTTTGAAAGCTGGGGAAAATTGCTCCGCGAGGGCTCCGTCGGCGCCGACGTCACCCATAAGTGAGGACTGATTCCTGCTGCTCCTGGAGAACACCTGTTACAGGTGAGTAACTACGCTTTCTGTAACATCTTCTCCTTCTTAGGTCCTGTTCTTCAATGATGTTGATGATTGACTGTTCCCGTTGCTGTTTTATTTCCTAATATTGTTTCTTTTCTTTAGTGAATTGTGGGGGCCCCCTCAATTTAATACTTTAAGCCATGCCCCACTATTGTGGACTAATGATGTAATTTGATTTTTTGTTATATACCTGTATCGCTTTTCCTTCTTTTCTTTTTCCACAAATGTACATCATTTCTGTACAAGTGTGTTTTTGCTTGTTACACTGATTAAAATTTATAAATAAATAATTTAAAATAAAAAAAGAAACAAAAAAACTCTGTTCAAGCTTCAGAAAGACAGAGGTCATATGATTCTTATAGCTCCACGTTGGTCACGGCAAATGTGGTACCCTCTGTCCTACATCTCTCTCAAGCTCCGCCTCTGGAGTTAGGATCTGCCCCAGATCTCCTTTCTCAAGAGGACGGGATGCTGTGGCATCCCAATCCCCAGTCTCTGCATCTCAGGGCCTGGTTGCTGAAAGCCTAGAACTTCACGGTCTTAACCTTTCCCAGCAGGTAAAGGATATCCTTTATGCTTCCAGGAAGCCTTCCACAAGACGCTCTTATGCATTTAAGTGGAAAAGGTTTACCATATGATGCTCGCAGAAGGGTCTTAACCCTCTTGCGATACCTCTGGAATCATTACTGGAGTATCTCCTTCATTTATCAAATGCAGGTCTCAAGACCAATTCAGTTTTATTTGAGTGCTATTGCAGCTTCTTTCAAGCCTCTAAATGGACAACCTATTTCCTCTCATCCTCTCATAGCGAGATTTATGAGAGGCCTTCTTTTAACTAAGTTTCCCTTTAAGCCACCACCGGTGGCATGGAACTTAAATCTGGTTCTTGGGCAGCTCATGAAACCGCCCTTTGAACCATTAGCCACTACCTCTTTGAAATTCCTTTCCTGGAAGGTCATCTTTCTTATTGCAATCACATCAGCACGTCGCATTGGTGAATTGCAAGCGTTAGTGGCTGATCCTCCTTATACAAGGTTCCATCATGATAAGGTAGTCCTTAGGACTCATCCACACTTTATGCCAAAGGTGGTGTCACCTTTTCATTTAAACCAAGCAGTTTACCTTCCTGTATTCTCCCAAGGCCTCACGCCTCAAATGCAGAAAGGAATCTTCATACTTTAGACTGTAAAAGGGCTTTGGCCTTTTACTTGCAAAGGACACAGCAACATAGAAAGTCCTCTCAACTCTTTGTTGCTTTTGATCCTAGTCATTTGGGACTTCCAGTCTCCAAATGAACACTGTCCAGCTGGATTGCACAGTGTATATCTTTTGCCTATGAAAGTAAAAACCTTCCTCTTGAAGGCCATGTCACAGTTCACAATGTGAGAGCCATGGTAGCCTCTATGGCTCATCTTCACTCTGTGTCTATCGATGACGTCTGTCAAGCAGCTACTTGGGCTTCGGTTCATACCTTCACAGCCCATTACTGCTTAGACAAGGACTCCTGCCGGGATGCCTTGTTTGGTCAGGCTGTTCTTCAACACCTGTTCCATACTTAATCAACTCCTACCCACCATCCCTGGTAGGATGCCAGAGATCCATGGGGAGAAGTGGAGCCCTTTCACAAGGGTGCACAACTTCTAGGGCCTTCTCCCTGGCATCTGCAGCTAGGGAGTCCCCATATGTGAAGACTACATTCCTGCTTGTTCCTGGAGATAGAATAGTTACTCACCTGTAACAGGTGATATCCAGGAACAGCAGGAATTTAGTCTTCACAACACACCCACCTCCCCTAGGAGTTGTATCTTGCTCTCTTTCCCTCTCTTTTGTCTCAGCTTTAAACTCAACTGGAGAGGGACAGTTGGGAAAGGCGGGAAAGCAGCACGCAGGTGCTGTGGGATGCTCCCAAAAGCTTTTCTATTGGATGCTGGGGAGCGTTCCTGCGCAGGCTCCGTCGGTACCGACGATACCCATATGTGAAGACACAATTCCTGCTGTTCCCGAAGATCACCTCTTACAGGTGAGTAACTATGCTTTTTCAGATATATTAGTGGGAAGAGGAAAGGCAAAAGTGTTTTTGTCAGACTCAAGGGTGAAGGGGAGGAATATGTAAAAGCTGATGAGGATAAAACAGGATTGCTTAACAAATATTTTGATTCCGTGTTCATAGATGAAGAACCAGAAGCCAGGACCTCAGAAAACACCCACAAACAAGAACAGAAGCGAGGGGCATCTTGAACAATTTTCAGAAGACTGTGTTCATGAGAAACTAGCTAAACTTAAAATAGACAAAGCGATGGGACTGGATGGGGTACACCCTAGAATACTGAGGGAAATTGGGGACACTTTAGTAGCTCCAGTGACTGACCTTTTCAATGCCTCGTTGGAGTCGGGAGTGATGCCAATGGACTGGAGAGGCACATGTGATCCCTTTACACAAAAGTGGAAGTAAGGATGTGGTTGAAAACTACAGGCTGGTTAGTCTAACCTCTGTGGTGAGTTAATTATTGGAAATACTGCTGAAAGAGAAAACAGTGAGGTTTCTGGAGTCCATTGGATTACAGGATCCAAGGCAGCATGGATGCACCAGAGGCAGGTCTTGTCAGACAAATCTGATTGATTTCTTTGACTGGGTGACCAGGTTGATGGACCAAGGGAGAGCCCTAGATGTGGTGTATTTAGATTTCAGTAAAGTCTTTGACACCATTCCTCACAGGCAACTTATAAACAAAGTGAGCACCCTAGGGATGGACCCTAAAGTTACTGCTTGGTTAGAAATTGGTTGAGTGGAAGGCGACAAAGGGTACAGGTAAATGGAGCTCACTCTGAGGAGAAAGTGGTTACCAGTGGTGTGCCCCAGGGTACAATTCTTTTTAACATCTTTGTTAGTGATATAGCAAAAGGGCTCTCTGGTAAGGTTTGCCTCTTTGCACATGATACCAAAATCTGCAATAGAATAGATACCCAGGAAGGTGTAGATAACATGAGGAGGGATCTAGCTAAGCTTGAAGAATGGTCTAGAATTTGTCTGCTGAGATTTAATGTTAAAAAATGCAAGGTCATGCATTGGACTGCAGCAATCCAAGGGAGCAATATAGTATAGGGGGTGAAATACTTTTGTCCACTCAAGAAGAGTGGGATCTAGGCGTGATTGTGTCCTATGATCTCTTTAATTTTAATTTAAAATACTTGACATAAGCAAGCGATAAGAAATAATCAGAAAATACAATAAGAAAATAATCTCATAAAGGCAATCCATAAACAATTGCAGCCCACATCTAAGGGAGGATAACAAAGAGAGAAACTCTCTACAAACTTGGAGCCAAATTTATACAACTGCCCATAATCCCTCATCTCTCAACCGGCTTTCTCCCTTACAGATAAGAGGTTCTCCAGTTGAAGGGAATCAAGGAAAGCAAACTTTACACCCTGAAGTGTTATCACACACTTACATGGAAACTTGAGGAAAAAAGATGCCCCAAGGAGCAGCACCCTTGGCTTAAGGGACAAAAAAGCCTGCCTATGCACCTGTGTTGCCCTTTTGAGACATCTTGAAACAATTGCACTTTAGCACCACAAAAAAAAGCATCTTTATGTTTAAAGTAACTCCTAAATGCCAAAGCTTTATCCAGTTCAGATACAAACGAAGCCACCAACGTGGCCCTAGTTAGAATGGTATCTTGAGAGTCTTTGAGGAATTGGGTAAGATTAACTTGAGGATGAGATTTCAATATATCATACTCCCCAGCGGACTCCTCAGATACCTTTCTAGAGGAAAGATAAAACATATTAGAGAAAGCTATAGTATCTGCATTTGGAAGTTCTAAAACTTCCTTTATATATTTATGAAGCAGTATCTCAGATGATAACAAATGAGTAACAGGAAAATTAAGAAATGAATATTTTTCATCTTAAGAGAATTTTCTAAAGACGCCAACCTACGATGAATAACCAAACTATCTTTAACTGAAAAACCAGTCATGGTCTGTAGAAATGCATACCAGGAATCACATTTCTGAACCTGAACAGTTAGGTTCCAACTGCTCATCGACTGCCCCTAGCCTTGTAACAGTTTCCTGTGTAAATTTACAAAGCTGAGACACTGTGGATACCAAAGTAGCCTCTGTATGCGTCACAACATGCCAAATATCGACCAAGGACACCTGAGACTCAGGTGTATCTTGGGGAACATACTGGGGTAGTATCCAAGTAACAGGTAGAAGAGTACTCTCAACAGGAACTGGCATACTCTGTTGTACCGGCATACCACTTACAGGCAAGTCAGGCAGGGTTGTCATTGATGGGGGAAGAGGCGGAAAGCGCTCAGGGGAACTTAAAGAAGCTCCATCTGGCGTCAGCAGAGGTGATACAGTACCTGCAGAGGGAAGAAACACAACTTCTCCAGTCTTCACATGTCTATCCATAGGACCAGACTCTCCCGGTGCCAAAGGAAATATCTTCTTTCTCTTACCCATAAATACAGTAGCTCCTCAAGAATCCTCAGTGGCTCCTAAGGGGCTCCCAAGGAGCCTATCTACCCCTTGTGGCACGCCCCTTAGGGCACCCCCCGGCCACGTGCCTAGTAGAATGAAAATTAAAGACCCCGATGTCATCAGGGGCAGTCCCTGCCGCAGCCTGCTCACCTCCTAAAACTTTGACACTGCACGGCTGGCTCCAATTCAACTCTCCCCGTGTTTGATGATCTTAAAGCAGCTAAACAGGTAGAAAAGGCAACAGCAAAAGCTAGAAGGTTGCTTGGGCGCATAGGGAGACGAATGGCCAGCAGAAGAAAGGAGATGATAGTGCCTCTCTATAAATCTTTGGTGCGACCTCATTTGGAGTATTGTGTGCAATTCTGGAGACCACACCTTCAAAAGTATATAAACAGGCTGGAGTCAGCACAGAGGGTGGCTACTAAAATGGTTAGTAGTCTTCATTATAAAGCATATGAGGACAGACTTAAAGATCTTAATATGTACATCTTAGAGGAAAGGCGGGATAGAGGTGATATGATTGAGACGTTTAAATACCTCCGTGACATAAATGCACAGGAGGAGAGCCTCTTTTGATGAAAAGCAAGCTCTGCTATGGGGGGACATGGAATGAGGGTGAAAGGGAATAGATTCAGGAGTGATATACGGAAATATTTCTTTACGGAGAGAGTGGTGGATCTCTGGAATAGTCTCCCAGTGAAGATGATAGAGTTGAGGATAGTATCTGAATTCCAAGAAGCATGGGACAAACACAGAGGATCTCTAAAGGAAAAAAGGGGACTGTTGTAGTGGTTGATATGGAAAGGCAGACAAGATAGGCATTGTGGGGGGGTTTTCTGTCGTCATGTTTGTATGTTTCTGCAATAGCACCTTATTGTGCTGTTCTCCAGGACCAAGCAGGAAGTCAGTCCTCACATATGGGTGACGTCGGCGCCGACGGAACCCTCGTGCGGAGCATTTCCCCAGCTTTCAAAGAAAGCCTTTGGGAATTGCAGCGCGCATGTGCGGTCCTCTTCCCGCCCAAGAGTGCCATCTTGCTCGGTCTTCTTTTTTCCGCGGAGCCCGACGGACGTAGTTCGTTTTTCCCCGAGGAAAAAGTTGATTTTCCCTGTTTTTTCTCTTTTTTTCTCCGGTTCGACGCCAGATCCTTTTCCCGCTCGGACCGATACGCCGGTATCGAGTCCTTTTCTCTCTCTTTCGGTTTTTGTCCTTTGTGACTGGCGTTCGCGCCTTTTTTCTTTTTTCCCTGGCAGCCCGGTCTTTTGACCTAGCAGGGGCCCTTTTTCCCCCGATGGCTACCAGTGGGTTTAAAAAGTGTGATTGGTGTAAGAAACTTATGTCTCTTACCGACACACACGACTGCTGCCTCCGTTGCCTCGGACCCGATCATGACCCGATGATCTGTGGTCCGTGTGGCAAAATGTCCTCGAAGGCATTGAGGAGTCGGCAGCACCAGAAGGATAGAATTTTTTCTGACTCCGCGTCCGGACGGGCCCGGACCTCGTCAGAGGCCTCGATGTCTCGGGACTCCGGCCCCGAGCAGTGTCGGGGTTCCTCTGAGCCACTGTTCCCTCTAAGCTGTGCGCGCGCACACACCTCACCGAGTGAGCGCACATACTTTACAACAGAGCGCACAAAAATTATGGTTCTGATTCTGATGGAAAACACAGACATCTTAAAATTTAAAAGTTGTTGTGTATTTATGGTTTTCACAAGTTCTACAATATTTTCTAGTGCAATCAATGTGGTGTACATACTGTATTCTGACATGTAGTCAAATTTTAAAGTATATAACTCTGAGTGTCGTCATGTGGCGCACAAAAATTTAACCTTCCTTCAAAAGCTGCACAGCTGATATTTTATGCGCACACAGCCTACAGAAAATTAGAGGGAACATTGCTCTGAGCAGGGGTCTCCTTCGCGGGAACATCGCAGGAAGAAGAAACCCGCGAGGGCAGCGTCGGTGGACGCTCCTGGTTCCTCGAGGGCCAGGTCGCATAGCTCCGATAGCCGTCCCGGGTCTTCGGAGTCGGAGAGGCCTGCCAAGCATCCTCGTGTCGAGATGGAGTCTCCTGGACACGTAAGTGCTGTTGTCCTCGTTGACTCTCCTCCGAGGGAGCCGACGTCAGGCCCGACGCCGTTGGGGCCCGAGTCGGGGGCTGCTGGGTCTCCTGAGCTCGGACTCAGGTTGACAGCCTTGGAGAGCAGCTTCGCTGCCTTCATGGAACAGCAGCGAGCATTGATCACCGGTCTCGCCGGTGCATCTGCCCTGAGCACCGGGACCTCGACGTCCAAGTCGACCCCGGAGGCCGAGCCGATCCTCGAGTCCATGCGGGCTCAAGTCGATCCTCGGCCGCGGTCTCCCTCGACCTCCCGTTCGGGGTGGAGGGCATCAGTGCCCGCCCGACCGGAGCCGCTCGATTCCTCCTCCGAGGAGTCTGGCTGGGAGACGGAGGACGAAGAGTCACCCGACACTCATCGGACTCGGTGTGTCCCATCGGACTCGCCCGAGTCCGAACCTTGGAGATGATCCCCCCCCCCCCCCCCGGAGGATACCTGGTTCTCGAACTTCGTGCGGAATATGGCCAAGGCCTTGGCCTTCCCCGTGGATCCCGAGGAGGAGCCTCGAGCCGAGGAGCTCGAGGCCCTCCAGTATGACTATCCCCCGAAGGAGGCCTTTACTGTCCCGGTTCCTCCGATGCTGGAGCGGCTGCTCTTCCGCATGTGGGAGACCCCAGCCTCGACGCCGGTGTTAAGCAAGCGGGTCGATTCCATCTATCGAGTCCGCAAGAGCCCCGGGTTTCAAAAGGCACAATTACCACACCACTCCATGGTTGTGAAATAGGCCATGCATTGGCTGAAAAGTCAGAAGATGCACTCCTCGGTGCCTCCCGGCCGGGAGGCCCGGAACCTGGATGCCCTTGGTAAGAAGTGCTTCCAGGACTCTATGCTTGCTTGCCGTGTCCAGACTTACTAGCTCTACATGGGCATGTACCTCCGAGACCTGGCAAAGGAGATTGCCGGGTTCTCTGCTGGTCTCTCTGAGGAACCTTTGCAGAGGTTCCAGGCCTTGTCCACCGGTATTCGAGAGTGCTCGAAGTTTATCTCTCAAGCAGCCTACGATGGCTTCGGCCCGAGTAGCCGGGGCCGGCATCGGTGCCCGCCGACAGGCTTGGCTACAGTCATCCGACCTCGAGCCATGGGTCCAGGACAAGTTGGTCGATGTCCCCTGCCAAGGTGAAAACCTCTTTGGCAGGCCCATGGCTGAAAAGGCTGCAGAACACGAGACCGAGACTCTGACCAGGACTAGGCTTTCCAGGAAAACCTCTGCCCCTTCTCAGAAGAAGGGCTTGGGGAAAAAAGACCTTTTACCCGAGGAAGTCATCTGCCTATAAACAATACCCTCATTATCAGGCCTCTGCAGATCCCCAACAGGGTCAGCAGGCCAAGGGGCAGGGTCAAGGGCCCCGTAGGCAGAAGGCCCCCAAGTCACCAACACCGGCCCCTGCTCAGCAGGGTGGGGGTTTTTGACTCAACCAACATAGCCTCTTCTCCTCAGCTGGCTTCTCTCACCACAGGAGGTCGGCTGGCCCACTTTGCCCACAGGTGGTCAGCCGTCACATCAGATACCTGGGTTCTTCATATAGTCCAAAAGGGCTATCTTCTACATTTTCACCAGGTACCTCCCTCCTATTTTCCAGGGGAGCCTCCAAGACCCCCTCTGCACAGGGACCTACTCCTTCAGGAGTTAGCAAGTCTGCTACAGGATCAGGCTGTGGAACCGGTGCCCCACCACCTGAGAGGTCAAGGCTTTTATTCAAGGTACTTTATGGTACCTAAAAGAACAGGAGGCCTCACACCCATCCTAGACTTGCGGAACCTCAACAAGTTCCTGGAGAGGGAAAAGTTCAAGATGCTTACCCTTGGAGTCCTGCTGCCCTACCTCCAGCAGGGAGACTGGCTATGCTCTTTAGATCTAAAGGATGAGTATACTCACATCCTTATTCATCCAGATCACAGACAATATCTCAGGTTTGTTGTGGGAGGAAACCACTATCAGTACAGAGTACTACCCTTTGGCCTAACCTCCGCTCCCAGGGTGTTCACCAAGTGCCTGGCAGTGGTGGCGGCCTACCTGAGGCTTCAGGGTCTCTTTGTGTTTCCGCACCTGGACGACTGGCTCATAAGGGGCCAATCTTCCCAAGAAGCCAACCAGGCCACCCTCCGCACTGTGGCTCTGCTTCAGCACCTGGGGTTTGTCATAAACTTCTCAAAGTCCACTTTGCTCCCGTCCCAGAACTTAGAGTTCATAGGGGCCAGGCTAGACACTCTTCAAGCAAAGGCTTTTCTGCCTCTAGACAGGGCACACAGGCTAATGGATCTGGCCAGCCAGTTTTGCAGCAATTCCCTGGTCTCTGCCAGACAATTCCTGAGACTACTAGGCCATATGGCTTCCACGGTTCATGTAACCCCCAATGCCCGCCTGCACATGCGGCCTGCTCAGTGGAGCCTTCGCACTCAGTGGCACCAGGCCACAGGGAGCCTAACGGACTCAGTAAAGATATCCGACCTCCTAGTCTCCTCTCTGCAATGGTGGCTTCATCTTCCGAATCTGGTGTTCGGAGTGGTTTTTCAATCCCCTCCGCATACTCAAGTGCTGACAACAGATGCTTCTCTTCTTGGTTGGGGAGCACATTGCCAAGGGGCATGTACTCAGGGTCTCTGGTCCCCTTGGGAGGCTACTCAACAGATAAACTTCCTGGAGCTACGGGCGATACGCCTAGCTCTGAGAACCTTCTCTCACCTCGCCTCTCACCAGTCTGTACTGGTTCAGACGGACAATCAAGTTGCCATGTTCTATGTAAACAAACAAGGAGGGACAGGCTCCTTTCTTCTTTGTCAGGAGGCACTACGACTGTGCTCTTGGGCTGTCCATCACGGAATCCTTCTCAGGGCTGTCTACCTCCCAGGTCAGGAAAATTGCCTGGCGGACAGACTGAGCAGAATCCTGCAACCACACAAATGGAGATTGAACCCATTGGTGGTTCAGCAGATCTTTCTCAAGTGGGGGACTCCCCACCATGGATCTTTTCGCCAGTCCTCTGAACTGGCAACTCCCGAGATTTTACTCCAGACAACCGCATCATCTCAGAGTAGCACCGGATGCGTTTCTGATCTCGTGGTCCACAGGCCTGCTGTATGCGTTTCCTCCCACTCCACTAGTGTCCAGAACGCTGTTCAAAGTCCTCAAGGACGGGGCTTCCTTGATTCTCATTGCCCCCAGGTGGCCGAGGCAACCGTGGTTCCCGCTTCTGCTACAGCTGGCGGTGGACACACCAATTCCTCTGGGGTTTCGACACGATCTCCTGTCTCAGGATCAGGGGACTCTCCTGCACCTCAACCTCCAGTCCCTTCATCTGATGGCCTGGCTGCTGAAAGGGTAGTCCTAGCTCCCCTACCACTGCCTCGAGAGGTGGAAGATGTAGTCTTGGCCTCTCGGCGTCAATCCACCAGGAAATCCTACGCTCTTAAGTGGCGTAGATTCTCCGCCTGGTGTGCTCAGCACAGCGAGAATCCCTTCTCGTGCTTGGTAGCGGTAGTATTGCAATATTTGCTCCACCTCTCCAATCTGGGCCTTAAGTCTAACTCTGTCAGAGTTCACCTTGGTGCTCTCTTAGCACACCACTCGCCGGTGGACGGCAGGCCTCTTTCCAACCACCCTTTGACTCGTTTCCTCAGAGGCCTCCTTCTACTTAAGCCTCCTTTGCGTCCACCGGCCCCTGAGTGGGATCTGAATGTGGTCTTGCAGCGGCTTACTTGTCCGCCTTTTGAACCTATGGCTACCTGCTCTCTCCGTTTTCTCTCCTGGAAAACTTTATTTTTGGTAGCTCTCACCTCTGCTAGGCAAGTGAGTGAACTGCAGGCACTAGTGTCTGATCCTCCTTACACTAGGTTCTACAGGAATAGGGTAGTCTTACGGACTCACCCTAAGTTTCTTCCTAAAGTTGTCTCACCTTTTCACCTCAATCAGGAGGTGGTTCTTCCGACCTTCTTTCCCAGGCCGCATGCCAACCGGGCTGAGATGGTCTTGCATACCCTGGACTGTAGGAGGGCGTTGTCCTTCTACCTTGAGCGTACACAGGAGCTTCGAAAGGCTGTTCAGCTTTTTGTTTCTTTTGACCCCAATAAGTTGGGGCTCCCTGTCTCTAAGCGTACGTTGTCCATATGGGTCGCTGACTGTATCGCCTGGGCTTATGGGGCAGCCGGCCTCTCGTTGGAGGGTCGAGTCACGGCTCATCTTGTCAGGGCGAAGGCTGCGTCAGTGGCTCATCTCTGCTCTGTTCCGTTGGCAGACATCTGCCGGGCTGCTACTTGGTCTTCAAGCCAGACTTTTGCGGCCCATTACTGCCTTGAGAGGGAGTCCCGCAGGGACAGTGCTTTCGGATAGGCAGTACTCTATAATCTCTTTGGGGTTTAGGCAACTTCTACCCTCCGGCCCTGGTGTTGGGCTACCGGTCGGGGGCGTTCTCAGTGAAGATTCCTTCCTTCTGTGCTGACGAGCTTGAGGGAGCTCATTTTTCCGCTTGGGGTCTCCGGTAGCCTTAAGCTGGGGAGTCCCATATGTGAGGACTGACTTCCTGCTTGGTCCTGGAGAAAGAGTAGTTACTCACCTGTAACAGGTGTTCTTCAGGAGCAGCAGGAATCAGTCCCCACAACCCTCCCTCCTCCCCTTGGAGTTGCAGTCATACCATATCATTATTTTTGCTAATTTTTGCTGTCTTTTAGCTATGTCATCTGACTGAGCAAGATGGCACCCTTGGGCGGGAAGAGGACCGCGCATGCACGCTGCAATTCCCAAAGGCTTTCTTTGAAAGCTGGGGAAATGCTCTGCACGAGGACTCCGTCGGTGCCAACGTCACCCATATGTGAGGACTGATTCCTGCTGCTCCTGGAGAACACCTGTTACAGGTGAGTAACTACTCTTTCTTGAAGCTGTTGCTGCTGTGCCACCTGCCTTGTGGCTACATACTTGGCTTGGCAGCATCATAGCGCATCGAGCTCCCATAGGAGCTGTTGCCCTTGCATTTTCCGCTTATGGCGGATGTAGCCTATAATACGACTGCGGAGCACCGCCTTAGCTGCCACCCAATATATTATCGGTCCAACCTCCTGGTTGCTGTTCTTTGCCTCATATTCCTGCCAGCATTGCCTAAGGAAGCGGCAAAATTCTGGTTCTTGACACCAAACAGGGTTCAATCTCCAAATCCAGTCCCCCTCCTTTCTACTGTTCCCCACAGATTGAGCTATACCGCCGCGTGGTCTGAGACTAACTATGGTTGGATGTTGCTGTTTTGCAGCTTCCCAAAAAGGCGCTCTGATAGGAGCACATAGTCAATGCATGCTTGTGACTTATGTGGGTCTGAGTGGTGGGTAAACTCAAAATCATTAGGATGTAGCATTCGCCACCCATCTGAGTTCCAGCTCTTTGCAGAATAAATTAATATCACAAGCCTTGTGCCCTCTTGGGACTACTCGGGGTGGGGGGGGGTTGGCTATCCACCGTGAGATCTGCTACCATGTTAAAGTCACCCTCCCATTATTAGGGAATATTCTGATTGGTCCGCCAGTCCCGCCACCAAGTCTGTAAAGAGTGTCAATATGTGTTCAGCGCATAGATGCTGTATAGCACCACCTTCATGCCTCGCAGTATGTCTCATTCCAGAATGAATCTATCCTCCAGATCTTTAACCACCCTATGATCATCAAAGTTTACCCATTTCCCCACAAGTATGGGGCCCCCTCCTTTTTTTTTTTTGCTGTATATGCTGCCCCGTGTACCTCTTGCACCCAACCTCTTTTCAACTTGACATGCTCCCGCTCCGTTAGATGGGTTTGTTGCAATAGAGCAATATCCGTTACCAGAGTTTTCTCTTGATTTACTGGTGAGTTAAAGCTGCCGATGTTCAAGATCACCACCCTCACATCAGCCAACATCTTACATGGTGAATGTGGAAACTCATCTGACTATTTTTACTAAGTCTCCCCCTAAGGCCTCCCAGCTGAACCCCGGGGGAACAGTGATCACTGTTGTTGCTCACTTTTCCTATCTTTGAGCTTCAACCCCTTCCCTCCCATACTCTGGCCCCCTTCCTGACCCCCCCCCCCCCACCACTAGTTCTTCCAATGCTCTACTCTCTCCCCCTCCCTTAAGGTCCATCCTTTTCCCAGATACAATCATCTGTGCATACCATCCTAATGCCTTCCATCCCCAAAACATTCCACTCGTCCATCCCCCCCCCCATCCTGCTCCGCTCTTGCCACTCTTCCTAAAGGCCCCCAAATTATGTACACAACCTGCATATATATGTCTCCCCACCAGTCCTAACCACTCTGTCCCAACAGCTTATTTGTATAAAATACCTCTTAATAGATAACCTGTTCTTAGTTTATATGGTTTAAGTGTTGCTGGTGATACGTTAGAGCTCTGCAGCCTCTGGGGAACTGCTGCAGCAACGGCCATCTGCTGAATGACTTCTGTCACCCACCCTGGCTCTCCTCTGTGACATCACTGCTCCCCCTCCTCTGCATCTGTCCCGTTATTGATGTTCTTGTCTCTAGGTCGAATCTGACGTTACTCAAGTTTTTATTAAATCCTTACTGCCGGGTGCTACTCGGATTTCCTTTGTATGGCTCCTTTGTGCTCAGCTCTCCACTTCTCCCCCCCCCCCCCCCCCAGTCTGTTGCGTTCTAGGAAGCGCCATCCCTCTTCTACATTGTTGATGTAGGCCGTGGCTCCTTCATTTTGCACCCGCAGCTGGTATGGAAAGAGTAGAGCAAATTGAAGCCACGCTGGTGCAAGGCAGTACATATTGATGTGAATTCCCTGAATTTGGTTGCCACACAAGCAGAATAATCATTAAAGAGCATGATCCTGTGATTCTCAGTCCAACATTTTCAATAACCAATATGCTTTTATGCGCCCCTTCTCCACCCACACTAGATAGCATGCTATTGCAGGTCGGGGCCTAGCACTATATTCTCTCCGGGGCTCCACACAGTGTACGTGTGCCATGCCATAACATGCCACGCCGCCCATTCTCCCTGCAGCCCCAAAGCTGTGGGAAGCCAATGTTCATAAAAATCATACAGCTTAGCCTCAGTTATTGTCTCCGGCAACTCCACTACCCGAACATTGTTTCAGCACAAGTGGTTTTCTTGATCCTCAATTTGGTTTCTAGTTGTGAGCTGTGTGACTTGTGCTGACAAACATTCCACCATTGTTTCCTGTGTGGCTACTCATTGCTCCACATCAGTTAGCCTGCTCAGTTGCACCTCATATTGCTCCTTTATTCCATCTAGTGTGGATTGGAGGTGATTGAGCCTGTTTTCCAGAGCAGCTGACATCGCCCTAGAGATCACCGCTGCCAAATTGCCAGCTCCAGGTATTTCAACCCACAGCTTGTTGGCAATCATTTTGTGCACTGGGGCTGGCTTTCTTTGTTGAGCGGGCTCTAACTGTGTGTTGTGGCATTCTCTGCTAGTCACGATCTTCTCAGACCACCTTTCCAGCCGCCCAATAATGTTCTGCTCCTTGTGCCGACCTCTGCCTCACTTATTTGCGGTATTTAGCTGTTTGGGGTTTTTTGTTTTGGGGTTTTTGTTGGTGTTTTTTTGGGGGGGGTTTAGATTTTTGGGCCTTAATCCGGGAGCATTATTTTCTCACGTCCTCATCTCCTGTCATCACGTGATCGTTGAAATAGAAGCACTTAACACTTATGACACACTCGGGCTAGTCTAGTATTCTTATCGCAGAAAGAGAGCTGAGGGGTATGGAGGAGCACTTAGGAGTGAGAAAGAAGATTAAAAGATGAACTAAGGAAGATAAGAGAAGCTATGAAAGAGATGGGGAGGAAAAATGTTTAAAAAACTAAAGCAGGCATTTATTCAGGACTCTTCTAAGACTTGAGACTACCAGAAGTCACTTTACATGCTGCTAGGTTCCAACAACAAGATGTATATTCATTTTACGTCATTGGCGGCACCTAACTACACAAAAGCCACATTGGTGATTGTATAACAGTGTGTGGCACTGTTATATGCCTACCAAAATCTAATTGATTTTCTTCTTGTCCCTGTTTTTAATATAAGAGTGAGCAAGTCTGAGTGTAAATTTAATTTTGATTAATTCAGTTAGACATGAAGGGGTGGATATTGCACTGTAGTTACACAGTTTGCAGACCTGCAGACCATATAAATGCAGCTCAGCTGGCTATTCAATGGCACTAGCAGTCGGTGCCACTGGATATTCTCGGATACTGGTTCTAAATGCCCAGATGTTAAATATTTATTTAGCATCAGGGTGTATCGGGGGCATTCCAGAGCAAAGGTGGCATCTATTGCTAACCGGGCAGTGGTGATATTGAGCCGTTATCCATTTAGCAATATATAGCAAAAGCCAGGTGCAGGAAACCCTGGCCTAACTTTTGCAACATATCACTAACCAGATAGCAGCTTAATATCGCTGTTGCCCAGTTAGTGATCG
This sequence comes from Ichthyophis bannanicus, assembly GCA_033557465.1. NCBI lineage: Eukaryota > Metazoa > Chordata > Amphibia > Gymnophiona > Ichthyophiidae > Ichthyophis > Ichthyophis bannanicus. Next base: position 585,021,766 of record CM066035.1, on the reverse strand, counting down.
GCAAACGTGGCCAACCTGGAGTTTCAATGTCGAGGCTGGATATGATCCCAGCATTGAATATCTATGTTTAATATTCAGTGCCAGCAGCTGGCCACTTTTAGCAGTGCTAGCTGCCGGTGTTGAACATTGGGCCCTGCCATTTGTTTACTTGATCTCCTGGAATGTCCCATGTATGCAAAAACATTATGCTGCATGTTTTTTGTGTTGCATGATAAATCATGCCAGTGAAATAAAGGTTCTCCAGGACCAAGCAGGAAGTCAGTCCTCACATATGGGTGACGTCGGTGTCGATGGAGCCCCCATGCGGAGCATTTCCCCAGCTTTCAAAGAAAGCCTTTGGGAATGCAGGCACGCATGCGCGGTCCCCTTCCTGCCCAAAGGTGCCATCTTGCTCAGTCTCCTTTTTTCGGCGGAGCCCTACGGACGCCTGTCCTTGTCACCCGTGGAAAAAGTTGATCTTTCTGCGTTGGGTCGAGTATTTTTCTTCGGTTTGACGTCGGTTCTTTTCCTGCCTAGACTCGGTACACCGGTGCCGAGCCCAGATCTCTTTTTTCGGTTTTTGTCCTTAGAGACTGCGTTCGCGCCTTTTTTCTTTTCCCTGGCAGTCCAATTTTTTGATCTTGCAGGGGCCCTTTTTCCCCCAATGGCTGCCAGTGGCTTTAAGAAGTGTGATCGGTGTAAGAAACTGATGTGTCTCACCAACACACATGACTGCTGCCTCCGGTGCCTGGGGCCAGACCATGATTCCACGGTCTGTAGCCCCTGTGGCAAAATGTCGTCCAAGGCATTGCGGAGCCATCAGCACCAGCGTGAGAGGATCTTCTCCGAGTCTGCCTCTGGATGGGTCCGGACTTCGTCAGAGGCCTTGACGTCTCGGGAGTCTGACCCCGAGCATCGTCGGGGCTCCTCTGAGAGGGAGTCCCCCTCGAGGGAGCACCGAAGGAAGAAGATACCCGCGAGGGCGGCGTCGGTGGACGCTCTTGGCTCCAGGGCCAGGTCGCATAGCCCCAATCGCCGTCCCGGGTCTTCGGAGTCGGAGAGGCCTGCAAAGCATCCTCGTGTGGAGTCGGAGGCCCCAAGTCACGTGAGTACTGTTGTCCTCGTGGACTCTCCTCCGGGGGAGCCGACGTCGGGCCCCATCGGAGGCTGCTGGGTCTCCTGAGCTCAGACTCAGGTTGACGGCCTTGGAGAACAGATTGTCTGCCTTCATGGAACAGCAGCGGGTGCTGATCGCCGGTCTCACTGGCGCATCTGCCCCGACCACCGGGACATTGACGTCCAAGTCGACCCCGGAGGCCGAGCCGATCCTCGGGACCATGCGAACTCAAGTCGATCCTTGGCCGAGGTCACCCTCGGCCTCCCGTTCAGGACCAAGGTCGTCGACGCCGGTTCCCTCAGCATCGGGGCAGATGCCGTCGGTGCCTGCCCACTCGGAGCCGCTCAATACCTCCTTGGAGGAATCGGCATGGGAGACAGAGGAGGAGGAGTCCCCTGACACCTTCCGGACTCGGTGCGTCCCTTCAGACTTAGCGGGATCCGCGCCTCGGACAAGGTCCCCCCTGGAGGATACTAGGTTCTCGGATTTCGTGCAGGACATGGCCAAAGCACTGGCATTCCCGGCGGATCCATAGGAGAAGCCTCGAGCCGAGGAGCTTGAGGCTCTGCAGTATGACTCTCCTCCCAAGGAGGTCTTTACTGTCCCGGCTCTTCCGCATGTGGTGTAAAAGGGGGGTGCTTGTTATGAAGGTACCAACTCCTTGGCAAGTATGTAAATTATCTGTCTTGCAAAGGATTGTGGTTATTGAAGTCCATTCACACAAAGCTTGCCTTTTAAATAAATGAAGAAACTTATAGTTGGTCGCGTGTAAGGCAAAATTAGAGTTTATTTATAGGGTGAATATTCCACACACAGATATGCTTGGTAACACCATCCAGATAACTTCTCCAGGGTTTATTCAACGTAAACAAGGCAACTGAAAAGCTTATGTAAATAAGTATCAAAGTCCTTTATGGAACAGAGAGGCTTTCTTACAGACACTGCTATCAAACCTCGTAGCAGTGCTGAGGTGGAAACAAACCAAAAAGGAAAAACTTCTTTGTACAAAAAAAACCAGCTCTTTATCCACAGAGAAAAGAACTTTTACATTCCACGTGTGCTTGGCTGGTGCTGTGCTCTGCTCTAGCAACAGCTGACAATCCAAATGCAATTAACAGCTTGTTCTCAGCACATGGGCAAACTTCCCCAAAAGCTTTCTCTCACTAAGAGAACTTTCTGGGGAGCCAATAATTAGAATGTTTCCTTTTAATGTTTGCTCTTATTTGGAGGATTTTTCTAAACTAACAATCTACACAAGGAACAGTCCATATAAACATTCTCTTCATCAGACATTAAACCTTGCTCCTGAAATTACATAGGTTCAGTTTCACTGACTCAGAGGGCTTTATTAACTGACCTCTATACAGAGAGAAACTGTTTCCCTGCTGTTTGCATTGCTCAGAGCTAGAGAAACGTTCACAGTTCATACCTGAATCCAGGCTGACATCATGCTGATTCCTTTGATATTCTGGCCAGTATGCAATAGAGCTTCTGTGTCCTGTCCTCCAGTTGATATCTCTGGACCTCAGGGCCTTTTCTCCATACATCCTCCAAGAGGTATTTGGGCTCCTTTTCTCTGTAGCTGCAGCCGTACTCCTTCTAGGTGCTGCTTGAGGGTTCCTGGCAGTGGATCTCCAGACCTCTGGCTTTCTCCAGTCCTCTGAAGGTTGTTTCCCCCAGGAATCTCTCCAGGCATACGTACTACTCTGAGCTCCTCTCTTGGACCGTCTGCTTCCTTGTCCTTGTTCCTTCAGGTTCCGGTTGTTCCTGTTCTCCTGGTTCCTCCTTGTTCTCCTTGTTCAAGATTCCCTTCTAGTTTTAAAGGGCTTAGATTGCAACTCCTCCCTTGCATACTTCAGGTGTTGTGGATTAAGCTCTCTCCTAGAAGGTGATTGATTAGGGATGACATAATGGTTTCTCTGATTAGACTCATGCTTTTCCACTTTAGCTCCTCTAGGGGCTTTCTGCAAACTGATGCATCCTGGAACATGTAGCCTTTTAGGGAAACAAGCTGTCTTATTTCTCTGACCTGCCAGCACAGGTCCCTTGATCAGAGTAAATTCCCCTCTTTTGTCCTTACTCCCTGAGCTTTGATAAGCTTCCTTATCACATACCCCCCTGCTTAAGTTATTACGGACTGGTTTTAATGGTGAAACCTCTTTCTCACAGTCCGTAATACCTGTGAGAGCATTATTATTATCCTCTGGTCGCTCACCTATTTCTTGACTAGTGCTAGGGACATTATCAGTTGCAGGCCTCTCTTTCCAAGATTTTAGTACATTTATGTGGTAGGTTTGCCTACGCCCCCCTAGTGTTTTCCACCACATAAGACACTGGGCTCACCTGTTTAACTACCTTCCATGGCCCTTTCCACTGTACTTCAAACTTGGGCGCTGTACCCGCTACCTGTACCAACGCCTTTTCACCCAGGGTTAACTGGCGGCTTTTGGCCTTCCTGTCATACCACCCTTTCTGGTGCACTTGACTGTCCTGCAGGTTTCTCTCGGCAACCTGGGAAGTCCTCTTTAAACGTGCCCTCAAATCATGCAAGAACTGTGGAACTTCCTGATTCTCTGGTTCAGGATCTAGCCATTGCTCCCTCAAGATATCTAACAATCCACATGGGGCCCTACCATGCATCAGTTCATGCGGGGATACACCTAGGGAAACTTGAATTCGTTCCCTGCAAGCATATAAGACAAAGGGTAATAACATATCCCATTCTTTTAAATCCCCTGCTAAGCCTCTTCTCAACATCTGTTTGAGAGTTTGGTTGAATCTCTCCACCAAACCATTTGACTGAGGATGGTAGGCCGAGGTTTTTATATGCTGAATGCCAAAGGCATCCCAGACTTGTGCTAAATACTTGGATACAAAGTTAGATCCTCGATCAGTTAATACCTCTCTGGGGAACCCTATCTCACAAAATAATTTGATTAGCTCTAAAGCTATCATTTTAGCAGAAACATTCCTTAATGGTATGGCCCAGGGAAACCTTGTTGCATGATCTACCATAACTAGAATGTATTGGAAACCTCGGGGTGTTTTGACTAATGGCCCTACTATGTCCACAGCAATGCGTCCTACTGGGTCTTTTATAATTGGTGTGGGAATCAAAGGCACCACCGGTGGGTGAGATGCCGTAACACGCTGGCATGCTGGACAAGCAGCACAAAACTGGGCAGTTTCCTTAAAAATACCTGGCCAGTAAAAACATATTAATATTTGATCCAGCGTTCCTTGCATCCCTTTATGGCCTCCCACTGGATGATCATGAGCAAGCCTAAGTACTAGTCCCTTAAAAGTTGTGGGTACCACTAACTGTTTACGTATGGTCCCATTTCGGGGGTCTTGACTCTCTCTATATAGTATTTCATTATCCAATATAAATCTGGGAAGATCCTCTCGGACCTCTCGAGCATATTCAAAAGCTCTGATGAGAGCTTGATCAGCTCGCTGTTCCTGTGGAAAGTTGGGAAACTTTGCTACTAGCTCAGCTGGCACCCAGGGTAAGTCTTGGCCAACCTCCAATTCAGCCCTACCCCGTGCTCTGCAAAGTCTCTCACGGCGTTTCTGTGCTTTCATTTTTCTTACTTTCCCAGATGGTGGGGTTATTAAATCATCATGAGAGGGTAAATCTCCTAATAACTCTGCCTGTTCTCCCTCCTCCTGGCTTCCTGCTTTTTAGCCTGTGATCGGGTGGATACAAGGCCCCTCTTCTGCTCTAGTCCTTCACTAACCCTTGCTTAAATTGTGGCCATTCTCTTCCTAGGACTAAATCAAATGGAAGCCTGGGAACCACAGCTAAAGGAATTTCCTTTTGTACTCCCAAGCCCTTGACCATTAGCTTGTATGTGGGGTATGATGAAGCAGCTCCATGAATGCATCTAATATAAACCTTGCTTTCAGGGGTTCTAGGCTCAAATTTTTCTTGGGCCTCTATCCGCTTCCAAAGCCTTTTAGACAGCATACTCTGGTCTGCCCCAGAGTCTAACAGAGCATTTGTGGTAATTCCCTGCACATCAACCACCAAAAGGAAACCACCTTCAGGCTGTTTTAAACCAGTACCTATTAAACTAGTGTGAAACTGACATGCCTTTTCCAAATGTCCCCATTTTCCACATTGGTAACAGTTTTTCTTACCCCACTTCTTAACCTGGTTAGGTACAATATTATTTTCAGAAACATCATTTTTTATCATTTTCTTTTCTAATACAGCACAGCTTGCCCCAGCACCAACCCTCAGAGGGCCACCCATTCTATGGCAAACCTGCGTGGCTTCCATGAACCGTTCTGTTAACATGGTTGCCTCTCCTAGGTTTTGGCAATTTTGCTGTATTAGGAAAGTTTGCAAGTCTTTTGGCACAGCTAACACGAATTGTTCAAGCATTATAGTGTCCAAAACCATTTCCATATTCTTCCCTTCAGGATTTAACCATTTTAGAGCTAGACCTCTGATCCTTTGACTCAGAGCTCTAGGTGTTTCACCCTCTCTCAAGACAGTAGCCCTAAACATTCGCCTATATTCAGAAACGGTCAATCCTAGGCGATCCCTTATAGCAGCTTTAACATCTCTATAATTTAAAGCTTGAGCTGCTGGCACGGCTCTATAGGCGGCAAGCGCCTCCCCCGTTAATGAGGTTGCCAGCCTTACTGCCCACTGGATCTCTGGCCATGCTAGTGCCTGAGCTACCCTTTCAAACGTTTCCAGGAAATCATCAACATTGTCCTCAGGTGTGAGTTTTCCAAGACAAAACGCCCCTATTCCCTGACAGAGTCCCACATTGTCCACCTGGGGGGTACCCGGTGTCACTGACGGTGTTGAATCAGCTCCTCCTTGGGTGTGTAGTGCAATTAATGCTTCAACAAGGTCAAGCACTGGCTTCTGCTGCTCCTTCAGGGCGGTGATTGCGGCATCCTGAGCCTGTTGTGCGACCTCTTGTTGTCGGGCAAACTGAGCTGCTATCCAGCTGACCAGTTCCTTGGGATCCATTATGTAGAACCCTGTAAGAAACAAAAGAAAAAAAACACAAAGGGCGACACCCTACAAACAGGTGGGGGTTTTGTTGTTGTTTTTTTTAACTGCCCCGTATCTAGACTTTTTATCCACCACTGGTCATGCCCAGGTACATTTTACCTTATACCAGTGATGAATCAGGCTCTCACAGGATCTTTTCCCTCCTGGAACAGCTTCTGTATTCTCCAAGGCATTGTCAAGGAAAAAAAAACTTTCCACCTTCTGGCTTGAACTTTTCCTTTCACTTTTTCAGCTGTAAATCCTTATAATTCCTGGTATCCTTAGTGTAAAAGCAATCCGAAAAACTACGCCACTGTAAAAGGGGGTGCTTGTTATGAAGGTACCAACTCCTTGGCAAGTATGTAAATTATCTGTCTTGCAAAGGATTGTGGTTATTGAAGTCCATTCACACAAAGCTTGCCTTTTAAATAAATGAAGAAACTTGTAGTTGGTCGAGTGTAAGGCAAAATTAGAGTTTATTTATGGGGTGAATATTCCACACACAGATATGCTTGGTAACACCATCCAGATAACTTCTCCAGGGTTTATTCAACATAAACAAGGCATTTGTTGCTTTTTAACCACTCTTTGGTACTTTTTGATGTATGGTTTGGGTCATTGTCCTGCTGGAGGACCTTTGACCCAAACCTAGCTTTCTGACACTAGGTAGCATATTTCGCTCCAAAATACCTTGGTAGTCCTCTGACTTCATGATTTCTTTAATACGTTCCAGGCCTCCAGTTCCTGAGGCAGCAAAACAGCCTTATAACATTATGGAACCTCCACCATATTTAACTGTAGGAAGGGTGTCTTTTTCTCTTATAAGCTTCATTTCTTCGCCTGTAAATGTATAGTTAGTCTGCATTGCCAAAGAGCTCATGTTTGGTTTCATCTGTCCACAGAACATTTTCCCAGAAGGATTGTGGTTTCTCAAGATGGGTTTGGGCAAAGATCAGGCGTTCCTTTTTGTGTGTCTTTGAGCAGGAATCACAAGTCTTCGGAGATGGCCTTCTACCCCTTTAAAGTTTGATGTTTGGTGATAATAGCTTTTCTGATTCTCTCAGGCAGCTCTTGTCTTCACCATTGTGAAAATAGAACAAAGAAGAAATTAGATCTTACCTGCTAATTGTCTTTCCTTGAGTTCTCTCCGGGCCAGTCCAGGAACTGTAGGGTAGTCAACCTCCTCCAGCAGCTGAGGACTGAATTCACCAAGTCTTGCTAACAGCCTATCCTGCTCCCCCTGGTGTCAGAAACTCAGTCTACCACTTCCAAAGCAGCGTAGCTAAACTCTAAAGACACTGACCCTAATTAACAAAAAAATAAAATGTAACCTCAAACGAACACTCTAACCTGAACTGAGAAACAGTGGACTCAGAACCTGCCCCCTGTTCGACTTCCCATTAAATCTCCATCTTTATCCTGTCTCTTTTTTCTTGTTTTGTTTTGGGGGGTTTTTCCCCCCTCTTTTTTTTTCTTCCCCCCCCCCCCCCACTGTAAGGGAACCCCACAGTCCGTGCCACTGCAAGAAAGGAACCGCCTTGACCAGAGCCGAGACTAGACCTCTCCAACGTACCGACATCTGATCCCTGAATAGACGGTCTTACCCTATAACAAACATGGGTGGGCCCTGAACTGGCCCGGAGAGAACTCAAGGAAAGACAGTTAGCAGGTAAGATCTAATTTCTTCTTCCTCTTCGTCTCTCCGGGCCAGTCCAGGAACTGTAGGACAGTACCAAAGCAGTACCTACTGTTGGGAGGGTCCCAAAAGCCCCGCCACTTAGGCCGCGGCCCCCACTTTTGCATCCCCCTTTGCCTGGACATCCAAACAATAATGTTTCGCAAAGGTATGAATGGTCGACCAAGTAGCCGCTCGACAACTATCCGGTGGAACCAAGGCATTCTCGGCCCAGGAAGCCACTTGTCCCCAAGTGGAATGAGCCCGTTAACCTACTGGCGCCAACCTGCCCGACGCCTGATACGCTGCCGCTATAGCCTGTTTCACCCACCGGGCAATTGATGCTTTGGAAGCCGCCTCCCCTTTACGTGCGCCTCCAAACAGCACAAACAACCTATCCGACCTCCGAAAGGGCTCCGTTCTCCGAAGATATCGGTGTAGAATCCTTCCAACATCCAACTTCCACAGAGACCTATGCAAGGTGTGTCTCCCTCTGGACCGAAATTTCGGCAGAGAAATCGGCTGATTCACATGAAAAACTGACACCACCTTCGGCAAAAATGAGGGAACCGGCCGCAACACTACCTTTTTCCTACGAAAATTGAATGTAGGGCTCCCTGCAAGACAGCGCCTGCAGATCAGAAATCCGACGAGCCGAGCACAAAGCCACAAGGAAAGCGGTCTTCCACGAAAGTTCTCTCGGCGCTACCTTCCCTGCTGGTTCAAAGGGCGACAGAGTCAACGCCTCCAGGACCAAATTCAAATCCCAAGCCAGCACCACCGGCTGCAGAGGTGGACGTATATTCCGAACCGCTCTCATAAAACGCAACACATCCGGGTGTAGTGACAAGACTCCACCTTGCACTTTACCCCTATAACAAGCCAAGGCTGTGAGGTGAACCTTCAGCGTATTAAGGGCGAACCCCTTATCCAGACCATCCTGCAAAAACGCCAAGACCTGTGGCACCGAAGCTGAAAAAGGTCGCACTCCGTTCCTTGCACACCAACCCTCAAAAATGCGCCAAATACAGATGTAGGCGAGGGATGTCGATCTCCGCTTGGCCCGCAACATGGTAGCCACCACCGCCAGCGAATAACCTTTTCGCTTTAAACGGTCCCTTTCAAGAGCCAGGCCGTAAGCGAGAAGCGATCCACCCGAGGCATTAATACTGGACCCTGATACAACAGATTGACCCGGTCTGAGAGCCTCCAAGGCCGGTCCACCAGAAGACGCACCCAGATCCGCATACCAAACCCTCCTTGGCCAATCTGGGGCAATGAGAATTACTCTTCCGTCGTGACCCACTATCCTCCGAAGGACTCGGCCGATCAGCGGCACGGAGGGAACACATACAGAAGCCCCACCGCTGGCCACGGCTGCGCCAGGCCATCGAGTCCCTCTGCCATGGGCTCCCTGCATCTGCTGAAAAACCGAGATGCCTTGGCATTGCTGTAGGTGGCCATGAGATCCATGACGGGTTGCCCCCAGTGCACTGTAAGGTCGTGAAAGACTGCCTCGTTCAGCTCCCATTCTCCCGAATCCAGGACATGGCGACTGAGAAAATCTGCCCGCACATTGTCCTTTTCCGCTACATGCGCCGCTGACAGAGCCCCCAGATGGCTTTCCGCCCACTGCATCAACTGTTGGCTCTCTTCCAGCAAAACCAGACTGCCTGTGCACCCCTGTCGTTTGATATAGGACACCGTCGCCGCATTGTCGGAAAAGACACGTACTGCCTTCCCTGTCACCAAATTTGCGAACTTCAGCAGCGCAAACCTCACTGCTCGCATTTCCAACTGATTGATTGAATACTCTCCTCCTCTGACCAGAGACCTTGCGCCACCTGGACCAGGCAATGCACCCCCCATCCGAAGAGACTGGCATCTGTAGTTACCAGCACCCAATCCGGCGCCTCCAATGGCATCCCCGCCAGCAGGGGTCGGGAATCCAGCCACCATTGCAGGCTGTTGCAGACGTCCTGCGAACATACCAACTTCTGGCTTAAGGAGTGCTCTTACGGAGACCATCTGGAGAGCAATGCTCGTTGTAGGGGACGCATATGTGCCCTGGCCCACGGAACCAGGTCCAACGCCGCCACCATGGACCCCAGAAGCTGCAAGTATCTCCACGCAGTCGGAGCCTTGCTGTGCAAAAACGCCGACACCTGTCATAGAATCTTGCGCACCCTGTCCTCCAGCAGAAAGACCACTCCAACTCTGGTGTCGAACAACGCCCCCAAGTAGACAAGGCGTTGAACCGGACGCAACTGACTCTTGCCTCGATTCACCACCCAGCCTAGGCTTTCCAAAAACCCAACCACCCGAGCCGTTGCCCTCACCGACTCTGCCACCGACTTCGCTCGAATTAACCAATCGTCGAGATAGGGATGGACAAGCACGCCTTCCTTCCGCAAGGCCGCAGCGACCACCACCATCACCTTTGTGAACGTACGCGGAGCCGTAGCCAGACCAAACGGCAACGCTCGAAACAGAAAATGCCCCTTGGGGACGGCAAACCGCAAAAACCTTTTGATGTTCCGGTCTGATACGAATATGCAGATATGCTTCTTTTAAGTCTATAGCCGAGAGGACCTCGCCCGGCCTCACCGCCCTGATCACCGACCGCAAGGTCTCCATGCAGAAATGCGGCACCCGCAAACAACGGTTCACATGCTTGAGATCCAGAATAGGTCAAAAGGATCCCTCCTTCTTGGGGACCACAAAGTAAATCTAGTATCGACCTAACCCACACTGGTCTCGGGGCACCGGGACCACCGCTTGAAGCCGCAACAACCCCTGCAGGGTGTCATGAACCGCTTTTGCCTTCGCTGCAGGGAGACTGCACGAAAGCCCCCGCTAAGGGCTGATTGAACTCTAACACATAACCTTCGCGGACAATCTCTAAGACCCATCGGTCCGTAGTTATGGTGGCCCAAACGGAGTGGAAGCCCTGCAATCGTCCGCCTATCGGAAACTTCGTTTGGACCAGCTGTGTCTCATTGGGGCTTCTTGGAGGTGTTCTGTTGGGACCCCCATAGCCCCACCCGAATCCTCTGGCCCTTCGAAAGGACTGCCCACGGGCCACAAAATGTCCCCTCTGATATGGTGCAAAATGGGAACCTCTGAATCTCCGAAATTCGCTACCTTGACCTCTCTGCTGCATTCCCGATCTGGGGCCCTTTGGCCAGTCTTCCGGCAACCGACCGCCCTTAGAGTCCCCCAAATCCTTCACAATCTTCTCCAAGGCTTCCCTAAAGAGCAGCTTGCCCTTATATGGGAGCTTACTAAGACGCGCCTTAGAAGAAGCATCCGCCGCCCAATTCCGAAGCCACAGGAACCTCCACGCGGCAATTACCGACGCCATAGACTTAGCCGAAATTCGCACCAGGTCATAAAATGTGTCGGCGAGGTAAGCCGCCGCCGACTCCAACTTTACTCCCTACGAGCCAGACGCTGCCTCCTCCTCAGAAGAAGACTCTCCTTGAAGCCACCGAATGGATGCCCTGGACACATACGCTCCACAAATTGAAGCCTGTAAGGACAGTGCACTTGCATCAGATGCCTGCTTGAGAAGAGACTCTAACTTTCTATCCTGCAGATCCTTGAGAGCCGCCCCGCCCTCTACCGGGATTGTCGTCTTCTTAGTCACCGCTGACACCAAGGCATCCACCTTAGGCATCTTCATCAAGTCTCTGTCTTCTTTAGGTACCGGATACAAGCGGCCCATCGCCCGAGCCCCCCTCAAGGTCGCTTCTGGGCATTCCCATTCCGATTCCACCATCTGTTTAATCACCCTGTGAACCGGAAAGCATTTCTGCTCTGATTTAAAACCTTGAAGCAGCGGATCTTCCAGGGGTACCTCCTGAACCTCTGGTAGGGCAATATTCAAAGCCGCCAGTGTGTGGACAATAAGCGCCCCCAGCTCTTCCTTACGGAAGACTCTAAATACGTTGGGATCTTCCCCTGGCCCAAGCTCACCTTCCTCCAGCTCGCCAGCCCACAAATTCAGTCCTACTTCCGAGAGGATTTCCCCTTCCTCTGGAACCTGAGAGCGTGAGTCCTGCTGACCAAAGTTATCGGCCCCTGCCTCGACTGCCACAACTCTATTAGAGGGCCCTTCTCTTGCGTCCAGCGCCATGCCCCCGCCCCCGGAGAGCCCTGGCGAAGTGGAAGACAAACTCTTATTTTGTACCTGCTCCAACTTTAAACAATATGCTTTATGGAGCGACAGAATAAAATCCAGCGAAAACAAGGACTGCAAACCTCCCTGCAGCTCAGATTCAGGCATAGGGGCAGAAACTACTCCCCCAGCTGACTTCGTTTTAGCCTTCTTTTTAAAACTCTTCTCCTGTAACACGGGAGAAAGAGAAGGAGCCTCTAAAATGGCTTCCGTTCCCGCCATTTGCGCTGACTCCTGAAGGCCGAGTAACGGGTCCTGCAACTTATCCTCTGGGTTGTCCCCCAACAAACGCTCCATCATGCTGCCCTGGTGAATACAAGACCGGCAGAGCCCCGGCCCAGCGAAGCCGCAGCGGCTCCCGCACTGTGCGCATGCCGCTGAGCTCGGCAGCATGCGCTCTAACAGAAAAACGTGCTCAGTCAACGTCTCCGCCCGCCGCAGCCTCCGCGCCAGCCCCCCAGCTCTCCGAACCCCGCCGGCCCCCCAGCTCTCCGAACCCCGCCGGCCCGATCACCGCGAGATCGCGCACATCTACCGCCACACTTCCGGCAACGCACACCCCGATCCAGACGGACCCGCTGCTAGCAGCTGTGTCGGATCGGGTCTTCGGCGGCAGAGTGACAGGACTCCGGGGCTCCCACTTCCTCCTCACTGCTTAACCTGGAGACTCGTCCCCGAGGCAGGCTCTACCTCTCCTGCCGCTGCTCTTCGAGCCAGCGACAGTGGACCTCCGGGTCCTTAGCCAAAACAATAGAAGGCTTTGGTACTTAAACCCTCTTTTTTTTTTCTTTTTTTTCTTTTTAATCGCCTCTACCAACTGTGGTTTCCTCTGGAACAGACCCTGCTAGAGCCCTCCAGGTAAATCAATGCTAATCTCCTAGATGCTGAACTTAACACAATAAAATTCTTCCTTCCATTCTCCTAATGCCTTTCTTCTCCTTTCCTTTCCCAATTCTTCTTCGTCTCACTGGGAGCCTGTCAGCTACACATCCTATCCAGCTGCTGAGGACTGAAAGACTGAGTCTCTGACACCAGGGGGAGCAGGATAGGCTGTCAGCAAGCCTTGGTAAATTCAGTCCTCAGCTGCTGGAGGAGGTTGACTACCCTACAGTTCCTGGACTGGCCCGGAGAGACGAAGAATCAATTTGGCCATTTTAAACATTAGAGCCATTATTCAATGGTTGATTCAAGTCATGTGAGTACTGACAATTGATCACAGGTGCGTCTAATTTTACTGTAATGGGAATGTGGTTCTTTTGTTCAAACTGATTTGAATTGTTTTTAAAGGTGCCAATAATCATATCCTCACGCAATAATAGGTCAGCTCGTAAACGCTATACAATGTACTTCAAAAAATCAGGCGTTCAATGTAACAAAAAATGGGAAATACATCCATCCAAAAACAATCGCTTGTTTGAGCAAAAAATAGTTAAATAAACTATATCTAACAACTACCGGGTGGTCTCAGAACTTCATAGCTTCTATCCCAAAGACTCAAAGGTCAAACTCAAGGGAACAGAAGCTAAATAACATCAACGACCCCCATTGGTAGCTAGCAGTGATATAGTTAAATAACCTGCCCCATATGCATCAATACAACTCTCTTCTTTACTAATGATGACACTGGACCAGGTATATAGCGTTCCTCTTCACACCGCTTAGAAGCATGCTCAAACAAACTTTTCAAACCGATCCAAACTCCATAATCATATCCTGACAATATCCCAGTTTTTATACTGTTTTCTACTATTTTCTTGTTTTAATTGGCCTTGTTTTGATTCTTTTGTGTCAAACATGTGTGCAATATATAGTCCAAAACCATTTCACTGGCCACTTTTTTTTAAAGGAGATACTTAACATTAAGGGGTTGAACCGCAAAGAGTGCCAATAATGTTGACCACAACCGTAGATAAACATTTCTTAATGGAAAGAGTCAGCACAAAGTTAACAAAGAAATAGTGCTTTATTAGAACTTTTGAGGGTGTAAGTAAGCTTGTGCATAAGGGGAGAGAGTCAATAGTGCATCTGGCTATACGGAAGGCATTGGATAAAGTGCCACGTGAGACGCTTTAGGTAATTAAAAAGCCATGAGAGAGATGACTGTCCAATTGTGAACTGATAACTGATAGGAAACAAAGAAGAAACGAGAGGTAAATAGAGTGCCCCAGGGATCTGGAGCCATCAATGCGGATCAGATTAGCACATGACATCTATATTCCAAGTGTTTGCAACATGAGCACATAGGGTGGTAAGGTAGACATCTATATGAGATGAAATTTAATGTAGATAATAGCAGAGATGCACATGAGTAGTGTGAAATTAATAGGGAAGGGTTATTTCAAATAGTTTTATGTGGTGTCCTCTAGTCCTAGTTCCAACAGATAAAACACATTTATGAAAGTGTGTTCTTTAATTAATGCCATTTAAACTGTAGAAGTTACAAAAGATGTAGTAGGCTGGGAAGATTAGAGATGGGTTTTTTTGAGGAGGGGGCTGATTCATTAATTTAATACAAGCCAAGCAAGTGTGGGGATTGCCACTACTTGCTGCTGTTACTGAGCCACAGGAAATCTTCCCAGTAGGATTTGCTGGGTACCTTCAGGTGACCCAGATCGACCACTGTCTGAGACGGGATGTTGGAATCTATTGCCCATTAGTCTGATCCAACATGGCATATTTTATAGGAACACTTCATACAAAAGCAGGGATAGTTGGCCTATAAATAAACACATTCTAAGAAAAGATAATGTTTGTAAATACTACATGCATTTACTGCAAAGGCATTTTTGAAACAGATGTATGCCCACACAAGGGAAAAAAAACTATAATCAGACAAGGCCTTTTATTTATTAAGCTATGTTTCCATGGGGAGAGTGGAAACATTTTTGTAAATTGGGTCATAAATGCTGCATTCAGATTTATTTTTTTTAATTAAGCAAAAAAAGGGCCCCAAAAATACTTTGTTATAGTATAATGTTCAGTTTAATGCTGAAAACATAGTTGTACAATGCCTTCCTCCATAGGTAGCATATCATAGTCATACTCTTAATGCATGAAAAGTTGCAAAGTATTCTCCTTCTTCTCCCCACTTCTGCCGCTTCCTGTTTTGGAAAAATTAAACTTAAACCTTTTTGAACAGAAACATGTAATACTGTCCCTGCTGTAATCTTTCTTGAAACACAAAAATACTTTCACTACAACAATTTTATATTAAAACAAATTTCTACTTTTTTAAGTTTCCAGTTATCATCACAAGAAGCAGTAATGTCTATGGACCACATCAGTACCCAGAGAAAGTAAGTGTTTTTTGTTAATTATTTTTCTGTTTTGCATGTACTAAGAGTAAAAATAGCAAGTATAGCGAGCATGGTAATCGTAGGCACATATTGTTAGGTGTTATACACAAATTAATCTTTCTGACATGTAAATCCTAGCAGCCAACCTTTTTTTTTTTTCTCATTGTACTGGCATCAGATTGTGTGTTTTTTTTCTTTGTTTGATGTGACATTCAGTTGACAGGTGACTAACCATCCAATATTGACTTTTTCTTAGAATACTGACCAAAGGAAACCACCCACAGTTCACAAAACTTTATTTAAATCCTGATATGCACACAAAAAAGGCTAGCAAGATAAGCTCCTAAGAGTCATCAGTCAAGTACGTCACCTTTGCTTGTTTTGTGCCTTAAATACCATCATCTAGTTGACATAAGTCTGGATGGCTTCTGGTGGTGACATGGCTTCAGTGGCCTTTTCGTTGGCCGGGACAGCCTTGAATTTGGCAGTAGCCACTAGTGTTGTCTCCCTTTGTTGGCTTCTGGGTGGCCTCTGGTGCTGCTCAGGCTGTGGCGGCTCTGGGTGAATTGGAGGCAGCATCAGCTGCGGTTGCATCGGGGGCAGTATCGGCATCAAAAAGAAAAAAGGCCCCTTAAGGAAAGGCAATTTGAAATGTAGGGGGTGGAGCTGGGAATGGTGTCCAAGAGGGTTCAACCCCTGTTTCAAAGGCTATGCTCAGTGGTGATGGGTGTGAGGGGGATGGTATTGTAGTTGTTGGAGGTGGAGTGGGGGGACGGAGCCAGACCTATTCCCATTGACGGAGGCTTTGAGGGTGCTGCACGGAACACATGCATGCCTGTGCCTTTGTCAACATTTTCGTCTGGCACGACAGGTGGTTGGCCATTTAGGCTCTGGAGCTGTGAGTGAGGCAGGATCTGTAGGTTGGGACTGTGGTGGCATGCTGGGAGTGAAGGAGACTCTGCTTTGTATACAGGCAGGAGTGGCCTAGTGGATGGGGCAAGTTATCAGTCTTGAAGGATTAGAAAAGGGGACATCTCCAGGAACAAGCAGGAATGAGTCTTCACATATGGGTACATCGGTACCGACGGAGCCTGCGCGGGAACGCTCCCCAGCGTCCAATCAGAAAGCTTTTGGGAGCATCCCACAGCGCCTGCGTGCTGCCTTCCCGCCTTTCCAACTGTCTCTCCTCAGTTTTCGTTTTTCCGCGGAGCCGGCAGGACGTACTCCTGTCACCGCAGAAAATTTCTTTTTTAATTCTTTAATTTTTTGTTTTCTTGTGGTCGCGGCTGTTTTTCCCGCATCCACCGGTACCACCGGTGGGTTTTTTTCTCTTTTCTTTTTCTTAAACTCAGGGACTGTTTTCCCTCAGTTTCTGTCTTAAATTTTTGGGCCTGTAAGGCCTCTCCATCATGGAGCCGCCTTCTTCTAAGAAGTGCCTTAACTGTGGAAATAGTTTTCTTTTTAGACTCCAATAACTGGTGTCTAACCTGTTTGGGTCCTGACCCTTTCCCTCCGGAGCCATTAGGCTACAAGTTTATGAGAAGAGATTTTCCACTTCGAGTTTCCCTCGATACCGAGTTCCCTTCCAGTGTCAGGGCACCGGCCATTTCTTCTCTACAGGATCAGGTAACCCACAAACAGTCTGTTAAGACTAGCCAATCCTTGAGTGGTAGGTCTCATGCCAAGCATGATGACGGCTCTGGCCTTGCCCTCAAGACCCTATTGGCTTCAAAACCCCGGAGGGTCTTCGGTCTCCAAAGCATTTCAGGGGTTTCAGGTTGTTCCTGGGGCTCACCCCTCACAGAACATACCTGGGCCATGCTCGGTGGTGGCATCCGCTTCGAGCGGTACCGATACCCCGGCATCGGCGTTGAGTGATCCACTCTTCACCAGGGATCGTCATCTGGCGTCCTAGGTACCTTCCGGACCAATCGATATGTCCCAGATTGCCTTTCCAGTATCGACAGCATCGCCGATACCACCACCGACGTCGGTACCCTCTAGACATGCATCGATAGACTCGCTCCCTTCGATGCCGAGTCTGGAATCGATATCTAGTCTAGAGGACTGGGTACTGACGCGTCTCGAAACCGACCCTTATCGATTCCGGATACGCAGTACCAAGGATATTCACCAAGGCGTTCTGGTTGCTTCGGTACCGCTTGAGCAGCCTCCGATGACTGCTTCGATGGCGTTATCGCCTCCGATTCCGACACAGCTACTGGTATTGGTATCGATGTCGGTTCCTGCAGTAACATCGGGACCAGCCACTTCCATGCTTTTTTCTCCATCGCTCCTTTCTATGCCTAGTTTGGAGTCGATACCTGGCATGGACGATGCAGTACTGACTGCCTCAAATCGTGACTGCCAGTACCAGTATCCATCTAGTGGGGCTCTTTTTCTGCATCAGACCAGTACATCCTCTGCTGCCCAGGCTGCTGCTTCAACTTTAGCCTATCCAGTGATAGTTCCCATTGGAGATCCTTCTTTTCAGAAATTTCTCCTTGACATGGCAACATTCCTTGCTATTCCTATCCCTGGCTGTGATCCTACTCGAGGCTCTCCTGCAGAAAAGGAAAATATAATGCTTCCTTTACATCATTCTTTGCAGGATCATCTTCTGAGAATATGGGAAACACCTTTAAGGGTTTCCTCACCTTCTACAGCAACTGATGTTCTGTATCAGGTGCCCCCCTCTCCAGGGTTTCAAAGAACTCAACTTCCCCATCATTCCATTGTAGTGGAATCAGCAATGAGGAAGGTGAAAAGCAAGAAAAAGCATTCTTCTTATCCGCCAGGTCGTGCATCTAGAGCACTTGATGCCTTTGGACGTCAAACCTTCCAAACATCTATGCTGGCAACAAGGGTTATCTCTTATATTTTCTATATGAGTCTATCTCTCCAGGAGGTCACAAGGAAATTATCTCTTTTGACTCCTTTTCTATCAGAGCCCAAGGCTGCAGACTATTCCTTACTTCTTAGTCATAGCCAGAATCTCTCTTGGTTTCTTTCTCGTGCTTCTCTAGACTCTTTTGAGTCTGTTAGCAGAACCTCTGTTATAGCCATAGGAGCACAACGTAGAGCCTGGCTCTAGGCTTCAGACTTGAGCAGATGGGCACAACACACACTGGGTAATTCTCCTTGTACTGGAGAAAATCTCTTCAATAGGGAGGTTTTACGTCAGGTTGCTCATTGCTCCACTGACTTCCCTGGTTCTGGGGACCACCCTAAGCCGCCGCCTTCCCCAGGAGGTAGGAAATGTCCTACCAAACCTTCTTTCCCTAGGAAAAGAAGGTTTCACTCTTCTCCTGCCCATCATTCAGATGTACCCAAGCAGGGGACACCTCGTCTTGGTCTGAAGAATCCAAACTCTAGCCAGACTGAGCAAACCCAGCAACCATAGGTTCCTGAAGGTTGCAACCTACAGTTAACTTCTTCTTAGCAGAAGTTTGTTCACTGTTTTTTCTTTAAAGCTCTACACATGGTTTCCTTTCTTCAGGACATCTTTTTCCTCCTAGATATGCTGAGCTGTCAGGATATTCATGTCTATGGGTTACAGATTTCTCCTCTTCTTCCTACCAAGAAGAGAAGTTAACAAATATCCCATGATAGTTTTTCTGTCCCAACATGAACATTTTTTCCTTCAGCAGACTTACCATATGGTAAGTCACCTTTCAGCTCCTGTTTCTCTACCCTCTCATCCAGGTTTTCCCCTGAATGAGTGGTACCATACTGCAGAGCTGCTCTGTCTTTCTTTCCAGTGTAGAGGTTTTTTTTCCTTGAATAAATTCCCTTCTTTTCTCTGGGCAGCTCATCAGACAAGGACAGGGATTCTCCTCTCCTTTTGTCTGTTCTGTCTGTTTTACACAGGGAGATTCTCTCTGCTGTCTCATTCAGCAGCTGCCCATGCAAGAGTTTCAGTGATTTAGACTACTGGTACTTTTCCACAAGTTTCCAGTCTGTCTTCCACTACTCTCTGTCTGGCCTTAGTAGTGATTCCAAGATAGTGCTTCATCTATCTTGGATAATCCTAATCACTTCAGGCTTATCACACTATCTTCTTTTCTGGCCATCTCCACTTTCTTGGATTTGGCAGCAGAGTTGACCTACAGCCAGTTTTATTTCCTGATTCTTCTGCATAATGCTCTCTGCAATATTCAGAGAAGCTTTCTACTATGGGCCCTTGCTAGAGAGCATGGGGTTTTTGTCTCTAATGACTATTCTATATGGTTGGGAAAGGCTCCTCAGTCATTCTCCACGACTGTGAGGGTTCTCCACACCCTGTTATCTCCTGTCATAATACAGGATATAAGCCTTTTTTGCGTGAATGTCCAAAAGGTTTTCCAATCCTGCAGGAATATACTATTTTTTTTCCTTGCAGCTACTCCTCATGGTATCCTACTCCTTTATGGACAGCACATATTCTACTAGCAACGCATGATACCCCTGGTGTCCCTCCAGTGAGGAAACCTGGTATCTCTTCCTATGCGTTTTTCTGTCCATTTACCATGTCTGAGTTCTTTCTACAAGACTCAGAACTTGCTGTTTACAGATTGATATTATCCTCTGTTTTTCATGCAACCATCCTGTTTTTTTCACTGGATAGCATTTCTGCACCATCTTAACCAGGAGGACTAGATTCTCTATATATCTTCTCAAGCAGGTTCCACCTTCTTGTTCTTAGATGAATCTTTTTCCTTTCACATCTCTCATGTGAATGTTCTTATGGGCATATCTCTATCTGCTTAGTTGCAGACATGTATCCTCCGACATACATATTCATGTCTGTATATATCTCTATATACTTCTATAGATACACATGTCTGTGAGCTGTGTGTGCATATCTTATGCCTATATATATGTATATATATATGTATATATATGTATGTATGTATGTATGTATATATGTGTATATCTCCATATATGTATATATGTGTATATCTCCATATATGTGTATCTCTCGAGATGCTTCCCTATACGTAGATACGTGTTTACATACTTATCTCCCTAACTGTCTAGGCCAGCGATGGCGAACCTATGGCACGCGTGCCAGCTGTGGCACGCGAAGGCCTTGCAGCTGGCACGCGAAGGCCTTGCAGCTGGCACGCGGGAAGGTCCGCTAGGACAGGTGTCTGCCTCCCTTCGTCTGCAGCCGCGGCTCCCTGCCTGTTAGGGAACCGCGGCTGTGCTTGTAAAATCGTTGCGGAGCCCTTCCTGTCTTGACGGGCTCCGTGCAGCATTGTCCCGCCTCTAAAGGAAGTTGTAAGTACAACTTCCTTTAGAGGCGGGACAATGCTGCACGGAGCCCGTCAAGACAGGAAGGGCTCCGCAACGATTTTACAAGCACAGCCGCGGTTCCCTAACAGGCAGGGAGCCGCGGCTGCAGACGAAGGGAGGAAGACATGGGGAGAGGGGGGGGGGCTACCAACGACAGGGGGGGGGGGGGGGGGCAACCATCGACATGGGGAGAGGGGGGGGGCTACCATCGACATGGGGAGAGAGGGGGGGGGGCTACCATCGACAGGGGGAGAGGGGGGGGGGCTACCAACGACATGGGGAGAGGGGGGGGGGCTACCAACGACGAGGGGAGAGGGGGGGTCGACATGGGGAGAGGGGGGGGCTACCATCGACATGGGGGGGGGCCTTACATGGAGGGAGGGAGCTGATATGGATGGATGGAAGGAGGGGGGCTTACATGGAGGGAGGGAGCTGATATGGATGGATGGAAGGAGGGGGGCTTACATGGAGGGAGGGAGCTGATATGGATGGATGGAGGGAGGGAGCTGATATGGATGGATGGAAGGAGGGGGGCTTACATGGAAGGAGGGATAGATGGAGGGAGGGGGCTGACATGGACAGAGGGGGGACTGACATGGAGGGAGGCTGACATGGACAGTGGGGCTGACAGGGAGGGAGGGAGGGAGCTGACATGGAGGGAGGGGGGCTGGCATGCACAAAGGGGAGAGACAGGGACATACTGGACAGACGGGATAAATGCTTGAGAGAGGCGAGAGACATTGCGGCTTAGGATTATAATGGGCTGATGGGGGAGCTAGCACTGGTAATGGGCAGATGGGAGGGGACTAGGACTGGTAATGGGTTGAAGGCTAGGACTGGGAATGGACTGATCAAGGGGGGGGGGTTGGGACTGGTAATGGGCTGATAGGGGGGTATGACTGATAATGGACTGATGGGGGGCTAGCATTGGAAATGAGCTGATCGGTGAGGTTAGGACTGGAAATGGGCTGATGGGGGGATAGGACTGGTGATGGGGGGGGGGTAGGACTGGTGGTATTGGGCTGATTAGGGGAGGCTAGCACTGGTAATGGGGTTGAGGGGGGATTAGCACTGGAAGTGAGCTGATTGGGGGGCTTTGACTGAGAATGGGCTGATTGTGGGGAGGGGAGGATAGAGCTGCTAGCCCTGGAAGAAAACTGGGGGCTAAGGCTACAAATGGGCTGATGCGAGGGGATGGGAGAATGGAACTGGAAGGGAGTGGATCTGAGAGGGGCTGCCATGGTATTTGTACTAGAAGGGACTGGTCAGTGGGGAAGGAGGGGGACTGGAAGGGAATGGACACCAGTGGCAATCATGGGAATGCAAGTTGACATTGGAAGGTACTGGGAGTGAGGACTGGAAAGGGGCTGATACTGGGGAGGGTTACTGGGACTGGAAATAGGCTGATGGAAAGAAGTGAAGAAAACGAAAGAAGAGATAAGAAATGGTAGATGGACCATAGACCACAGAAACAGAGCTAAGAGAAGACAGGAAAGCAGAAGCCTCAGATCGGGACCAGCATGATCAGAGAATAAATTGGTCAGACAACAAAGGTAGAAAAAATAATTTTATTTCATATTAGTGATTTGACTACAAAATCATCATAATTTTGAAATCAAATATTGTTACTTGTTGTGATTAATTAACCGTATTTTCCGGCTTATTTTTTTTGGTGTGCGCTGGAAGAGGGGTAGTCTTATACGGCGAGTATAGGCCAAACACCTATATTTTAACAGGAAAAGTAGGGGGTCATCTTATACGCCCAGTCGTCTTATACGCCGGAAAGTACGGTAAGTAAATTTAACGTTTTCTATGAAAAGTAGTTCTGAGGGGGGTCAAAAAAATATTAAAAGAAAAGTGACAATAATATAATAATATATTTATAATGTGGATTACATTTGGGCCCTCATATTTACCTCCGGCTATGAGTGTGATTGTGATTATGATGGTACACTGTATGTAACAATATATGGAGTGTTAGATTTGTTTTAAATGTCGCAATGGTTTTTGCGGCTCCCAGTTTTTTTTTCCCTTCGGAAACGGGTCCAAGTGGCTCTTTATGTCTTAAAGGTTGCAGACCCCTGTGCTAGGAGAAAGGCCCCAGCCCGGCCCCGCGCTTCCCCTTCCGGTCGGAGCTTCTGCGCGCCTCTCGCCGAGAAGCTGCACGCTAGGGCTCGTGCGCCGTCCTCTCTCGCGAGATTATAGGACCCGCGCGGGAGCTGGGTTCCAAAGAAGAGCAAAACCTACCACTTTCATGATGAATGGGAAATGGACTACTTCTTCATCATGGTGAAAGACAAGTGTTGTGTAATTTGTAACGCCCCAGTATCCTTGCCCAAAATGGGTGATCTGGAACATCATTATAAGGCTCTAAAATATTGTTGTTAAGGTTTAATTGACGTGCTGGCACTTTGAGGAAATTCTTTGGTTTTGTGCGGCAGTTTGGGCACTCGGGCTCAAAAAGGTTAGCCATCACTGGTCTAGGCTATAGAGGTTCCAGACAGTGGGCTTGCATATGTTCATACTGTTCCTCAGTATGTCGGGGGTATTATGCACACCACCACTACTGTGGTACTGACAGCTCCCACTTTTCTCTAGGTCTCGCTATCCCTGAAGCACCATGCTTCAATATCTTTCCTATCTCTCACCAGCTAGGAAAGACAGCGTAGATCTTCAGTAGTTCTGAAGTTACAGCCCTTCATACATCTGTCCTCCTTGGGAATACGGGTTTTTCCCATACCCCTTCTTCCCTCCAGGACTGGGCTAGTTGTCCAAATCGGTCAGTCTTCCTCTTTGACTCCTAAATGTTAATAACTCTGTAGCTAAAAGAGTTTTCAGCTTTTCCCATAAAGCTTTCCACTGAAGATCTGCCGGTTTCATACTACCCCAGTTGACACCTGGGTCACTTGCCCATTCCAGATTGGACCTTCACCTTCACTGCCGTGAGGTCACCTTGAGGATTCCTCTACTGAATCTCCAGTAGACAACATCAGCCTCTCTACTTCCTGCAATCCAGTAGGTAAGGTCCATATTGTGATTGCTCATTCAATATTTTTAATGGTAATTATCATACATACCAAGGACTCCTCCCCTGTAGTCCTTAGGTTAGCTGTTTTTTCCTACAGCTCCTCTCTTTTTCAACTCCAACCCACCATCCCTCATGGGATGCCAGAGATCCATGTGTGGGAAGTGCAGTCCTGTCCCAGGGACACGCATTTAATGGGATCTCCCCTTGGCATCTATAGCTAGGGAGTCCCCATATGTGAAGACTCATTCCTGCTTGTTCCTGGAGATAGCACAGTTACTTACCTTTAACAGGTGATCTCTGGGAACAGCAGGAATAAGTCTTCACAACCCACCCACCTCCCCTAGGAGTTGTATCTCTCTATCTTCCTTTCCTCTTTCTCTCTCTCTCTTTGTCTCAGCTATGAAACTCAACTGAGGAGAGACAGTTGGAAAGGCGGGAAGGCAGCACGCAGGCGCTGTGGGATGCTCCCAAAAGCTTTCTGATTGGACGCTGGGGAGCGTTCCCGCACAGGCTCCATCGGTACCGACGTACCCATATGTGAAGACTTATTCCTGCTGTTCCCAGAGATCACCTGTTACAGGTAAGTAACTGTGCTTTACTTCTGGAGAGAGATCTGCAATTGTGAGTATATACTTCTGGGAATTTTCTGAAAGGAATTCTTTGTATTAAAGCTAATTAATCTGTGAACCCACTGTTTTGTTAAATCAGTCAGGGCCTAGTAGCAGCAGTTTAAGTTTAAATTTAAAACACAGAAGAGAGCTTTCTAGTTACATTTCATACCCAGCAGAGAGCTTGTAGTTTAGGTAAATTATTTTTATTAGTATAGTATAAACAGCAACAAGTACAGAAACAAAGGCATAGCCAGAACATAGGAACCAGTAACACAAGTATACAACACAAGATTATCCCCTCCGACAGCCCCGTCCCCTTCCCCCAGTGAGTACTGCCAGCCATACAATCTCATACACAGAACAACCATCACAAAGCCTAGATGAACCCTCCTGCTAAACCCCTCCCCCTCCCCTCCCCCCGCCCACCCCCCCACACAACCCACCCCTCCCCCCCATAGCTCACCCACCAAAGCCAAACAATCCTATCAAGCCTCACCCACTACCTCTCGTACCCTAGGGGGTTGGATCGCCCAAGGGCCCCCACACCGTACTGAACCGCTCCCACGCCCCTCCAGCCAGCAGCCGAGCCGTACGCTGCTCCATCTCCATCAACTCCCGCATGGCCTTCTCCCACTCCCCCACCACAGGCGCAACCTCCTTCAGCCAACCCCGCAGTATACATAATTTGACAACAACAAAACCCTTTACGCACAGCCTCCGCCCACTGTCCCAAAGGGGTTGCACTCCTTCATAAGATCCAAATAGGCACCATTCAGGGGTTAATTCCACGGCAGTCTGCAGCCACCGTCCCAACAAATGGCCCACCGCTAAGCAGAATCCCTGAATATGGATGCAAAACCAGAACCGATGGGCGAAACCCCCTTTTTCTACCTGACAAAGGCTACAAAGGTCTGACGACGACAAACCCGCTTTCGCCGCCCACACATTATGTACATAAGCTCGCCACAGAAACTTATACTGAATTTCCTGCAATTGCACCGTTTCAGAGATAGCGCTAATACCCGCAAACGCGCCTCGTAGACGTTCAACAGTGGCCTGCGGAACCCCATCTTTCCGCCACTTCTCCTCTAAACCTGCCAAACACACATCGTGCCCCGCAGGGTACAACGCCCTAAGCAGAGTACCAATGGTAATCTTCCCCTCCAAAGTGTGAAACAGCGCCAACATCCCGTCCCTGGCTAGCACCCCTGCGGATGCGCGCTTCAGTGCAGCAATGTAGTGGTGAACCTGTAGATAGAAATAGAAATCCCGCGGTCCTAAACAATAATGCCTCCGTAGCGAAGCAAACGAGTCCACCTCAGCCGCATCCGCCATCCGAAGATGCCCCACGAATCGTACTCCCTTAGACGCCCAAACGGTCACCACCACAGCCCCATGACCAGGCGGAAAAGCCGGGTTCCCACCAAGTGGGAGACAATCAGTCACCCCGCCGCAGCTACCCCGGTGACGGCAAAGCGCCGCCCACGCTATACGCAGGGCATTCCAAAACACCGAGCGCTTACAATTCACAGGGAGCTGCCCCTTTCCTACATGCACTAAGACCATGCGATGCCATGGGGCCGCCATCTCATCCAACAGAGCCAAAGGCACTACCTCTGAAGCATCCTCCAAAAGGTCACGCACGATCCGTGTCCAGCACACTAGGTTATACCACCGGAGCGATAGCAACCCAGCCCCACCATTCTCCCTGGCTTGCAACAGAGTATTCAACGCAATGCGGGCCCGCCGGCCCCTCCATAAGAACTGCGAGAGACAGCTACCCAACTGCCGCAGGTCGCGGTGGGACAGCCACACGGGGACATAACGGAGCACATACGCCCAACGAGGGAACTCTACCATATTAAAGAGCGCTATTCGGCCACGCAACGACAGTGGCAGGTCCTGCCAGGCCCGCAGCCTACGAGCCATCCCCTCCATCAGCAACGAAATATTCACTCGGTACAACTGGTCTAACCGCTCGGGAATCTGAATACCCAAATAGCATATCTGCCCCTTCTCCCACACTAGGGGGAAAGGGCCACGCCACGTTCGCCGACAGCTACCACCCACATCAAGCCCTAAAGCTTTGGCCATGTTAATCTTCAAACCCGAAAAAGTACCAAAGTTTTCAATGATCCGCAACGCCCACACCAGTGATATTTGCGGGTTCGTCAGACAAAGCAGCAGATCATCCGCAAAGGCACTAAGCTTGAACTCACCTGCTGCCCAAGCAACTCCCGCCACCTCCCCCTGACCCATCAGCTTCACCAAAAGGGGCTCCAAATGCAAGATAAAAAGAAGGGGCGACAGGGGGCACACCTGGCGAGTCCCTCTGCGCAGGGCGAACGGCTCCGACCGTTCCCTACCTACCATAAGAAAGGCCCGCAGCTCAGTATACAAGGCTCGTATCCACTCCACATACGGACCTCCAAATCCAAACAGAGACAAAGCCTCAAACATATAGGCCCAGGAGATCCGGTCAAAGGCCTTCTCCGCGTCCAGGCTAGCTAACAGTAAGGGACAATTGGCCTGGATGCACCACTCCATGCTCAGCAAAACCTGTACAATATTCCGAGCGGCCACTCTGCCTCGCACAAAACCTGCCTGATACTGCCCAATAAGACGGGAGAGGACTTCCTGTGCCCTCAAAGCTAACACTGAGGCAAGGATCTTCATATCAATGTTAATAAGTGAAATAGGCCTATAAGAGGTCGGGTCCTCTGGGTCCTTCCCCTCCTTAGGTATCAACGAGATAGCCGCCGTCCGCATATCCCGTGGGAACTGCCCCACCTCTAGTACTTCCATATACACCGCTGCCAAAGTGGGCACCACCTGTTTCTCTAAGATCTTGTAAAACTCCATACCATACCCATCGGGGCCCGGCACCTTATGCAACTTCCCCCCGCGAATCACCTTCTGAATCTCTGCCCCCGAGATCGGCTGATTCAACATCTCCCGCTCCTGCGGGGTCACTTGGTTTAACCGCACACCGTTCCAAAAAGCCTGCGCCTGCTCCTGATCCTCACCGTCCGGAGTGTAGAGACGACTATAGAAACGTTGAAACACCTCTGCTATCTCCGCAGGTTCCGTTCGCAAGCTACCCTGCTTGTCACGGATGCACGCTACCAAATGAGTCCCCTGGCGATCCCGTTCCATTCGTGCCAAGAGTCGGCCAGAACGGTTACCAAAACGAAAAAACTGGTGTCGATAGTACTGTAGATCAAAAGCCGCTCGCTCCTGAAGAAGATTGTTCACCCGCCGCTGTGTCTCAATATACTCCTGCACCGCCACTCCTCGCGGGTGTCGCAGAGCAGCCCGCTTCTGCACCTGTAACTCCTGCGTAAGCCGCATCAAGTCTGCATTTACCTGACGCTGTTGGCGAGCTACATAGGCAATCACCTGCCCACGAACTACCACCTTTCCAGCCTCCCACAAGGTGGCCACCGAGGAGACACTTCCCTCATTATTCCCCAAAAATTCCCGCCATTGCTCCCGAACAAAATCCTGAAATTCCGGCCTGTGCCAAAGATGCCGGGGGAAGGACCACCTACCCCCTAGCCGACGACAGCCAACCCAAGCTAGAGTCACCATCGCTTGGTCGGACACCACAATGGGTCGAATCTCTGCCCTCCGAACTCTCCCAACATCCGCCTGCCGTACTAACATATAATCGATGCGAAATCAAGTCTGATGCGCACATGACAAATGAGTGTAGTCGCGCTCACTACCATGCAATAGACACCAAATATCAATCAAACCACCAGCCTGACTAAGGTAGCTCACGCCTTTGGAGGCCCACCTACCAGCGCTATCCCCTGGGGAAGACTTATCTAAGACTGGTTCATGGGGACAGTTAAAATCTCCCGCTAGAATAACTGGCACATTAGGCAAACCACCCAGCTTCCGAACCACAGCCTCAAAAAATCCATGGGAATACTGATTAGGAGCATAAATGTTTCCTAAAACCATTTCTTCACCATTAATCTTCGCATGCACCCAGAGATAGCGTCCCATTGGATCTGGGTCTTCACTTAAAATATCCACTGTAAGACCCTTATGAAATAGGAGTGCAACCCCCTTCTGCCGACCCTCTGCTGCTTCCGCTGCACACACTCGTCCCACCCACTTCTTTTGGAGTTTAGCATGCTCGCTGGCATTTAAATGCGTCTCTTGCAAAAACGTCACCTGAGCACCCGCTTTCTGCAGCGCCTGCAGTACCTTAGTGCGCTTTATCGGGGTGTTGAGGCCCCCGACGTTCCAAGATACAAAGCCCACATCAGTCCCCATCAGCCCCCATTTCCCACTCTAGAACAGATTAACACCCATAGTTGCAACCATCGGGGTGAGTGCTGCCCAGCCTCAACACCCACAACCCTCCTCCTCCAGCCCTGGCTCTCCACCCCCCACAGACAGGATTCACAACTCAGAAACACTACCAAGCCCACAGCCTTCCTCCTCCCCTCCCCCCTCCCCCCCTCCAACAGGTCCCCCCAACCCCACTACTAACATGGCCGTTACCACTACACTTAAACCCCCTCCCCCCAGTCCCTGCCCCCCACCCCTCCCCCCAACCCCACCCTCCCCTTATAAAAACTATCCGTACCACTCCTGGCCCCCCTCGCCAGGTCCGAGATTCACCTCAGTGCGCTACAGGGCCGTCCCACCCACCACCACTCCTTCCAAACAAGAACAATAACCCCCCCATGGAGTACCACAGGAACAGATCTCCCATCTTTCCCACATATACCAACCAGACACTCTCAGCCTCCCAGACATACACACACATCTATAAAGAAAGTGCAGCTACTGAATTATCCCCCGACCGCACAGTCATTAACAACGAGCACCCACACAGCAGGCAACATCACACTACGATGTCTAAAAAGAAAAATGAACCCACCGGAACAGATCCCCCATCCTTCCCACACATACCAACCAGACACTCTCAGCCTCCCAGACATACACACACATCTATAAAAGAAAGTGTAGCTACTGAACTATCCCCCGATCGCACAATCACTAACAACAAGCACTCACACAGCAGGCAACATCACACTACGATGTCTAAAAAGAAAAATAAATAAACCCACCCCTAACACCCATGAACATCCACACACTACAACCAAACAGTCACCCAACAATAGACCTCTCATCCAGTCCGCTCCATTCCCAAAGACATTTCAGCTTTGCAAGGCTAGCAAAACAAACACATAGCATAAGTCCACTGTTGGGAGCACAGTCTGCCAGCAGGCTCTACGCAGCCCCAAGCTCAGTCCACGGTCATCACGGCACCGTCTGACCGCACAGGTTTCACCCTTCAGCAGTTGCTCTCTCACGGTCCTGCCCCGAACATGCCCAGCTTGTCCATAAAGCTCTTCGCCTCTGCCACTGTGGACAACACATGCTGTTTCCCATCGTGATGCATTCTGAGCGTCGCTGGGAAAGCGAAATTGAAACGCACATGTTGCTTAAAAAGTGTCGCGCAGAGCGGGGAAAACTCTTTCCTCTTCGCCGCCACTGAAGCCGAGTAATCCTGAAAGAGTAAAACTGCAGAATTGTCCAAAGTCGGGTCCCGCTTCTTTCGAAATGCCTGTAACAGCAACCACTTATGTTGAAAATTGAGAATCTTTGCAATAACCACTCTAGGTCGCTGCCGATGTTCGACTCTAGGCCCCAAACGATGAACACACTCCACTTTCATAGGCCCAACAAGCTCTTCCAGGCCTAACGCACGTGGCAGCCATGTCTCCACCAAATCCAACAGCATAGCGTCCGTCTTGGTCTCCGGTATGCCTACGAGCCGCACGTTGTTCCGTCAGGAGCGATTCTCCAAATCATCAACCTTTTCAAGAAGGGCCTCCACCTGTTGTTGCAGCCCTCCCGGGCTTGCTTACCCTCCGCCTCCTCGAGCGCTGACACCCGGTGTTCCAGTTCATCCACTCTGTGCGTGCACTCCGTGAGCGCCTCAGCCACTGTCTCCAACTTGCTTAAAATCAAATCGAATTTGGGCTCAAGCAGTTTAGCCACTTCCCGTGCCAGTTCTTCGGGCCCGGAGTCCACGCTTTCGCCTCCCGGCGATCTGGGCGCCGCCATATTTACTGACGGCCCTGTAGTAGCCACGGTCCCCGATTTCGGCACTTTCTTCTTCTCTTTTTTCGGAGGAGCCGGCATTTCACAGCAAGATTGCTCACAGGCACAACCACACCTCCTTTCACACGAGGTATTTTCTACCAAGATTCGTTGGGGTAATCACAGGAAAATTGCCGATTAATAGCAGGACGGCCCCGGAGCGAGCAGAGACACCGCTCACTCACTCATGCGGCACGTGGTCTCCTCGAGAGCTTGTAGTTTAAATTTCATAATAAGTTAGAGCCTAGCAGCAGCAAAGAGCTATAATTTAAATCAAATCAGAATATAGCTTACCTCAGTAACACAGGACAGGGTACTTATATCCCACTTTTCACCGGGTCAAAGCGGTTTAACATCAAAAGAGGGGGGACAGAAATCAATTCTTAGGGTGGAGGGGCTGTCACCGGGGAGGCCAACATTAATGATCTAAACAGATATTACGGATTTAAACAATGGACATCAGTCTCTTAGTAGGTAGATCTGTGGGTATGTTTGTCAATGTTGTACAATACTGCAACAATGACTGAAGAATGTGCTCTTTCCCATGGAATCATAAACTATCGTCTGTCTCTTCTGTAAATTCTGTTGCTGCTGTGGTTACCAGGCTACATCACTAGATAAGGAAGATGCTCGGAGGTTCCCTTGAAGCCTTCTGTCCCTGTTTAAATGACTTTGATAAAAATTAAAGCAAGAAAGCTAGAGATACAACATTGGGAAAGCAGCTGGGAGGGAGGGCAGGTAAGAGTATGTGAAAGAAAATTGGAGGAGTGGCAGGGAAGAGGAAAGAAGGGAAAATGAAAAGGAATGAAAGCTTGGAAGAGAGAGCAAGATGAGAGAAAAAGGAGCTATGATGGGGATGAAAAGAGTGCAGAGACTAGAACGCGGGAGTAATGTGTTTGAAGGGGTGAACAAGATTATAGCAGCATATGGGAGGGAGGAAGAGGGAGGAAGAGCAAGAAGTAAAAAAAGAGGGAGGATGTTTTAAGAGAGACATTTTAAACTTAAATTATAAATGTATCTCTTTATATAGATGTATGCAAACACTGGTACATTTTTTCACCTTGCTGCGGAATTTACCTTTGAGCTGCTATAGGAAATCAGAGGTTTTGCTAATGAACTCTGTTCTGCACAATTTGAACTAATCCGTGCTAAACTAATAGGTCTGCTTCCCTACTGGAAATAGTTATTTTGTATGGCATGCAGGCTGTTAATGTATCTGTACTTAGTCAGGTCTGTGTAAATAGAGTAAAGATGTGATTTGATAATCTTCAAGGGGAGGTCATGTTTATAACCGCATGGATGTATAAACTATCTTTTTATACCTTTTTTTTGACATGCATACCTTCCTTGGTTGTCTTATGCACATATAGGTGTAGTCAAGTCAGGAGTTTGTGCTATCTCCAGGAACAAGGAGGAATGTAGTCTTCACATATGGGTATCATCGGTACCGACGGAGCCTGCGCGGGAACGCTCCCCAGTGTCCAATTAGAAAGCCTTTGGGAACATCCCACAGCGCTGCATGCTGCCTTCCCGCCTTTCCCAACTGCCTCTCTCCAGTTCTTCGTTTTCCGCGGAGCCAGCAGGTCGTTGTTCCTGTCACCGCAGAAAATGTTTTTTTATTCTCCTCCTTTCTTGTGGTCGCGTCTCCCTTCGACGCTACACCGGTACCGCCGGTCCTTTCTATCTTATTTTTAAAAAAAATAAATTATATATATATATATATAATCTTTTTTTCCAAACTTTTCTTCCTCAGGTGCACGCGCCCTTTTGGGCCTTAAGCCCAATTTTCCTCTATCATGGAAAAACCCGCTTCGGGTTTCAAGAAGTGCACCAAGTGTGGCGGTACCATCTCCGTTAGGTCCTGACCACTCCATTTTGGAGTGTATGACTTGTGCCATGATGTCCAAGAGAGGTCGACAGAACCGAGCTGCTAAGCTCAGCACCCTTTTTCCCTCCAATGCAGCCTCTGTGGCATCGACATCTTCCAGGGCTTCGTCTTCCTCCCATGGATCTCAGGTAACTAAACATAAGTCTAGCCGGTCCTCAAAGGGTAGATCTCCTTCCAAGCATCGAGATGCCTCTGGCGTTGCCTTTGAGGGTTTTGTACCGGCAAAACTGCCCCGGCGGGAGGCTTCGGCTTCCAAAGCATTATCGGGTCTCCAGGATGTTCTCGAGGCCTCGACCTCGGCAGAACTACTGGTGCCATGCTCTGGGGTACCGGCTGCTTTCTCCGATACCGATACCCAGGCATCGGCAGCATTGATAGACCAGAGGTTCCTGGCTATTGAACGCGTCAGACAGTTCAACCGGTACCAGCACTGACTCCGGCACCGGTACCGGTACCAACAGCATCGATATTGGTGTCTGCATTGCTGACACCCAATCATGCTATGCCTTCCGGTACCGATTCCCCCCGGTACCGACTTTGGTGGGTATCGGGCTCAACAAGAGCATCCGGACAGAAGGTGCTTTGAATCCTCGGAAGAATCTGAGGATTCTGACAGCTCTGTCGGTACTGGAGTACATCTCCCAGAGGAGCCTTCCTCTCCTAAACACAGGATGTCTCCTCCAGAAGATATCTCCTTTCAGGATTTTATCAGGGAGGTGGCTCGAGGTCTGTCCATTACTGTGACTCCTGAACCAGAGCCCAGGGCTAAGGAGTTGGAGACTTTACAATATCCCAAAGCTCCTAAGGAGGCAGCTATTTTGCCTATCTATGAGATCTTACATGATCTCATGTTAAGAATGTGGGAGACACCCCTTACCACCTCTCCTCACTCTCGCAGACTGGATACCATGTATCGAGTCCCTCCTTGTCCTGGTTTCCAGAAAACTCAGCTTCCTCACCACTCTATTGTAGTGGAGTCAGCTATGAGAAGGATCAGGAGTGCAGAGGCATGCCTCTAATCCTCCAGGACGTGAGTGTAGAACTTTGGATGCCTTTGGACATCGTACTTTCCAGGCTTCCATGCTTTCTGCCTCGATCAGTTCCTATATTTTATATATGGGAATGTTCCTTAAAGAAGTCACAGGAGACTTGGAGATTTTAAGCCCTCTCCTTCCTGATGACAAGAGGCAGGATTTTCTCACACTGGTTAAACATGCCCAGGATGTTTCTAAGTTTGTCAATCGTGCAGCTTTTGACTGTTTTGAGTGCATAAGCAGAACCTCTGCCATTGCCATAGGTGCACGTAGAATTGCCTGGCTCCAGGCATCCAATTTGGAGCTCTGGGTGCAGGACAAACTGGGCAATATCCCTTGTACAGGTGAGAATCTATTCGGCAAAAATTGGCAAGAGAAGGCCAATGAGTTGGATGCTGACAACTCCACTTTGGATAGGTTATCCAAAGCCACAGCTGATCCTGCAAGGAAGAAATCTGTCAAGAAACCATTCTTCTCAAAAAAGAAGAGGTTTTATCCCTCTTATTCCCAGCAGGGACGGTCTGCAGGTCAGCCTGCCCGAAAGAGTCAGCAACCACCTAAACAAAGGAAAGCAAAGACTGCTAAGCCTCAACCGTCTCAGCAGTCTCAGCCTCCACAAGGCCTTTGACTTTCATCTAGAGAACTTAGCCTTCCTGGCTCTCAATGGACCAGAGCCTTCCACCATTCCAGGAAGGTTGTGTCACTTTGCCCCCAGATGGGGGCAGATAACAGCAGAACATTGGACACTCTCCATTATAAAAGAGGGGTACAAGCTTCACTTTCTGTGCATTCCCCCTCCCACAATGGTAAGACAGTTCAATTCTCAGACCTCTCTCATCAGCCTGTTAGATCAAGAGGTCACTATGCTTCTTGCCCAAGGGGCAATAGAAGAGGTACCCATTCATCAACAGGGTACAGGGCTTTACTCCCCCTATTTCCTTATCCCAAAGAAAACAGGGGGACACAGACCTATTTTGGACCTCAGAGAATTGAACAAATTCCTGTTCAAAGAGAAATTCAAGATGATTTCTCTGGGAACTCTGCTGCCATATCTTCAGAGTCAGGATTGGCTTTGTTCTCTAGATCTCAAGGATGCGTACACTCATGTTCTCATCCATCCAATTCACAGAAAGTTCCTTCGGTTCCTTTTTCAAGGAAAGCACTATCAGTACAGGGTGCTTCCTTTTGGCCTGGCCTCAGCACCAAGGGTTTTTACGAAATGCATGGCTGTGGTAGCAGCTTTTCTTCGCACTCTAGGAATCTTCGTCTTCCCCTACTTGGACAACTGGCTCATTCGAGCCCCATCAGAGTCAGAGGCCAGGATTTCTCTATCTTGCACAATACGTATCCTTCAGTATTTGGGTTTAGTCATAAACATCGCAAAATCCAGTCTAACTCCCACTCAGTCTCTGGAGTTCATAGGAGCTTTGCTGGATGCCAGAAAAGCAAGGGCCTATCTTCCTCAGACCCGTTGCCTTCGCATGGTGCAGTTAGCTTCTCAAGCAGTGCTAAACCGTCATCTCACTGCCCGAGAAATGTTACAACTACTAGGCCAAATGGCATCTACAGTGCATGTGGTTCCTTATGCTCGCCTCCATATGAGAGCAGCCCAGTGGACTTTATCTACTCAATGGACCCAGGCATCAGGGTGCCTGTCAGACAAAATAGCAAACACAAATCGTCTTATTTTGTCCCTCCAATGGTGGCAGTCCACCCAAAACCTGTTGCTGGGGTCCCCATTTCAACAACCTTTACCCCAGGCAACTCTCACAACAGAGATGCTTCACCAATGGGTTGGGGAGCTCATCTGCAAGACTTCTCCACCCAAGGCACTTGGACTCCACAGGAGACTCATCTACATATCAGTCTCCTAGAGCTCAGAGCAATCTTCCTTGCTCTTCGAGTGTTCCACACCCTGCTCAGCTACAAAACAGTCCTCATTCATACGGACAATCAAGTAGCCATGTTCTACGTGAAGAAGCAGGGGGAACAGGCTCTCTGTCGCTTTGCAATGAAGCTTTGCGACTATGGGCCCTCGCCAGAGAGCATCAGATTCATCTCCTGGCAGTGTATCTTCCAGGCATACAAATCTCTTGGGCAGACAGACTCAGTCGAGTTCTGCTTCCAGACGAATGGTCTCTGCATGCAGACCAGGTGGCCAAGATTTTTCAAATTTGGGGAACCCCGGACATAGACCTCTTTGCAAGTCTGTTGAATGCCAAACTTCCCCGTTTCTGTTCCAGAATTCTGGCTCAGGGCTCTCAGGCCAGGCATGCTTTCCTCCTTCACTTGGGTCAAGACTTCCTTTATGCCTTTCCACCCATTCCCCTAATTCCCAAAACCCTGTTCAAGCTTCAGAGAGACAGAGGCCGTATAATTCTCATAGCTCCACATTGGCCACGGCAAGTGTGGTACCCTCTGCTTCTACATCTCTCTCAAGCTCCCTCTCTGGAGTTAGGATCTGCTCCAGATCTCCTGTCTCAGGAGGATGGAATGTTATGGCATCCCAATCCCCAGTCTCTGCATCTCAGGGCTTGGTTGCTGAAGGCCTAGATCTCCATGATCTTAACCTCCCTCAGCAAGTAAAGGATATCCTTTATGCTTCCAGAAAGCCTTCCGCAAGGCGCTTTTATGCTTTCAAGTGGAAAAGGTTTACCATGTGGTGCTCGCAGAAGGGTCTTAACCCCCTTGCAATACCTCTGGGTTCATTACTGGAGTATCTCCTTCATTTATCCAATGCAGGACTTAAGACTAACTCAATAAGAGTCCATTTGAGTGCTATTGCGGCTTTCAAGCCTATAAATGGATAACCTATTTCCTCCCATCCTCTTATAGCAAGATTTATAAGAGGCCTTCTTCTAACTAAGCCTCCCGTTAGGCCACCACCGGTGGCATGGGACTTAAACCTGGTTCTTGGTCAGCTCATGAAGCCACCTTTCGAACCCTTAGCTACTACCTCATTGAAATTCCTTTCTTGGAAGGTTATCTTTCTCATTGCAATCACATCAACACGTCGCATCAGTGAGTTGCAGGCACTAGTGGCTGATCCACCTTATACAAGGTTCCATCATGACAAGGTAGTCCTTAGGACTCATCCACACTTTATGCCAAAGGTGGTCTCGCCTTTTCATCTAAACCAAGCGGTCTACCTGCCTGTGTTTTTTCCAAGGCTCATGCATCAAATGCAGAAAGGAATCTTCATACTTTGGACTGTAAAAGAGCTTTAGCCTTTTACTTACAAAGAACACAGCAACATAGAAAGTCCTCTCAACTCTTTGTTGCTTTTGATCCTTCTCATTTGGGACTTCCAGTCTCCAAGAGAACACTGTCCTACTGGATTGCTCAGTGTATTTCCTTTGCCTATCAGAGTAAGAATCTTCCTCTGGAGGGCCATGTCACAGCTCACAGTGTGAGAGTCATGGCAACTTCAATGGCTCATCTGCACTCTGTGTCTATCAACGACATCTGTCGAGCAGCCACTTGGGCCTCGGTTCATACCTTCACAGCCCATTAGTGCTTGGACAAGGACTCCCGCCGGGATGCCTTGTTTGGTCAGGCTGTTCTCCAACACCTGTTCCATACCTAATCAACTCCTACCCGCCATCCCTGGTTGGATGCCAGAGATCCATGGGGGGGAAGTGGAGCCCTTTCGCAGGGACACACAACGTCTGGAGTCTCTCCCTGGCATCTAAAGCTAGGGAGTCCCCATATGTGAAGACTACATTCCTGCTTGTTCCTGGAGAAAGCATAGTTACTCACCTGTAACAGGTGATCTCCGGGAACAGCAGGAATTTAGTCTTCACAACCCATCCACCTCCCCTAGGAGTTGTATCTCTCTATATATCTCTTTCTCTTTCCCTCTCTCTCTCTTTGTCTCAGCTTTAAACTCAACTGGAGAGAGGCAGTTGGGAAAGGCGGGAAGGCAGCACGCAGGCGCTGTGGGATGCTCCCAAAGGCTTTCTAATTGGACGCTGGGGAGCGTTCCCGCGCAGTCTCCGACGATACCCATATGTGAAGACTAAATTCCTGCTGTTCTCAGAGATCACCTGTTACAGGTGAGTAACTATGCTTTCCCAATAGTGGTGGTGGTTAAGTGCCGACGAGACTGTATAGACTCCTAGCAGCCCTCTGGATAGTTGTCCTAAACTGTGTTCGGTCTTCACTCAGGCTGCTCATTGTTGATCAAGTAGCATCTATAGCTGCTGTTATATCGATCCATCTCATTGCTGGCCTTCCTCTTTTGCGCTTATCTTCATCTTTGCCAAACATAAATGTCTTTCTCTAATGATCTCTCTTTGTATTATTTGTCCAAAGTATGAAAGTCAGTCTTGTCGTCTAATCTAAAGAAAGCTTTCTTTTGATCACTTCTAGTACTGACTAGTTTTTCTTCGGGCAGTCCATGGTATACACAGTATTTTTCGCCAGCACCATAATTCAAAGGCATCAGTTTTCCTTCTATTTTTTTTTCACTGTCCAACTGTCACATCCATAAGATATTGTTGAAAATACTATGGCTTGGACAAGCAGGAATAAAGTCCTCACATATAGGTAATGCCATCTGACAGAGACCCCCTGCAAGGGAACATTCCCAACTCCTAGAAGTGTTTAGAAGCTCTAACATGCATGTTGACATCTTCCCGCCTGCTACCACAGTACCAAATTAGCCTCAGTCCAATGAAAAAACGGAGAAAAATGCAACTCTTAGGAGGTGGGAGGGTTGTGAGGACTTTACAGTGCCTTGCAAAAGTATTCATCCCCTCTGCATTTGTCCTGTTTTGTCGTATTGCAACCTGGAATTAAAATGGAGTTTTGGGGGTTAGCACTATGTAATATACACAACATGCCTACGACTTTGAAAGTGCAAAATATTCTTTATTGTGACATAAACAATAATTAAGACAAAAAAACTGAAATCAGGAGTGTGCATATGTATACAACGTATTGATTGGGTGGTGAAGAGCCTTCTTTTGCTGCAATTACAGCTGCAAGTTTCTTGGGATATGTCTCTATTAGCTTAGCACAGGGGTATCCAACCTTTTAGCTTGCAGGGCCACATGGGCAATTTTTAAAACGTCACGGGCCAGTGCCGCCCCCCCCCCCCCCCAGGGTCAGCTCCTTTCCAGCCCCCCCCCCCCCCCGTTAGCTCCTTTCCAGCCCCCCCCCCCCCCCCCGTTAGCTCCTTTCCAGTTTCCAGCCCTCTTTTTCTCTGTCAGACCCTTAAAAGCCCCCTCTGTCAGCTCCTTTCCAGTTAACGTCCTCTTTCCCCCTGTGCAGCTCCACTCCATTCCCCTTCCTGCAGCTCCCGAAGCTCCGTTCCTCTCTCCTTGCCTCTGATCATCTCTCCTTCCTGCCGCCTCCGTTCCGCTCCCCCTCTTATGACCCGTATCGGCTCTGTTATGCTCCTTTCCCTTCCCAAGCAGCTTCCATAGCCGTAATTTAAAAGAAAACGATGTGGACACTTCCGGCCATTTGGAGCCCCTGAAACTGCGTTCCACGCTCTAGTGTCTCTTCCGTTTTGAGGGCGGGACACAGTTTCAGGGGTTACAAAGTGCCAGAAGGGTCCGCTTTGCTTTCCTTATCGTTCCTCCAGCTTAGTCCTCTACGCATGGGTTGTGCACCTCCTCCTGCAGCATGAAGACTGGACCAATCAAATTTCAGCATCACTGGATACAGCATCTCTGTTATCTTCTCCATCCCAGTGTGTCCAGTCTTCATGCAGCAGGAAGACGTGAGTGAGCCTGGCTGGGCTCACTAGTTGTCAGTTAGGTTGTTAGATGGTAGCTAACCTTTTGGTGGTTTGATTTTGGGCTCTATTAGAGCTTCTATTCCTTTATTAGTTTATGGGGTTCTTGTACCTTTAAATTTTTTAATCTCTTCGGCTTTCCGTGGGGGGGGGGGACCCGAGGGAGGTCTCTCCTCTGTCCTGCCTCAGCGGTTTCGTTTGCCTGTTCTATTTTTCTTACTTTAAGGATCTCTGCCCCAGGGATATTCGGGGCAGAGCTCCGGCGGCAATTACACTGCAGCACTCCTCTGAAAGAGGTAAGGTGTGCGCTGGGGGACTGTCGGTGGATTTTGGCGGCAAGGCGCAGGGCACTCGCTGGGAGGCTGCCTCTCCGCTGATCGCCGGCGTTTAGGTCTGCTTTTATTTTTTCTGTGCTTGCGGCGCCCCAGTTTTTGTTTTTTGAGCAGCAGAAGTGGGACAGACTGCCTCCGGCGTCGGTTGCTCAGCCGCGTAGGTTTACCCGATGCCGGGGAGAAAGCGCGCCAAAATGCTTTTCTTCTTTGCCGCGGCCATTTTGTGAGCCGCGGTTTCATCTCCGTGTGTGACACACGCGGCTGGGTTTTTACTTTTTCTCGGTCCTTGTGGGCGCCGTAGGGGATTTTTTCTCCAGGCTGTTTGAATTCTCCCTTTTGTATTGCT
Organism: Ichthyophis bannanicus; assembly: GCA_033557465.1. Lineage (NCBI taxonomy): Eukaryota > Metazoa > Chordata > Amphibia > Gymnophiona > Ichthyophiidae > Ichthyophis > Ichthyophis bannanicus. The sequence goes on along the minus strand of CM066035.1, from coordinate 584,982,114 downwards.
AGTTTATTTTATTTTATTTTGTGTTATTTCCTTTTAGTTTGTTCTGGGGCCATTATCCTTCGGGAGCACAGAGCTGGCTTTCATTTCGCTGCTGTTTTGAAGCATCAGCAGCAAATGTGTGCACCCTTTTTAGCTCAGACCTCAAAAATTTTGATATCAAAAGGCGGGCCACGTGCCATTACGCCCTTCTTCAGACTGCCCTAGGCGTCTGGAGTCTGGGGTGCAGTTTCTTTTTCTTGCCGTGACCTGCGGCATTGTTTTCCATCCTTGCATTTTGGGATTTTTGGTATAGAGCCAGGGTTGACCCTGCGGCTTCAGGCCGAACCTTGTCTGCACTTGGGGTGCGACGAAGGGTGAGGTCCATGCCAGCGGGCTCTTGCTGCGTCATTTGTGGATCCCGCAGGGGAGCGGTTCCAGAGACGGGCGTTTGTCACCGCTGTGCCTCTGTCTCTCGCACTATGGAACAGCGCCTGGAGAGTTCCTTGGCTGCCGCATCTCAGAAAGGCTCCGACGCGGTGGAATTGGAGTCCCCCCTGGAGGGGCCGTCGGGGACGGCTTCGACGGCGCCTTTAGGTGCTGGAGCGCAGGCGGAGCTCGCGGCTTTGCCCATGGAGGATTTTTCTCCCGATTTTGTGTTGCTGATGCACCAGGCGTTCTGTCGTAAGCGTCAGAGCATGGGCGTTTCTCCGGGGGCGACCACGCAGTCCCCTGCGCCAGGACTTGCGTCTCTCGGGGCCTCAGCGCCCAAACGTCAGCGTTTGCATGACACTGTTCAGTCGGAGACGGATTGGCCCGAGGGCGAAGATATGGACTTCGACTTGGATGCAGAGGGGGAAGCCTTAGAAGAAGGCGAACTCCCGGAACCGGAGGATCAGGCTAAAATTATTCGTGTATTTCGACGGGAGGAGTTACCCGCGCTCGTAGCTGAAGCGCTTAACACCCTAGGTTTGACACCTGCGCCGTCGGTCGCTGAATCTGATGGGGTCGACCCCATCATTCAAGCGGTGCGGCAGACTCAGGTGGTTTTTCCTATACATAACGTCATCCATCAGATGATTCAGACAGAGTGGGATACCCCGGAATCGGGCCTCAAGGGTGTTAAAGTTATGCGCAAGCTCTATCCTATGGCAGATGCGGACCTTGAGCGGTTTCGCTCTCCCAAAGTGGATGCAGCGGTTTCGGCTGTGACTAAAAAGACTACTATACCGGTGGAAGGTAGTGCGGCTTTACGGGAGCCGCAGGACAGGAAAATGGATGGACTCTTGAAGCAGTCCTTTGAGGCGGACGCGATGGCGCTGCAGGCCTCCGTTTGTGGGGCTTGGATTGCTCGGGCCTGTCTTCGCTGGGTTCAGCGACTTCGACAGGTGCCGGCCCTGGAATCCGAGGATTTAGGTGAGCTCCAGCGCTTGGAGTCTGGTTCCGCATATTTGGCGGATGTTCATTACGACCTTATCAGGGCGCTATCCAATAGTATGGCGTCTGTGGTAGCTACGCGCAGAGCCCTTTGGTTAAAAAATTGGGCAGCGGATGGTTCTTCCAAGTCGCGGCTAGGCAAGCTGCCTTTCAAGGGTAAGCTGCTGTTCGGAGACGATCTTGACAAATTGGTCAAGGATTTGGGGGAATCCAAGGGCGGTCGTCTGCCTGAGGATCGGCCAAAGAGGGGAAGATTCCCTTCTGTCCCTCGAGGTCAGCCTCGGGACTTTCGTCGGTTTCGCTCTCCCCGCTACGGGGGGTTTCAACGCGGTCGGTATGTCTCCCGGACCTCCAGCTTTCGAGGTTTTCGAGGAGCCAGTCGCGGTTTCGCAGCAGCTTCTCCTGCCGCCGCCCGTAAGCCCCAATGAAGGGCAGCGGGTCCAGGCGGAGATTCCAGTGATCGGAGGGCGTCTTCGATGTTTTCTCTCCGCTTGGGCCCGGATAACGTCCGATCAATGGGTTTTGGAGATTGTTCGAGACGGGTATGCCCTGGATTTGGCCAGACCCGTACTCGATTCCTTTGTGGCGTCTCCCTGCCGTGGAGCTCGGAAGACAGCTCAAATCCGACAGACCCTCGATCATCTGCTTCGGCTGGGAGCGGTGGTTCCCGTACCGCTGGAAGAATATGGTCTCGGAAGGTATTCCATTTATTTCGTGGTGCCAAAGAAGGGTGGGACTCTTCGTCCCATTTTGGATCTCAAAGGCGTGAACCGCTGCCTGCGGGTTCCGCACTTTCGGATGGAAACCTTACGATCCGTGCTTGTGGCCGTGCGCAAGGGCGAGTTTCTCACATCGCTCGACCTCACCGAGGCTTATCTCCATATTCCTATTCGGGAGGCGCATCAGCGCTATCTCCGATTCGCTCTCCCCTGGGGGCACTTCCAATTTCAGGCCTTGCCATTCGGCCTAGCAACCGCTCCTCGAGTCTTCACCAAAATCATGGTGGTCGTGGCAGCGGCTTTGCGCAGAGAGGGAGTGCTGGTGCATCCCTATCTGGACGATTGGTTGATTCGAGGCAAATCTCGTTCGGAGAGCTTGTCGGCGACAGCGCGAGTGGTAGATCTGCTGCAATCCCTCGGCTGGGTCGTCAACCCGCGAAAGAGCCAGTTGGTTCCGACACAATCTCTCGAGTATTTGGGGGTGATCTTCGATACTCACAGGGGCTTCGTCTTTCTTCCCGAACGCAGAGTGAGGGGTCTTCAATCCCTCGTGCGCCGGTTTCAGCAAAACTCAGCTCCGTCGGCCTGGCTCTACCTACAGTTGCTGGGAACGATGGCGGCGTCCTTGGAGGTAGTGCCGTGGGCTCGTTTTCACATGCGGTCTCTTCAACGGGCCCTGTTGCGTCGTTGGTCCAATCAGTCCGATTCCCTGAGCAAGCGTCTCAGATGCCCGGCGAGAGTGTGCCGGGACTTGACATGGTGGATTCGGCCGACCTCGCTCAGCGCGGGAATGCCCTTGGAGCAGCCGGTCTGGATTCCGCTGTTGACGGATGCTTGTCTGACGGGCTGGGGGGCGCACTGCGGAGCCCACGTGACGCAGGGTCTCTGGTCTGCGGAGGAGAGCGGTTGGTCGATCAACCGCTTGGAACTTCGGGCAGTCCGGTTGGCGTTACAAAGCTTCGAGACCCTGATATCGCACAAGGCGGTGCGGGTCCTTTCCGACAACGCGGCGGCAGTGGCATACATAAATCGGCAAGGCGGCACCGGCAGCTCAGGCCTGGAAATGGAAGCCCGGTCGCTCTTCGAATGGGTGGAGCCCCGGCTACAGGCCATATCGGCCGCACATATTGCCGGGAAGGACAACGTGACGGCAGATTTCCTCAGCAGAGTACAAGTGGATGCCGGAGAGTGGGAGCTCAATCCGACGGTGTTCGAGCAGATAGTTCTGCGTTGGGGGCAGCCGGTGATGGATCTGATGGCCACGTTCCGGTCTGCAAAGGCGGCTCGATTCTTCAGCCGTCGAAGGGAGCCGATGTCGGAGGGCATCGATGCTCTGTTGCAGGACTGGCCTTCAAGGGGTCTTCTTTACATCTTTCCGCCTTGGCCGCTTCTCGGACGCGTGATTCAGCGCATCGAGTCTCACCGGGGTCGGGTGCTGTTAATAGCACCGGATTGGCCTCGGCGTCCTTGGTATGCCGATCTCATAAGGTTAGTGGACAGTCCCCCGTGGCGGCTTCCCCTGGACCCGGAACTGTTATGTCAGGGTCCGCTTCGAATGCCGCAAGTGGGGAGATTCTCTCTTACGGCCTGGCTATTGAAAGGGCGCGGCTGAGGAAGAAAGGTTATTCAAAGGCGGTCATATCGACTCTGCTTCAGGCCCGCAAGAGGTCCACTTCCCTAGCCTATGTGCGTGTCTGGCGTATTTTTGAGGACTGGTGTTCTCGGCGTCAGGTGCGAGCGGCTACGGCTTCTATTCCGCTGTTATTGGACTTTCTGCAAGATGGCTTTGCCAAGGGTTTGGCCGCCAGTTCCTTACGGGTGCAGCTGGCAGCGCTTTCCTGCTACAGAGGAAAAATTCAGGGCGTGTCGCTGGGCGCTCATGCTGATGTGCTACGCTTCATGAGGGCCGTTTCCCGGCTCCGTCCGGCCCGTCGCATTACTGTCCCTGCGTGGGATCTCAACTTAGTCTTGCATGCTCTCAGTGCGGCTCCCTTTGAGCCACTCTCTCGCGGTGTTCGGTTAAGGATCTTACACTTAAGACGGTGTTCTTGGTGGCAATTTGCTCCGCTCGGCGCATTTCGGAGCTTCAGGCTCTTTCTTGCAGAGAGCCTTTTCTTTCTTTCTCCGATCAGAAGGTAGTTCTCCGCCCAGTACCTTCTTTTTTGCCTAAGGTGTCTTCTGCATTTCATTTGAATCAAGTAGTCTCGCTTCCAGTCTTTCCCGCGTCGGAAGAACAGGGTTCCGATCGGGGGCTCAATCGATTGGATCTTAAGAGAATTTTGCGTCGATATTTGAAAGTTACTAGCGTTTTCCGCAAATCCGATCGTTTGTTCATTCTCTTTGGCGGAGCTCGCAAAGGTGAGGCGGCGGCGAAAGCTTCCATTGCCCGCTGGATTAAGGAAGCGATTGGCTCGGCCTATTTGTTGCGAGGTCGGGTTCCGCCGGTCGGTCTGCGGGCTCACTCTACCAGGGCGCAGGCGGCGTCTTGGGCGGAGTTTAGTTTGGTCTCGCCGGTGGAGATATGTAAGGCGGCCACATGGTCTTCTCTCCACACTTTCAGTAAGCACTATCGTCTTGACGTCTTGGCGGCGGCCGATGCCAGTTTTGGTTCCGCTGTGTTGCGTGCCGGCTGGCGTAATCCCGCCCGTTAGTCTGCTTTGTTACATCCCATGCGTAGAGGACTAAGCTGGAGGAACGATAAGGAAATAGAAATTACACTTACCTGGTAATTGTAGTTCCTTGAGAGACGACAGCTTAGTCCTCCTGCCCTCCCCTGTACACCTATTTTGGATCGGCACGCATTTGATTCAGAGTTGGTTTTCACAGGTGAGTGTGTTTTTCTTTTTCTTTCTTTTCTCTCTCTGGCTGCTTCTGCGGAGACAGTGGTGAGACCTCTTCTTTGGGTCTCTTTTCAATTGTTTAATATGGTAAATAATTGCATAAAGGAATGGGTTAAAAAAAAAAAAAAAAAATTATAATTCATACACAGCTTTGCATTCTGCAGTTGGTTTGTCTGCTTAAAGGTTAGCTATTTTTTTCTGAGTTTGCTTTGACAGTAGTTCACTGGGATGGAGAAGATAACAGAGATGCTGTATCCAGTGATGCTGAAATTTGATTGGTCCAGTCTTCATGCTGCAGGAGGAGGTGCACAACCCATGCGTAGAGGACTAAGCTGTCGTCTCTCAAGGAACTACAATTACCAGGTAAGTGTAATTTCTATTTCTTTTTCAATTAAATTATCGCTATGACAGCTGCTTGGGGAGGGGAAAGTGAATAATGGAGCTGATACGGGCTGCAGGAGAGGGAGCGGAACGGAGCTTTGTTTTGTTTTGTTTTTTTAAACGTGAGGCAGCTCTTTTGGTGGCATTTTCGCCGATGGGTAGGGAGGTTGGCTGGATCGGGCCGGATAAAAATGCCTGGCGGGCCAGACTCTGGCCCGCAGGCTGTATGTTGGACACCCGTGGCTTAGCACATCTAGCCACTGGTATTTTCACCCATTTCTCTAGGCAAAACTGTTCCAGCTCTGTTTGCTGTACACCAATGCAACCCATCTATCTTCAAGTCATGCCACAGATTCTCAATTGGATTGAGATCTGGACTTTGACAAGGACATTCCAAGACATTTAAATGTTTCCCTTTAAACCAGAATTAGCAGTATGTTTAGGGTCATTGTCCTGCAGGAAGGTGAATCTTCGTCCCAGTCTCAAATCTCTGGCAGACTGAAACAGGTTTTCCTCAAGAATTGCCCTGCATTTAGTGCCATCTATCATTCCTTCAATGCTGACCAGTGTTTCTGTCCCTGCCAATGAAAAACATCCCTACAGCATGAGATAGAGCAGCTTATAAACTAGATAATAGGGGAAAGCCGACAGTCGCCCAAGAGCGGATATTTCGGAAGAATGTATCCTTGAAGCATGCTACCAAAAGCAGAGAGGTTCCAAAAAAGAGTAAAGTAGCCCAAATGCCCTCGATTATGGAGCAGACAGAGCTTAAAGATCCCAAATTACCCATGTCTACCAATAGTCAAATTAATATGAATAAAATAGTCTCTAAAATGCTTGTATGCAAATGCTAGAAGTCTAAAAAATAAGATGGGAGAGTTAGAATATATAGCACTAAATGAGAGGTTAGATACGATTGGAATTTCGGTCTTTACTGAGGAAGATGTAGGGATGTTACCCATGACTGAAGTGGTATTTAAAGGTGCGGAAGAATTGAAGGAAATATTGATACATCGGGAAGATGTATTAGAACTGTTAGATAAACTGAAGAGTAGCAAATCACCTGGGCCAAATGGTATACATCCAAGGGTGTTGAAAGAACTGAAATATGAGATTGCAGACCTGCTATTAGTAGTCTGTGAACTATCATTAAAATCATCTCTAATACCTGAAGATTGGAGGATTGCCAATGCAACACCAATTTTTAAAAAGGATTCCAGGGGTGATCTGGGAAACTACAGACCGGTGAGCCTGACGTCAGTACCGGGAAAAATGGAAGAAACCATCCTAAAGAATAAAATTACTCAGCATGTAGATAGTCATGGCTTAATGGGAGACAGCCAACATGGCTTTAGACAAGGAAGATCTTGTCTTACTAATCTGTTATGTTTTTTTGAAGGTGTGAATAAACAAGTGGACAAAGGTGAGTCAGTTGATATAGTGTATCTGGACGTTCAGAAAGCCGTTGACAAGGTCCCTCATCAGAGACATTTGGCAAAACTAAAGAGTCATGGGATAGGAGGCAGTGTACTACTGTGGATCAGGATCTGGTTAAAAGATAGAAAGCAGAGGGTAGGGCTAAATGGCCAATTTTCCCAATGGAGAAAGCTGAATAGTGGTGTACCCCAGGGATCTGTGCTGGGTCCGCTGCTTTTTGACATATTCATAAATGACCTGGAAAGTGGAATAACGAGTGAGGTTATCAAATTTGCAGATGACACAAAACTATTTAAAGTTGTTAAAACCCAAGTGGATTGTTGAAAATTGCAAGAGGATCTTGATAAATTGGAAGACTGGGCATCAAAATGGCAGATGAAATTTAATGCGGACAAGTGCAAAGTTACGCACCTAGGGAAAAACAACCCAAACTATGGTTACACGATGCAAGGTTCCACATTAGGAACCACCACCCACGAAAAAGATTTAGGCGTCGTCGTAGGTACCATGTTTTTACCCTCGGCCCAGTGTGCAGCGGCGGCCAAGAGAGCAAATAGAATGCTAGGTATCATAAGGAAAGGAATGGAAAATAAAACAAAAGATATTATAATGCCTCTGTCGTTCCATGGTGAGACGGCACCTTGAATATTGTGTGCAGTTCTGGTCGCCGTATCTTAAAAAGGATATAGCGATATTAGAAAAGGTTCAGAGAAGAGCCACCAAAATGGTAAAGGGGGTGAAGAAAGGCTAAAAAGGTTAGGGCTCTTTAACCTGGAAAAGAGACGGTTGAGGGGAGATATGATTGAAATCTATAAATTAATGAACGGAGTGGAACGGGTAAACGTAGATCGATTGTTTACCTTATCAGAATATAGAAAGACTAGGGGACATGCAATGAAGCTACAGGGTAAACTATTTAAGACTAATAAAAGAAAATATTTTTTCACTCAACGTGTAATCAAACACTGGAATCTGTTACCGGAGGATGGTAGTAAAGGCTGTTAGTGTAGCTGGGTTTAAAAAAGGTTTGGACAAGTTCCTGGAGGAAAGGTCCATAAACCATTATTAAGAAGGAACCCAGGATATCAATGCTTGACCCAGTACAAGCATTGTGGAACCTGTGTCTTTTGGGGAAACTGCTAGGTATATATGACCTAGATTGGCCACTGTTGGAAACAGGATACTGGGCTTGATGGACCTTGGTCTCACCCAGTATGGCATATCTTATGTTCTTATTGCAGGCCAGATGGCTAGGGGTTCAAATCTCACTGGAGGACAGTAACCTTGGGCTGAAAGGACTGGGGTTTCTAGTCCCACAGGTCCTACTTTTGAGGCCTTGGGTAAGTCACTTAACCCTCCGTTGCCTCAGATACAAAAACATAGATTGTGAGCCCTTTGGTGCAAGGGAAAAACATATATACAGTACCTTAATGTACACCTCTTTGACTGGTAGAGACACATTATATAAGCCTATTTAAATAGTAAACTAGGTGGTCCAGGGTTTGCCCACCAAGATAAGGGTTTTCAGGAGTCTAGTTGGTTTTGGAAGCCTCCTTCCTGGCCCCCTTATTTTTGTTTGATTCCTTTACTGTGGCATGGGTATGGACCCCCTAGAGTGGCTGGCCCACAGGGCGATATGAATATGGATCCAGTGGAGGGAGGGAGGTGGGGGGCATGCAGTCAGGAGGGGATTTGGCAGTTTCTGTAGTCTCTCGGGGCTTTCCGATCCTTTTCCTGTTTCTCAGTTTTTTTCGTAAAGCTGCCACCTGTCCCTGGGGTCCTTCGGCATTGGTTCTTTGGGCAGCATGCCATCAGCGGTCCAGAGTGTCATTCTGGTACCAGTAGAATGAGTGGTGGTAGACTTCCAAAGTCTTCAGCAGAGAAGGTGAGCTTTCAAGGCTCATCAATTGCCTTGCATAGCAGCGTGGGGGAGGTTTCTCTGAGCGCAGTAACTTCAGTGACTCACAGGTGAGATGCAGGGTTTTCTTAGTCCAGTGAATCCCATAGTGGAGCCTGAGCGGGGTAAGACTGGTGGGCCAAAGGGTAGGGGAAAGAAAAGGAAGAAGGGCAAAGCTAAGAGGCGCAATAGTACGAATTCTTCAGTCTGAATCTTCCTCTGTCATCGGGTAGGAGAATGTCTGTTGTGACAGTCTCTGGGGAGGTGACTCTTGGTGTGCAGAGGGATCAGCCAGCTATTGTGGCCTTGGAAGAGCTTTGGGAGTCTGTTCCTCGTTCACTGCATAAGAAATTCAGGCGCAGGAGGTACATTGATATTTTCCATTTAGTGGCGGGGAGGCGAAAGAAGGGTGATGCTAAAAAGAAAAGGAAGAGAGGAAGCTGCAGTAAAGGGTAAGTCTCAAAGAACATTGTGAACTGTACTAGAGCTTTTTTGCAACACACTAGCGTGGTGGGCAAATATGAGGTTTCGCAATATGGCTTGCTGTTGGCTTACATGGACTCGCTTGGTTGAATTTCGATGAGTGTTTCCGTGACAAGGTGGAGGAAAATTCTTTTGTCTTTGTCGTACTCAGAATGTGAACCTTTGGTTGACACAGATGTCTTGACAGAGTCCAGCAATGGTAGAGCAAGGGGCAGCAAAATTTCCTGCTGGTTTATCTAAGCCCTTTCGGGTCACAGGTGGACAGGGCTCTGCAGGTAAGTCAGTGGTGTCAGATGTCTGTTGCCGTTTCAGTTGTTCCTCCTGCAATTTCTTCAATTGTAAGTTTAGATATGCCTGCTCCTACTGTAGTGGGGCCCATCCTGCCTCCAATGTGGATGTTCAAATGTGGCTAGTTAATGAGGTTTGTAGTTGTCTGGCTCCTTCTGTTATAGACATATGGGCAATGAAACTTTGGTTGGGCCGTTTATCCACGTCAGCAGGATGCCTAGTTGATTTGAGAAGGTTTCTTCTTTGGCTTCAAGATTCCTTTTGAGGGTGAATTTGGTTAATATTTCCTGCATTGGATGGTGGAGCAGGCATTGGAGTTGCATTCTGTGGTGCATTATCTTGATTTTTCGTTTGTCGGTCTGGCCGTGGTTCCATTTTCTTTTCTAGGTTATTACAAAAACTTCAGGATTCAGCTTCTTGTTTAGTATTCCTTTAGTGGATGGGAAGACAGAGTATGACTTTGGTCATCACGTTTTTCGGTATCTAGATTGACATGGTAGCTATGACATCTAGATTGCCAGCCTTGAAAGTGGAACGTTTGCGATGGTAGCTGAGGTGGTGGCTGCAAAGTGACTCTGCAAAGGATGCAGACTTTGATAGGTAGTCTGAATTTTGCATGTGGGATGATTCCGATGGGACGCATTTTTTACTCGGTGCCTGGCTTTTTCTAAGCGGATGGTATTTGGCTCATCACTTTATTAGGGTCATTTCAGCTATACAACAGGATTTGCAAGTGTGGGACACCTTTTTGCGAAAATTAATAGGCTTTCATTTTTTAGGGGTCCTATGATGTCTAGTCTTGAGCTTGAGGATTTTTCAGATGCAGCTGGGGGGGGTGTTGGATTTGGTGTCTTTTTGCAGGGCGCGTGGTGTGCTGCTCCATTGCCTGCATCATGGGGGGTTTCTGGTGTCACTTGGGACATTTTGTTCTTGGAGCTCTTTCTAGTTGTGGTAGTGTTGGCGGTCTGGCCGGATCAGTTGAGAGACAGAGCAGTAGTGGATTTGGTTGTACAATGTTGGGGTGATGGAAGTGTTTAATAGTCTGCAAAATGTTGTTTGGTTTCAAATTTGAGGGAGTTCGTGTTTCTGTTTTTGCATTGGAATATGGTGGCTTATGCTAGGTATATACCTGGTTTGGGCAGTTGTGTGGCTGACTTTTTTCATTTTAATTGGGACACTTTGAGCATTGGTCCCCTAGGCAGACAAGAATGGAGCTGTGGTTCCAGAGCATCTTGAGTTTTCTGTTATAGGAGGATACTGCCCCATCAACAGGCTCATATGACATAGTGGAGGAAGAGGTAATAAGACAGCAGTGCAGAGAGCTGAAGATTCCTAAATATGTTGCTGGAGATCGGGCGAGACCAAGATGGGGGGTGGTTAAGGGTGAAGATTAGCAGGTGATGGTCAAATAAGGGCAGAACTGAGGTGGAGAAGTTTGAGGGTGAGCAGGTGGAGGAGAAGATGAGGTCAAGGCAGTGACCATGCTTGTGAGTAGAAGCGGTAGAACACAATTGGTGGTTGAATGAGGAGGTAAGGGAAAGAAGCATTAAGGCATAAGGGTCATCAACGTGAATGTTAAAATCCCCAAGAATAAAGGGAGACACTAGTAAAAGAAAAGTGCCCATGAGGGGGGAAGCACCCTTATTGGCTACCCTGTCATGACTTATCTTCTGACCATGTCGCTATGCTCATGTAACCCCTCTTTTGAAGTCGCTTTACTGGCTGCCTGTCCATTTCAGCATCCAGTTCAAACTTCTCCTACTTGCTACAAGTGCATTCATTCTGTGGCTCCTCACTACCTTTCCCTTCTTATCTCACTCTACACAAGTATAACACGTTGAAATCCTCCACCTAGTGTCCAGTTGCAGCAAAGAAGGCAAATAAAATGCTAGGAATCGTAAGGAAAGGAATAGAGAATAAGACAAAGGATATTATAATGCCTCTGTATCGTTCCATGGTGCGACTGCACCTTTAATATTGTGTGTAATTCTGGTCACCATATCTTAAAAAAGGATATAGCGGAATTAGAAAAGGTACAGCTACCAAAATGTTAAAGGGGATGGAAGGATACCCTTATGAGAAGAGGCTTAAAAGGTTTTCGCTTTTCAACCTGGAAAAGAGACAACTGAGGGAAGATATGATAGAGGTCTATAAATTATTGAATGGAGTGGAACAGATAAACATAGCTCTATTGTTTACACCATCAAAAATTAGAGACTAGGGGACATGCAATGAAGCTACAGTGTAACCCGTTTAATAAAATAAAATATTTTTTTCACTCAATGCATAATCAAACTCTGGAATTAGCTTTTACTACATCCTCTGGTAACTATCTGTGTGGCTGGGTTTAAAAAAGGTTTGGACAAGTTCCTGGAGGAAAGGTCCATAAAACATTATTAAAGAAAACCCAGGTAATCCACTGCTTGCCCACGGTGTAGAAACTCTCCTAACAACATTAATCAATACACTTATCAACGGCATTGACAATCTGAAAAATGGCTTTGCTCTAATATTTCTTGATATAGCTGCTTCGTTCGATTCTGTGGATCACATACAACTACTAAAGCGACTTCATGAGAAAGGAATCAAGAACCGTGCTTGGGACTGGTGCAAATCCTACCTGGAAGGTAGATTACAACAAGTTGGTATTGGTAATGCTACTTCAAATCCCTTTCAGCAGAAACAAGGTGTACCACAAGGCTCCTCCTTGTCTGCGCTGCTGTTCAACATCTATATGCAGCCAATCTGTGACATTGCACGCTCTTTTGGTATATCCTGCCTTATGTATGCGGATGATGTGCTGCTATTCTCACCGATATCTGTATCATACCCAAACTATACAGTGCTAATCAACTGTTTTAATTCAATAACTGATTGGCTTCTCTCTCAAAACCTCCGTATTAACTTAAAAAAAACAGAGGTTCTAATAATCACAAGGAATAAATCTTTCTCCCCTCCATCAATTCTAAAAGTCAGAGATGCTGATCTCCCAATCAATTCAAATATTCGATATCTAGGAGTAATTCTGGATCAAAGGTTAGACTTCAAGGAACATATAAAACGCACCGTAAAGGCCGTTTACTTCAAGATAAAAACCCTTCGTCATCTGAGACCTATGATGAAGTCTGATGACTTCCGCACCATCTTTCAAGCTCTAGTCACGCCGCACTTTGATTATGCTAACATAATACTCCATGGCTTACCAAATATAACTATTAATCCTCTACAATTAGCCATGAACGCAGCTGCTCGTGTCCTCTGCGGATCATCAAAGTGTGAGCATATTTCCCCCATTCTAGAGAAGCTTCATTGGTTACCAATAAACTGTAGAATCCAATATAAGGCCATCCTTACCACCTTTAGGGCCTTCAATAATATTTCTCCAGATTCCATCTCTGATCTCATCATACACACAACAAATAACAGGTCCAGGAGATCTCCAGCTGTTGACACACTACTTATACCAAAAGTTTCCTTAAAAGCAAATCAATCATCCATCAATAGGGCTTTTTCGAATTATGCTCCTAGATGTTGGAACAAACTCCCTCCCAATATCGGAGCAATTAAAGATATCAAATAATTCAAAAAAGCCCTTAAACATCACCTTTTCATCGCACACTTCAAACACCTAAACACCCCTTCCCCTCCCCCATCCTTTTAACCTCATACTTACCCTAACTAACTGTATAGATTTTATATATCTCCAACATGTATTTTCTAGAAATATAAATGATTTCCCTGTTTACTTCCATATTAATTTTCCTGTTACTTGTAATAGGTCTGTTATATCTGACCAATTGTTGTATTGTTTCACTGTAAACCGCACTGATGACAAATAGCGCGGTATATAAGAAAATTAAATAAATAAATAAAATACAAGCATTATGGAACCTGTTTCTTTTTGGGAAACTGCTAGGTACTTGAAGCCATGATTGGCAACTGTTGAAAACAGAATACTGGGCTTGATGGACCTTGGTTTGACCCAGTATGGTATTTCTTATGTTCTTACACTCCTCAGGAACTCCGCTTCTTTGACAGATCCCTTTTATCTGTGCCCTTCTCTGCCACTGCCAACTCCAGACTTTGTCCATTCCACCTTGCTGCTCCATATGCCTGGAACAAGCTACCCGAGTCTGTGTGTTGGGCTCCTTCTCTGGCCCTATTCAAGTCTAGACTAAAGACCCACCTCTTTGAGACTGCATTTGGATCTTGATGCTCCTCATTCTCTTACCCACTACTTATGTGTATCTTGCCATACTCTAGTTCCCAGTTTTGCAATGTTTTTTCATCTTGATTAGATTGTAAGCTCTGAAAGCAAGGACTGTGTCTTACATCTATATATACAGCACTGCGTATGCCTTGTAGCACTATAGAATTATTATTATTAGTAGTAGTAGTACCACCTGTCATCGGTTGCGTCGGCTTCAAGGCCCATGTCTGTTTTTTGGTATTTTTTTTCACCCTTATTTTGCATGTTTTCTCTGCCTCTTTTGTCCTGGCTGGCAACATTGCGCTGTTTGACCTTGCTATGGCTGTGTTTCTGGTCATGTCCAAACCAGCCAGAAGCTTTAAAAAGTGCAAGCCCCCATCTCTGTCACTGACAGGCATAACTGGTGCTTGTAGTGCCTTGGGCCTGACCACCAGCTGGCCTGAAGGGCCTGGAGAAGCAGCGAGAGTCCCTCTTTGGCCATTCGGATTCAGCATCCTCTACCCTAGCATCAGCATCTATGTTCTCGCAGGGCTCTGCCCAGACATCGTCATTGCGCAGTGCCCATGCACACATGGAGCGGAGATTTGCTCCATAGACTTCTGTTGGAACTGAGAAAGGAGCAGTCATAGACTCCATTGACGTCAAAGGGGATGTCTGAGCACTGGGCCAAGAGCCCTGTGCATCAACACCAGAGCCCTTCCCAATGCAACATTGAGAGTGATAGCTGGGAGCGGCCTTCTAAGCTGCCCCAGTGGGAAGAACAGAATCCAAGGGCCCTGAAGGGCCGCTGTCAATCTCCCAATGAACTAACCATCATGAAGTCCCTGATGTGGGTGCAGGAGTCTATGGCTGATGTTGTTATCTCAGCCCCGACGCCTTCAGAGACTGTAGTGCAGGAGGAACGCCTTTGGGCCCTCGAGGATTGCATGGCAGTAGTCACCACACTCCATCCAGTCCATCCTGGAAACCCATGTGCTCCCTGGAAAGACAGGTGCATCGGGTCAGCGCTCTGAATGGACACTGGTTCCTATGGCCATCTCCCTGTCTAGCATCTCTGGTTCCAATGTGCCGGTGCACCGGCACCCTAATTCAGTGCACCAGCACCCTAGCTGAGTGTACCATCAATGCCTGAGTCATCCATCTGATCGGAGACAGCATCGGGAGGAGACTCAGCACTATTTTGACATCTTCTCTGAGTCAGTCTCCGAGGGATGGGGGACCGAAGAGTAGTCTGTGTCCAAATGGGGATCTTCGGACCTGCCCCCTGACCCTTCTGCTTTGTGTGAACGACAGACGTCGTCCCCAGAGGACATGTCGTTCTGGGACTTCATCCAGGACGGACATGGTCAAGGCCATCCCCTTCTCAATGGAGGCAAAGAATGAACCAAGGGCGGAGGAGTTGGAGATCTTCTATACCGCTCTGCCCCCAAGGAGGCTGTCACTGTGCCTATGCACCAGATCTTATAGCGGTTGTGGTTAAGGATATGTGAGAACCCCCCTCATGGTGCCGGCCATCAGTAGGCAGCTTGACTCCATGTATCTGGTCCAAAAGGCCCCAGGCTTCGAGAAGCCTCAGCTGCCCCATAACTCCTTGGTGGAGTCTGCAGTGAAGCGTATTAGAAGCACCAAGTCCCATTCTTCGATGCCACCGGGCAGGGAAGCAGGACCCTCAATTTCTTTGGGAGGAGATGCTTTCAGGGCTCTATGCTGGTAGCCCAGATACTCTTCTACCAACTTTACATGAGCATGTTCCTGAAGGACATTATGATAGATGTGGCCGCGTTTGCCTCCCACATACCCTCGGAGTGTCTCAATGACTTCTTCCGTACTCTGGTGGGCTATGGCCGGGATTGCTTGAAGTATATCGTTTGCGCAACCTACAATGCCATAGAGTCTGCCAGCAGGCTTGCGGTTGCAGACATCAGGGCACATTGTCTTGTTTGGTTCCAGTCCTCTGACCTTGAACAGTAGGTCCAGGACAAGCTGGCAGAGGTGCCTTGCCGGGGTGAAAACCTCTTCAGCAAACCGTTGGAGGAGAGAGCGAGCAAGATCAAGGAAGAGCATGTGACCATCTCCAGGCTCTCGAGAGACCACTGACCCCTCATGTAAGAAATACGAGGGAAAGAAGACCTTTTACCAGCGCAAGCGCCGGTACTACCAGAACCTTCAAAGTGCTCATCCGAAAGTGCAGGCTCTGCACCAGAAGAAGCAAGAAGCCTCAGAAGGCCCAGTCTGCTCCTCGGCCAAAGCTGGGGGTGTTTTTTTTGACTGGTTCCTCAGGAACATAGCCAATCTCCAGTGCCCGATGGGGTGATTCCTCAGGTGGGTGGGACGGCTTGTCCACTTTGCACACAGGTGGTCTCTCATCACCTCTGACGTGTGGATCCTGCAGATTGTCCGAAGCGGGTACATGCTGCACTTTACCCAGTTGCTACCCCACTTCTTCCCGGGGGAGTATTCTCTGGACCTGCTACATCCAGTCTCCTACAGGAGAAGGTCTCTGCCCTGCTGACTGAGCTTGCCATTGAGCCTGTGCCTCCAGCTCAGGTCAGGTGGGGCTTCTACTCCAGGTACTTCCTAGTCCCCAAGAAGACAGAGGAGGGGTACAGTACTTTCCTATTCTGGACCTTCAGAACCTCAACCACTTCCTAGTGCAGGAAAAGCTCAAGATGATCTTGCTAAGGACACTGCTCTTTTATCTTCTAAAGGATGATTGTATATGCTCCCTGGATCTCAAGGATTCGTATACACACATATCCCGATCCACCCGATTCATAGAAAGTACTTCCGGTTCATTTTGGGGAGTCAGCACTACCAATACAGAGTGCTCCCATTCAGTCTCGCATTGGCTCCCAGGGTCTTCACAAAGTGTCTCGCAATGGTGGCTGCTTATCTCTGGACCCTGGGGGTCTTTGTCTTTTCCTACTTAGACAACTGGCTCATCAAGACTTCCACACCGGACGGAGTTAGGCCTCACCTTACCATTTAAGTGCTCGAGCAGCTGGGGGGTCATAGTCAGCTACCCCAAGTCACACCTTCAGTCTTATCAGTTGTAGTTCATAGGGGATCTCCTTGATACGACTCTGGCACGAGCCTTTCTCCCGAAGGACTACATGCAGCGGCTTACGAAAGTGGTAGGAGATATCCAAAGGAAGCACCACATGACAGCTTGAGGGATGCTGAAGATGCTTGGCCACATGGCCTCAATGTACATGTGACTCGCTGGCTCCTCTCTGTATGAGGCAGTTGCAGTGGAAGTAAGCCATGGGTCACCACCGGAACTGGGTGGCAATCACTGCACCCCTCATGCAGTCCCTACGCTAATGGCTGGAGCTGCAGAACCTGTTCCCGGGTCTTCCCTTCCAGTGATCGATGCCACAAAGGACACTCACCACGGGCATGCCCAAACTGGGCTGGGGGGCTCACCTGGATGGCCTGCGCATCCAGGGCCTGTGGTCCAAACAGGAGAGCCTGCACCAGATAAAACTTCCTCAAGCTCTGAGCCATAGCGAATGCCCTCCAAGCATTCTGGATGCACCTAGCCACCAAGGTGATGTAGCGATGTTCTATATCAACCATTTGGGAGGCACAGAATTGTACCTCCTGCACTGGGAAGCGGCTGACTTTGGAAGTTTGCCACCGCCCATGGAATGGAGCTATGGGCAACTTACCTGCTGGAGAGCTCAGTGCCCTGGCGGATCACTTGAGCTGGGTCCTCCATCCTTACGAGTGGACCCTCAACAGGAGGGTAGTGGACCGGATCTTTCTGGAGTGGGGTACTCCAATGATAGATCTTTGCCAGGACACACAGTGCCCCTATGAATCAGTTTTGCTCCAGAATGGCTTCCAGTGGCCGGCTAGCCCCTGATGCCTTTCTCGTGCATGGGAGATGGGGTTGCTTTAAGCATACCCCCCCGATCTCCCTTGTAGCGAAGATGTTGCTGAAGCTTCAGGCTGACAGGGGTACCATGAATCCTCATCACCCCATACTGGCCCAGCCAGCCGTGGTTTCCCCTGCTGCTTCAACTTGGAGGGAGCCTCTCCATCTGGGTTGCATCCCAGACCTCATCTCTCAGGATGACAGGACCTTGCTGCACCCCAGCATCGGTCCTTGCCCCTCACAACCTGGATGCTGAGTGGATAGTTCTCTCTGAACTAAACCTGTCCGGGGACATAACGGATGTCCTCCTGGCCTCCCACAGGGACTCCACACACAGGTCCTACGCGTTTAAGTGGCAGAGGTTCTCTGTCTAGTGTGGCTCTGGATCCCTTCTCCTGCACCATAGACAAACTCTTGGGAGTATTTCCTGCACCTCTCGAACTCGGGTCTCAAGTCCAATTCACTCAGAGTCCACCTGACCGTGATTGGAGCATACCTTCATGGCTCAGAGGGGAAGCCTATCTCAGCTCAACCCTTGGTGGCTTGCTTCACATGGGGCTTTCTCCTTTGTAAACCTCTAGCTAAGTCTCCCCCCCCCCCCCACACCAGTGCTTGGGACCTCAATGTGGTTCTGGCGCAGCTCCTGTCAGCTCCCTTTGAGTCGCTTGCATCTTGTCCTCTGAAATTCCTGACCTGGAAAGTCTTGTTCCTCATGGCAGTCACTTCGCTGTGTCAGTGACCTTCAAGCCTTGTTGGCTCACCCACCATAACCAGGTTCCATCAGAATAGGGTGGTGCTTCGAACAGATCCGTGTTTCTTGTCCAAGGTGGTCTCCTTTTCCCACCTCAATCAATGGTTCTGCCCACCTTCTTTCCCAGGCCTCATGCTAACCATGGAGGCTAAGCTGCAAATGCTGGACTGCAAGTGAGCCCTACCTTCTACCTCAAGCGGACAAAGGCGCACTGGCGTTCCACCCAGCTGTTTGACTCTTTTGTCCCCAGTTAGTTGGGTGCTGCTGTCTCCAAACACATGCTGTCCATTTGGTTGGCAGACTGCATCTCTTTCACTTATGCCCTGGCAGGCCTGAGCCTTGATGGTCCTGTCACAGCTCACAATATCCGGCCCATGGCTGCATTGGTGGCCAACCTGTGCTCTGTCTCCATAGAGGAGATTTGCAGAGCTGCTATGTGGTCTTTGGTCCACACTTTTACAGCTCCACTACTGTCTGAATGGGGATTCCCGACGCAACAGCAAATTTGGTCTGGCTGTACTCCGGCATCTGTTTGGGACTTAGGCTGGTGGGAAGGAGTTAAACCTTTTCTATCTGTCCAGGCTACCAAAAAGTGTCCTCTCAATTTTGATGTGCCCTAAGGATGCTGAATTGGAGTCCCCTAGGGGGACTACCCTCGCTGTTCTGGTTCTTCAGTTTTGTTGTCCCGGTTGGACTTTTACCTCTTCGGTTTTTCAGTAGCCTGTAACTTGAGAGTCCCATACTTGAGGACTTCCGGCTAGTCCATGAAGAAAGCATAGTTACTCACTTGTAGCAGGGAATAAAGTCCTCACAACCCTCCCATCTCTCAGAGGAATTGCTTTTTGTCTTTTGTTCATTATACTGAAGAGAAGATAGTGCTGTGGCAGGTGAGAAGGCAGGCACACATGCACGGTGGAGCCTCCCAAAAGCTTCTTATGGAAATTGTGGAGTGTTCCCGTGCAGAGCTCCGTTGGGGATCTCACCCATATATGAAGACTTATTCCTCCTGTCCACAGGAGCACCTACTACAGGTGATTAGCTATGCTTTATTTTCAGTATAATGATTGGAATATGTAACTGTGATCTATAAGCTCTATGGCTCCTGGAAGGAAACTAGATGTACTTAGAATCCAGTTGAAAATCTCTAACCTGGGTGTGTAACTGTCACATAGAATCTGCATGTTGGAAATGTTTGGATTGTGTTGGCAGTCTGGTTTGTTTTTTTTCCTGGTTCATGCATACTTCTCTGTGGACAATCAGGGAAAAGTTCACGTATAGATGACATCATCAAATGGAGCCACGCATGGGAGCATTCTCAACTCCTCTTAGAAGCTTTTGGAAGTTTTACCGCAGGGGCATTGATAACTTTGATTCTTCTGAGGCAATGAAAGGTTAAGTGACTTGCCCAAGACCACCAGGAGTGCTAGTGGGAATTGAACCCTGCCAATGCTCTAACCACTAGGCTACTCCTCCACTCCATTCCCTTGGAGTTGCATTCTCACCAGCTAGTCATAGGACTGAGGGTTAGATGGTGGCAGTTGGGTAGGCGCACACAGGCGTAGTAGAGCTTCCAAAACAGTCTAGAAGGAGCTGGGAATGCTCTCACACTGGGCTCAGTAACATGACATCACCCATATGAGGACTTTTCCTGCTGTCCACGAAGAATTCCTCCTACAGGTGAGTAACTGTGCTTTCTCTTGTAGGTAGAATGTATGCAACAGGCCTGGGTCTTTTGTATTGGTCTAAAAAGTGCTCAGTAATAACCAACAAAATTTAAAGAATATAGTTTCAAGTATATAGAAACATAAGCTATATGGTCTTTTTCTGCTGACATGTTTCTAGCTAGCCTCCCCTTCCATATCAAATACTATAGTCCCTTTTATTCTTTAGAGATCTTCTGTGTTTGTCCCATGCTTTCTTGAATAAAGATACTGTCCTCATCCTCTATTTTGAGTAGATTCTACAATCTTCCATGGAGAGAGTCCATTAGACTGTCCCCCCGCCCCCTCAAAAAAAAAAAAAGAGAACCTAATATTCACTGCTGGCACCACAGTCTCAGATCACCCACCAGAAAACTTATGATAATTACCCTCCTTCATTCCTTTCAACTGACAGGAAGATAGCAGCACTTTTTATATATGTGCCTTCTCTCCTGGCTTCAGTCTGACACAGCCTGGGATCCTGCAGCCTTGTAGGACCTGCTATCCTCATATGTTCAGGCATCAGATTAAAGCCAGCAGAATGAAGAAACAAGCAGTAAGCATGGTAAGGGGGCACAAATGGTTATAGAATGCCAGGACTAGCCTTACCACCATTGTGGATTTGGGGAGGGGGAGGGTAAGAGGACACTGATTTATGGGTTGCTGTGAGGGTGTGTGTGCTGCTGTTTATCCTATCAGTGGGAGGGAATGGCATTTAGAATTATGCTAAAATCTATTTGATATGACATGAAGATTGAACAAACTCAGAAGCATGGCACAAAATAAAAGTAGAGTCGTTTTATAAAAGCACCTTTACACGCATAAAACAGGGTATGTATGAAAGATTTATAAAATTACTCCTAAATATGCACCTGTTGCAGGTATCTAGAGAAAATCAAACAGTTTGACACTGTAGGGCCTTTTCTAGCCTACCTAATATATCCAGCTGTAACCAGTCAGTTTTCCCAATAAATATCTATTTTCTTTTTTTTTTTTAGGTGATTCCAAAATTTATTTCTTTGCTGCAGCATAACAGAAAATGGTATGTAGTAGTCTTTCTTTTTGGGGGGGTGTGGGGAGAGGACAGTCATATGGTATTTGTGGTAAGGACAATTGTATTAATGGGCTAGCTATATAATTGCTGGAGAATTTTTTGGGGGGGTTGCCTTGGATTGGGAAATTTGTTCATTTTTGTAAAACTCTGGAATAGGTTTGTAGCAGTTATCTAAGAAACAGAAGCCTGTTTCCATTTAATGTTTTGTATCTTTGTAATGTACTGTTGCAGGGAGGAGGTGGTATTAATACATCAGTGAAACTGCTAATTCTTTTTCTTTTGATTTTTGTTTGTGAGAATCTTACACATTACAGCCTAAATTCTAACCGGTAGTGTCAGGGCTTGACTCAGTTACTTTTCAATATCTTCTCTGCAGAAGTTCTGCCCCCTGAGCTAAAGGAGCAGTTTTCCTGTTTATTTCAGGGCTCTGAACTTCGCTCATACCACACCATCTGCACCCCCTCCCCCTTTACAATATGATCACACTACAGTAAATATGGGGACTAAGTCGGCCTGCATTCACAGACCCCGTCTCCTGCATGGAAAGCAAAAGTAGGTAGGGTCACTGTCGGGCTCAAGAAGGTCGCTAACCATTTCTGCGTTCACTGATACTTTGTGAGAGCAGAAGCCTTTGAGGTAGGAGGGAGAGCTGACATGGCACTGAGAATGGGAAGCTGTCACCAGACCCTTTATTGCCCCCTAAGATATTTTTGGACCTTTTTATGGTTATTTTCCATGTTTTTCCAAACTTTTCTCCAGTGAGACCCGATTTTAGCAGCTGAAAATCCATGTAATCCACATGGTAACAAAATCCATTCACTCAAATAGAAAGCTAGAAACATGACTGCAGAAAAAGACCACATGGCTTATCTACTCTGCCCTTCCACATCAACTACTACAACAGTCCCCTTTTTTATTTTTGAGATCCTCTGTGTTTGTCCCATGCTTTTTTGAATTCATATATTATCCTCACCTCTAACTCCTCTACTGGAAGACTATTCCACCCATCTGCCACTCTTTCCATAAAGAGATATTTCTGCATATTACTCTTGAGTCTATCCCCTTTCACCCCTCATACTATGTCCCTTCATAGCAGAGCTTTCTTTCAATCGAAAGAGGCTCTCCTCCCATCCATTTATGCCATGGGGGTATTTAAAGTCTCAATCATATCTCCTTTATCCTGCCTTTGCTGTAACGTATACATATTAAGATCCTTAAGTCTATCCTCATATGCTTTATAATGAAGTCCACTAACCATAAAAACATAAGATATGCCATACTGGGTCAGACCAAGGTCCATCAAGCCCAGTATCCTGTTTCCAACAGTGGCCAATCTAGGTCATACGTACCTAGCAGTTTCCCCAAAAGGCACAGGTTCCACAGTGCTTGTACTGGGTCAAGCATTGATATCCTGGGTCCCTTCTTAATAATGGTTTATGGACCTTTCCTCCAGGAACTTGTCCAAACCTTTTTTAAACCCAGCTACACTAACAGCATTTACTACATCCTCCGGTAACAAATTCCAGAGTTTGATTACACGTTGAGTGAAAAAATATTTTCTTTTATTAGTCTTAAATAGTTTACCCTGTAGCTTCATTGCATGTCCTCTAGTCTTTCTATATTCTGATAACGTAAACAATCGATCTACGTTTACCCGTTCCACTCCGTTCATTAATTTATAGACTTCTATCATATCTCCCCTCAGCCGTCTCTTTTCCAGGTTAAAGAGCCCTAACCTTTTTAGCCTTTCTTCATAGGAGTATCCTTCCATCCCCTTTACCATTTTAGTGGCTCTTCTCTGAACCTTTTCTAATAACGCAATATCCTTTTTAAGATACGGCGACCAGAATTGCACACAATATTCAAGGTGCGGTCTCACCATGGAACGATATAGAGGCATTATAATATCTTTTGTTTATTTTCCATTCCTTTCCTTATGATACCTAGCATTCTGTTTGCTCGCTTGGCCGCCGCTGCACACTTGGCCGAGGGTTTTAACATGATCTTCAGGAACAAGCAGGAATATAGTCATCACATATGGGTATCGTCGGTACCGACGGAGCCTGAGCAGGAACGCTCCCCAGCGTCCAATTAGAAAGCTTTTGGGAGCATCCCACAGCGCCTGCTTGCTGCCTTCCTGCCTTTCCCAACTGCCTCTCTCCAGTTCTTCGTTTTCCGCGGAGCCAGCAGGTCGTCGTTCCTGTCACCGCAGAAAATTCTTCCTTGTTACTTTCTTTTTTTGTGGTCGCATCTGCCTTCTTCGAACGCTTTACCGGTACCGCTGGTTCTTTATTTCTGTTCTTTAAAAAAAAAAATACTTAGTTCTTTTTTCCCCTTTTTCCCAGGTGCACATGCCATTTTGGGCCTTAGGCCCAAAAACATTTTCCTACAATGGAGAAACCTGCTTCAGGTTTCAAAAAGAGCACCAAGTGTGGCGGTACCATCTCCGTCACTGACACCCATGAATGGTGTCTAAAATGTTTAGGTCCTGACCACTCCATCATGGATTGTATGTCCTGTGCCATGATGTCCAAAAGAGGTCGGCAGAACCAAGCTGCTAAGCTCAGTACCCTTTTTCCCTCTGATGCAGCTTCGGTGGCATCGACGTCTTCCAGGGCTTCCTCTTCCTCCCGTGGATCTCAGGTAACTAAACATAAGTCCAGCCGGTCCTCAAAGGGTATGTTTATGTTTATGCAATTTCTTGATATACCGCCCGGGCTGAAGGGCATCAGAGCGGTTTACAATCGCTATTAGCAGGTACTGGATACATTCCCTCATCCCCAAAGGGCTCACAATCTATGTGTACCTGAGGCAATGGAGGGTTAAGTGGCTTGCCCAAGGCCACAAGGAGTGCCTATAGGACTAGAAACCCCATTCCCTCCGGCCTTCACATGGTGCAGTTAGTTTCTCAAGCAGTGCTAAAGCCTCATCTCACTGCCCGAGAAGTGTTACAACTACTAGGCCACATGGCATCTACAGTGCATGTGGTTCCTTATGCTCGCCTCCATATGAGAGCAGCCCAGTGGACTTGATCCACTCAATGGACCCAGGCATCAGGGTACCTGGCAGACAAAATAGCAAACACAAAACGCCTTATTTTGTCTCTCCAATGGTGGCAGTCCACTTAAAACCTGTTGCTGGGGTCCCCGTTCCAACAACCCTTACCCCAAGCAACTCTCACAACAGATGCTTCTCCAGTGGGTTGGGGAGCTCATCTACAAGACCTCTCCACCCAAGGCACTTTAACTCCACAGGAGACTCATCTACATATCAATCTCTTAGAGCTCAGAGCAATTTTTCTTCCTCTTCGAATGTTCCATTCCCTGCTCAGCTGCAAGACAGTCCTTATTCACAGGACAACCAGGTAGCCATGTTCTGTGTGAACAAGCAGGGAGGAACAGGTTCTCTGTTGCTCTGCAACGAAGTTTTGGAACTATGGGCCCTCGCTAGAGAGCATTAGATTCATCTCCTGGCAGTGTATCTTCCAGGCATACAAAACTCTTGGGCGGACAGACTCAGTCGAGTTCTGCTTCCACACGAATGGTCTCTACATGTAGACCAGCTGGCCAAGATTTTTCAAATTTGGGGAACCCCGGACATAGACCTCTTTGCAAGTCCGTTGAATGCCAAACTTCCCCGATTCTGTTCCAGAATTCTGGCTCAGGGATCTCAGGCCAAGGATGCTTTCCTCCTTCACTGGGGACAAGACTTCCTTTATGCCTTTCCACCCATTCTCCTAATTCCCAAAACCCTGTTCAAGCTTCAGAGGCCATATGATTCTCATAGCTCCACATTGGCCTTGGCAAGTGTGGTACCCTCTGCTTCTACATCTCTCTCAAGCTCCCTCTCTGGAGTTAGGGTCTGTTCCAGATCTCCTATCTCAGGAGGACGGAATGTTACGGCATCCCAATCCCCAGTCTTTGCATCTCAAGGCTTGGTTGCTGAAGGCCTAAATCTCCATGATCTTAACCTCCCTCAGCAAGTGAAGGATATTCTTCTTGCTTCCAGGAAGCCTTCCACAGGACGCTCTTATGCTTTCAAGTGGAAAAGGTTTACCATATGGTGTTCGCAGAAGGGTCTTAACCCCCTTGCGATATCTCTGGAATCGTTACTGGAGTATCTCCTTCATTTATCCAATGCAGGACTTAAGACTAACTCAGTAAAAGTCCATTTGAATGCTATTGCAGCTTCCTTCAAGCCTCTAAATGGACAACCTATCTCCTCTCATCCTCTTATAGCAAGATTTATGAGAGGCCTTCTTATAACTAAGCCTCCCATTAGGCCACCACCGGTGGCATGGGACTTAAACCTGGTTCTTGGGCAGCTCATGAAGCCACCTTTTGAACCCTTAGCTACTACCTCCTTGAAATTCCTTTCTTGGAAGGTTATCTTTCTCATTGCAATCACATCAACACATCGCATTAGTGAGTTGCAAGCACTAGTAGCTCATCCACCTTATACAAGGTTCCATCATGACATGGTATCCTTAGGACTCATCCACACTTTATGCCAAAGGTGGTCTCGCCTTTTCATGTAAACCAAGCGGTGTACCTACCTGTGTTCTTTCCAAGGCCTCATGCATCAAATGCAGAGAGGAATCTTCCTACCTTGGACTGTAAAAGAGCTTCAGCCTTTTACTTACAAAGAACACAGCAACATAGAAAGTCCTCTCAACTCTTTGTTGCTTTTGATCCTTCTCATTTGGGGCTTCCAGTCCCCAAGAGAACACTGTCTAACTGGATTGCTCAGTGTATTTCCTTCGCCTATCAGAGCAAGAATCTTCCTCTGGAGGGCCATGTCACAGCTCACAATGTGATAGCCATGGCAGCTTCAATGGCTCAACTACATTCTGTGTCTATCGACGACATCTGTCGAGCAGCCACCTGGGCCTCGGTTCATACCTTCACAGCCCATTTCTGCTTGGACAAGGACTCCCGCTGGGATGCCTTGTTTGGTCAGGCTGTTCTCCAAAACCTGTTCCATACCTAATCAACTCCTACCCACCATCCCTGCTAGGATGCCAGAGATCCATGGGGGGAAGTGGAGCCCTTCTCAGGGACGCACAACTTCTGGGGTCTCTCCCTGGCATCTAAAGCTAGGGAGTCCCCCATATGTGATGACTACATTCCTGCTTGTTCCTGGAGATAGCATAGTTACTCACCTGTAACAGGTGATCTCCGGGAACAGCAGGAATTTAGTCCTCACTACCCACCCACCTCCCCTAGGAGTTGTATCTCTCTGTGCCTTTCCCTCTGTCTCTCTTTGTCTCAGCTTTAAAACTCAACTGGAGAGAGGCAGTTGGGAAGGCAACACGCAGGCGCTGTGGGATGCTCCCAAAAGCTTTCTAATTGGACGCTGGGGAGCGTTCCCACGTAGGCTCCGTCGGTACCGACGATACCCATATGTGAGGACTAAATTCCTGCTGTTCCCGGATATCACCTGCAATGTTCCCTCTAATTTTATGTAGGCTGTGTGCGCATAAAATATCAGCTGTGCAGCTTTTGAAGGAAGGTTAAATTTTTGTGCGCCACATAACGACACTCGGAGTTATATACTTTAAAATTTGACTACACGTCAGAATACAGTATGTACACCATGTTGATTTTAATCAAATTAAATGAAAATAGATGATTACTAAATGAAGCGGAAAATTTCTAGTAATTACAATCACAACTTTTAAATTTTAAGACATCTGTGTTGTTTTCTATCAGAATCAGAACCGTAATTTTTGTGCGCTCTGTTGTAAAATATGTGCGCTCGCTCGGCGAGGTGTGTGCGCGTGCACACACGCATGGCTTAGAGGGAACAGTGATCACCTGTTACAGGTGAGTAACTATGCTTTATCCACAATGACGCCTAAATCCTTTTCCTGGGTGGCGGTTCCTAATGTGGAACCTTGCATCGTGTAACCATAGTTTGGGTTGTTCTTCCCTAGATGCATAACTTTGCACTTGTCCACATTAAATTTCTTCTGCAATTTTGATGCCCACTCTTCCAATTTATCAAGATCCTCTTGCAATTTTCAACAATCCTCTTAGGTTTTAACAACTTTAAATAGTTTTGTGTCATCTGCAAATTTGCTAACCTCACTCATTATTCCCCTTTCCAGGTCATTTATGAATATGTCAAAAAGCAGTAGACCCAGCCCCGATCCCTGTGGTACACCACTATTCAGCTTTCTCCATTGGGATAATTGGCCATTTAGCCCTACCCTCTGCTTTCTATCTTTTAACTGGTTCCTGATCCACACTAGTACACTGCCTCCTATCCCATGACTCTTTAGTTTTGCCAAATGTCTCTGATGAGGGACCTTGTCAAAGGCTTTCTGAAAGTCCAGATACACTATATCAACTGACTCACCTTTTGTCCACCTGTTTATTCACACCTTCAAAAAACATAACAGATTAGTAAGACAAGATCTTCCTTGTTTAAAGCTATGTTGGCTGTCTCCCATTAGACCATGACTATCTACATGCTGAGTAATTTTGTTCTTTATCATGGTTCCTACCATTTTTCCTGTACTGACATCAGGCTCACCGGTCTGTAGTTTCCCGGATCACCCCTGGAACCCTTTTTAAAAATTGGCGTTACAGTGGCGATTCTCCAGTTTTCAGGTATTACAGATGATTTTAATGAAAATTCACAGATTACTAATAGCAGGTCTGCAATCTCATATTTCAGTTCTTTCAACACCTTTGTATGTATACTAACCGGCCCAGGTGATTTGCTACTCTTCAGTTTATCTAATAGTTGTAATACATCTTCCCGATGTATCAATATTTCCTTCAATTCTTCCGCTCCTTTAAATACCACTTCAGTCATGGGTAACATCCCTACATCTTCCTCAGTAAAGACCGAAGCAAAGAATTCATTCAGACTCTCCGCTATCGCCGTGTCGCCTCTTAGTGCCCCTTTAGCCTCTCTATCATCTAATGGACCAACTGACACTCTCGCAGGTTTTTTGCTACGAATGTACTTGAAAAAGGCTTTATTTCACGTTTTTTCTTCCGCAGCAAGCTTCTTCTCAAATTTTCCCTTTGCCTGTCTTATCAGTGCCTTGCATTTGTCTTATCAGTGCCTTGCATTTGTCTTGCCAGTTCTTGTGCTGTTTCCAGGTTTCGTCGTTTGGCTTTTTTTTCCATTTCCTGAAAGATGCTTTATTGGCAGCAACACGTATTCAAGGGTATCTTTTCATAGAGTGTGTAATATCCAAACTCAAACGGGTACACTCCAAATATATCACTGATCCTATAGTGAATAATGATTCTTCTTCTCTTACGGGTACTGCATAAAGGAAGTGCACTCTTATTTACAACATACTAGGTCTCAGATAATGGGAAAATGTGGCCAAAAATGACCTACTACTTCTCCCAATGTTACATCAACGACCTCTTTTTGTAGTTATAGTATCTCAGTGCACTATCCCAACTTCGTCCGGCCCACTCAAAAGAACAATAGTTTAACAAATTCCAATAGTCCTTCTATCTTTCTTTTAATAAATGGATAAGAGGGGTCCTGTAATTCACTAGAGTGGGGTTCTGTGGTTGTATGAATCAATTATTTAACATTTCTTATATACTGTCTTTCAGTGGTGTGTGTGACTGCATGTATAATGAATGACTGGTGTGTCACCATCTTCCACTCCCTTTCCATCTAGCTTAACCTACCTTTCACATACCCCAGGATCTGTCCATCCTCCAAAATCATCCATTCGTACTGCCTCTTCAACTCAACCACTTTCACTTTCATTGTCATCCCTTCTTTTTGCCATCCCTCCTTTCACTCCCTCAAGTTTATCTCCTCATTCTTACCTATTCCAGGCTCCTTCCTCTCTCATCACTCAACCCATGCTCATTTCTGCAAGGTAATTTTCTCTCTCAGCCATCACCACAGGCTTATTCCTCTCTATCTCCACCACTCTCGGGTGTCTCTTCTTCCTAGGAACACCTCTATCATTCATTCACTGTCTCTGCTCCCCAGCTGACACCCTCTCCAGACTCTCCACCCTTTTCAGTCTTCCTCCTGCCATTTTCAACCCTCATGTGCACTCTTTCACCAGTCCTTTTACTGAAGTTATCTGTCTTACTGGAGCCAGCAGGAGAGAGAACAAGCATGCCCTGGGCATTCTCTTTAGCCAGTGGTTATAGTGATCACTATGAGAAACAAATAGGAGGAGGAAGACAGTAGGCTAAGGCCAACACTAGTGATCAAAGGTGAAGGGGGAAGTGAAGACGAAGGAAAGAAGACCGGTCCTAGCAGTGACTGTGACCACCAAAGTGAAAAAGTAGGTTCATGCTGACCATGGCGATGGCTAGGAAGAAATGCAAATGCATTTATCTCCTTCCTAGTTTTCATTCCAATAAGCTGGTAGCAGAAGACACAGTAGAGGAGGGAACAGCAATGGAGAATGGCTTTCCTGCTCAGTACATCTTACATACAAGATGAAAATGAAATGCGGAACTGGCTTCAGGGGCAGCCCAAGGGTTCTTGCCGCCCTAGGCAGGCCCGATGTGCTGCTGCCATCACCGCGCCACCCCCGACATCCATCCTCTCACCTGGGGTTGATGGGCAGCAGGGTGATCACTTCGTTGAAACCAAGGCAGGCCTTAAAGCACATGCATGCACTCATGACCTGCCACTCCTCCCCCCTCCAATGCAACTTTTTGTTGGGGAGAGCATGAGTGGCAGGACACAAGGGTACGCACGTTTGCTTTAAAGCCTGCCATAGCTTCAGAGGTGATCGCTGTGCCGCGCATCAACCCCAAGTGAGAGGCTAGATCTCTGGCATGGTAACAGCACGTGGTGTGGTGGGGGCAGCACATAGTGCCTGTCTAAGACTGAGCTGCTGCTTAAAAGACGAGGCGATCGCTGTGCCACCCACCAGGGTCTGCTGCCCTATGTGGCTGCCGAGTTCTCCTAGTGGATGGCCTAGCCCTGACTGGCTGTTTGCAACATCTGGCCATATGGTGCTGTTGTACAGTACACTTTAGGAGTACAGAAGTGCTCACAACCCCAAATGAGTATTTTTCAACTCAATTTTGGGCTGTGACCCTCAGTTTGTGAACTACTGGTCTAGAATTTATAGGCAATGATTGCTTTGACAGTAAGATCCTCAAGCCTCTAAAACACTTGGTGTCTTTCTTTATCCTCTTGCAGCTGCATACATGGCTCTGGTCTTCAGAGGAGAAACTTTCTTTATGCCACAGATGTAGTAGATGCAGTCCTCATGGTCCTAAAGGAAGGAATGCCTGGCGAAATCTATAACATTGGCACAAACTTTGAGATGTCCATTTCACAATTGGCCAAGGAGCTAATACAGTTGGTAAGTGCATTCTTAGTGGGGGAGAGGGGGGGGGGTTCATGTTTTGTACCATATATTTTTAAAAAGATAGTTTCATCAAGTATTTTACATATGTAAAACATGTTTTACATTGAGGTCTGTCCATTACTGTGGCACCTGAAACAGAGCCCAGAGCAAAGGAGTTGGAAATTGTACAATATCCTAAAACTCCTTAGGAGGCAGCTACCTTGCCCATCCATGAGATCTTGTATGATCTCATGTTGAGAATGTGGGAGACACCTCTTACTACCTCTCCTCATTCTCGTAGATTGGATACTCTGTATCGAGTCCCTCCTTGTCCTGGATTCCAAAAAGCTCAGCTTCCTCACCACTCTATTGTAGTGGAATCGGCTATGAGAAGGATCAAGAGTGCAAAGAGACATGCCTCTAATCCTCCAGGACGTGAGTGCAGAACTCTGGATGCTTTTGGACGTCGTGTCTTCCAAGCTTCCATGCTTTCTGCCAGGATCAGTTCCTATAGTCTATACATGGGAATGTTCCTGAAGGAAGTCACAGATGACTTACAGGCTTTGAGTCCTATTCTTCCTGACGATAGAAGACAGGATTTTCTCACATTGGTCAAACATGCCCAAGATGTTTCTAAATTTGTCAACCGTGCAGCTTTTGACTGCTTTGAGTGCATAAGCAGAACCTCGGCCATTGCCATAGGTGCACGTAGAATTGCTTGGCTCCAGGCATCTGATCTGGAGCTCTGGGTACAAGACAAACTGGGAAATATTCCTTGTACTGGTGAGAACCTGTTTGGTAGAGATTGGCAAGAGAGAGACAACGAGATGGATGCTGAAAACTCTACCTTGGATAGACTGTCCAAGTCTACAGCTGATCCTGCAAGAAAGAAATCTTTTAAGAAACCATTCTTTTCTAAAAAGAAAATTTTTATCCTGCTTATTCTCAGCAGGCACGTTCTGCAGGTCAACCTGTCCAGAAAACTCAGCAACCACCCAAACAAAGGAAGGCGAAGACTGTTAAGCCTCAACCGTTTCAGCAGTCTCAGCCTCCACAAGGTCTTTGACTTTCATCTAGAGAACCTAGCCTTCCTGGCCCTCAATGGACCAGAGCCTTCCACCATTCCAGGAAGGTTATGCCATTTTGCCCCCAGGTGGGAGCAGATAACAGCAGAGCATTGGACACTCTCCAATCTCCAGGAACAAGCAGGAATGAGTCTTCACATATGGGTACGTCGGTACTGACGGAGCCTGCGCGGGAACGCTCCCCAGCGTCCAATCAGAAAGCTTTTGGGAGCATCCCACAGCGCCTGTGTGCTGCCTTCCCGCCTTTCCCAACTGTCTCTCCTCAGTTCTTCTTTTTCCGCGGAGCCAGCAGGTCGTGCTCCTGTCACCGCAGAAGAATTTCCTTATTTTTTCTTTATTTCTTTTCTGTCGCGTCTGCCTTATTCAATGCTGTACCGGTACCGTCAGTCCTTGTTCTTTTCTTTTTACCGTTCTTTTTCTTCAGGTGCACTTCAGTTTTTGGGCCTTAGGCCCAAAACGTTTTTTCCTTAAATATGGAGAAGCCTGCCTCAGGTTTTAAAAAGTGCACAAAATGTGGCGGTACTATTTCTGTCACCTACACCCATGAATGGTGTCTAAAATGTTTAAGTCCTGACCATTCCATAGCAGATTGTGTGTCCTGTTCCATGATGTCTAAAAGAGGTCGGCAGAACCGAGCTGCCAAGCTCAGTACCCTGTTTCCCTCTGATGCGGCTTCAGTGGCATCAACGTCTTCCAGGGCGGCTTCTTCCTCACGTGGATCTCGGGTAACTAAACATAAATCCAGCCGGTCCTCGAAGGGTAGATCTCCATCTAAGCATTGAGATGCCTCTGGCCTTGCCCTCGAGGATTCTGCACCGGCAAAATTACCCCGGCGGGAGGCTTCGGCCTCTAAAGCATCATCATCGGGGTTCCAGGATGTTCTCAATGGCGTGGCCTCGACAGATCTCCTGGTACCATGCTCTGGGGTACCGGTGGCTTCCACCGGTACCGACTTCCAGGCATTGGCGGCGTCGATGGATCAGAGGATTCTGTCCATCGAACGCAGTCTGGCGGCTTTCCTTGTGGCATCGACGCCCGTGGTACCGCAACAGACTACTCCGCTGGTACCGGCTCTAGCATCGCCATCGGCACTGATCCCGGTACCGGTGGCATCGACATCAGCATCGGTGTCTGCTATGCTGGTACTCTGTCCTCTAAAGCCCTCTGGTACCGATACCCCAGTACCGGTGATTCCCGATACCGATCCCGGTCGGTACGGGTATCGGGCTTTGCAAGAGCATCCGGACAGACGATACTTCGATTCCTCTGAGGATTCAGAAGAGTCGGTTGATGCAGTGATGCTTCTTCCACAGGAGGAGTCCTCTCCTAAACGAAGGATGTCTCCTCCAGAGGATTTGTCTTTTCAAGACTTTATCAGAGAGGTGGCTCGGGGTCTCTCTATTACAGTGGCTCCTGAATCAGAGCCCAGAGCCAAGGAGTTAGATATCTTACAATATCCTAAAACTCCTAAAGAAGCAGCTACCTTACCTATTCATGAGATTCTGTATGATCTCATGTTGAGGATGTGGGAAGCACCTCTAACCACCTCTCCTCATTCTCGCAGGTTGGATACCATGTATCGTGTCCCTCCTTGTCCTGGTTTCCATAAAACTCAACTTCCTCACCACTCTATTGTGGTTGAGTCTGCAATGAGAAAGATTAGAAGTGCCAAAAGACATGCCTCTAATCCTCCAGGATGTGAATGTAGAACCCTGGATGCTTTTGGAAGAAGAGTCTTCCAAGCTTCCATGCTTGCTGCGAGAATTAATTCCTATAGTCTTTACATGGGAATGTTCTTAAAAGAAGTCACTGACCATTTGCAGACTTTAAGTCCTTTTATATCTGAAGATAAAAGGCAGGAATTTCTCACTGGGCTCAAACATGCCCAGGATATCCCCAAATTCTCCAACCGTGCAGCTTTCGACTCCTTTGAATGCGTAAGCAGAGCCTCCGCTATTGCCATAGGTGCATGTAGGATTGCTTGGCTTCAAGCATCTGATTTGGAGATCTGGGTTCAAGATGAATTGGGAAATATCCCTTGTATAGGTGAGAACCTGTTTGGTAAGGATTGGCAAGCAAAAGCCAATCAGATGGATGCTTAAAATTCTGCTTTGGTTAGACTATCCAAATCTACAGCTGCTCCTGCTAAGAAAAGGTTGTTCAAGAAAACACCTTTTTCTAAGAAGGGAAGATTCTATCCTGCTTATGGTCAGTGGGCATCTTCTGCAGCTCAGTTTCCTTCCAAACGTCAGCAATCCTCCAAACAGAGTAAAGCAAAGGCTGCGAGGCCTGCTCCAGCCCAGCAACCTCAGCCCCCTCAGGGCCTTTGACTTTCTGCTAGAGAACTTAGCCTTCCTGGCTCTAGAGAGACCAGAGCCCTCCACCATTCCAGGAAGGTTATGTCACTTTGCTCCCAGATGGGGGCAAATTACAGCAGAGCATTGGACACTCTCCATCATAAGAGAGGGGTACAAGCTTCATTTTTCAAGCTTGCCCCCTCTCACAAGAGTGCACCAGTTCAATTCTCCACCCTCCCTCCTCAACCTGTTGGAGCAGGAGGTTGCCACTCTTCTTGCCCAGGGGGCCATAGAGGAAGTGCCTTTTCAACAACAGGGCACAGGGTTCTACTCCCCCTATTTTCTTATTCCAAAGAAAACAGGGGGCTTCAGAACAATCTTAAATCTCAGAGAGTTGAACAGATTCCTAGTCAAAGAAAAATTCAAGATGGTTTCTCTAGGAACTCTGCTGCCATACCTTCAGAGTCAGGATTGGCTTTGTTCTCTAGATCTCAGGGATGCGTACACTCATGTTCTCATCCATCCATCCATCTCACAGAAGGTTCCTTTGGTTCCTTTTTCAGGAAAAGCACTATCAATACAAAGTGCTCCCTTTTGGTCTGGCCTCTGCACCAAGGGTGTTCACGAAATGCATGGCAGTGGTTGCTGCTTTTCTGTGCACCCTGGAAATATTCGTCTTCCCTTACCTGGACGACTGGCTCATTCGAGCTCCCACTCAATCAGAGGCCAGGACTTCTCTCACCTGCACAATGCGTATCCTTCAGTATTTAGGGCTGGTAATAAATATCCCAAAATCCAATTTAATCCCTACTCAGTCCCTGGAGTTTATAGGGGCATTGCTGGATACCACAAGGGCAAGGGCCTATCTTCCCCAGGCCCGTTGCCTTCGATTGGTGCAGTTAGCTTCTCAAGCAGAATTGAAACCCCTACTAACTGCTCGAGAGATGTTACAGTTGCTAGGCCACATGGCATCCACCGTACATGTGGTACCATATGCTCGCCTTCACATGAGAGCAGCTCAGTGGACTTTATCCACCCAGTGGACCCAGGCAGTAGGCTGCCTGTCAGACAAAATAGCAAACTCAAGTCGCCTCATTTTGTCCCTCCAGTGGTGGAAGTCCCCTCAAAACTTGTTGCTGGGTCCCCCTTTCAACAACCTCTACCCCAAGCAACTCTTACAACAGATGCTTCTCCAATGGGCTGGGGAGCTCATCTTCAGGACCTCTCCACCCAGGGCATCTGGTCCCAACAAGAGACTTGTCTACATATCAGTCTCTTGGAACTCAGAGCAATCTTCCTTGCTCTGCGAGTTTTCCACACCCTGCTCAGCCACAAGACAGTCCTTAGCCACACGGACAATCAGGTAGCCATGTTCTATGGAGGAACTGGCTCTGTCACTTTGCAACGAAGCTCTGCGACTGTGGGCCCTCGCCAGAGAGCATCACATCCATCTTCTGGCAGTTTATCTTCCAGGTGTTCAAAACTCTTGGGCAGACAGACTCAGTCGAGTTCTGCTTCCACACGAGTGGTCCCTACATATGGACCAGGTATCCAAAATTTTTCGAATTTGGGGAACCCCGGACATAGACCTCTTTGCAAGTCCGTGGAATGCCAAACTTCCCCGGTTCTGTTCCAGAACTCCGGCTCAGGGGGCTCAGGCAAGGGATGCTTTCCTCCTTCACTGGGGTCAAGACTTCCTGTATGCCTTTCCACCCATTCCCCTAATTCCCAAAACCCTGTTCAAGCTTCAGAGAGACAGAGGCCACATGATTCTCATAGCTCCACACTGGCCACGGCAAGTGTGGTACCCTCTGCTTCTACATCTCTCTCAAGCTCCCTCCCTAGAGTTAGGGTCTGCTCCAGACCTCCTCTCTCAAGAGGATGGAAGGTTATGCCATCCCAGTCGCCCCCAGTCTCTACATCTCAGGGCTTGGTTGCTGAAGGCCTAGATCTCCAGAATCCTCATCTTTCTCAACAAGTGAAAGATGTTCTTTATGCTTCCAGAAAACCTTCCACTAGACGTTCTTACGCTTTCAAGTGGAAGAGGTTTACCATCTGGTGTTATGAGAAGGGTTTTAACCCCCGTGCCATACCTCTGGAATTGTTGCTGGAGTATCTCCTTCATCTGTCTAATGCAGGCCTTAAGACAAATTCAGTAAGGGTCCATTTGAGTGCTATTGCAGCTTCCCTTAGGCCTCTAAATGGACAACTATTTCCTCTCATCCTCTTGTAGCAAGATTCATGAGAGGCCTCCTTTTAACAAAACCTCCCATTAGACCACCCCTGGTGGTATGGGACTTAAATTTGGTTCTTGGTCAGCTTATGAAGCCGCCTTTCGAACCTTTAGCTACCACTTCCTTGAAATACCTTTCTTGGAAAGTTATCTTTCTCATTGCAATCACATCTGCACGCCGCATCAATGAATTGCAAGCACTAGTAGCTAATCCACCTTATACAAGGTTCCATCATAACAAAGGTGGTCCTTAGGACTAATCCACACTTTATGCCTAAAGTGGTCTTGCCTTTTCACCTCAACCAGGAGGTCTACCTACGTGTCTTTTTTCCAGGACCTCATGCATCAAGTGCAGAGAGGAACCTTCATATCCTGGACTGTAAAAGAGCTTTGGCCTTTTACTTACAAAGGACACAGCAACATAGAAAGTCTTCCCAACTCTTTGTTGCCTTTGATCCTTCTCATCTCGGACAACCAGTCTCCAAGAGAACACTTTCCAACTGGATTGCCCAGTGCATTTCTTTCGCCTATCAGAGCAAGAACCTTTCTCTGGAGGGCCATGTCACAGCGCACAATGTCAGAGCCATGGCAGCCTCAATGGCTCATCTGAACTCTATCTATCGATGACATCTGTCGAGCAGCCACTTGGGCCTCGATTCATACCTTCACAGCCCATTACTGCTTGGACAAGGACTCCCGCCAGGATGCCTTGTTTGGTCAGGCTGTTCTTAAACACCTGTTCCATACTTCATCAACTCCTACCCACCATCCCTCATGGGATGCCAGAGATCCAGGTGGGGAAGTGCAGCCCTGTTCCAGGGACACACAACTTATGGGTTCTCTCCCTGGCATCTAAAGCTAGGGAGTCCCCATATGTGAAGACTCATTCCTGCTTGTTCCTGGAGATAGCACAGTTACTTACCTGTAACCAATGATCTCTGGGAACAGCAGGAATAATTCTTCACAACCCACCCACCTCCCCTAGGAGTTGTCTCTCTCTCTCTCTCCTTTCCCTCTCTCTCTCTCTCTTTGTCTCAGCTCTAAAACTTAACTGAGGAGAGACAATTGGGAAAGGCGGGAAGGCAGCACGCAGGCGCTGTGGGATGCTCCCAAAAGCTTTCTGATTGGACGCTGGGGAGCGTTCCCGCGCAGGCTCCTTCGGTACCGACGTACCCATATGTGAAGACTTATTCCTGCTGTTCCCAGAGATCACCTGTTACAGGTAAGTAACTGTGCTTTATCAGAGAGGAGTACAAGCTGCACTTTCTGTGCATGCCCCCTCCCACAATGGTGAGACAGTTCAATTCTCAGACCTCTCTCATCAATCTGTTAGATCAAGAGGTCTCTACACTTCTTGCCCAAGGGGCAATAGAAGTACTACCCATTCATCAGCAGGGTACAGGGTTCTGCTCCCCCTATTTCCTTATCCCAAAGAAAACAGGGGGATACAGACCTATCTTGGACCTCAGAGATTTGAACAAATTCCTGTTCAAAGAGAAATTCAAAAAGATTTCTCTAGGAACTCTGCTGCCATAACTTCAGAGTCAGGATTGGCTTTGTTCTCTAGATCTCAAGGATGCGTACACCCATGTTCTCATCCATCCAACTCACAGAAGGTTCCTTTGGTTCCTTTTCCAGGGAAAGCACTTCCAATACAGGGTGCTTCCTTTTGGTCTGGCCTCAGCTCCAAGAGTGTTCACGAAATGCATGGCTGTGGTAGCAGCATTTCTCCACACTCTGGGCATATTCATCTTCCCCTACTTAGACGACTGGCTCATTCGAGCACCATCAGAGTCAGAGGCCAGAAATTCCCTATCTTGCACAATGCGTATCCTTCAGTATTTGGGTCTAGTCATAAACATCCCAAAATCCAGTCTAACTCCCACTCAGTCTCTAGAGTTCATAGGAGCTTTGCTGGATACCAAAAGGGGCAAGGGCCTATCACCCCAGGCCCGTTGCCTTCGCATGGTGCAGTTAGCTTCTCAAGCAGTGCTAAAGCCTCATCTCACTGCCCAAGAAATGCTACAACTACTAGGCCACATGGCATCCACAGTGCATGTGGTTCCTTATGCTCGCCTCCATATGAGGGCAGCCCAGTGGACTTTATCCACCCAATGGACCTAGGCATCAGGGTGCCTGTCAGAAAAAATAGCAAACACAAGTCGTCTTATTTTGTCCCTCCAATGGTGGCAGTCCACTCAAAACCTGTTGCTGGGGTCCCCTTTTCAACAACCCTTACCCCAGGCAACTCTCACAACAGATGCTTCACCAGTGAGTTGGGGAACTCATCTACAAGACCTCTCCACCCAAGGCACCTGGACTCCACAGGAGACTCATCTGCATATCAATCTCTTGGAGCTCAGAGCAATCTTTCTTGCTCTTTGAGTGTTCCATACCCTGCTCAGCTACAAGACTGTCCGTATGAATGAGGACTATTAGGTAGCCATGTTCTATGTGAACAAACAGGGGGGAACAGGCTCTCTGTCGCTTTGCAACGAAGCTTTGCGACTATGGGCCCTCGCCAGAGAGCATCAGATTCATCTCCTGGCAGTGTACCTCCCAGGCATACAAATCTCTTGGGCAGACAAACTCAGTCGAGTTCTGCTTCCACACGAATGGTCTCTCCATGCAGACCAGGTGGCCAAGATTTTTCAAATTTGGGGAACCCCGGACATAGACCTCTTTGCAAGTCCGTGGAATGCCATACTTCCCCGGTTCTGTTCCAGAATTCCGGCTCAGGGCTCTCAGGGATGCCTTCCTCCTTCACTGGGGTCAGGACTTCCTTTATGCCTTTCCGCCCATTCCCCTAATTCCCAAAACCCTATTCAAGCTTCAGAGAGACAGAGGCCATATGATTCTCATAGCACCACATTGGCCACGGCAAGTGTGGTACCCACTGCTTCTACAACTCTCTCAAGTTCCCTCCCTAGAGTTAGGGTCTGCTCCAGATCTCCTGTCTCAGGAGGACGTAATGTTATGGCATCCCAATCCCCAATCCCTGCATCTCAGGGCTTGGTTGCTGAAGGCCTAGATCTTCATGATCTTAACTTTCCTTAGTCAGTAAGGGATATCCTTTATGCTTCCAGGAAACCTTCCACAAGACGCTCTTATGCTTTCAAATGGAAAAAGTTTACCATATGGTGTTCGTAAAAGGGTCTTAATCCCCGTGCGATACCTCTGGAATCATTACTGGAGTATCTCCTTCATTTATCCAATGCAGGACTTAAGACTAACTCAGTAAGAGTCCATTTGAGTGCCATTGCAGCTTCTTTCAAGCCTCTGAATGGGCAACCTATTTCCTCCCATCCTCTTGTAGCAAGATTTATGAGAGGTTTTCTTCTAACCAAGCCTCCTATTAGGCCACCTCCAGTGGCATGGGACTTAAACCTAGTTCTTGGTCAGCTCATGAAGCTGCCTTTCAAATCTCTGGCTACTACATCATTGAAATTCCTTTCTTGGAAAGTTATCTTTCTCATTGCAATCACATCAGCACGCCGCATCAGTGAGTTGCAAGCACTAGTAGCTGATCCACCTTACACAAGGTTCCATCATGACAAGGTAGTCCTTAGGCCTCATCCACACTTCATGCCTAAGTTTTTCTCGCCTTTCCATTTAAACCAAGCGGTTTACCTGCCTGTCTTTTTTTCCAAGGCCTCATGCATCTAATGCAGAAAGGAATCTTCATACTTTAGACTGTAAAAGATCTTTAGCGTTTTATTTGCAAAGAACACAGCAACATAGAAAGTCCTCTCAACTCTTTGTTGCTTTTGATCCTTCTCATTTGGGACTTCCAGTCTCCAAGAGAACACTGTCCAACTGGATTGCACAGTGCATTTCCTTTGCCTATCAGTGTAAGAACCTTCCTCTGGAGGGCCATGTCACAGCTCACAATGTGAGAGCCATGGCAGCCTCAATGGCTCACCTACACTCTGTGTCTATCGACGACATCTGTCGAGCAGCTACTTGGGCCTCAGTTCATACCTTCACAGCCCATTACTGCTTAGACAAGGACTGCCGCCGGGATGCCTTCTTTGGTCAGGCTGCTCTTCAACACCTGTTCCATACCTAATCAACTCCTGCCCGCCATCCCTGGTTGGATGCCAGAGATCCATGGGGGGAAGTGGAGCCCTTCACAGGGGCACACAACTTCTGGGGTCTCTCCCTGGCATCTAAAGCTAGGGAGTTCCCCATATGTGAAGACTACGTTCCTGGAGATAGCATAGTTACTCACCTGTAACAGGTGATCTCCGTGAACAGCAGGACTGTAGTCTTCACAACCCACCCATCTCCCCTAGGAGTTGTATCTCTCTTTCCCTTTCCTTCTCTCTCTCTTTGTCTCAGCTTTAAACTCAACTGGAGAGAGGCAGTTGGGAAAGGCGGGAAGGCAGCATGCAGGCGCTGTGGGATGCTCCCAAAAGCTTCCTGGTTGGACGCTGGGGAGCGTTCCCGCGCAGGCTCCGTCGGTACCTACGTACCCACATGTGAAAACTAAATTCCTGCTGTTCCCGGAGATCACCTGTTACAGGTGAGTAACTATGCTTTACTCGGACCTAATTAGGACAAGCTTCCTGCAAACAGAAGCTCCCTGTCTTGTAAGATATAACCTTGAGCCTCTCCTGGGAACCCCTGCCGAGGCTGTACCAGAGAAACCCAGTATGACCGCCAGGAGGGATTCGGGCGACTCTGAGAAACTTCCTCCTAAGGATCCCAGAAAGGATGCCTCGGCCAGCGGAGACTGTGAGGATCCTCGAGGCCATTGTCCTCGTCGTGAATGCCCTCGCAAGAGTGCCAACGCTGGGCCCGAGACCCTCTTTGCCCACGCCAAAAGCTGCCGAGCCTTCTGTCTTGGAATCCACAATGGTCGCCATGGAGCAGAACATCACTGCGATCCTGGCTGTGTAGCAGGCAATGATGGCAGGTTCGTCCACATCTGCCATGACGACCGGGCCCCTCGACTGCAGGGGAATCCCCAGTCATTGAGCTGAGCTCAGAGCGCCACCAGTCGAGGTCCCAGTCCTGTTCCTCGGGAATCCGGTCCTCCCTGGCCAGTTTCTGAGAATCTGACCCCAGGTTCTTGGGAGGGCCCTGGCTCTTCAGGACAGGCCTCGAGCTGAGGAATCACAGGGCCTCGGACTGGTCCTCCCCTCTCAATTCCGAGTGAGAGACTGACGACAAGGCCTCCCCAGGAACCAGACGGCACAGAGACATCTCCTCGGACCTGGCGCCCCGGTGCCACACTTCTCCGGAGGACATGACCTTCCACGACTTTGTCAGGGATATGGCAAAGGCCCCCTCAGTGCAAACTAAGGCAGAGGAGGACCCGCACACCGAGGAACTGGAGATCCTTCAGTTCGGGTCTCCACCCAAGGAAACTCTTGCAGTGCCAGTATAGCCGATCCTCGAGCGGCTGGTACTGAGAATGTGGGAGATCCCAGCATCGGTGCCTGTGGTCAGTTGACACCTCGACGCCATATACCACATCAAGTAGGGCTGGGGTTCCACAAGCCCCCAGCTCTCACACAACTCCATGGTTGTTGAGTCAACCATATAGAAACTCCAAAGCCAGAAGACTTACTCTTCTGACCCCCCCAGGTAAGGATGCCAGAGCCCTCGACACCCTGGGGCACAAGTGCTTCCAGGGTTCAATGTTGGAGTGTCGAATCCAGGCCTATGAGCTATACATAGGCATGTATCTGAAGGCCCTGACCCAGGAACTGTTGGGATTCTTAGTGGGGCTAGCTGGGGAACCCCACACTCTGTTGGATGATGAAATGCTCAAAGAAATCAAGGAAGCTAACAAAGGTTACAGCACAGTAATAACAATGGGTGATTTCAACTACCCCGGTATCGACTGGGTCAGTGTCACGTCAGGACATGCTAGGGAGATAAAGTTCCTAGATGAAATAAATGACTGCTTCTTGGAGCAGCTGGTTCATGAACCGACCAAAGGGGAAGCCATATTAGACTTAATCCTTAGTGGAACACCAGATCTAGTGCAAGAGATAAGGTTGTTGGGGCCACTTGGCAATAGTGATCATAACATGATCGCCTTTGATTTAATTAGTGGAGGAGGGATAATAAGGAAATCCACAGTACTACCTTTTAACTTTCGAAAGGGAGACTATGATAAAATGAGGAAAACAGTTAAGAAAAAACTAAAAGGAGCAGTTGCAAAGGTTAAAGACAGACATCAGGCTTGGCTGTTGTTGAAAAATACTATCTTGGAAGCCCAGACCAGCTGTATTCCATGCTTTAAGAAACGTGGAAGGAAGTCCAAAAAACTGCCAGCATGGTTTAAAGGTGAGGTCAGAGAGGCTGTTGTTGCCAAAAAAGCATCTTTCAGGAAATGGAAAAAAGAGCCAAACGACGAAACCTGGAAACAGCACAAGCACTGGCAAGTCAAATGCAAGGCATTGATAAGGCTGGCAAAGGGAGAATTTGAGAAGAAGCTTGCTGCGGAAGCAAAAACGCGAATTAAAGACCTTTTCAAGTACATTCGTAGCAAAAAACCTGTGAGAGAGTCAGTTGGTCCATTAGATGATAAAGGGGTTAAAGGAGCACTAAGAGGCGACGAGGCGATAGCGGAGAGACTGAATGAATTCTTTGCTTCAGTCTTTACTGAGGAAGATGTAGGGATGTTACCCATGACTGAAGTGGTATTTAAAGGTGCGGAAGAATTGAAGGAAATATCGATACATCGGGAAGATGTATTACAACTATTAGATAAACTGAAGAGTAGCAAATCACCTGGGCCGGATGGTATACATCCAAGGGTGTTGAAAGAACTGAAATACGAGATTGCAGACCTGCTATTAGTAATCTGTGAACTATCATTAAAATCATCTCTAATACCTGAAGATTGGAGGATCGCCAATGTAACACCAATTTTTAAAAAGGGTTCCAGGGGTGATCCGGGAAACTACAGACCGGTGAGCCTGACATCAGTACCGGGAAAAATGGTAGAAACCATCATAAAGAATAAAATTACTCAGCATGTAGATAGTCATGACCTAATGGGAGACAGCCAACATGGCTTTAGACAAGGAAGATTTTGTCTTACTAATCTGTTATGTTTTTTTGAAGGACTGAATAATCAGGTGGACAAAGGTGAGTCTGTTGATATTGTGTATCTGGACTTTCAGAAAGCCTTTGACAAGGTCCCTCATGAGAGACCTTTGGCAAAACTAAAGAGTCATTGGATAGGAGGCAGTGTACTATTGTGGATCAGGAACTGGTTAAAAGATAGAAAGCAGAGGGTAGGGCTAAATGGCCAATTTTCCCAATGGAGAAGGGTGAATAGTGGTGTACCCCAAGGATCTGTGCTGGGTCCGCTGCTTTTTGACATATTCATAAATGATCTGGAAAGTGGAATAACGAGTGAAGTTATCAAATTTGCAGATGACACAAAACTATTTAAAGTTGTTAAAACCCAATAGGATTGTGGAAAATTGCAAGAGGATCTTGATAAATTGGAAGACTGGGCATCAAAATGGCAGATGAAATTTAATGTGGACAAGTGCAAGGTTATGCACCTAGGGAAGAACAACCCAAACTATGGTTACACGATGCAAGGTTCCACATTAGGAACCACCACCCAGGAAAAAGATTTAGGCGTCATTGTGGATACCATGTTAAAACCCTCGGCCCAGTGTGCAGCGGGGGCCAAGAGAGCAATTAGAATGCTAGGTATGATAAGGAAAGGAATGGAAAATAAAACAAAAGATATTATAATGCCTCTATATCGTTCCATGGTGAGACCGTACCTTGAATATTGTGTGCAATTCTGTTCGCCGTATCTTAAAAAGGATATAGCGATTTTAGAAAAGGTTCAGAGAAGAGCCACCAAAATGGTAAAGGGGATGGAAGGATACTCCTATGAAGAAAGGCTAAAAAGGTTAGGGCTCTTTAACCTGGAAAGAGATGGCTGAGGGGAGATATGATAGAAGTCTATAAATTAATGAACGGAGTGGAACGGGTAAACGTAGATCGATTGTTTACCTTATCAGAATATAGAAAGACTAGGGGACATGCAATGAAGCTGCAGGGTAAACTATTTAAGACTAATAAAAGAAAATATTTTTTCACTCAACATGTAATCAAACTCTGGAATTTGTTACCGGAGGATGTAGTAAAGGCTGTTAGTGTAGCTGGGTTTAAAAAAGGTTTGGACAAGTTCCTGGAGGAAAGGTCCATAAACCATTATTAAGAAGGGATCAAGGATATCAATGCTTGAACCAATACAGACATTGTGGAACCTGTGTCCCTTGGGGAAACTGCTAGGTATATATGACCTAGATTGGCCACTTTTGGAAACAGAATACTGGGCTTGATGGACCTTGGTCTGACACAGTATGGCATATCTTATGTTCTTATGTTCCAAGTTCTCACCTTCGAGATCAAGGACTGCTCAAAGTTCCTCTCCTGGGCGGCTACGATGGATTCAAATCCGCAGCCTAAATAGCAGCAGCCAGCATCGGAGCCTGACACCAAGCCTAGTTGCAGTCCTCTG
The DNA here is from genome assembly GCA_033557465.1 of Ichthyophis bannanicus. Taxonomy (NCBI): domain Eukaryota; kingdom Metazoa; phylum Chordata; class Amphibia; order Gymnophiona; family Ichthyophiidae; genus Ichthyophis; species Ichthyophis bannanicus. The sequence goes on along the minus strand of CM066035.1, from coordinate 584,937,630 downwards.
ACCTTGAGCAGTGGGTCCAGGACAAGCTGCTCGGCATCCCCTGCACCGGTGAGAACCTATTCGACAAACCAATGACCAACAAAGCGGCTGAGATAGAGGCCGAAGTAGTGATCTGCCAGAGGCTCTCTAAGAAGATCTCTTCCTTTCCCCATAAGAAACCCTCTGGGAAAAGACCCCTATTTCCTGGAAAAAAGAGGCACTTCCAACAGCATCTCCGATATCTGCTCTTCTCGGGCCAGCAATAGGGTTCTCACCCAAAGGCAAGGCCAAGGAAGCTCGGAAACCAGAGGCTCAAATCCCAAGTCTGAGTTCTGGCCCACAAGGGGGGAGCTTTTGACTCCTGGGACAGGGTTTCCCCTCCCCCGGGAGACCCTCACCAGTCCACAGGGGGCCACCTGGCACTCTTTGCCCAAAGATGGACCAAGGTCACATCAGACCAGTGGGTGCTGCGGGTGGTAAAGGAAGGATATCTCCTCCACTTACAACAAGTACCACCCAGGTTCATTCCAGGAGAGCTAGTTCGACCTCTCCTTCACCAGACCCTTCTGCTCTCAGAGCTTGCAGGTCTGATCAGAGACATCGCAGTAGAATCCGTACCCAGACATCTGTGGGGAAAGGGCTTCTACTCGAGATACTTCCTTGTCCCCAAAAGAACAGGGAGTCTCAGGCCCATACTCAACCTGCGTAATTTTAACAAGTTTATGGTGAGGGAGAAGTTAAAGTTGCTCTCCCTTGGAACACTGCTGCCCTACCTCCATCAAGGAGATTGGCTGTGCTCCTTGGACATAAAGGATGCATACACTCACATCCTGATCCACCCCTCCCTCAGGCAGTACCTACGGTTCATGGTGGGAGGAGGGCACTACCAGTACAGGGTGCTGCCCTTCGGCCTGGTCTCATCCCTAAGGGTCTTTACCAAGTTCTTGGCAGTGGTAGCCGCTCACTTGCATCTTCAAGGGGCCTTCGTCTTCCCCTTCCTGGACTGCTAATCAGAGGCAGTACAGCCTCAGTAGTCAGGCAGGCGCAGAGCGTACAAACCTCCTATTGCAGCACCTGGGGTTCATCATCAGCTACCCCAAGTCCAAAGTCTGGAGTTCATAGGGGTGCAGCTGGACACGCTACAGGTCAAGGCTATCCTGCCAAGAGAAAGGACAAACCACCTCATGTAATTGGCAAGGGAAGTACAGCACCGCTGGTCAGTACTAGCTCGCCGCCTCCTTCACCTGTTGGGCCACATGGCCTCAATGGGCCATGTCACACCACTAGCCCACCTACATATGCAGACAGCCCAGTGTTGTCTCCACTCTCAGTGGACTCAGACCACAGGCAGGCTTAGAGACAGAGTCAGAGTTACTTGCCAGCTGGCGAACTCCCTTACCTGGTGACAAAACTTGCACCACCTCCAGACAGGAATGCCTTTCCAGGCTCCTGCATCACAGCAGACCCTGACAACTGATGCCTCCCTCCTGGGTTGGGGGCACATTGCGGGAACTGCCACAATCAAGGTGGCTGGTCCCAGGAGGAGTCTCTTGCAAATCAGTCTCCTTGAACTGAGGGCTGTCTTCCTGGTCCTGTGGGCATTCCACCACAGCCTATGGTACCAGCCTGTCCTGATCCAAATGGACAACCAGGTGGCCATGTTTTACATCAACAAGCAGGGGGTTACGGGATCGTACTCCCTCTGTCAAAAAGCGGTGGCTCTCCTCTCTGTTGCAGTGTGCAACGGCATGCTTCTGCGGGCTGCCAGGTCAGGACAACTGCTTCTGCGGGCTGCCAGGTCAGGACAACTGCTTCAGCGGGCTGCCAGGTCAGGACAACTGCTTCAGCGGGCTGCTAGGTCAGGACAACTGCTTAGCAGACTTGCTGAGCAGAGTCCTTTGCCCACACGATTAGCACTTGGGTAACGAAGCAGATCACTGCTGGACCTATTTGCCTCCATGGACAGCACACTGCTACCGTGCTTCTGCTTGCGTCAACCACACCCAGGGAGAATGGTGGCAGACGCCTTCCTAATCTCGTGGTCGGAGGGCCTGCTATTTGCTTTCCTATTGCCCCCCCCCCCAATCGCCAAGTCCCTCTTCATGGTCCAGAGCAAGGAGGCATCAGTCATACTGATCGCGCCCAGGTGGCCCAGGCAACCTTGCTTCCCCTGTTGCTATCCCTGTCAGTAGCACTCCCAGTCTCACTGGGCTGAGCCCTGGACCTCCTATCTCAGGAGGAGAGCTCTCTTCTGCACCCCAACCTGGGGTCCCTGTCGCTAATGGCATGGCATGGCTGCTGAAAGGGTAGTGGTGGCCCCTTTCAACCTGCCAGGGGAGGTCGAGAAGGTTCTACTGGCCTCTCGGAAACCCTCCATCAGGTGGGCCTACTCCTTTAAGTGGAGATGGTTCTCCATTTGGTGTGCAGAGAAAGCAGAGAATCCCTTCTCCTGCCAGGTGCAACTGGTTCTCCAGTACCTTTTTACACCTGTCGCACACCAGACTGAAATCCAACTAAGTGAAGGTGCATCTAAGCGCCATAGCCGCGCACCACCACCCTATTGAGGGAAATCCCCTCGTCTCTTAGGTTCCTCCTGTTGTCCAAATACCCCCCCACCCCCCAACAGCAGAATGGGACCACAATGTGGTGCTCTCCCAGATCACTAAACCGCCATTCAAGCCCCTGGCCACCTGAGATATCTGTCTTGGAAAGTGGCCTTCCTGGTGGCCCTCACGTCTGCTCGAAGAGTGAGCGAACTCCAGGCCCTGGTGGCAGATCCGCCATATATGAAGTTCTTTAAGAAGAGGTTGTTGCTCTGCACACACCCCAAATTCCTCCCGAAGGTGGTCTCTCCATTCCACCTCAACCAGGAGGTGGTCCTCCCCACCTTTTCCCCGCGGCCTCACGTCGGCAGGGTGGAACTCGTACTTCACATACTTGATTGCAAGCAGGCCCTATCCTTCTACTTGCAATAGACTCAGGCCCACCGGAAAGCTCTGCAGCTTTTCATGTCGTATGACCCCAACAGACTGGGACTCCCTGTGACTAAATGAACTCTGTTCACTTGGGTGGCAGACTATATTGCCCTCACCTATAAGCGAGCTGACCTCTCCCTTGAGCGCCGGATCACAGTGCATTGCGTGAGGGTGATGGCCACATCGGTGGCCAATCTCCACTCAGTGCCTGTGATGGAGATCTGCAAGGCCGCCATATGGTCTTCAATTCATACGTTCACAGCTCACTACTGCCTGGAGAGCAAATCCCGCAGGGAAAGTGCCTTTGGCCGTACTCCGTAATATTCTCAGGGTGTAGGCAATTCCTGCCCTCCGATCCTTCTGTGCTCAGGCTACCAGAGTGATGGTGTCACTGACACTAGGGTCTTGCAGAGCCTCTCAGTGAGGACTCGCCTCCTGCAACTCACGGCTAGCAAATTAATCGCCATTGGTGCTGTCTTGATTCAGTCCTTGGCACCCTGGAGCTAGGGAGTCCCATATGTGAGGATTGACTTCCTGTTTGTTCCTGGAGAAAGCATAGTTACTCGCGTGTAATAGATGTTCTCCAGGAACAGCAGGAATCGGTCCTCACAACCCTCCCTCCCTCCCCTGGGAGTTGCCTCTGTACCTTGTGTTGGTTTCTACTGCTATCCTAGCTATATTATCTGACTGAGCAAGATGGCATCCTTGGACAGGAAGGAGACCTCGCTTGCGTGGTAGCATTCCCAAAGGCTTTTTTGAAAGCTGGGAAATGCTCCACGCGGGTTCCAACGGCACTAACATCACCCATATGTGAGGACTGATTCTTGCTGTACTCGGAGAACACCTATTACAAGTGAGTAACTACACTTTCTCGTGTCCTTTTCAGTGTTGGGTCCTCTGTTCTCGAATACTTTATTGGTTGAGCTTCAAATTTTGAGTGGTGTTCTTTTAGGCCGCTAGTTACTAAGGCTTACCATATGTGATAACGACGATATCACATTTTATCTGCCATAAAGCCCACTGTATGCAGTGGGGTTTGCGGCAGAGAACTGTTGCACACTATGGAAGTGGACTCTTGTTTTTTGTGTTTGCACTTACCGCATATTAAGTGCAAAAATTAACAAATGGTAAGTGCAAAGCCTGTGGGCTAACTGTTAGGAGTAGCCTTGTGGTTAGGGCAGCTGGGTTCAAATCCCACTGGTCCTCATTGTGGCCTTGGGCAAGTCAATTAACCCTCCATTGCCTCATGTACAAACTTAGTGTAAGCTCTCCAGAGACAGGGAAATACCTACAGTACCTGGTTGTAACTCGCCTTGAACTACTATTGGAAAGGTGTGAGCTAAATACTGATAATAACAACAGGGCAGATGCTGGGAATTTAACTGCAAAGGGCAGACAATTGCCATAGAGTAAATGTATTGGTAGATAGCGCAGTAAGTGCGTTCACACTATCTGATGCAGTTACCGGGCCTCATGCATCAAAAAAATACCAGTCCCCCAACAACCATAGTTCCCCAACTGTACTTAACAGCGGTTTCCCCACTATTATAATAGCGGGACAGGAGCAATCACTGGATGCTTCTGCCCCATTGCTCTCACAGGTTTGAAATGGTATCATGATTGGTTCTTTTATTGGCATAGCAGAATTAAGAAACAAAATCCTATAAGCCAAATCCTTCAAGTCATCTGGCAGAGGAAACTAACTCACCCATACAACGTCTGTTTATCTAGATTTAACTTTAATTAAAAAAACAAACTAAAAACTAAGCCTATCCTATCTAAAGTTGAATAGCATCAAAAGAGGCCAGAAATGCCAATATGGTGTGCACCAAATCCCCTTTTCATGGTAGCAAATTCTGAATATTATCTGTATGCAGTTGTGGTCAACATTATTGGCACCCTTGTATTTTAGGTATGTTGTGTAATAATGTTTTAATAGCATGTTCAAAGGTATACAACAAAAAAAAGATGTCTGTGCAACTTACATAGTCGTTTCTGAGAAAAAAGAAAAAGCAAAATATTACCTGGAGAGGAGTAATGGCACCCTTCACTAATATTTGGTTGCACAACCCATGGCAGTGATGACAGCCTCCAAACTTTTCTTGTAGTCATCTGTAAGTTTTCATGCATCTCTCTGCTGGTAGTTTCTCCGACTCTTCAACTGTGATTTGTTCCAGCTCATGAATGTTTCCAGGATTCCTTTTTCCAATGACAGGTTTCAGTTCTTTTCTAAAGGTTCTCGATTGGATTGAGTTCAGGACTCACTTCTGGCCAGTTTAGAACAGTCCATTTTTTCCTTTTTAACCATTCTTTTGTACGTTGGGATGTATATTTTGAGTCATTGTCCTGCTTGAGGACCCATGACTTTTGACCCATATCTAGCTTTCTGGCACTAGGTAGCACATTTTGCTCCAAAATATCTTTGTAATCTTCTGATGACATGATTCTCTATATATTTATATATATAGATAGATATATATAGATATATAATATTAAATGATGGCAGATAAAGACCAGTATAGTCCATCTAGTCTGCCCAGTAAGAAGGCAAGAGTAGGTGCACCTGCCGCTCCAAGCAGGCCACCCATCCCCATGTCTTTAGGTGTCCAGTTCCTCAGGCAGCAGAACAGCCCAACAAAATTATGGAACCTCCACCATATTGAAGTGTGGGAGGTTTTTTTCCTATAAGCTTCATTTCTTCGCCTGTAAATGTATCGCTGATCTGCATTGCCAAAGAACTCAAGTTTGGTTTCATCTGTCCACAGACTGTTTTTCTAGAAGGATTGTGATTTCTCAAGGTGGGTTTTGGCAAAGATCAGGCTTGCCTTTTTAGGACTATCTTAGGGGGTCCTCCTTGGCCTTCGCCCATGAAGTCCTTCTTTGTTTAGTACACAGTGTATGGTGCAGGTTGAAACCACCACTCCAGATTTGCTCCAGGTCAGCCTTAAGCTCTTTGGATGATGTATGTGGTGTTTTTCCAACAGTTCACACTAACCTTTAAAGACGTGGATTAATTTTCTTCGTCCCACCACATCTTTGGAGGTTCTTGACAGTTCCATGAGCAGAAAACCTCTTAGCATTGCGAACTGTAGACACAGAAATCCCAAGGTCTTTGGAGATGGCCTTGTACCCCTTTGAAGTATGATGTTTGGTGGTGATGACTTTTCTGATGGTTAGAGGCAACTCTCTTGTCTTCTCCGTTGTAAAAATAGAACAGGAAGTAAATGTGGCCATTTTAAATATTAGAGCCATCATTAATTGGTTGACTCAAGTCATGTGGGTATTGACAATTGATCACGGGTGCATCTAATGTTACTGCAATGGGAATGTGGTTCTTCTGTTCAAACGGATTTGAATTGTTTATAAGGATGCTAATAATGTTCTGGCAAAGTCCCATTTTATATTGTTTCCTACTATTTCCTTTTTTAATTGGTCTTGTTTTATTTGATTCTTTTATATATCAAATATGTGTGCATCTACTGTATAGTCCAAAGTCATTTCGCTGGCCACTTTTTTAGGAGATACTGGACATTAAGGGGTTGAACTGTAAGGGTGCCAATAATGTTGATCACAACTGAAGTTCGTGCCATTAATGACTTACTGGATTTCAAAAAGAAGTTAGACACACCTGTTCTTTGAGCATTTTTCAAATCTTGATACTTAACTACCACTCCTCAAACTCTTTATGTATTAAGTCATGTAATATACTTTTGTTCCAGTGTTTTCATTTTTCTTTCTGACTTTATATTCTATGTAAAGCCATATTGACATTCCTTATCGTCACTCCAGTCCAGTCCCTTACTTCTGGATTGCGCAACCCTTCCAGCAGCTTGGAAGCTGAGCCCATCCTTTTTGGGGATGGTGCGGTATAAATACCACTAGTACCACCCACCGAAACCAGTATGCTCAGCCTCCAAGCAGCTGGAGGGTTCTGTAAGCCAGGGGCTTACTGGAGTCTGCCTTTTAGTTACCTTACTTTTTGTTTTAATTTCCAAATAATTTCTTTGATTTCTTTGCATCTGTTTGGGGTATCCTTTGGATTCCTGTCCTTAAGCTTCTGCTCCTTTAAGTTTCTCTCTCTCTCCCTCCCACCCCCCCCCCCTCCCCTCTCTCTCTCCCCAAGGAGGAGGCCTACTCCCGGGCCAGCAACGCGAGGAGGTGTGCTCCGGGGACAGCATCGCGTTCACTGAGCACAGTAAACCTACCAGCAAAGGAAAGAGGGATCGCAAACTCTCCTCCTTGTCTGGGCCCGCCGGCTCCCGCGGTTTTGCACGCAGGCCTACCCGACCTCGCGCCGAAGCCCTAAGGTGGCTGAGCGCTTGAGGCGGTAGTGCTTTATTCCCCTGCTGCTCTGTCTTGGCTCAGCAGACTAGGAGCGCACGGGTGCTGCATCTCGCCGATTCCGATTCGATTCAGGAGCGGAGGCGAAGGACACTATCCGGCTGTAATCGCCGACCGGTTGGGGCTCCACGTGGCTGAGGCCTTCCACGTGTGAGCCGCCGGAGCACTGCTGGCCGCCGCGGGACATCGCGCCGCTAAGAGGCATCACGCGCAAGTACTGGGGGACTCTAAGTTTATTGAGCCTTAACCTTAGGTCGTTTGGGGGAATTTAATTTACCTTAATTTCCTTAATCTACTTTAATTTAATTTCCTTAATCTGACATTGTTTGATTTCTGCTATTGTTAATACCGGGGGAAGGAGCAGTTATTCTTATGGTGCCTGGCTGCAACAGTTTGTTTTTTTCTGTTAATCTACTGTGGAGGTACCATTGCGAGCTGGCAAACAGTATTTAGGCTTGATTGCAGAAGTGATCATGACTGGCAAAACGAGGTGCCCGTCTTGTGGCACGCGTAAGGGTACTGCCACTGATTCAGGGATCTGTAAAGCTTGTGGTACAGAGGCTTCTTCTGTGGAGCAGGGTATGCAATTATCCATGGCCCAAGCCAGTCAAGGTTCAGGGGACTCGCTGATAGGGGAGAGGGAAAATCTCTCTCCCCCTCCCTCTAACTCAGACCCCTCTGTCGCCCCCCCCCCTTCCCCCTACAGCAGCGGGGGAAGGGAGCGTCAGCGACCTTTTCTCTCCTGAATTCGTGCTCTTGTTGCACAAGGCCTATTGCATGCGCAAGAAGGGTCCTGGGGTAGCTGAGCCGAACGCAGCGAAGGAAGGCCTACGGCCCAGCCCATTTGGGGCTAGTTCCCAGGTATCAGAGATCCCACTCAAGCGTGCAAGGCTGGTGAGTGAGGAACCCCTCTCATCCTCATCATATGAGATCCTGGAAGGGGAGGTCTCAGACAAGGATCTAGGGGAAGATGAGGAGGAACTAGAGGAGGGAGAAATCCCGGAAGAGGACCACTCTCGCATAGTGCGGATTTTCCGGCGGGAGGAGCTCCCGGCACTGATCAGCGAATCCCTCAAGGTGCTCAAAGTGACCTCGGATGCCCCGGCGGAGGAAGAAGCGTTGGAGGACCCCCTGATCCAAGCAGTGAGGCGGTCCCAAAAGTTCTTTCCCGTTCACAGAGTAGTGCGTCAGATGATTCAAGAGGAGTGGGACCAACCGGAATCAAGTTTGAGAGGAGTGCGCGCTATGACGAGACTTTACCCCTTACCAGAACCGGACAAAGAACTGCTGAAGTCTCCCAGGGTAGATGCAGCGGTATCTGCGGTGACGAAGAAGACGACTATACCAGTCGAGGGTAGCGCGGCCTTGAGAGATTCTCAGGATAGAAAATTGGACATCCTGCTGAAGCAAGCCTTTGATATCAGCGCCCTCGCCCTGCAGGCCTCGGTTTCAGGAGCTTGGGTGGCTCGGGCCTGCTTGAGGTGGTCCCAGCAACTCCAGCTGACAGAGAACTTCTCGGGAGATGACCAGTCTATCCCGTCTAGGTTGGAGTCCGGGGCGGCCTACCTAGCGGATAGCCAATATGACCTCATCAGAAGCTTGGCTAAGAACATGGCCTCGCTGGTGGCGGCTAGACGATATCTATGGCTACGGAATTGGGCAGCAGATGCCTCGTCGAAATCGCGCCTAAGCCGTCTCCCCTTCAAGGGGAAATTGTTGTTCGGGGAAGACTTGGATAAGCTGGTGAAAGATCTCGGTGAGTCTAAAGGCGGCAGGCTGCCGGAGGACAGACCAAAGCAAGGTAGCTCCCTAGCCCCGGTACGGAGCCAGCCTAGAGAACCCCGGAGGTTTCGCCCAGCCAGATCGTTCTCCTTTCCTAGGGGCCGTCTCCATTCGAGGGGACAAGGCTTCAGAGGTTTTCGGGGGGCAGGGAGAGGCTTTGGGGCCTCCTCTTCCGCATCCACGGGACCTAGAAAACCACAATGAGAAAGCGGGGGTCCAGGGGGAAGGCCTGCTGGTTGGGGGGCGTTTAAAGCAGTTCCTTCCCGCCTGGTCCCGGGTCACATCCGATCAATGGGTCCTAGAGGTGATCCGAGAGGGGTATGCCCTCGAATTTGCGAAACAAATACTCCCAGCCTTTGTTCAGTCTCCCTGCGGTTCTCCGGCAAAGAGAGCAGCGATAGAGGTCACTCTCTCATGACTTATAGCGCTCGGAGCAGTAACCCCAGTCCCTCCAGACCAATGCGGCTGCGGTCGATACTCGATTTATTTTGTGGTGCCAAAAAAGGAAGGGACTTTTCGCCCAATTCTGGATTTAAAGCAAGTCAATCGATGCCTCAAAGTGCCTCACTTCCGGATGGAAACCCTGAAGTCTCTCATAGTGGCCGTAAGGAGCGGAGAGTTTCTGACTTCATTGGATTTGACGGAAGCCTATCTACACATTCCGGTTCGAAGGTCCCATCAACAGTTCCTGAGATTCGCGGTACCGAGGGGTCACTTTCAGTTCCAGGCACTGCCCTTCGGACTAGCTACAGCCCCTCGAACCTTCACCAAGATCATGGTAGTGGTTGCTGCGGCCCTGAGAAAGGAGGGAATCTTGGTTCATCCCTATCTGGACGATTGGCTGATCCGGGCGAAGTCAGTAGAGGAGAGTCGCTCAGCAACCGCCAAGGTGGTGGAAGTACTGGAGGAGCTAGGCTGGGTCATCAATCGGACAAAGAGCAGTTTGGTTCCTTCTCAAGAGCTAGAGTACCTCGGGGCAAGGTTCGATACCAGAAGAGGAAGAGTCTTTCTGTCCAAGAACAGGGCAAGGGACCTAAGGACCCTGGTGTCTCAATTCCTGAGCAGGCGTCTCCCTACGGCGTGGCATTACCTTCAATTGCTGGGAACCATGGCGGCCACAATAGAGGTGGTTCCGTGGGCCAGGGCTCACATGAGACCCTTGCAAAGGGCCCTGTTGCGCAGGTGGTCCCCTCAGCATCATCCTCTGTCTATGCAGCTGCCCTGCGCTCCCCGGACCAGGAAAGCCCTCCAATGGTGGCGCCACTCAAGGAACCTGGATCGCGGGATGCCTCTCGAACCCCCACAGTGGTTACTGCTCACGACGGATGCCAGTCTGACAGGCTGGGGAGCGCATTGCGAGGACCAGTTCGTCCAGGGCCGGTGGTCCTTAACGGAGTCCCAGTGGTCCATCAACAGACTGGAGTTACGAGCGGTTTCCCTAGCGCTCAAGGCACTCGAACCCATGGTTTGCCAAAGGGCGGTTCGCGTCTTCTCAGACAACGTCACTGCGGTGGCTTACATCAATCGCCAGGGAGGTACCAGCAGTCCATCCCTGGAAAAGGAAGCGGACAGCCTGTTCCAGTGGGCAGAAGCTGGGTTGGAGGCTCTCTCAGCTCAGCATGTGGCCGGGATGGACAACGCAACAGCCGATTACCTCAGCAGGTTCAAGATCAACCACGGGGAGTGGGAACTGGACCAGGAGGTCTTCTACCAGATTGTAACGCTTTGGGGACCTCCAGTCATGGATCTCATGGCACAGTATGGCTCGGCCAAGGCAAGCAGATTCTTCAGTCAAAGGAAGGAAAGGATGTCCGAAGGCTTAGATGCTCTAGCCCAGAGATGGCCCACGGAGGGGCTCCTGTATGTATTCCCTCCATGGGCTCTCATCGGAAGAGTTCTACAATGGGTGGAAGCTCATCGAGGATTGGTGATCCCCATAGCGCCGGATTGACCTCGTCGCCCCTGGTATGCGGATCTCGTAAGGTTATCGATCGACCGACCGTGGTGGCTTCCCTGCAAGAAGGGCCTGTTGAGACAGGGGCCTCTTTTGATGCCTCACGCAGATCGATTCTCGCTTACGGCCTGGCTATTGAAAGGGCGCGGCTCCGCAAGCGAGGATATTCGGGGGCAGTAATCTCTACTTTGTTGAACGCTCGGAAGCGCTCCACCTGCCTTTCCTATGTTCGAGTCTGGCGCATCTTCGAAGCATGGTGTGCGGAGCACCGGAAGAATCCCCTTTCGACCTCTGTCCAGGAAGTCCTGGAATTCTTACAAGCAGGCTTCGAGAAGGGCCTAGCTTCCAGCTCATTACGAGTCCAGCTAGCGGCTATTTCGTGTTATAGAGGTAGAATTCGAGGGAAGCCCTTAGGAGAACACGCGGATGTGGCTAGGTACCTAAGAGCGGTGAGGCGCCTGCGACCACAGCAGAGATCAGTCATTCCCCCTTGGGATCTCAATCTGGTGTTAAATGCTCTGACCAGGGAGCCTTTCGAGCCGGCCAAGAGAGCCTCCCTAAAGGATCTGACTCTGAAGACGGTCTTCCTGGTCGCCATTTGCTCGGCCAGACGCGTCTCGAAGCTTCAAGCGCTGTCCTCTCAACACCCCTTTATTTTGTTCTTCAGGGAGAAGGTGGTCTTGCGGACAGTTCCCTCCTTTTTACCCAAGGTCATCTCGCCTTTCCATGTGAACCAAACGATCTCGCTGCCGTCCTTCCCGGCGGAAGAGCTGGAAGGGGACGGCGGGAAACTACGTCTTCTGGACTTTCGCAGAGCCCTGAAACTCTATCTCTCCCGCACAGCTCCCTTTCGGAAATCTGAACGTCTATTCATTCAATTTGGAGGAGCTCACAAAGGGGAGGCGGCGGCCAAGGCCTCTATCTCCAGGTGGATCAGGGAGGCTATCGCTTCCGCCTATATCCTGAAGGGAAGGCAAGTCCCAGGAGGTCTGCGCGCACACTCAACGCGGGCACAGGCGGCTTCCTGGGCGGAGTATAGCTTAGTCCCGCCGCTGGACATTTGCAGAGCGACTACTTGGGCTTCTCTACATACCTTTACCAAACACTACAGACTGCAGGTTCAGGGGTCAGCTGATTCTCGGTTTGGAGAGGCGATCCTTCGGTCCGGGATAGCGAAACCCTCCCAAGCCTGAACTGCTCTGTTACATCCCAGAAGTAAGGGACTGGACTGGAGTGACGATAAGGAAGAAGTAATTAGGTCTTACCTGCTAATTATTGTTCCTGAAGGAACGACAGTCCAGTCCCTGTTCCCTCCCAGTTTATGCGTATGGGTGCAATGTGCCAGAGGGTGGTAAATACGGCGGACCGAAGTCTGGCTCAAGGGCTTTTGGCCCAGATCCTGAGAAGAAGGGGAAGGGGAGCCCGGACAGGCCCAGGTAGTCCTCTTCCTCCCCTCTTCCCTCCCCGTTTCTTCCCCTTTTTAATCTCTTTACTTCCGTGGAAAAAAAAAAAATTAAATTTGGGGTTTTCGGGTAGTTACATTGGTCTATTGGTAGTATTTTGGTTTTAGATTAAGTCTACTTTGGCATTAGCATACTGGTTTCGGTGGGTGGTACTAGTGGTATTTATACCGCACCATCCCCAAAAAGGATGGGCTCAGCCTCCAAGCTGCTGGAAGGGTTGCGCAACCCAGAAGTAAGGGACTGGACTGTCGTTCCTTCAGGAACAATAATTAGCAGGTAAGACCTAATTACTTCTTGTTGTTCATTGTAAACTGCATAGACTATTAGATATACAGTATATAAGACTAGCTAAATAAATAAATTAAACTGCAAATTTAAACTCTGAAACCAAGAGCTTACAAATAAGCCCAAATAATCTGCAATAGAGTAGACACCAGGGAGGAATAGATAACATGAGGAGAAATCTAGCTAAGCTTGAAGAATAGTCTAGAATTTGGCAGCTGAAATTTAATGCTAAAAAATGCAGGGTCATGCATTTGGGCTGCAAAAATCCAAAGGAGAGGTACAGTATAGGGGGTGAAGAACCTCTGCCCATGAAAGAAGAGCGGGACCTGGGCGTAATTATGACTGATGATCTTAAAGTAGCTAAACAGGTAGAAAAAGCGACTGCAAAAGCCAGAAGGATGCTTGGGTATATAGGGAAAAGAATGGCCAGCAGAAAAAAGATAATGCCTCTGTATAAGTCTCTGGTGTGACCTCATTTGGAGTATTGTGTGCAATTCTGGAGAACGCACCTTCAGAAGGATATAAGCAAGTTGGAATCTGTACAGAGGGTGGCTACTAAAATGGTTAATCGTCTTTGTTATGAAGCATATGAGGACAGACTTAAAGATCTTTGTATGTGTATTTAAGAGGAAAGGTGGGATAGGAGAGATATGTAAATATTTTTGTATACCTCCATGGCATAAATACACAGGAGTCTCTCTTCTGATTGAAAGCAAGCTCTGCCATGAGGGGTCATAGGCTGAGCGTGAAAGGGGATAGATTTGGGAGCATTATGTGGATATATTTCTTTATGAAAAGAGTGGTAGATGAGTGGAATAGGCTCCCTGTGGAGATGTTAGAGACAAAGACAGTATCTGAATTCAAAAAAGTATGGGACAGAGGATCTCAAAAAGAAAAAAGGGCACTATTGTAGTTGATGGAAGGGCAGACTAGATAGGCCATGTGGTCTTTTTCTGCCATCGTGTTTCTGTTAAACAAAATAGAGGACAGAAGGGATCCCTGAAGAACTTTCTAGGATAAAAGCTTAGCCTCTGAGCAGATTCCTTTCCATATCACTGTCTGATCTCCCTAAGTGATAAAAGCCAAAACACTTCCTTACCGTCCCCCTAATCCCAAAACTTGCAAAGATATCCTACTGTTAGATCCAAGAAGATCATAAAACATTAGATTAGTGAAAGTCTGTGTGTGGTTGCAGTACAGTACAAGAACATTTGAATGGAAAGCTGTCATTTTCTTGCTTTTATGTAGTATAACATAAAAAAAAGAAAAGAAAAAAAAGCTGAATCTTCCATTTCAAACAATTTGTGTACTGTTTTAAGGAGGGTGTTTTGTTTTTCTGCACTTCTGGTCCCTAAATGTACCTTTTATTTCTTGTTTGACAGATAAAGAAGACCAGTTCACAATCTGAGATGGAACACTGGGTGGATTATGTCAGTGACAGGTATATCACCTCCTTGGGAACAAATAAAAGTGCCAAGAAATGGAGGGAGATGTTAATTCACTTAGCATAAAGAAAAATCATCATTTCAAAAATGTTTGAATAAAACTATTGCTGATGCTCATAGTTCAACCTCTAGCCAATAATTATGAAGTCTTCTCCAAACTGGTGAATTATACATATACTATAATAGGAATAAACCCCACTCCTATACCATATGTTGGATGATCTCACTCTCTGATTCATTCTTAATGCTTATCTGGACACTTTCATTGTACCAAAGAAAGCTCCCTCCTGGAGTTTGTAAGGTGTAGTATAATAGCCAACATAGAAAAATGCTCTTGGAAATTTTTTAATCAAGTCGGTGGTGCCCAATACAATTGGAAAAATTTCTGTATCTTTCTGTTGCTTTTTTTGTTGTTGTTGTCCTGATTATATTTAGTACTTATTTTTCCTTTTTTCCACATAATAGTATAGGATAGTTCATCTTGACACTTCAGTTAGTTGAAAGATTTATCTACCATATTGTGAAACAGACCTTCCTTCTTCGTATCTACCCACCCTTCTGTTAGTTTCCTCCATTAACAAAATAGCACAGTTACTTACCTGTAACAGGTGTTCTCTGGGAACAGCAGGAATAAGTCTTCACATATGGGTACATCGGTACCGACGGAGTCCACGCGGGAACGCTTCCCAGCGTCCAATCAGAAAGCTTTTGGAAGCATCCCAACACGCCTGCGCGCTGCCTTCCCGCCTTCCCAACTGCCTCTCCTCAGTTAAGTTTTAAAGCTGAGACAAAGAGAGAGAGAGAGCAAGGAAGGGAAAGATAGAGAAAGAGAAATGCAACTCCTAGGGGAGGTGGGTGGGTTGTGAAGACTTATTCCTGCTGTTCCCAGAGATCACCTGTTACAGGTAAGTAACTGTGCTATCTCCAGGAACAAGCAGGAATGAGTCTTCACATATGGGGACTCCCAAGCTCAGATGCCCGGAGGGAGTCCTAGCATGTTGCAAGTCTAGAACAAGCCATGCTATTCCTCAGGACCTCAGGCATCCTGGGGATGGAGGGTAGGAGTTGAATACAGAAAAGAGCTCTGGAACAGCTGGCTAGAACAGGGCTTCAAAAGGGGAAGACCCTGTATCGAGGGCATTTAGTAATAAGATATTGTAATCTGGGCCTCCCTTGTTGGCATTGCACAAGTGCACTGAGCTACATATGGATCTGATAGAAGAGCCAGTGAATATGCTCAAGGGGTACCTCACTGAGAAGTAGAGGTAATAAAGTAGAACAAAAAACAAGTGGAGGTCAAAACCCTTTAGGGTGAGAAAAAATAGCCCCAGAGGAAAACTGGGGTAGTATAAGAGGTAGAGCTTCAGCGGAGACGCAGAAGGTACTATTAAGGAAAACTTAAGCTGCTTTGGTCCAATAATAGTATAAATTTAGGACCAAGAGAAAAATTTAGTCTGACCCAACTGGACTGGGGTTAGAATCAGTCCATGTAGAGGAGAAAGGGTATGGAAACCCTTGTATCTGATAAAAAGGTAAGGACAGACTCGGGAGCGCTAAGCTTTAGAGCAACGGAAGCTCCGCAGTGTCTTTCCTAAATGGGGTCAATTAGGAAAGAAAGGTACATGGAGAGCTTCAGGAGTACCTAAACCTGAAAAGGTTAATTACCACAGGAGTGGTTCTAGGTGTAGTCCCCTAGGTATACTGGTACAGCATTGATAGGGTTAGTGCCCTTCTGTCAGGATCATAAGGGAATGTCAGGATATCTGATCCTAACAGCCAGATAGATAAGTAGATGGATACAGATCTATCTAACAATATATCTCATTATATGTATTAATATATATATATATATATATATAGATATATATAGATATATATAATATGTAGATTTACATATATACACATATTGGGTATATATGCATATATATATATAGATATATATATATATATATATATATATATATATATATATATATATATGATAGATAGATACACCTAGATGAATAGGCAGGCATATAGAGACATGTCTCCAGGTATATGGATGGAGAAATGTCCAGAGAACCCCATCCCCCCTTATAGGGAGAGAGAGAAATTTATCTAATAGCAAGAAGGTTGATACCTGCTTGAATAGATAAAATAGAGAAAATCCTCTTCTCCTGGTTATGACTGGCATAGTCAGAGGAAAGGTGTCCCCGACAAGAAGGCGGCTTAATTCTTTGCAGAATTTGAGCTCTTGAGTAACCAGGATGGCCTATGTGAAAATGGCAGAGGATAACAGCAGTCTGCAGACAGGAAGTCCAGATATCTCCAGAATTGTAGTATGGAGATTGGATAGAGGAGGCCTCAGGAGGAAGATACCCTAGTGATCCGCCTATGAGGGCAAGATGGGTATTAGGTATCCTCTAGCTGCCAGTGAAGAATTTATCTCTGACGAGAGACCCCAGGAGATATGGGCCAAGCCAGGGAATTGGCCCTTCTTTAGGCTTTCACGTAATGAAAGGCCTGAGCCTTATGCCCCAAAAGATTTTTAAGATAAGATGGAAAGGGTAGAAAATACCTGCCAGGCATGAACATGACTGGGGGAACCCCTTTTAACCATCTGGGGTTATCTGCTAGGCAAGATACTAATGCTCTCTAGCAAGGGCCCATAGTGCAAAGCTACTCTGTAGAGTTGCAGAGAGCATGCTGCAGGTTGGTTAGAAGAAAAAACTGGCTGTGGAAAGCCAGCAGGTAACCAGAAATAGAAGTTAACCAACCAAACTGTGATAATAGGGTTTCCCAAACGAGGTTGATACCCTGTTTGGGACTTAGCACTGAGGCTAGGAGGATTGCTAGTGGAGGGGAAACCCTGGTTGTGTAGTGAACAAAAACCAGTGGTTTAACCACTAGGAATTGCTGCATTTGCAGGAACTATCAGGGCAGCATGGAGAATTTCTTTTCCCTCCTCTTTTTAGAGTGGGAAAAAGAAACAGACATGGTAGGACTTCCCATTGTCTGAGGGGCTGTCCTAAGGTAACAAGGGGGAAGACAACTCCAGAAGGGAGAATCCCCCGGTAGTACAGGTAGAAGACCATAAGGGCTTACCCGTGTAAAAAAGTCACTCTTACAAACTAAATGTGTAGTAAGAGGGAGGTAAGACAGAGTTGCAAGAGACCAACTATGGAGGAAGTCTCCGACAGGTGAGATGATACATGCCAATACAGGGAAAACAACTGTCTATTGATAGTTGTTACCTCT